>JAHREE010000363.1:20034576-20415064 GCA_033628505.1 Tringa tobata | reverse complement strand
TATCTTTTTTTGGGGGGGGACGGGAGGGGGGACGGGAGGGGGGACAGTGACTTGAGTCTTTCTTTTCAGACTTGAAGGTTTGTGGTTAGTGCATGATACAGCAGATAAATAATCAAATAATTAATTTTGAATGAGAACTGGAGAACTGAAAAGGTATGCAGTAGCAAGTCAAGAAAAGATATAAATCATGTTATTTGGTCATTCAAGTCAATGCTGTGCAACCAATTCCTAATTGATAACAATTGTGTAAGCAGTGTCTGGTGTGCACACTGTTGACTTCTAATGATTATTTTTACATTTTGCATGAAGAACAGAAGTTAGAATTTCTTCACCTCCAAAATGCCTATGTAAACCAACCTTCCGCTGCCTGAAATTCCCATCACGACAGTCTCTTTGCAGTTAAGGCAGTGGAGAACAGAAACTGGTTTTCAATCTCATAGAGCTGATAGAGGGAAAGAATGAGGATTATTTCGTGACAATAAAATTATAAATTTTGGTTAACATAGAAGAATTCCCTTATTCTCTTTTCTTTTACTACATACAAACATAGAATTTGTTTAATTGGTTGTGCTTAGAATGTTTGATAGTAGGGTATATCTTCAAACTTTTCAAAGTTCTGTACTGTTTTTCTTCAGGACATGTTTATAATTCTGAAAAGGGATTAAAATTTTCATTTCTGTTCCCTTCAGACATCACAGTGAAAGCTGAATCAGTAGAAAAAACATTTGAATTAATAAACAGTAATAAAATGATAGTTTAGAGATATTTTTAACATAATCATTCCTTAAATGGGGTACTATTTTAACTTGATATAGAGAATGCCCTAACCCTATGGAGGGGCTGGGGGTGTTTTTCTTTAAATATATTATGTTTTAAAAGCATCTCGCTCCATCATCATGTTCTTTTAAATATAATTTAGTTCTTGTATAATGCATTGTATCATCAGATATTCTGCATGGTATTCTGGAGTGTATGCTATTTATATACTGCAACCATTTATTCATGTAAGAGATGTATTAGAATGATTTTCTTGAATACAATGCATGATTAAAGGACAATGTCAAAGTAATTTTTCAAATGANTATCTTTTTTTGGGGGGGGACGGGAGGGGGGACGGGAGGGGGGACAGTGACTTGAGTCTTTCTTTTCAGACTTGAAGGTTTGTGGTTAGTGCATGATACAGCAGATAAATAATCAAATAATTAATTTTGAATGAGAACTGGAGAACTGAAAAGATATGCAGTAGCAAGTCAAGAAAAGATATAAATCATGTTATTTGGTCATTCAAGTCAATGCTGTGCAACCAATTCCTAATTGATAACAATTGTGTAAGCAGTGTCTGGTATGCACACTGTTGACTTCTAATGATTATTTTTACATTTTGCATGAAGAACAGAAGTTAGAATTTCTTCACCTCCAAAATGCCTATGTAAACCAACCTTCTGCTGCCTGAAATTCCCATCACGACAGTCTCTTTGCAGTTAAGGCAGTGGAGAACATAAACTGGTTTTCAATCTCATAGAGCCTGATAGAGGGAAAGAATGAGGATTATTTTGTGGCAATGAAATTATAAATTTTGGTTAACATAGAAGACTTCCCTTATTCTCTTTTCTTTTACTACATACAAAAATAGAATTTGTTTAATTGGTTGTGCTTAGAATGTTTGATATTAGGGTATATCTTCAAACTTTTCAAAGTTCTGTACTGTTTTTCTTCAGGACATGTTTATAATTCTGATAAGGGATTAAAATTTTCATTTCTGTTCCCTTCAGACATCACAGTGAAAGCTGAATCAGCAGAAAAATCATTTGAATTAATAAACAGTAATAAAATGATAGTTTAGAGATATTTTTAACATAATCATTCCTTAAATGGGATACTACTTTAACTTGATATAGAGAATGCCCTAACCCTATGGAGGGGCTGGGGGTGTTTTTCTTTAAATATATGATGTTTTAAAAGCATCTCGCTCCATCATCATGTTCTTTTAAATATAATTTAGTTCTTGTATAATGCATTGTATCATCAGATATTCTGCATGGTATTCTGGAGTGTATGCTATTTATATACTGCAACCATTTATTCATGTAAGAGATGTATTAGAATGATTTTCTTGAATACAATGCATGATTAAAGGACAATGTCAAAGTAATTTTTCAAATGATTTTCCCCTTTCCCTGTTGTTTATAATAGCTTTTTGGAAGAGTAATACCTCAGGCATATTCATTTGAAATCAAATAATGTCTCAGAACATTTTCTAACTTGCCTTGGCTAATTTTGGTGAGCTAATGAAGAGAGATTAATATCTGTTTCACTATTAAGACATTAATGAATTTTTTAGTCCTGGACACCCACCTTAGCCATTCATCTTTCCTAAGAGACAAATTATTGCATAACTTTCAATAATGCTCCAGAGTTTTATTACATCTATAATGAGAATGCTTGTTTAAACAGCAGCATTTTTATTTTAAATGGCTAAGGGGCATAATCCGGTTGAAGTATAAATAACTATGCAACTTGAGTGATGAGGAAGTTCTTAACATATTTTGATTAATAAATGTCTCGAGTCACATTCAGAGCAGCAGTCTACCTGTGCTTCTGGTTTGCCAGAAAAGGGAGCAAGGACAAAACTTTCAAGTTATGCTTTGAGGAGTTTCACTCACTTCTGTGGTTTTTATCTGGTTTTATATCTACTGCCGCCCCATTATAAAATGCTGAGCTGCTATTCACAAAATGAAAGGTGTGTTGGTCAAAGGTTCCTTCACTCTGAACTGCTGGACTTTTGCTGTCTCTGGCCTCTAAATAGCACGCCTTCTATCGTCATTTTGCTAGCAGGGATACTGTTAAGGGTTACGCTCTTCAGAGATACTCATGTATCTTCAAGATGTCATAGCTGAGTAAATGTAAAGAGATTGGAGCCAGAGTGAGCTTTATGTTTTATGCATGTGTGTAGTCTCTTGCATGAAGGATCTTGATCCTTGATGGATGCCTCCAAGCTGTTGCCACAGTAGTAGTAAGTTTTTTCCTGCAGATTCTGTAGAAACATTCATTGAATTTCTCTGTGAGCTGGGGAAAGCTATCAGGGCCTGCCTGGATCTTCTTCTCTCTTCTAACATTCTCGGTGACAAAGAGGGGATGAGGGGGTTACACAGGATATTGGATTAGGTGGGGAGGGATTCACATGATTTGGATTATATAGTTGGTGTCTGTATTTTGTCCCTGTAGCTGAGATCCTTGGCCTGAGGCTTTTTCCTTTCTGCACACCAATAGTATGTGGCTCAGGGTTTGTTTGTGTGGTTTGGAAAAAGTTTATTAAAGAAAAATCTCATAGGGATTGTTCATTTATTTCCATAATGTAGTTCATCAGCATTATTTTGCTGTTATCACTGATTTTCCTCTTGTTTAATTTTTTTTCTTTTCATTCTTTATCTGGCTGCTTGGTGCAAAACTCAAGCTTACTATGATCTGTTGTAGAATTGGCACTGATCTCATTGATAAGTCAGTTGAGACCAAATTTATTTTCTTTTTCTGAATATGAAGGTCCATTGCATTGCAGACATCTGGTGTTTGGGGCACTTAAAGCTGCAGATTCCAGACAATTCTGTTATTTCTATATAAATATGCATGAACTGTTCAAGTAATCCACCCCATCAAAATAGCATCAAGTGTAATATATCGCTGACCTTCTCTTTTGCATGTTGGAGAGAATTGGAGAAATCTACCGATACCTGCAACTGCATTGTCTGTGTTGCACTTTTTATATATTCAAATCTTTGGAAGTGTGATTATTATAGAGGATGTAACATTTGCAATAGGTAGTTTCATTTATTCATACATCTTATTTATTTGGCCCTTAACAGGATATGACAATCTTTTACAGTGCAATGTTGGTCTTGGGGATGAGAGAATGTAATGAGGTAACTTGGCAAGCTACAGCCCTTACTGTGCAGGTTGTGCAAAACACACCATGAAGAAAGTACCTGGACCCCCTTCTGACCTTCAGTCTAGAGGGCTGTAAGAGTCTCAAGTCTCTGTAAATGTAGTTTCGCTTCTGGTGCCGGAGAAAGCAGTCTTAGCATCACCCTGCCTTCAGGGTCCCCTGGAGATCATTTTGACAGCAGTAGTCAGAGCAGCACTTCACTCATACTTTCTCAGTGGCCAAGAAGGTCTGCAAGTGTGTGGCAAGTGGCTAGCGCTGCCAGCTGTGCCGTGCTCTGAGATAATCCTCGGTCAGCCAGCTAAAGCAGTTTAGTGATTGAATTGCTGCTGGACTCCCATGGAACAGAAGCCTCTTGGGATGGCATTGCACGCAATTTGAATTTCATGCAAAAAAGGCTCTGGGTTTATAATCAAGCTGTGGCAGTTTACCTGCCATGTTAACATACCCCTTTCAGTGGAAATTACAGCCTATGTCAAATAAAATGAATAATGTCTTTTGATTTGATACATTTTTTTTCTTGTGGACAAGCTAAAGTGGAAAGTGGTTTCTAAAGGGTCTTCTGAAATCACTCATTTGCCATCTCTGTGAGTATTTTGAGTTAGCAGAATTGACTTTGCCTAGTCTTTATATGTTTATGGATTTCTCTGCCATAATTATGGGAGGGACAACCTGTGCAGCATCTGTAAAATTAGAATTGTGTATAAGCTTTGTAATTTGGTTTTCTAAGGCTGAAATAAGATTGACTATACTAGTCCCGTTGGTTTTTGCTTGTTCTTAACTTTACAATGGGAAGTATTGCTATAATGACAGGTGTGATTTAAAATGAACAGGCTTCTCTTGCTGCTGATAAATGTATTTTTTTAATAGACACTTAATCCTTGTGAAAGGTGCTGGATTGTGACAGCACTTGAAGATGAATTCCTGTATTTTTCTGCAGAAGTTGTGCAGCAGGAGAGAGTCACAGGGCATGCTTCTCTTAAAAATATGTCTGAACCCTGACCTAGAGAGATCATCTTTAGAGATGAGTCTCTATGCCCATTCAATCCTTGACCTCCCTGCCGAGACTCCATCAAGGTTGCCAATTTATGATGTGGACCTTGGGCTTGAGAGTACCAGCTCATTTTGAGTTGACTACCAAACCAGTTGTGAATGATTGCAACTCGATAATGGCCTGGAGGTGGTTTCAAGCCAGTGGTCACTGGGGAAAGGCTCCCATCCTATTATAGGTGTTTTGAGCTGTCTAGCTTGCAGAGCAAGTGCTCTTCATTGACAAAAGACTTTCTTTTGTCCTTTTCTGTGTTTATTTTCATAAGGTATTCAGTGCAATGCTTTTATGTATCTGGGAAAAAAAAAAAAAATAAAAATTGTAGGTATTGGTTTTACATCAGGAGTTTGCAGATTTAGCATGTGTGTACAAATATCTCAGGGGGAGAATTGTATTTAGTTATGGCAGATGTACCAGCCCATTCTTTTCATACTGAACCTCACCATGTGAGCAGTGAGCTTTCATGAGCATACTTTCCCCTGTCCTTGTGGATGTGGCAACCGTGGCAGTGCCAGCTCCCTGCATTCAGTAGCAGGTCATGCACAAACTGAATGATGCCCAGACAAATGCTTCCCATCTCCTACAAGGAAAAGATTGCAGATTTTTTATTTTTTTAACTGGGGAAAATAGCATATGTATGTTAATATACATCTATACATGCATGCATGTGTATAAGAAATATGTACACGTATTTAGACATTTGGAGTTAAAATATTCTGCAAATAATTTATGAAATACTTGCTATAGATTGGTAGTCCCCACTCTGAATCTTTGCTAGGCTTTGTCTTACACTTAGTAGGTAATGGGAAAACTCTCATTGTAGCATTGATTCAGTTCCTTGTCCTTGTTAATCTTTTCAGTAAGTTTCTTAGGCAAACAGAAAAACTTTGGAGTGATTGTTCAGTCTATCTTTTCTGTTTTATTATTATTAACCTCCTTTACATTAGGAGGAATAAGAGTCAACTAATGCATTTGGTGAGATTTTTCTCTCTCTTATCTTTCCTTTAATAATTGATTCAAACCCGGCCATTTTTTTTCTACAAAGTATAATGGTGTCAGAGCCCTTTTCCTCTTTCCTGATCTGAAGCATTTGAATAACATTGCTCATTTGGAACCTGTCTTAACCTCAGCAATATGCTTAGGCTATTTGAATTCTTATTCTCTTTTTCCTCTTTGTTATTCACTGTACAATTTGTTTAATGCTGCTGTAGCCGTGCATTACCAGTCAACCTTATATATAAATTCCATAATAAATTAAATAAAGCTCTGTATGGGTCAGCTTAGACTAGCCCGATTAAAAAATGATTTACTAAGGAGATAGAGGTAGCAGGATGGTAGAACGTGCTTCTAAATCAATTATGAGTCCATTCACTGTCGGCCTATTGTGCGTAATAGTGTATTAAAATGCATTCTATATTGTTAAAAAAAAATTGACTCTTTCATTGAAACTGAATTAACATTTGCAAGCGCATAATAGTGTTTGGAAAGCTATAAACATTTAAATTCAATCCCTCATTGCAGGCTAAGCGCATACAGCTAGAATTGTAATATCCAGATAAGTCTTTATGTTGTTCTCATTTTATTATTATAGCAAGATGTTCGCCATACTAAAGGTAAGATTGGGTCAACACTTGTATTTACAAGCCCATAATTACAAGAAGAAAGCAGTACCACTGGACTGTAAAAGTCAAGTTCATTTTGAACTGAAAATTAGTGTCTGTATGTACACCTATTTAGGTGTGTATACACACACACTATATATATAAAACATATAATGCTTGTTGCTAAATTTTTGAAAAATCTGCTTAGAGAAAGTGTTTCAGTCTGCATGCACTGGTTGGTCCTGTAAAACACCTGCTAGCCCTAGTAGCAGGGTCCTTATCCCGAGGTTCAAAATCTTCCTGCCTCCCAGCTGTATGCTGAGATCCTACTGGGGTGCATCTCAAGTGCCCCCCTATCCTTCCCACCCCAAAGCCTCTTCCTTCTCTTTTCCTTGTGAATGAGGAGAGGCGGGGTGTAATCAAACAGGCTGCCTGTCCTGGGTGAGCTGGAAATGAAAGCTGTGCCCATGCTTGCAGCTTGGCACACACCCTGTCGTCTGAGAGCCGCTTTCTTCCTTTCCCCCGAGTATTGCAGAAGGTCTCAGTTCTCAACCGGGACTGCCTGCAAAGAACTGCCATGGCATTAGGTGACCTGGATGTGTCTATGTACTAAATTCACGTGCAGCAGACTTGCATCCTGGTACCCTCCTTATAGCACTGAGACTGGCAAGGGATGCAGGGGAGTTCTGTTCCTCTAGAGCATTCCTCTGCTGGGACTAATACTGTCTTTAGTGGGATTTGCTTACTTCAAATTCAGCTAATTAATTTTTATGGAATAAATTCAAAGGGAGCTGAAACTACTGCTTTCTTTTCAGTTTTACTTACATTTGTGCTTACTCCTGTGTTTCCGATATACCAAAATGAAATGAGAAGTTCTACAGGAAACAGATCAAGCATCTGCAGAGTTTGAGAGTTTTAAAGAATTTATATTTTCTTTCATAAAGTATAAATACTAGGGCTGGTATTTAGTCCTTCTGTCATCTCTATAAACTATATTTGCTTCCTTTATGTAATAATTTGGTTCTTTGAATGAACACCTCCCTGCACACGTGCACACAAGCACTTAAGTATATAAATCCATAGCAAGAAGCTGTTTCTATCTGAAGCAGATCGGTTTAAAACAGTGCTGCTTTTTCTGTCAACACTGATCTGTAGTAGCTCCCAGTGCAGGAACTGAGCTTGCAGGTTTATAAAACATTAGTCAAAGATGCACAAGCAATAGATGATAATCTTTTGCGACTTGGAAAGCAGGTAGTGAGCATCTTCCATGAGTTTTTATGGTGCCTAATATTCATACTGGAGTTTCCAGAAGTGCACGAACAATTCTTTCAGCCTTTAGAGTTTGCCTAAATTTGTTGTTCTGAAAACGCATGTGTAATTCGGGTTGACATGTAGGATGTTTGTAGAAACCTATGAGGATTACCTAAGCATTTCTGTTACACCCATGAGGGACATCGGCCTGAGCTAGCATAAAGACTGATTTATTTCTCATCCCTGAAGAAATTTAGCCCTTCAGCTCTCTGAAATGATCAGTTGAAGCATAAATTTACTAGTATTTATTTCTAAACCAGAGAAACATATATGGTTTTAGATGTTGTGCTTTTCAAGAAAAATATGATTATACAAGTACCATTATTGCTGACCCTCCATTTAAAATGTAGATAAGCACTGGCTGTGTATCTAGAGATAAATATAGTTTTCCTGTATTTTCTCAGGATTGGGAGAAATTTATGTAAAGAGGAATATAACAGTCTACCAAAGACTTCATTCTGTGGAAAAGTACATTAAAGTTTCAGGTTGATTTTCTGTCATTTTATGGTAACATGATGTAGTTTAATATTTTTATAAATTTACAAGACAATTTAAAGAAAAATAATTTAAATTTTTTGTGTTATACATTTATATGTTGCTTTTTCCCCATAAGAAAAAATAAAAATATGACAGGTTTTGGTAGGTTAGTTACTACCTAAAACTCAACAAAAATGTGTAAATGTTTAACCTCACTTCAGTCTCTTGGTTCATAGTGTGATGCAGGGGCTATCCAAATGAAATAATTGCTTTGTCTGGCAAATAGATTGTCTCATAAGAGGACTGAACTGTATTAAGTGATTTTCCCTTGGTGATTGGAAGTATCTCTCTCCACTGGTTCAGGTAATTCTAAGGTTGTGCCTTCACTCTTTCATGCTAGACTGCTTTTCCAATAAAATAAAAAATGTAGAACCTGCTACACAAATGTAATGTTAACCTAGATTTCTCAGAGGACAAAGGTGAATGCTGTAGGGCTTGCCAAAGGCGGAGAGGGAAATGATATTAAAAGGATATTAGAGATAGAATTGGATGCATGGGACTGTATAAAGCTGAAAGGTGCAGATTGGCGTGTATGAATTTTATATTAGTTTATGTTTCTATGGTCTCCTTGAGGCAAATCCTAACAGACTTTTTACATACTTGAACACTACTTTCTTTTCCATACCAGATATAGATTCGAGCTAATGGGTTTCTTGGGTAGAAAAATATAGAAGGCAGAAGAGGAAGAACTAATCATGGAACAAGAAAAGCTTAAAGGTTGTCATAGAACAGGCTTATACATTTCTATCCATTGTTTTAGGTCAATACTCAAGCAAAGGTGTGGCTGCCCAAACTATGCATGTCCATTGAACAAAATGAAAAGAAGCAGGAGTTTTGGTGTATTGAGAAGCTCACTTTCTAGTTTAAATCCTGAAGTGATGTGTCAGGCTCTGCAGTTTTTGACTTGGAACAACCAGGAACACCCAGAAGCACAGCTGGATGTTTCTGTATTACTGTACATGTGTTGAAACTGCGTATGTAAATGTTGAAATGCATTCCATGCCTAGGAAACCACAGTATTCAGCAGAGAAGTTGAATAGCACTGCAGCTAAATGGAGTGCAATTTGGATATATATTTGCTGCTGTAGTGGAATAAATGTATGCATCTGGAGAGATGTTAGGATAGAGTGGTTGTGGGAAGAAGGGAGCACATGAGTATCTATTTTATGAATATCTCATTCATGTGCAATTATGCAACTTGTGCTTAGTTGCATTGCAGCTTGCATGTGGTCTGTTACTGGTGAATATTTGGTGCTTCATTTTACTACAGAGGCTGAATGCCATAGAACTATGGGCTCCTTGTTACACAAAGGTGCCCAAAAATCTATGCCTCATTACATTGTGCATGAATAATTAAAAAAAATTAATGTTTAATTAAAATTATTCCAAATAGGAAATATTATTAAAATGTGCACTTTGAAACTCTCATGGAAAATGTTTTGAATGAGGGAGAGAGGAGCAATTATTGCTGCAGTATACCATGCAAAATACATTCTCTCTGTAAATTTGATATTATATCTGAGCACAAAAAAACAGCTAGAGAAGAACTTAATAGTGAAAAATACTTAGTATTTCTGGGACCTCTTCATTCTCAATCCTTTGAAGAGAAGACTCATTTTGTATTGTTCTAAACAAGAAAAAAAAAATCGTACTCTGATATGACTGTGTGGGAGCCAGTGAAGCTTCTTTAGGCCTAATAATTGAAAGTCAGAGGTGACTGAAGACAAACGGGCCATCCAGATGATACCACTGCTTTACAGATGATAAAACTAGATCTAGCAATGGCAGTTGGGATTAGGCTTTTGGGAAATAATTGGGCTTTGGGGAAATAATTTTTGCTTTGATGGTTTCTCTGTGTCAGAAGAGCTGACCTGGCTCCTCTGCTGATCAGCTGGTGACCCATAAGACAGGTCCAATTTGGATAAAAGCCATATCTCTTCCTCTCACCCACTCCTATACCCAATAAGTGAAAGGGAACCCAACTACTCAGAGTTCCACTTCTCTGCACATTGATCCAGGCACATGGAAGAAGACATGGCCACTCACCATTCATGTGACACCAAACTTGTAAGTCCTGTTTGCCTGAGTTACTGTTGCTGTCAAGAAAATCTTGAAGTCTGTTGCAGACAGTAGGTAAACATCCTGAAATAATAATTTCCCAAATCTCAGTAGGGAGAATGTTTTAAATCTTTTGGCAAGTTAAACATCAAGGAAATTCCAGAGCAATTTCCAGAATATAACACAGTTCAGAGTTTTTAGTCAGTTGTTGTAGCTAGTGCCACATGTTGCACACAGGGTAATTCTGAACAGTGTTTGATGGGAGCAGTCTGCAGCAGAAAGAATACATAGTGAAAATTGGTTTTGTTTGGCTGAAGACCTTAATAATAGCTACTCTATCCAGCGGAGTGGGCATCAGTACAAGAGCATACTCATTGCACTGCATTTGGCTGGTTATCTGGCAAACCAGTTACTTTCAGAAACTGGATCATCCTATTAGCGGTGCAATCGATTTCCACTCTATCAGACAGCTGTTGTCCAAGGATGCTTTAAAACAAATGCCTGTGAATTCCAGTTGGTCACATCATGCAGCCCTAAACCCCAGTTCAAGTAGCTGGGTGAGCACACAGGTTGCTGGCATGTGGGGTTCCTGAAGGAAGTGGGGAGCTTGTCTTGCACAACATGGTGTCCTTGGGCTACTAAGGGGGAGAATTAATGGGCTTTGGAGAAATACCTGTCTTGAACTCTGATGGTAAGGAGTGTGATCATAGGACAGAGGCTGCAAGGAAGGAACGGAGAGAGGGGTAGAAAAGGCCTGAAAAAGTCTCTTGTTAAGACGTATGCAGAAATGCAAACAGACTTATTCTCTCTCAGCAGCTGCATTTCCTTTTTGTGTAGGTACTAAAGGGTCTGCGGTCACCTTAATATTTATGCTTTAGTGTTTCTTCTTCTGATACAAATGATTATCAAGCATTGATGTTATGGGCCAGCTGTAACATAGTCTTTGTTGTTATAAGAATACATAGACGTGCTGTTCTAGCCATGATGGTATAGGATAGAAAAGTTTTGTGAAGTGGCAATAGATTTTAGTAGACTACCTAATATGACTGGGACAAAGATACGAGCTTTATTCTCATTCTCTATAAACAAGTTTCAGTATTTTACTGCACAGAAACTTGTTATTGAAAGGTTCTATTTATCTATCTGCTGTGGGAGGGAAGGCTTCACGGCTTATAAGCTGCTGTTCAGCATCACAGATGATGTTGTTGCTCAGTAGCCATTAATATAGCTTTATCTATAATTAGCGAAGGTCTAATACCTTTCTGGCCATATGGAAAATGATAAGTTAGATCCTGTCATAACAGGAAAATAATTATTGGATAAAGTATAAATATCAAAACATGATAAATAATGGTTACTTCAGCAATCCTCAGCTGGATAAAAGTAGCATCTGCCTTCACTTTCTGAATATCACACATGATTAATCTGGAGACAGTGAGGCACTTTCTCAGCTGTGCTGTCTCCACTGGGCAAGGCTGGCCAGGCAGTCAGTCCCATGAAGGCAGCTGAGGCAAGAAGAGTCTGAAACCTTTTCTTACCCTTAAGCTCTGCGGTACTGTCTCTGAATCAAATGTTTTCATCGAGATGTTTTTTAAGGGGAGGTATTTGTGAGGTGAAAATGTAGCATTGGCTAGAAGTATTCAGTTTGCTCATACAGGGTTTTTTTTTGTGGAAAGTGCATCTAAGCAAAGTTTGATTTCATTCTTTTCAGAATTTCTGCCATACTCCTTACAGAAGAGTTTCTCCCAGGCCTCATGCATTGCAGAGCTTGCCTCGCTGTTGGGTCACCCATACAGATAGTCTGAAATTCTCATTTCATTCAGAGATTTGGCCTGACAAAACTCTTCAAATCTGAGTCAAAATTCCAAAGGTGAAAGTGGGTGTTAGGCACCATGCAAAACATACCACAAGTTTCTGTTGACTCGAAGCCCTGACGATTCACTTTGTCACTGCACTAGCAATGCCCCAAAACATTAATCTTTATGGCTATTTATTTGATAACAAAAAGGAGAAAATAAGGATCTTTGTATGTGTGTGTGCATCTGTACTTTAAAAGAGAGAAAAACAGGAGAACCACCACTAATCCTGAGGGAAATTCACTGATAAAGAACTGAAATTCTCTTTTCATCATTCCAGGAGAGGCTTTTGAATAAAACTAACTGGCTGTCTTGGGTTTTCTTAAAATTGTGAAGTACTTGTAAAAGCTTTACTCCTATTTGAAATGAAAGGCAATACCATAATGCTCCAGCCTGTGTTGAAATTATTCCTGTAAGCTTAGTGCTAACCCTGACTTTGGAGACTAAAGGAGGACTATGCCAGTGGAGAATTAGGACTGTTTTTCATATTTGTTAATTTCATGTAATCTCAGATATCTGTATGTGGTTTGAATTTCTTAGTAAAGTATCTTTTTTTTTCCTGTCTAATCAAACCTTTGAGTTTGCTGTAGATTTTGCATGGGTATTTACTACTTAAAATCAGCTTATCTAAGCTTGAGGTCCATTAGCTTCCTTAGAGCTCTGGGACTTTGCCCTTTGCCTCTGGAAATTAAATATTTAATATTACTTTGTCTGTGCTTACTTTGAAAAGCATTCATCCTTCATTTGGGTGCCATGTCAGAATTCATTGGGAAGCAACAGCTAATGTTGCCAGCTGAAATCAAACCTGACCCTCTCATTCCCTTTCTGCCCTCAGGGGCTCTGTTTGTGTTACCATCTCAGGAACCCCTGGGGTTGCTTATGATAAAATGAAGTGAAATTAGGACCCTGGTAGAAAGTAGTCTGATATCCTAAGTGGTAACGTATAAAAGGACCCCTTACAATAGTTTGCTGGCAGAGAGATCCTTCTTGCTCTAACAATTACTGCAGGATAACTTAATGTGATATGACTAAAAGGCATATAGTAGGTGAGTCAGTTGGACTGAATATATAGGAAACATTTTCTTCTTTTTTTTTTCTTAAGAGCATTACTTGAAATGAACAATGCACATACACAGAGTTTATCTTGCCAATTAAAAACACGTTTCTTCTAAGAAGAGTATGACATGATATGACATGAAAACAGACAATATGTGTGGTTTTAATGTGACCCTTGAAATGACATTTTTTGCTATCTTTTTATCTTTTATCTCTCTCTCTAGTTTTATGGTGACCTACTTGAGTGCTTTTCCCATGAAGCATCCTTCCTGGGATTCAATGTAGTGAATATATTTCAAAAGATACACAGTCAGTGGACAACTTGCACACAATATGGTAAAGATTCAATTCATATCAACACTGAGCATACCATATAAACTGTAGGGCTTTAAACTGAGAATGATTTGAACAGGCTACCCAAATGTTTAGATGTGTGATATCAGCATTGGTATAAGCAACAGAGTCATCCCAGTTTTTAGCTGTTTCATCTTGTTAAAGTCTTGTTCAGACATTTTAACAGTACAGGTTACATATCTTCGGAGACAGATGCTTACGTTTTATAAGACGTATTTTAAAATTATTAAATAAAATACAGAATTATTTTTTTTTCTTGGTTTGGTAGTTTAAAAATGCCATTGTATCCATTCAATGAGTATATGTATGTTTGTTTTAGAACTAGAGAAAAAAAAAACCAGCAGCAAATCAATACACTTCTTACCATTTTGTTTTATAAGAATTATGTTATTGATTGATTAAACTTAATTGATAAAACTTATATTGGTTAAGGCATCAACGTCAGTATTTCATAAAATAAATACGAAAAACCATTTTTTTCATATCACTAAAGGAGTACGTACTGATATAATGCTCGTATTTTCTCAAAGCTCATAATGAGGTTTTAACAAGTATTTTTGTATGACATAAGGCACTCCTGGGAAACAAGGAGATAATGTTGTGTGATTACAGGTGGACACATGTACTTCTGTAGTTTCAGATTAGTTTAGGTACTCCTGAGGTACTGTGTGATGAGTGCTGATGCTATTTAAGAGGGTGGGAATATGTTAAAGCTTTTAGGTTGTTCATTTTTATTTTAAAACTCATTTATTATACACATCTACATTGTTAGAAACATATTTTATGTGTTTGTTTTACTTGTTCACACATTTCATGTAAAATTATGTCAGTGTTTAATAGTGGTAGGTTAAGATTACTTTCAAAGCTTTTTTTCTTATTCTTTAATGGAAAAGAAAGAGGAAGGGCTATAGCATGTTCTTATCCAGGGCTGGAAACAGCTAAAAGGTACACAGAGATTTCCTTCTCCTTATATTTTCAGTACAATAGAAGACTTTGCCTGATGATAGATGTGCCACAAGGACTGAGAGCTTCTTGTGCCCCCTGGGGCTGACTAGAGTGCAGCCAAGGGCCCACTGATTTCTGTGCTCACTAGCAAAAATCAGTGAATGGAAGCATAGGCTACAACTTTTAACAGTCTCATAGGCTCTTCACTTTGTATCCCTGCAGTAATTTGACCAATTCAGGAAAAAAGCTCTGTGGACATTCACTTGTGCATCATCCATCTACTTATATTGTCCTACCCTTTCTGTCTCAGGCAAGGTGTAATGACCTATTTGAAGATTTAACCATCTTAGAAATTACATATTTGTTCCATGGTTACAAATTTTACCTCTTCTACGTGATACATCTTTGGCGACAACAGGAAAAATCTAATTGATTCAGAAACACCTTGCAGCAGTTCCTCAAGAGAGAAATCTTCATTTTGTCCTCCAGTGAAAATGAAAGCATTTAGTGCTGTGCTAAAACTTCCTATTCCTAGTTCAAGCTGCTTAGGTACCTAAATCCTGCTCTTGAAAGATAGTCTTTGTAATAAGTTTAGTATAGATGCTGTTTTCATATAGTCTTTTACAACTACAATGTCTTCAGTAGCCGGTGATGAGCACTGGTTCGTTGATACGGAGTGATACAGTTAGTGGAAACATGTCAAAGGTCCAAGATCACTTGGCTGAAGAGGCTTCTATAACAGAACAACCTTTTCTCAGGAACCCAAAAACCTGGGTGGATGAGAGTGGAAGGTTGGAAAGTGCTTGAATCTACTACAGTAGTTTTTCTGGAGGTCAGGGTAGATTTCACCTTTACTCCTGAAAACTCTGTGGGCACAGGACTCAGATTTACCAATGGTTAGAATTTAATGAGCAGCTATCAAACATCAGGTTGTTCATTTCAAATGCCTGGTTTTCCAATTGTTGTTGCTCTCCATTCTGCCCTTCTGCTTCATCTTTCATTGCTTATTCATATTTGATTTTGATGTAAAATTGAAATATTGGCACCCTCTTCTTAAGCTTGTAGTTGATTACATGTAACCCTTGCCAGTTATGAAACTTGAACTGCAATATTAACCCATGGTGGCATTTCAGATTACAAATTGGAATAAGAAATAGGAGTGGTAATTGTTGCATTTTGGGGGAAAGGTTGTCATAGTGGTTTTGGTCTGGTGAATTATTGTAATAAATTCCACTCAAGTAAGAAAAAATCCAGTATCAAAATTAGTAAGTGAATAAGAATCTCCTCTTTTCTTCTGAAAAAGTGCTTCAAGATAAATTTGGGAAAAATGAGATCATGACTTTAAGCAGCATAATGTTTCTAGTTTATTAATATGCCAAGCAACATGTCAAAACAAGAAATCAAATGCAATTTGCCAATTTCTTCCTACAAAAAACAAAATACAGTGCTCCACACAATGTAGTAGGAATTTTAATTTGATCTTGTCCCTCTAGATTGAAGTCAGCCATCAAGTTTCCAAGTAAATTTAATACCCTATAAATGTGATTGATTGCTGATGTGGTAATCCAGTTAGCTGCTGGAATGTTTAATAGCTGGAGAATCCATTTAGAGAAGAATAAAGATCTTGAGGTTAAGATACCGGAGTGTTTTCAAGAGGTCTAATTTCTGTTGTAAGCTTTGACATGAATTTCGGATAAAACCCCTTCTCTATGCCTGTCTTTATGAAAGGGGGATTTCTGTATCCTCAGACTGGTGGGCATGAATATGGGTATGAACTCTACAGTCTCGGCAACACAGATATAAGACATCAGGTTCAACAATATGATTTTCTTTATATTTCAGAAACATCAAATTGGCGCAAATGTTACATGCAGCTTGTGTGTTATTTTAAAATATTTTAGCCAATTGAGGAGAAAAAGGAAATGAGAAACTCTTTCTAGCTTCATCTCTCAGCTCATATGTCTCTCTGTTCAGGATGATGACAATTGTAATTTTGAGTCCAGTCAGAGGTTTAACAGCTTTTGGTACTGCTAGTTTCACACTCAAGTTACATCATCTCATTAGTATTTCACTCCCTTGGTAACAATGTATCTTTATATTCAAAGTGTTCTTTTGCTTGTACTCACACATACAGAAGACTAACGATTTTAGCTTTTGTCCTTTTCCTCTGAAAAGGGTGAATGTCAAATGATTTCTGTGACTATTTGTGTCAGACTTGTGCCTTTCTTTTCTCCCATTAGACAAACCCATCCCACTTATCATTATCTAGGTTTAAAAAAAAAAAAGCTTATATGTAGTATGATGTGAGTGCATAAAAGCATGCAAAAACAATGCTGGTGTGACAGCTAATTAAAACCAGGTGCTTTAATGCTGAGAAGCAAACAGAAATCTTTAAAGGCACTGAAAACCAAAGTGTTGTGAAGGCAAAACAGGATTGCAGAGCGCTTGTTCAAGGGACAGCTCAAAAGATTTATGGAGTACAAAGGAATACGAATGATTTCCTGGAGGAAAACTGTATTATTATGGATCCCAAATGACAAGTCATTGTTTCCTTGGTACTGGGAGACTTGCTGTAATTGCAAAGCAACTATAGGTGAGTTTTCAACTTACAGTTGCCAACAAAACAGAGTATTTTAGGTCAGTCAGATCCCCCAAATTCATTGCAGATGATCCTTCAACCTAATCAGTTGGGTAAGTCCTTCAAACTACTGTTTAGCCTCATCACACAACTGTGGTATCATTCATGTTTGCATATGGAAAAAATGAACCACATTATCTAATTTTAATCTAACAGTTCGTTTGGCCCTAATACAAATGTTAATAGCCAAGCAAAAGTAATGTTGGGAAGAGACTATACATTTAGATTACCTCTTTGCTCTGATCTGAATGCAGGTTTTATCTATACATTTTTAAATACAGATGTATTAATCTAAAGCCTTCATATACTGCTAAACTACCTTCTTTATTACCAGGAGATTTTATGATAAACACAGATATTTTACAAAGCTCTGTTATATACTTTGGAGTAATTTGTAGAGTTTTTTTACTTAATATTTTAAACATAAGCCTTTTCCTTTATGGTCCTTTTTGATCCTCTCAACACTTTTGCTTTATGAGTGTGTGTATATACACATGCTGGGCTCCTGTTTCAGTGAAGCCTAAGCCCATACAGAGCAAGAGTATATTGAGCAGGCTGAGGGAGACAATTATTACCCACTCCTGCTCATCCTCAAGAGGAGAAGACTAAGTCTTTGACTGCCTGGTGGATGACTGAAGAGAAGGGAGTCCTTGCTCTCCTTTGAGGTGTGCAGTAAAAGGGCTGGAGGCAATGGCCACACGTTGCAGCAAGAAACGCTTCATCTAGATAAGGGGAAAAAATCCTTCATAGTGAGAGTGCTGTTTTGTGGCATGGGCACTGATGCCCAGAGGGGCGGTGGAATCTCCATTCCTGGGGTAGTCAAAACCCATCTGGAAAAGATCATGAGCAAAATGATTCCTACTTTGAAGTTATCCCTGCTCTGAGAAGAGGGTCTTACCAGGTCAGCTCCAGAAGGTATTGCAACAGGAATTTTTCCATGATTTTATGAGATGTGTGTGTGTATATAGATATATGTATATAAACTATGAAGTACGTGTTGCTTTATGGTTTGCTGTTGGCACAGCCTCTCAGGGTATTAAACACACACAGGTTAAATAGAATTTGCAAGAACTGGCATTTGCTTCAGGAAAAAATAAAAGTAACACTATAGAAGGAACTAAAGAAATGCTTTGAAGTGGCAGCAAGATGTCATGTGTTTGGCAGTTAGCGATAACAACATTTAGGCCTTGTGGGAATAGATTCCCTTTCCCCCCCCTCCTGCTCTGTTTTGCTTCTAGAGCATGCTTTTGGCAATAGAAAATGTCATTCTATGCATCATGTAACACTTTGGTTACAGTTCCTAAAATAGGATTCAGATGAGGGTACAGTCAGCATTTGAAACCAACTACTGTTCATGGAAAGCAGACATAAAAGACTTGTGCTGAAAAAGATGAACCCATTTCTGTTTCATTTTCAGAGCATGTTGGCAAGAGTTACGATCGCTGACATTTTGGGGGCAGTTCCTGAGAAGTGCAGAACTCAGTTGTCTTGCTCTGTTATTGCCACATCAACATTGACACAGTTTGTTTGTGCAAATGTGTTGTCAAAATGAAAGCATTTGTTTTAAATCAGTCCCATTTTATTTCAAAAGTGAAAGAAGATTTTGGCATGTATTTTGCAAAGCCATAGGAGTTAATGTCTAGGAGGCAAAGCAGCTGAAAAAGGGGGCGTAGTGTGTCGCAGACATGAAGAAGCTGTTTGTACGGTACATACAAAAGCCTGGGAACGAATAGAGAGTGTCTTTTCATTAAGTTCATGACCATCTAAACCTTACTTGATATTAAAAATCAAGCATGACAATCAATGGCATAAACTAGAACAGAGACCATGTTCACTCCAGGTATCTATTTGTCCACAGTTTTGTAGCAGGAAGCAAGATGGGACTTTGGCATGAATATCACGCCTTTTTTTTTTGAGTATGAAGGACATGGAATATTGAGATACAGAAAATGATGGTGTGGGAGGTTCAGTTAGACATGTATGAACTTTCTCTGGATATTTGCAGAGGAATGTAGTAACCTTTAATAAGCCCTGGGAAGGAAGCAAAATATTCCAAGTGAGGAGGGCCCAGCTATATAAAGCTTCAGCCTGAATCCTACGAACATTTCAACAAATGCATGACTTGAGTTACTTGAAAATGTGCTAAATTTCTGGCGGAATTGTCCCACTGCTCATGTGTTTATTATGGCCATTCGCTCAGTATACCTTGTACCTGAGGTGCTAGGAGCAATCCTGATTGTCTCGTGTTAGTTAAGAAATATATCTAAGACTGTACGGAAAATGCTGATTTTGTTGACATTGGAAGCAAAATCTGATTGATTATACAACACCCTAGGATTCCACCTTATGATAGGGAATTTCAAAACTACCTACGTGATTTACAGGTCTGAATTTTAGTGTGATTCACTGGAAGCTTCCTTAATACGCCCTGATAATACTAAACCATATACTAGCATGTATATATTACAGGGTGCCGTTAAATTGAAAGTAAAATATTAGATGGTGTCCTTACCTATGAGTGCTTAAACTGTGCTTTCTCAACAGTCTTTTCATTCAGTTTGGAAGATTTTACAATGAGGATAGCTTTGTTTTCCTGTTTTATGTAGTTGGAGAATGTGGTATGTGTAGACTGGTCCCCATCCTTGTACAAAAATCTTCTGGATGTACTGATGCTCTTGTGTAACAGAATAGCTAGCTTCCATGCCTGCTGTGCAGATTTGGATCAATAATAATACAACACAAGCATTGAACATAGAACAGTGAATAGAAATCCCAGCTTTTATTTTCATAAAAATAACCAGAATATCTGCAACGCCTAGAAAGACTTTTAGCGACTTTGAAATATAAGGCATGACATGTTGTTTTAATTTATATACAACAAACACCACGTTTCTAAAGTTGCTATTTGGGATTTTTAAAAGATGAAACTGATGATAGCTAAAATGAAATGAAGTAAGTTTTATGCATGTTGCATTTTAACAAGTCTGCTGTCTCATTGGAATGCACTGCCTTCTTGTGCTACATTTTATTTTTGGAATTTAATAAGGCGCCTGTCATATCTGCCTCAAGGCTAAAGAATATCATGAGGGAGAAATCCAAAGTACTGTCATGTTTGACTGACAGGGGGCCAATTTTAATTTTTTTATGGGAGGTGGCTGATATTAACAGGCTGTAGTGCTGAAGATGCATTGCTCTACCATCTGCTTTAAAGACCCTGTGTTGATGAGCCAGTAATGACGTTGCTCAGTGACATTTATCAGGTGAATTTGGCTCTGACACTCAGTAGAGGATTTTCATTAAAAAATTAATTCTGTGCATTTTACAGTGAAGCCTATTGTGGTGATAGATTCTGGTACAGTGCCATGTATCTCCAGAAGCTGCTCTAATTACCTGAGAAACTTGGGAAAGCAATAAACTACTACTTTCCATTTCTTGTGTGTACTCCCTTAGCATATAATTAACACACTGACTCACTTAGCTTAAATCTCTAAAGATCTATGTCTATGTGATGATTACTAGCTCTTCAAAGTAATAAGGAAATGCACCTCAGTGGCTCGGTGACTGGATGGCAGTGGGACCAGCAGCCTTTGTGAGGTGCAGTCTAACTGTGGCATTCCCTAAATGTTCACTGGAAAAGTGAGTAAGATACAGCAATAGTGCAAATGCTACAACTTAGGCAAACATTAAAAAAAAAAAAAAAAAACAACCAAAACACCAGAAAACATTCCCAAGGGGAGATCTAATCAAATATTCCATCAACCTCTTCAATCCAAGGGGAGAAAAAACGGTTTCTATTCACGAAATCAGGATTTTGAGGCCTGGGCATTGGAGACTGCGGATGCCTGATATTGATATAAACTAGAAGTCTTCTCTTTCAATATTTGTTGTAACATTCATTCATCTTGGTTAACTTTATTTCTCATTAGTTTACTGTTAGGAAAAAAAAATCCTATCTAAAAAATTAACAAATTCCTTAGGAAGCAGCATCATTTACTTAAATTTGGCATATAATCTAGCATCTCTTCCTGTTTTTAGATGTTTCAGATCTGTGTGTATCCTTGCCCAGTTCAGAATTACTTTCATGTGACCTGGAAGGAACAAATAGTCTTACCATAGCTTTCCAAGCCCGTATAAGTGCATGCTGGCAGGTGATGGCACTTCCATTGATAGTCTTGGTAGAAAGAGTAAAGACTTAATAAAACATAGTAAGTGGGGTTATAGTTCAGTGTTCATTAGTACTCATCTCTGTTACGATAGTTTATTTTGCAGTGCCTATTTGATTTGAATCAAGGCGGAGCATATATTCTACTGGATTTATTGTAGCACGTGGTAAGGGGTAGATCAAGAAAACACATCAGGCAGATTGTGTAGCATTATGCTGCTGATGATCAAAATACTTAAGAACAGCTTAATGTAAACCAGGTGAGTTACCCATTAATGTCTCTGGAGATTATTTGATTAGCCATTTCATCTAGTCAGATAATTTTGGATAACAAACATTCTGTTTAAAGTATCATGACTTTTTTTTTTAACTTATCTCTTGGGTTTTGTTGTGGTCAGGTTATTATTTAAAACAAACTATAAATATTCTTATCAGCGTTTTAACAGAAAATTTAAAAGTAGTTTTCAGACAGCTTTGTTGGCCTTTTTTTGCTGGGGGGGGGAGGGTAGTGGATTAATTCTTTGACATTCTGTAGTGCTTCTCCTTCCTTCTGTAACATGGGAATATTTCTTCATTGTCTGGTTTAGTAACTTGAATTTAGTAACAAGTGTATTTGGCTCAGCAAATCTTTCGCATACTGGAAGGCATACTGTAGTAAGAGATGGGAAAAACAAGACTCACTTAATGGGAGTCATGGAAGAAGTAAGTTTGTTACCTTTTGAGAAAGGTCTCTTTTGGGAGCATTTTCATGGCAGGCAAGTACCATGTGCACTCATCACCTTGATGTGTACCTGTCTGCTGACCTGTCCTACAGAGGTTATCTGAGTCAGGGCTTCAAGCAGCTTTTCTAATTGGAGACCCCCGATAAGCATCCGCTTGATCTGTTCCTGGCTGCTATACGATCTCCCTTTGTCCCCTGTGGCATGGCTCCTTTGCTCTCTGAGGTGAACGCCAGCCAGAGGAAAAACACTGTATAGCTGGGAAATGGGGTAAGGCAGAAGGGGTTTGCTCAAATACAGTTTGCTCCTTCAGAGATATCTAGTTTCTAAACCTTCCTTTTTTCTGCCCTTCTCAAGTGGAAATGTTTCCAGCTGACTGCCTTGTCCAGGTGTCAGTCCTCCTGTTACCTTTGAACCTTTGTAGTGTGCCTAGACCTCCTGCTGGTGGTCAAGGCAGAGTTAAATAACCGTATGGCTGCCTGCTGCTGAGCTCAGTTAGCTCGTCACTCACAACCTGAGCAGATGGTTGTGCTGCTCAGCCTTGAGAGACAGCCTCTTTCTGTTCTAAGAGCAAATTAGCCCATGGCTGGAGAGTCATGGAGGTGTTTTTGTTGCTTGCTTTTTGTTGCTTGCTTGTTTTCCCACATAAGGAAAGAGCTGTGGGGCTTAAACAAGAGTCTGTCAGAAGCAACATGAAAACTAGCAAAATAATAGATGACCATCACAACAGGAACCTTAAGTTAAATATTAGTATGAAGCCCAAGCAGACCTAACGTGTGGGTTTGTGGTGGTTTTTGGGTGGGTTATTTTTGCAAATGTTCCTTTCAGCTATTGCATGTTCATTTGCTCACCCACTTCCCAAGGCTCTGCCTGATTGTTTAAGGTTTGCAGCACATTGGGCTGAATGTGGTCATTCTTCTTTACAGGGAAGCAGGTTTAAAGCCATAAGGTTTTTTAATCACCAGCTGCTGGTCATGAGTGACAAACCATGACACAGAATATGCCTTGTTCGCCTGGGTCTTTCATTTAAAGGGAAGAAAAAAACCCCACCTCTGCTGATGGAATTATTTTTGTCCTTTTTTTTCCCCTTCCTTGTGAAATAAGTAGTTGGTTCTGGACATCCTAAGCCTTTTTGACAAAATGGTAACATCACTGTTCATTTCCGCTACATTTTTGCAATCATTTCATACTTTTAGCAACAGAAAGGCAGATTATGTGCATCCCTAGTGTTCTGCAATTGGAACTAGGGGCAAGAGGAAAATTACTTTCCTGAAGGGAAAAAGTGTAAAGGGGATATCTTCCTCTCAGCCCGCTCTCCCTTTTTTCCTTCCCCCACTTATTTTCTCTGTGAGTATACGGCACCAGCAGCTGGCTGAGGCCAGATCTTCAAAAGAACAGGGATTGTGAGGAGAAGAAAGGGCCAGAGAAATGGAAGAGGAAATACATTTTCCTTTGATTAGAAGAGAACAGATCTGAGTTAGCAGAAATCCTTCTATGGACATCAGCAGGTTAATGCAAGAACTAACGATTTTATGATATTAATAGTTGAAACAATGTTGTTGCAGATGTTATAGTATAAACATATAAAATAAAGGGGTTTTTTAATGGTTTTCATATAGGTCAGAAGTACATGTTTGTGTATGTCTGTTTTTCCAGCATTTTCAGCTGTTAAAGGATGCTTCATTCCCCTTCCAACCATCTTTCTCTTATGATCTTGAACTTCTAAAGAAATATTGTGAGAACTTTAAAACCTAGTGTTTGTGTAACACAATCAACAAACCATTGGCTCTGTTGCTCAAGTTTTGTATCCCTCAGTTGGCAGGCCATTATAATGCTATCATAGGCTACAAATAGAAGGAAGAGAAGCAGAAACAAGTCCTGCTTTACTCCAAAGGTATGCATGCCATTGTGAAAGGATTGCAGGAGAAGGGGAAGAGTGCCCTTAAATGCTTGTGGAACAGCAGGTTCCAGAAGAATTCCCTATGCAGCTGTCTGCTTCATAGTGGAAACAACTTGCATGAAGCAAAGGAATTCCACAAGAACCAAGATTTTGCTAGTGTGGCAAGGAAATTATGTAGGCTTTAAAGCTTGGTGTGGTTGCTGCTACAATTTGTGAGATGAAGCATCCAGAGCATCTGGAGTTGCAAGTGTCTAGATAAATGTTAGTTTGTGTTTGGACTATGTGGAAAGAACTGTCTTGTGTATATTGAGTACCTCAAAAAGCAGCAGTGTTTTGCTTCAATGAGTAAGTACTTCCTGATTCTCTCCTTTTTCCCCATAGGATGTAAAAGGATAGATGTTTATTAGCAGACGATTATTAAGCTACACAGTGAATCTTCAGTAGTACTACAAAGCACACTGAATAAATAAAGACTGGTTTAGATGCTAAGAAAGTGTGTAAAAAAATTGCAGTGTTCTCATTGAAATGAGATTTCTCTCTAGGTGAAGCAGGCAGACTAATCAGATGCACTTATGAGACACTGCTGCCCAACAACTTTCTTTTCCTTTCTCAAGTGCTGGAAGTTTTAATTCTTTAGGGATAACAATTCTAGTGACATGTATCCTTTCCTCCTTTTTTTTCCTCTTCCTCCCCCACCCCACTCCCCAGTTCCATTTACTGCTGTTGTTTCTTAATTCCAGTTGTGTAACTATTGATCTTACAAATCAAACCACATCCCTTCTCTTTCAATAAAGGAGTGGGAAATAAAGGAACAGGGACTGAAGACGCAAATATTTGACAAGATGAACCAACTGGGTTTTAACATGAAAGTAGTTGTTAGGTTACAGCCCTCTCCTAATAGTATAAACACAGAACATGTTGACATAAAGTAGCATCTTCTTGGCCTTTGCAGCAGACAAGCTAAATTTACACTGATGCCTTAATATTCACTTCTCTACAAAGGAATTTTTTCCAGGTTAGACTCTGTGAATTGAGAGATCTGGCTGATATAAGGGATAGCACCTCCAATGCGTTCATGGCCTTTTTTGCCATGAACAGGTGTTGATCTAACAACTTTTGGGATTGTATTCTACATTAGAACTAAAGTTAGGATAAAAAAATTCAGATAGGTTTTTGTAACGCTTGAAATCTTAATGTCTTTTTCTGCCTTTCCCATTAAATTCCTAATGCTGTCAGGAAGAAGGGTAGTGCTGCTACCTTAGCTATGCTAGCTTGTCATTATATCCTTATCAATGCATCAGTATGAACAACTCATAGATATGGGGCATATGTATACAATGTAGTAAAAGTCTTATTGTCTCTTTTATACTATACACCATATGAAATCACTGTCCTGTAAAGAAGTTCTGCCACATAATCATCGATTGTGCTCCTGAGTAGAATTCAAAAACTATTCTTCCCTTTTTAAAGTACCCTTTTCTGCAACTCCTAATGAAGAACTGTTTCTAGCTTAAGCCAACTGTTAACAGTTTTTCTGGCATGACAATGATTTACATATGCCAATAAAAAAACTCCAAAAGTTTATTGTCTTTAATGTGAGGGCACTTATGTAACAGTATCCTAATGTTACTAAAATTCGTAAGCAACTAATAAATATACCTTGAACCCCATAGGAAATAAGCTTTAAGCTTTACCGAGGTTTTTATAAAACTGAAAATTTCAGAGACTAAAACTGATAGTATATTACCTGAATTAAACAGTAAGAGGTCGTCTCCTCATTTTTTCAGTTTCAGAACCCAAACCTGCCTTGACCTTCTGCTTCTTCCCCTCCTTAAAGGCCACAGTGGATTTTCAACAGATTAAATTTATCTCATAATTGCCCAGAACTGGAGAGTAATAACACAGATATATATCACAAGAAGGAATAAATGTAGTCAACTGAGAACACAGGATCCAGTAAAGTATTCTTCCAGTTTCCTGAACATTGTATAAGTGATTGTACTGGAATGAGAGCATCTGCTGGAAGCTGCAGATATTTCAGTCTGCACAACAGGATGCCAGCCGTTTGAAGTCTATTGGCTGACTCCAGCTGACATGGTCTTCAAATTTCTTTTTCAGTTTGAATTTTAAAATGGGATGTAGTTTCAGTAGACATATCTTCATTCAAAAAAAAAAAATTAGTATCGTAGTGAGAGCAGACTAAAATCTCCAGGAATCTCAACTTTCCCAGTAACAGCTGTGGCCCCTGCTGAATTTTTAATTTCAATTGTGTGATTTTTATTAATTTTTTTTGAGGAAAAATTCCTCTGGAGCAACACTATAATAATACAAAGTGTCACATTTAAGTTAAATTCAATTTACAGTCTTCTACTCATGCAGTGCTAGTATAATTTCAAATGTGGAATATGATCTAAAGACTGAATCAGAATTCTTCAGTTTTTCTGTAAAGAATTTTGAAACAGTTATTTGTAGTATCTGTCAGATTATAAACATCTGTGTATTTCTTTTCTGACTTCTGTTACCTCTTTTAGTCCATTTTCTGTACATAAGGAAAGATGCCAGTAAATTTTGGGATATAACTGAGAGGAAAACTGGAGGCGGTGAGGTAAAACTGAAAATATTCTGAACTTGGTCAATGTTGAGGATGTCCTACTCTTTCCTTTCTTTGAAAAGAATAAGCCTGACTTACAACTTTTGTGGTCTGCACGTATGTTGTCTGATAAATTTGCTACTATCTTTTATGCACAGCAGGTAGAAATGTACACCGAGATATATGGATTGTGTCTGTGTTTTTACATATAAAAAACTATGAAATTTGATCACACCAAAACCACTGAATCTTTGGTTTACTCCTTTTTGGCTGTGTTGACCACAGTTCTGCTGTTAAGCAACACTCTGGTGTGGCCTGTCACCTATTCAGTTGTGTAGCGTGTGATCTTTCCTCTCTTCCTTAAATTTTCCTTTGTGACTTAGATGAAAATCATGAGGCTTGGAATAAGGTGTATTTTTTTTTCAGATCAAGAAGGGATCAGTAGCTTACTTGCTCATGGATGCCTAGGTATTGGCAGGCAAAACCAGTACCATATTATCATTTATTTAAGAAGTTAGAGGATGTGACTTCCTGCTTTGAAAGCACATACAAAACTTTTAAGTGTTTGGTTTTTGGTTTGTTTTTTTTTTTTTATAATGGTACTTGCTCTTGGAAATGAAGAATATTACTTTGCAAAAATAGGATCTTGGGTTTGCAAGTAGGTGAATTTATGTATCCAATGTTAGTAAATCAGACAGTATTCTCTTCATGGAAATCTGTTACTCCATGCTTAACTTTGACATCACTTCTTTGAGCGACAAAGGGACCAGCACTTCCAGAGCCAGCACTTATGGACACATGTGCAGTGGCAGCTGGTGGCTGCAAAATCCACGTGCTGGTGTTTGGAATGTATTTTTACAGCTGTGCCATCTGGGTCTTTGGACATTTTCTTTTGTTGTGTCTTAGCTGTCTTCTTGCTTTGCTGGACAATGGAACAGCCCGTGGGATGTTTACTGGGTCAAACCATTTATGATAGTCCCTTGTCATCCTTGATGCCATTTGCATTGAATCACTCTTAAGTGAGAGCAATTTAACTCCGTTTATGCATCATTTGAAAGAAACAGAACAGTTGGTCTTGAAATTCGGGAAGGCCACTGGGTGTGTTAAATATTACATAAACATGATCTGCCGTAGATTTTTTTGCTCTGAAGATCATTTATAAGTCAGAAATAAAATCAGCAGCCTCTTGTCTCAAAGCAATTCACATAATTGTATTATTTTAGCTCTTTATGATTTGATATCTCTGAACCTTTTCCCAGAGCAGATGACAGTGTTTCCTTAGCACTAAGTGTTTGATCAAAAGAATAAAGGTATACTGGATAGTTAATAGAAAGAAAAGTAGTGTTTAAAAACATTCTTCTAATATAATAATAAAAAGATACTCATCAGTTTATTCATCAATAAGGTTCTAGGAAAAAAAAAAACCAAACAATAAAATTAAACCAGGATTTTCTGTGGTTTTAATTGCTTTTTGGTTTCCCCCACTGGAAAAGTTGGGGAATGTAGTTGTAATGTAAATGTCTAGCTTCGAAATCGAATAGGCTTCTTTGACATGGAATTGTAAAATGTCCAAAATTCAGTGTTACAGTACAAGTGTTCTCTTTCAAGAAAATACATAATTGGGAGTGCTGGACCAATTTAACAATTAAGGGTGATGGAGAACTTTTCTCAGAGGAGAGCTCTCTTAAAGTACTGGAAAACTGCCTGTATAAGGTGAGGTAATACAACGTTATGTATCAGTGAGCTCTCCAGATCAAGGCCCTCTTGTAAACTTTATGCTGCACTATAAAAAAGAAAAGCCAAAGCTGGCAGTGAGTAGCAGCATGGACCCTGCACCAAATCCCAGTGACAGGAAGGCAAAAGCCACCTTTTACAGAGATGGGGACGAAGGCAACTGTGCTTTGTAATGACAGAGAGAGCAGCTGAGCAAGCCTCTCCACACCCTGCTTCCTCCCTGACCTACAGGACACTTCCTTGGGGTGAAAAAGAGGTCAGTTCATTTTGCAAACTCAACAAGCCATTCAATCCACAACTTGAGTGCTGCGACTGCCAAGGGTGCCAATTAGTGGCAGCTGTATTGGTGGGGTGTGGGATGGGGACAGGTGGCTGCTAGGAGCTGAACCCAGACAACCCTCTCCTTCCACAAGGAAACAAAAAATTAAGGAGCAGGGACAGTGACATGCTTTTTTCTTCCTGGGTGATTCATTCTATTTATTTTAAATTTCTCTGTCAATTTTTGCTACTTTTTTTTTTTTTTACATTTCTCTTCTTATTGCCAATATCTGATATTCCTTCCAATGGAGTAATGTTGGTTGTAATACATACTTCAGCATAGTATTCAAGATCTTCTTGTGTAGTTAGTACATGACTATTTTCTAAGATAATGTGAAAATGGGCTAGATTAAGGAAGAAAGAGGGAATCCTGTAAGAGCTCCAGTAAAGCATGAGGAAAAACTTGGACATATTTTTTGAAGTGTGAGCTGAGCCAATAATTCTGTTCAGATCCTACTGACGGACCAAAAGTCCAATTAAAATATTTGAAACTATCTTCATGCTCAGAAGAGAGGGCAAAGGCTGCCAGATGAACTACACTCCTGTCCTTAGACAAAGTCTGTCTGGGTCATGTTTAGGAGGCTACTGTAGAGAGGCTTCTTTTACTGTCTCTCTAAGGTGAAATCACTTTATGATTTCCTGTATGAAGGAATGGAAAGTCTGATGTATGAAAAGGTGCCTGAGTCCTAATGACAAAGATTTCTCCTGAAATCTTTGCATTTCCGATTTCAAAAGACTTTTTAAAGTCTTTGAAACACTCTGGAAGTGTTCTTTTTTCAGAAAACATCCTTGACAGAAGAAAAAAGTACACCACCACAAAGCTGTCTGTTTTTTCAAATAATGAGTAAAGGGAACTGGATCATCAGACTTGTTTAACCTCTACAGCAACGTAGCTTAAGTAGAAACCATGAAAATACTTCTTATTGGAACTTGGCAACCACAAAGAAGAAAAGTAGTAAGTATATGTTACCTCATCTATAGGAAACCCTATAAACTATAGCAGCTCCTTTAGGTTGTTCTGGTGCCAAAGAACACATTTCAGACTTCATCTTCTATATGAGTAAGATTTGCAAAGAGTTTACTGTTATTCAGTAAAATACCATTTCTCTGACTAGCTTCATCTCAGCCCTACTGAAATATAATGCCTTGAGGCTGCCTATGTGGTAATTTTCACTGCTTCAATTTTGTACAGTCTGTCTTTAGCTGGAAAAATATGGATCTTGAAAAACCATTATGGTTACATTCACTAACTTCTGTAACGCATACAGTGGCTCTATCATGGAACCAAATCTTGCGTCAGCAAGAATGACAGCAAACAGAAGACCCATTCATGACTGCTTCAGCCTTCTGTAGTACCTGTGTTCAGGACTCAAGGGCAGAATCCTGGGGGAAATGTAATACCATCCAGAAAGCATTCTCTGTGTATGTGTGTGCACATGTACATGTTTCTATCTCTACAGATAGCGGAATTAAGAAATTAGAATTTACATTGATAATCCTAACAAAAAGAAACTTCCAAATCTGGATGCTTCAGCTGGTTAACAGTGTGACTCCTCTGCACTGCTCTTCAACAAATTGCTGTTCTTCATATTCAGGTCTATATCGTATAGTATCCTGCATCTTGCTCATCACTTCTCTCATATTGTCTTCTCCATACTGGTGGTAATTTGAAGTCATTGCCCCAAGTTCTGTATGGGTTTATGGTTTGACCTTGCAAGATGTTAGCAACTATTTCAATATGGTGAGTCTCACACTAAGATAAGTGAGCCTATCATCTGGGGGCTTGGAGGCAATACTAGGTCAAAGGCCTTCTGCCTGGCTCCTCCCTGTCCTCTCACTGGTGGAACTGAAGTTCATCTCTGTTTTAGAAATACTTTGTATGCCAGAAAAATTAAATATTTTGCAGGAGAAAAGTGTATTTGAATTGAAGGTAACACTTGATTCTCTTTTTTTATGTGTACACACCTGTCAATTTATATACACATATTATCTGTTTTAACTAGGGAAGGGTTAAATAAATGCCTTCCCATTATTTTATTATGTGGCACATTGCCACGTTTCTGCAGTTAAAGTTACCATACAAGTTATATTCCTTGTTCTTTGAAGATTGTATCTAGCATAGCAGTGTTTAACCAGTGATCACAGGAGTATTTTAAGGAAACTGAGAAAGTTAAATCTCTTGTTAATAGGTATATATTTGCTCAGGAGAGGTCTGTGGATCCATTTCAGAGGGAAAAGTTAGATGTCAATAAATCAAAGAATGCTGAAACCCACTTTGTTAGGATAGTGCACCTAAGGCAGGAACTGGAGCAAAAGAAAGACAGAAAAACTGCTTGCACCAAGAAGACTTTTGGAAGTGCAGCCTTTGAGTAGGCATATTGTAAAGTATTTGATTTTCTACTTCATTTGTTTAATGGTTGAAGTAATTTGATTTTCTTTATGATTAAGGGTGTTACTATAGAAGAGTTAAGTGTTTCACTTATTCTTAGTGTTGGTTTAGGGTAGTCTCAGACTGCCCACAGGGGTTATTTTCGGGGTTCACTCAGTCTTTAACATTCTTCTTGGTATAGTGTGGTGATTAATACGAGTTATCATGGCAAATGTTTTGTCCTCTAGAAAGCTGCTTACTGAGAATCTAACTGAAAATAGTGACTTACTTCATATAGTTTACCAAGTAGGAGTTATTAAAAACTTTGTTTATATAATGTGATTAGATGAAAAGATGTAAAAGTTGATACCTATGTGTTCAGTGCTGCAATCCATCATCTTTGTACTAATATGAAAACAAATTATCTGAAAATATAAAAATACAAATGTATGCTAAATTTTGATCCAATAGAACTCATAAAACCTGAAACAGCTTAGTAAGTCTGAAGAGGTGCATCATTTAAGCATTATTCATAGTCTGTCTGAAGACTGTTAGATAAGTACTTTTAATTATCTTTGACCTGTAAGTAGTTGAGAAAGTAGCATTACAGCACCAAAGGGATGATGTTGATGATCCAAGGTAAGATCATCTGTGCAGCTGATTACACTCAAAAGTCTACTGATGGAGGTGTTTTCATCTAACGTATACAAAGTTGGGCTGTGGTGGAAGTGTGAAAGAATGGTCAGGGTCTGCTCTTCAGCAAAACATACCTTCTGCAGGCAGTAGTTCGAACATTGTTAGCCATCAATATAGGATTGTGGACTGGGCATCTGTAAAAATGCACAAATGAAAAATAAGAAATCCCACCTCTGAAATTCACGTATTTTCAAATTCTGAGCTGATGCATCTCATCCATGGTACCTGGTAGGAGACTGTATTTGCACAGGAAGGAAATAAGGCAGGCAGAACAAGCTGAGGTGTGTTTGTTAGTACGTCTGTCTGCAGCAACATCCCATTGTGGAAAGGCCTGGGTCAGTGTGTGTGGAAGAAGTGAATAATAATAATAATAATAATAATGCAGTTTATTTGTAAGTGGGGTGGTCCCTTCAGCTCCTGCATTAGTGCTTGTGCTACAGAAGACTAGTAATTTATTGATGCAGATGGCTATGTAAAGTGCATGCAATTTGTGAGGGGGCTTGACCCTTGACTGATGGGCCATATGTTGCAAAGCCCCAGAGGCATCATTTGACTGAGTTCTCTTCCTCTCTCTGTCTCTGCACCTATGGTCCTTTTTCAATCACCACATATTGAACTATAGTCTTACTAACTCCCCCAATAAATCTCCAACTAATGGCTCATGAAGGCTATAACTTAACCCTTTACATACAAAGAGCACATAATTTTGCATTGAATATTTCACACTCATTGAAATAAATATTACATGACCTAGGTAGTTATCAGTGACCAAGATGTCATAAAATACAAACACCTTCAGGCTTGTAATTGTCTGCATAAACCAAATTCACTTGGAGCAGTCTCGGACTTTAATAATCTGTATGTGGTGTTATGGAGAGCTATGTCCTAAATGTACGTTACTGTTGAGTTGCATTTCTAAAAAAAACACTAGTGAAACACAGTGGAGTACCTAACGTTTCTAATTTACTGCCTTGGCTGCTCCTCTTTTTATATTCTAATAGGGTTAATAGTAAATTCTTCACGACCTAGGCATACGTATTCAGTTGCATAGGGATTTGACAGACAGTCATCCCAGTAGACAAGCTTTCCGTAATCTATTAAAACGCATCAACGTTTTTCTCTCATACAACCCCCTTTCTTAGGAACAGTTAATGTATTCACATGGAATAAAATTACAGCTGCCTTTTTTTTTTTTAATATACTAGCTTTTATTCCTTAAACTGTACAGTGCTGAGAGTTACTCCTCAACTAGGCTGGCGAGTAGAGTTCTGTGTTGTTGTCTGCAGCAGGGAGCTGTAGGCTGCTATATAACAAATCAGCCCTGTAAGAAAGTTGCTTGTTGCCATTAAGCTATTTTTATATAAGAAGCAGAGCAAGCTGCACAAAGCAAAACACAGTCATACAGTCTGTGTAAGATTAGTAATGATATAGCTTTCCAAATATTAAGAAGTAACCCCATACGCCTAGCTAATGTAGTTACAGGGGTTCAACTTTAAAATGTTGACTTGAAACTAGGCAGGCTGAAATTTTTCACTAAGTTCAAAAAGCAGAGGAAGAAACCCATTCCAGGTAGATAACGACTATTCTCTTTTTACTGCAAAGTAGTGCAAGGTGACAGTTTAGCTGGGTGGAAGTCAGTGGGAGTTTTAGTGTCAACTGCAAGGTCATGACTTTATCTAGAGAGCTGAGGCATTTGTAGGTAAAAGGACACTATTTTTTTTTTACACTAGTAAAACCTTGTGTAGTAGTTTCACGTGAGAAGCTTTTTCTAATTCTCCCAAGTTTATTCTTGAAAAACTGATTAATAATGGGGTTTTGTGTGAGTAAACACCGTGGCAGAGCTCAGTTAATTTTTTATATATTTTTATGCTTAGAAAAGGTATGAAAACTTTAATTCACTTAGGTAGTAATCATCATGTAGTTTAAAATCTGAATACAGGTGATGCCTTTCTTTTGTGCATGATTCTTTGGAGGTAGAAAATGGGGAAAAAAATCAGAGCAATTTGGAGTTCTTCAGTGAATCTGAACTACTTATTATGGTATGAAAAAAAAGCTCATGGTGAGCTGATGAAAATGAATAAATTCATAACTTCCTCTCTTAAAACTGCTTCTTTAGCAGTTTGTGATGTAGTCAGAAAGTGAGGTTATTTCAGCACAAATCAGGTGCATTAATCATGCACATTTTTGTTTTCAGTCATCTGTATTAAGACCCATAGGTTTGACAGTTTTATTCATATGGATCCTTTTTCTGTACTGTAGGCTCTGCACCATTATTTTATTACAAGTCTTCAGGCTTGAAGTATTCCATGTAACCAGAAGCCACTGATAAGCATTCCCTCCTGAGGTTATTATTTCACAATTAAAGTGATGATATTGAAAACATCGATGGCAGTGGGATTTACAAGGGCAAAGGTCTTTACTATTGCCTAGAATACCAGAAGCAGTTGAAAACAACATTTTTCAAATTTCCTCCATACATTAGTCCCCATGGAAGACCTGTGTATGGTCTGAATGAGTTGGACTAGGCTATAATTTCATTTTATATGGCTTTAGTCAGAATTTGATCTGCATTTCAACTCAGGTACCCAGGTGCGATTGCATACCGCATGCAGTTATGTTTCTGTAGCGGCCACCTTTGTTGAGGTTGAGTAGTTTGTTGCCTTAGCCTAGCCACTCAAATCATTCACGTTCCTGAGTCTACCTCAAAATACATAAGCAGGATAGAACACTGTAAAGGTAGAACAATATAAGGAACACAGTGTTTCCAGCTAAAATAAATTGGACAAACCTGGAAGAAAGTATTCCAGTATTATTCAGATAGATCATCTATCACATTGCAGTAGTATTTCTGAAAAATGTCAGTGTCAACAAAAAGTCTGGAACTGACCATTGTGTAATATTAGAAGGCAGAGAAAGTTATTTGCTCCTGCTAATAATAAAAGAAGTTGTAGTAAGCTGCCCAGAATAAATTGGGTTAGTGAGTGGGCACGCTAGTAAAAGTCATTACCATCTTGAGTTCCAAATGTCAATTTGTATATTATCACTGCTGTACTATATGTAGTGAAATGCAGTGTCCTTGATGAGTTGGGGGTTTTTGAGAGGCAATAACAGATTATCTTTTCTGTCAGTCATGTTTCTATCAACTGCTATTTGGGTTTTTGAGCCTTGGATTGGACATTAGAAATACTTGTTGAAAATGAGTGTGGTTTTGCTCATTTTTTTAACATTGGAAGTTTTATTTAGAGTAGGTATTTTTATTGCATGCTCTTCCCAGGTGAAAGGAAATTAAGAGAAGGAAAAATATGAAATGAATTCTAGCTCAAGGTGGTGCAGTTTTTGATAGCTAGTACACAGCTTTTTCAGCTTAGGTGTATGCAGCGTTTGAATTGATGCATACCAATGGTTTGCACAGCAGTCTGAAATTGTGCCACTTGTACTGATCTAATGGAGATTAAAAAAAAGATGATTTGAAGTTTGCATCAAGTGGACACCAGGAATTCTGAATTCTCTTCCTACTTATGCCACGGTATGCCATGTAATCCTGACCAATTTGCTGCTTCTGGGGATGCCTGAGTTTTTAATGTGAAATAGTTTGACTATCTTGTCTGTTGAAGTCTAATACCTATCTCCCATCTCATAACCAGACATATAAGCGACCAAAAATACCCACATAATTCCAATATAGTAAAGCATAAGTCTAGAAATTAGGTTTATTGCTAGGAATTTCTTGAAATACGGTAAGTCTGATACTAAATTTGTTGTTACCTGGTAGGATAAAATGCTTCACTAAAAAGTTATGCGTTTTGTTTGGGTTTGTTTGTCTTTGGAAAAGGTAAGGAGAATAGGTCAAACTGCTCTGTCCTGCAGCTCAAACCACTTTTACAGTCAGGTCAGGTGAACAATTGGGGGGGGAAAAAAATCCTTCAGCCAAATAAGACAATAGTCAGTTATGCCATTTTATATTTAGAGTAATTTCGTTGATGCCATTGGAATCATACTGTCTAAAACCTGATGTTACTATCATCAAATTTTATGAGTTTTAAGGGAAAGAGACCTCATGAACAGATTTTGCAGCTGTAGACGACAGATCATAAAATCAAAGGCTGCACCAGACCCTTTTATTTAGGGATTTTTTCAGTCAGAGTAGAAATTTTTTGTGTGAAAATGTTTTTTTACTAAAAGTGGTACATCAAGATTTATTTTTGTTGTTCTTTATCTCCCATTATAGTTTATTCACAGCAAGCTTTTATCCTGAAGAAACAGTAATTGAATTGGTGTTGAAGAGAAAGTTGACACACATAAATAATAAAAAGGACAGCTTATGTCTCAATATATTTCAGATGCATTTCCATTGTGACCAAAGGCTCTAAAGACACGAATAGTAAATTTCAGCTACTTCCTTCAAGATTAATTTATTATACCATAATCTTTGTTTATGATACAGGCAGAATAGCTAAGTAATATCAAATAAATCAGAGTCTTTTACTGTTATAACCTGAAGCACTTTATCGTATTGTATTTTCTCTTCCCTCCATGAAATTTTAGGCACATAATTTAGTACACTTGAGATACACATAATGAAAATAAGACTTCTGTATTGCTAGTGAAAGCCAAGAAAACTGTTTACGTCATTTACTGGAGAGGTGGTAAGGATTATTTGAGTTTATTCTAACTCCAGTAATGATACCACATAATTTCTTTCTGAAAAAGTCATCTTCAGAATATAGACAAATTACCAGTGCCATCACCTGTGTTTTGTATTTGCTGATTCATGAGATTTCAAGTGCACTTAATGGGGTGGATGTCAGGAAGACAGCAATATGACCACTGTTAGTGCATTAACTATGGTTTAGGATTTTTTTTTGTTGATACTCTGTTTGTGTTGAGGCTTTATTTTAATTCAATAGAATCATAGAATCTGTACACACAGCCTGATGCTGGTTGCCATTTATTTCAAGAAGACGATGACTGAGACCCATCGTCATCTCTTTCTCTGATTTCAGAATTCCCTTCTTGCTGATTACTGCAGAGATTTTAATCTGCAGTTTTATTTACAACAGTCAGACCAGTCTCAGTGGAATAAGGAGAACTCAGGGGGACTGAGCAGGTTCTGCAAAGTTGTTTTTTTGGCGGTGCGTACACTTCAACCTGCATTACAGCTAGCTTTTTGTTTAAAATACTGGAAGCACATAAACCTAGTGCTATACTCATCAATACTGTGATGCTTGTCACAGTATAAATAAGGAGAAATTTGTTTTCTTTCATGATTAAGTCAGCTCCCAGTATATTTTTCTTGGGTGAAGTATAAAAGAAGGGTCCTATGTGTATTTGTTTGTGTGCCAGTTTCAAAACAGAGCCTTATCCCTAGATAGAAATTACTGTGTCAGGCATTACCCAGAAGAGTATTTATAAGAAGCAGCTGAAGAATTAAGGGAACAGCAGAGTTGTGTAAAGAAAACAAAGGTACGCTGTATGATTAAATCACTGCTTGATGTGCTGTTCTTAGACAGTTTGTTTGCCACAGAAATCCACCCATTATCTTCCTATTTTTTGTGTTGGTCTGATTTTAGTGTTCCCGTGAAAAGCTGATGACTTTAATAAATAGTGGAAACCAACACAATAGGAAGGCAGAATAGAGAATTCATTATCTATATGTCAAAAGCTGTTTCATGGATGTGAGTGTTTTCTATATCAAGTAGTGGAAGCTTAGGCATACAGGATAATGTCATAGCAAAAATGTTGTTTTCCCCATTACTTTCCCAGTACAGTTTCTCATTGTTTCTTCATAGAATGAATATATTCATGCAATCTTCTACCCAGGTTTGGGGGGACCTTTTTTGCCTTCTGTATGCCTTTATTAGGTAACATAATGCAATGCCGCAGTATTATTTTCTATGACCTTTCTTAGTCTGTAGCTCTGGGCTTTAGTTCTTTATTTTTTTTCTCATTTAGTGAACTCATACATTTCCCTGCAGATATCTTAAGGGAGCATTTAATTTTAAGCATTTATTTGGTTAATAATAGCACTGATACAGGAGAAGGAGTAGGTGATTATGATTTTATACTGAGTGAAAATGTTCCGTTTCTGCAAACTGCTCTGCATTATCAAGTAACACTATCATCTAAACAGTTTTAAATAACTTTTTAGGCTGGGGAAAGGAAAGGAAGGACAACTGTTGATAAAAGATTATTTTTTTTTCCTCCTTCAGAATATTACCAATTTTTACTTCAGAGGAATAAAGTGTAATGATAATAAAGAACAGAGTATAGTCTTTTCTAATGTGTAGAAATGATGGAAGAAAAAGTAGAAAAAATGTTTACTGTTTCTGTTGGGTTGGTATGCAGAAGATCTGTGCTTTGGGAAAAGACATGAAGGTTTCAGTTGTGATTCTGTAATTATTTTTATTTTGCTGTGTTTTCAAGACCTCAAAAGAGTGACCTGTAAAACCATTTGAAAGTCATAGCTAGAGGCAACATACAACCTCACAATAGAATGAAACAGAACATTCCCTTGCCAGTGTTGTTGTTTGCCTGATGGCTTGACTGATAGAAGGTGGGGCCATTCTGGATATCATGCTTTAAGTGACCTTGAGGAAGATATGAAAGTTATGCTTTAAGGTGCTGAAATGATGTTGAGTTTTGTGTGTGTTTTCTCTCTTGAAATGAACACAGAAGTGTGTTTCCAGATTTGTTATAAATACCCTTTCTACATATGGGTAAATTGAGGCACAAAGAAATTCACCTGCTTGTTTTTCAATAGGGAAAAATACCACCTCAAAAAAGAATTAGGAATAGAGAAACTCAATCCTCTGCCTTCTTTATGTAACCAGTAGATAGGCTGCATTTAATGAAAGATTAAAGCTTTCTTAATCCATGAGTTAAGAATGGCCAGGCAGTTTGTGCATAGTAAAGTGATTCAGATAAGTTGTTTCACTGGTGACAATTTGCCTACTACACTTAAAACAATCCTTTTTAGTTTACCAAAAAGAAAAAAGTTCTAAGATACTCATTCATCAGTTTCCAAGTCTGTTTGCTTACCTAAGCACATATCCAAAACCATTTAGTGTTGAGATTAATTTGGAAATCTCAGAAGAATAAACCTCTCTGTGGGTATTTCTGATTTCATTTACATTCAGAATGAGCTGACTATCGTGCTGCATAGAATCACTCTTTTCCTCTGTCTCAACTGGAGTTTATGTGGGAGTTGTTGAGAAGTTAAAACAAAATTCTATAGTTATGATGTTAGTGTAGCCCTAAAAGTAAAGGTTTTATTTTAGCTGAAGACATTTATTTCTAAATGGGTGGTTCTTAAAAGGGGATTCTGTCATTCTGTCTGTCTGTCTGGTTTTTTTTTTTTGTGGTGCTGCAAAGCCTGATTAGTTGAATTTAGGAAAAAAATTGGCCTTCCTCACCCAAAAAAAAAAAAAAGTACTTTTCAAAGAGTACAACAATGCCTGCCAAATTGTCCCTCAAAACTGAGCAGCTTAGTCTCATGTCTCATTTGTAGCTCAGGAGGTGTTCCCTCAATGTTGTGCTCAAGTGTGCGTGTGCCATTGATGTTGTAAGCACCTGACTGCCACTTGATGTTTAGGACTTTATACTTCATAATTAACCAAAAGTGTAAATTATGTAAATGGTTCATTCCTAGAAGTCCATTATTATTGTAACTCAGCCATCTAATTAATCTTTGGTGAACAAAGAAAACAATGGGACTGCATCTGAAATTGTACTGAACTAGTAGAAATGAGATATACTTTAGCATCTCAGAAGGAAGCAAAAGCAGCTTGACAGAGGAAAAAGATGGTGAAAAGCAGCCACTTTAGACGGTGGTTCAGCTGAGAAAGCAGAATCAGAAAATGACAATTGATTCAGTAACCATCACAGCATCAGTCCATTCAAGAGGCTTGTGAAGATCCCATTGCAGGTCTGGATCAAAAGAACTAAATTAAAGCAGGCTTCCTGGAAAGAACTGAAAGAGAAAAGTAGCATTAGGGAAAGGAAGGAGGGCATCTGAGACTAAGAAGAGCGTTGATTCTGAATTTTTCATCAGTCATGTGAATTTAAAATCAAATTACTTACCTATTGTAGCACTGTAATTCTGCATATTCCTTTATGACTCTCTTTCCAAATTACAACATTCTCTTGCTGAATGTGCTGTTTAATAACAGGTTCCCAATGGTAGGCACCCAATTTATCATTTATTTTCTGAAAATTGCAAGTAGTACCTTATATCAAGTAAAGCAGTTTACAGTGGTTTCTCTTCAGTAACGATACTGCCCAATTACATCAAATATATCATCTGCTGTCTTAAGAAAAGAGAAATATCATGGTATCATGAATATCAATTATGTCATAACACTTGGTAAATGGCAAATTTTTAATGGGAGTCACATTATTCCTTAACGTGAGCCAATTTTACAGTGCATATAACTGTAAAATCTTTTCCCTCATTCCAAATAATTTCTCTTCTGTTACATGAGTACCAGGGTGTTAATAGCTCTTTCAGTGAAGATGGCAAAAGTGCAATTTCATAAATGTATGTCTTAGGATTCTTTGAGAAGCTACGTTTTATTTTTTCCCTGAAAATATTTTATTTTTTTCCACTAGAATATTTTATTTTGGAGACAGTAATTACTTTCAAAGCATCTGTCTGTATTTTCCCAGACTTTAGCATATGCATATTAGAAAGTGTTTGTAATGAAGAGATAAAAACATTTTTATGTGAAGATCGGCAAACTATGCAAAGTGTTGAACTGAGCTGTACAGCCTTTTTATGAATAATGTAAACTTACTTAGGCTACATGATTGTTTTGGTCACATTATTGATATAACTGATTGAATTTTGTATTTGAAAAAACCTTGTTAAGTCCATAGAATAAGAATATATTTTCAAATTCTTTAAAATGTAGTAAGGAATAACTGGCAGGTCTTCTTACCTGGTTAAGCTGCAAGATTTCAGTGGAGACCAAACCAGTGAAGTTTTCATTTTTGTGAATAATGACCAGTAGTCAAAAGCAGTTTAATAACAGTTGTCTTATTCCCTTTTCAGACACACAGGAATATGCAAGTCTGAAAAAAATGTTATGTGTTTTATCACTGTCAAGTGATCTTCACCAAGCTTTTTTGAGCTTGACAAATCTACTGGCTGGTGTGACAGTTCCTGCTATTGCTGGGACAACAGAGAGATCATGGATATGTTGAGGGTGAATGAGGTGGTGCGTTTCATGACCTCTGAGAAGATGAATTGTTAGGGTGAAGGACTTAGTGCATAAAGTCTAGACCTGGAAGTAAGTAGACATATTTGGGAAAGAAAACCGAATAGAGTACAATACCTACTTTCTGTTGCTGGTGAAAATGTTTCTGTGTGTTGGAGAGCTACCAAGAGGCTTCAGAGAAACATTGATTTTGGTTTGGGGTCTGACAGAAACACCTAGAAGTGATGTCTATTGAGTTGTGTGATGGGTTAACAGGAGTAGTTTCTGTGTCCAGATGTGTTATGGCATAATTTTTTGCAGTCGTACCAATTAGCAATGTCAAAACATATATTATATACTGTTCCTGATTTGAAAACTTGCTCTATAATTCTAAGCCTGCCTGAAATCAGGGAGGGTAAGGATTTTGCCATAAGAGTAACCTCAAGGGTAGCTGAAGAAAAAAGGAAATGAAAAGCAAAAAGCATCTTTCAGTAGAGTGGGATTTTATTCCTGAACTATAAACCAAACTAAAGAATGAAATAGGAAGTTTAATATGAAATAACATTGGGTTGGGGAAGCAGCACATCCACCAATTGGTGCATATTGAAAGTACTTAAGCTTTTCATTTTCATTTCATACAACTTACAGTATCTCCTTCTGTTAAAAAAAAAAAAAAAAATCTTCTTTTAAAAGTTAATATGCAGTCCCATGCAAGATGAAAACAGGAAATATTTTTGGAAGAAAAACCTGTAAAAAGTAGTTGGATAAACCCCCTTTTCTGCTTTTTTCTTCTTCATCCTAAGCAACCTGCTGTCTCTGTGAGAGATTATCACACAGGTGACTTACTGGGGCTTGTTTTCTTTGCTTTACTTTCAAATTTTTCTTCATTATCATATAGTCTTATTTAAAAAATAGAGGCTACACAAGATATTCATAATTAAGTGTAAGTTTATAAAGTGGATATTTAATATGCACAATCACTATATGTAACCAGATTTAATATTAAATACATCATATTCTTACAAGATATATATATATAGCAAATGGTAGCACTTGACTTGTTATCTGGTTGAACCATACCATGTATGCCAACATTTCTTGTAAATCAAGATGTGCTATGATTAAATTACTTGACTCATTCTTAATCCAGTAACTCAAACACTCTGATACTGACAAAACTGCTACTTGGTTCTTGCCTGAGTTGCCGATCAGATTTCACAAGCATGAGAAAGAGATTGCTATGACTATGCAAGAGACTAATACTGGGATTCAGTTTTGTAAATTACATTTTCTATTTGGATAAAAATACAGTTTTTTCAAATTGCAAAATCCCACTGTCTTTGGCTGCCACTTTCTTACTGTTTGGTTGTAGGCTTTGAGTCTGGTAAAAGATGAGTGTTGTGTTAAGGAAAAGGACTGTGGAATGTAAAAAGTATTTATTCATTCCAACTGCTTAAAACCTCCTTAAATGCTTATAAATTTAACTAAATTCCATTTGTGGTTCAGTATCAGTACATTGTGTTGAAGTATTGCCTTGTAAGCCCTGGTTTACAGTCTTCGTCTTTGTCTTCCTCAATTCCCTTTTAGCTTAATGTCCTTCTTTGAACCTTTGCTGCTGTGGGTGGATGTTACTTACCTTCTACCCTTGAGCAAAGAGGTTGGTTTCACAAGATGTCCATGATCACCTTTGGCTTTTGCCAAATGTCTTTTGCAAATGGCTTTTGCTTCCTGTGATATGCTGGAATCCAGTGAGACTTTCCTGAGTTACCTTAGTTCAGAAATAGTCATGTATTTTCTGGGCATATAATTCTTAGTGCAAGAGTGTTAGGGTATCATTGATGACTTTGTTATCTTATTTCCTGTGGATTCCTAACTGCATCTGAGCATATTACAGAGAAGCTGTATTATCAGAGGAAAAGTTCAGTTTTTGACTGCTGTCTTCCACAAAAGAACGCTGAATTTGGTGAGTGAAGCAAGTACCCTTACTAGTGTCTTCATTGTACTTGAACTAGCACAAGAAAAAATTGCATGAATCAAGGAGCCTTGAGAGTCCAGGAAGGGTCAAGGATATGGAGTGTGATTGATTGCATGGTCTCCATGAGGGCAGGAGTCTGAAACTTGCTGCAGCTAGTAAGAATGCAGTAGCCCCAATCTTCCTTTGGACAAGAAATTTTCCTGGCAAGGTCTTAAAGGTAGCGAGGAGCTTGGATTTTGTGAGTAAAACACAGCTAGGTTTTGGTTTAATCCTGTATATGGAACCACTGAAGGAACAGACATTGCTGGAGAACTGATAGTCTTTCAGTGTCTTACCACAGGTTTTCCAGAAGGTATAGATAGCAGCTGTATTCCCACAGTTCACTGGCGAAAAAAATCCAGGCTCAAAAAAGAACCACAAAATAAGCTTCCAAGATACCTATGCAAGTGTAAGCAGAGTAACAGGTTCTGCTGAGGGATTCTTGCATGCAAGGTAAATTGACGTAGGTGTTGAGACGTGACCACTTTCAAGTTAGCTTGTAGAGCCATTTCATAGTACTTTCTTAGCAAAATTAGTGTCTTTTTCAGGTTTTCATCCATGAATGTTTGAAGACGATGATGGAATGTTTAAAGCTCTCTTGCAGAACAAATAATACCACATTTGAGAATACCTTTACTTATTTCAGTGCCATGTGTTTGTCATTTGTATTATACTGATTTGGATTGAGGATATGTTTAGACAGTGTACTTTTGTGCATGGAAGTCTTCTTCCAGTCACAGTTGAAAAAACAGTAGAGGTTAAGGAAAACACAAGAACCAAAAGACTAAAGCAGTGAAAGAAAATTTTAAAACTTAAAATGTACTGGCATTACGGGACAACCATGAACAGCGGGTTTATTCTTTGTAATTTAGAGCCTCAAAGTCCATCTGTCTAGAATTTGGTTTGCCCAACTGTCATACTAAAGAGCATGTTCCCATTTACTTGCTATCCACAAGACCACCCAGGGGTTTCCAGTTATTTTTAAAGAGGAGTTGCTGTGGAACTGACAGTGGGAAGAATGCAGGGATGCTGTTCTTTTCATCCCCTTCACCCTTCCCCTCCCCACCACCAAATCAAAGACAATAGTTTGACTGTGGACTGCTCATTGAATTGTCTTAAATCTGCACAGAGCACAAATGCAGGCATTCAGAAGCTTCTAAAACCTTTCAGCTATTCTTGCCCTCTCCTTTGAGTTATCAAATTTACTTTTGATTGTGATAAGATGCTCCAGCATATATTTTAAAAAAGCAAACCTGCTAATCAAACACTATCAGGATGAATATATAGAGTTACTTATACATGCACAGCCATGAACGTTTCATGGTTTTTGGGATGCTGTCTTCTAGAATCATCACGGTATCAGATAGAGCTCTGAACCTGCTCTTCGAGAAATATCTGTCATTTGAGCTGTTGGAGAATCCTTATTTAGTTGCATAAAGCCTGCAAGAAAGAGTTAGGCAGTTCTAATTCCAGCTGGGAGAGAAGAGTCAAACACATACCCAATAGCTAGCTCATTATAGAACAGTGTGAAACATAAGGCTTATTTCAGGAACTTACTGAGTTTTGCAGTTTATCTGTTATATAGTTAGGTTCATGGGCTTTTTCTTATTCGTTTATTCAATTTTTATTTATGGAGCACAGCAGCATCTACATTTTCATCTATTTTTTGGACCTGTCATCCTGATCATTTTAAGATTGCATTCAGTAGCTCTATATTAAAACATATAGTGCATGTATGTATTGAAAGAAATATGAAAATGTATGAAAATATCTAATTGTGTATACTGTTGGGATGGAAAATTGAAGATGATAACCCCTTTTCACCATTCAACAGAGCGTGAAAGAGCAAGAGATTCAAAAACTTCATTAATTGCTGTAACATGACGTTACAAGCCACCTGCACTTCAAAGAATTTACAGTGAAGCAGATGGATTGATGAATATGCCATCAAAGATTTTGAGAATGTTTGTTTTAAAAATAAACTGCTTTCTAAGTCATTGACAATCAAAGCATACAATTTACAAAAAATGCCACTGCTCTTTTTTTCTTGTATCCTGCATACTTTTAAAAACATATCCTTGTCTTTGGGAATGGGATTCAGAGACGACATTTTCGTAAGTGGTGACTGCAGCAGATTTGAAACAATCTTCATGTCATAAGAAGATTTATAACCTCTTATGTTTCATGTGTGTCTACTAACTGAGGGCAAGAGTGGAGTGTTAGTGGTTTTTTAATTTGGCTGTGTGGGCCTGGGGCTCATGGAGATGCAGAATTAGTCCTCTTGAGTAGACCGAGTAGTGTGACAGGATGGTGTATGAGCATAGCTAACATAGTAATAGTGTACACTCAATTTTACAAAAATATCTTATTTTTTATTCATTTCAACAGAAAGGAATGAAATTTCTGCCACAATAAGTGGCTTTATGATTATTGCAGTCTTACTTATTAGAGGGCCTGGAAAATAGAAGTATTGAACTGAAGTAATCTTATTGCAGAGTTGTGTTTGGCATCCTAAGTCCAGTCACTCCAATAGCAAAAGTATTACTATTTGTATGAAGTGGGGGAGATGTTATTGTTCAGAACTAAATATCAGATATGGGGATGTAGCAGAGGAAAAATAGTAATGTTTCCACTCTTTTGAGTGTTGACATTGCTACATGATCTTTTTCCTCTAGAATAGATTGATTCATCAAAACTTCTTTCCATGGTTAAATATGGATTATATCAGAAACTTACTGTTAGGTTACTTCTGGACTGACTTTCAGTGTAAATTTCACTTTCATCATCTTCATTTCCTAAAATCATTATAAACAGGAAAACTGCTAATTTTAAAATCTATTTTAGTACCGTGTTATAGTGCTTGCTAGGTGAGTTCTTCTAAGAGACAAACCTAGATGCACATTCTTACTTTCAAAAAATAATTTCCAATTCTGCAGCTTGATTAGATGTTGATTGCTTCATAAAGTCCTTTCCTTGTAGAGGTAGAGTGAATGAATATCTCAACTTCAGTTAAAAGAAGAGTAGAAGCAAGCTTATTTCTTCATTGTGAAAAATAGTGAAAATTATCTAAATCTACTAGAAAGAACAAAATTTTCAAAAGGAAATTAGGGAAAATCCTAATTATGGTCATTTTTCTTTAAAATATTTTCTGTGCAGATGCTTGGAACAGTTGAAAGTGGAAATCAAAGGAAGGGGAAAGAGTGGAGAAGAGGCATGAAAAAAATGCACTTAAATTTAAATCTGTATTAATATTTAGCATGAGATGCATTAAGAACATCAATCAGTCTTTCTTTTTTGCTATCAGGTAGTGGTATGCTCATCTAGATCTCCGCTTTAGTAAAGGAGATTCAGATGTAAAAGGATTGACGTGTCTGCAGATAGCAGGGCAATTTAGTCTACAGACTGAGTCACTTTCTCACTTGAGTAAGAAAGAGAAAAATGAAGGAAAACAGTAATACAGCCGTGTTGTGTCAGATTTGTGTTCTCCAAAGTTTAAAATGCATGATTTCACTGTGTCCTTCCAAGTGGTTTCATTTGACCTTCGTATGTGGAACTCTTAGCATAATAGACTAAATATTTACTGAAATCTTCAGTGATGAGTATTTGAACAATGCCGTGGGTTTTTTTGCAATACTGAAGAACAGGAATACCAAAGAAGAAGAAATAGTGTGCTAAATATTGACAGCACATACCAAATACTTAGGGTTGTAGGAAGTGTCAGAGAAAATGTTGCTTGCTTGCTTGTTTGTTTGTTTGAGTTTTTTTTCATTGTTGTACATTTTATCACTTGAGCTGGAAGAGGAGAGGGGAAAATGAAATAAGGAAGAAAACCTTAATAGCTTAAAGAGATCTTTAAAGGCAGAAAAAAGCAAGTTTGTTTCATTAGGTTAACATTTGCTAAGCTGAGGTTTGCACCTTCACTGGAAGTGAAAATGAAGTTATCTACAAATCAAAAAGAAAGACTGAAAAACATCCCTTTCATTAAGTACAGAATTGTTTGTAAGACATCACTGTTCAGAGGCATCCTTGTCTGTGAGAGACTGGTGGGACTGTTAGACTATAGAGTTACAACAGTGTGTTTGTACCTGGTGTTTAGGCATACCCCAGCCATGTCAACCTGCGACACAACTGTACCCTCAGAAGTGATTCCTTTTTTCTTGCATAAACTACTCATACCTTCTAGAATTATTGGTGGTGTGCTAACTATAGTAAAAGACTGTGTTTCTACTTTAATGTGAAATATTTGCCATTTTACACTTTACAACTCTCCTTTATAACCTACAACCTCCCTTACTGTTTTTCCTCCTTCTCCTGAGGACAAGAAGATAAAATAAGCTTTAGTGAACTATTACTAAATTTCCATCTTCCTTTATATGAAAAGTGATTGAGATGTAATCACTGGATAGTTGATTGTTTTTATAATGGGTAGAATTTGTCATTTGCATTTGGCTAGGTTTCATTAATATTATTCAGTGTATGTCAAAGTAGATATTATGATGATGTGTGTCTTTTAAATACCTGAGATACATAGAATTTGATGAAATAACCATCTCTAAATAGGATAGTACTTCTGGTTTCCCCTGATTATTAGTATCTGAAGTAATAATACAAGTTAAAACATACCTCTATGCAGCTGGAGGAAATCTGAGATTCTAAACAGATTTCCTCTGTCTGTGATGCAGACGTGATTGGAGCGGTTGGAAGGCATAAAATACAAGGGAAGTGTGTTATTTTCCTCTTGAGAAAGAGGGATTTGCAGTCTTTCAGATAGCAACTTAGCCAGATTTCACTATCCTGTCAGCACTTTGGAGTGTCATTCTAAAAGATGACTGCAGTTCAGCTGTGGTAACTAAGTGCTTTGATGTCTCTGTTCATGCTTTGCAGATCATAATCCATTTTACTCCTCAGATCACCTCAGACTGTGATGTTAATCAGCATAATTTATATTCACTGTTTAGAAGAGAGCCTGAGTGATATCATAAATGTAATGGAATCTGCTTAAGTAATGTGTGATCTTTTTATTTTGCATTTATTTCAAAGGCTTGTTTGCAAGAACATAAGTTTTTGGGGAAGGTACTGTCATTTCAGCAGTTTATCAGAATAAGATTAAAAGTACTGTTAATATTTTGGAATTTGGTGGGTACAATTTGTGACAAACTATTAGCTTGTGTTGAATAAAAGGGGGTTTGTGCATAAAACCCCTTTTAGTTTGTTTTTCCTGCTGGATTTTTTTCTTATAATACTGAGATCAAATATGAGACTAAAAAACTGGTCAAGCATGAAATTGTTTCTCAGTATTGTGGGAGATGGTTCAAATGGCAGCAAAATCAGGAGATTTGCGAAGATTTTTTTAACTGATGCTCAGAAACATAAGAGTACATAAAAATAACACATACAAATGTATGTGATGCTTGCTTGACAAATCCGTAATATTAATAAACACTTATCTGGGCCTACGTTTAGCTTTGGATCTACCTGTAGCCATAGGCACAGGTGCAAGAACTGGTGTAGATCTTACGCCTTATGGCAACTGCCACTGACAAGCAATTAGAGTTCATTATGACTGTGCTTATGCTATACTAATTAACATTCCTGTTGTGCTGTTTTCCTTGTTTGACCAAGTGACAGCCACAGGCCTGATGGCCTCTGTGAATAATCAGCTGAGGAATTGCTAGCTGCAGTAGAATTTGTACAAAATGCTTTCAAACACAGATGTGATCCTATCTTCTTGCACACAGTATAAGCAAGGCTGAAATTCCACCAGAGTTCCTATGAAAAAACAGTAGTAAATGCACAGGAGGGATAAAAGAGAATAATCTTGAACTTATTCCTGCCCATAATAATTTGCTGCATTTCTGTCCACCAAAACAAGTTGTAGTGATCAGACTGGAAGCCAGTACACAATTTGATGTATGATAAAAGTTGTTTATAGCTCGGTGTGCTAAGCAAGCCTTCCAAGTCACAGACCCTCCAGTCTCCTCTTCAGTCAAGAAGAAAAGTGCTGTTAAACTAAATGCTTTGTCTCAAATAAGCCAAAAAGAAACTGACTTTCCTGTTTTGGGACTTGTTGCTCCCAGTTTGGAATGGGGACCTTGCAAGTCATAAAACATCCCCACAAGCCCTGTGGCTATGGTCAGACTGTGCCCTAGCTCTTCTCTAACAAATCCCTGGCAACACAACACTTTTGCATCTGGAAGAAGACAGTGTACAATGCTTGGGAGGTGAAAATGAGGTGAATGTATAGAGCAGGTAGAATCACAAAGTTTGAATAATATATACATACACATTTATATATATACACATTATATATATATATACACGTTTAATGAAATAGAACTGGGTTCTGGTAAATATTTTACAAGTTTGTTTTGGTTTTCTTTCTCCTCCAAGAGTTTGGTGGAATATGAAGTGTTTGCTGTGGTCAGAGACCAAGGGAAGGACAGGTGGCACGTCTCAGTCATGATACAGTCAGATGGTGGACAATTGCTTCATTGTGCTGACGTCCAGGGGCAGAAGATCTCAGATGCATGAGGCATTTCCCAAGCAGAGTAATGCACTGCCTGTTGGTCGTGACATATAGTTTGGCAGCTTTATGGCCAGTATCAAATTGAATACATTAGGTTCTTGAAAACACATTTTCATCTGAGTCCCTGCAAAGGCAAAAGATATTGAATGGTTCTGACAGAGAACAAAAGGCCTCTTATATTAGGGTCTTATTTGCCTCATATATTGCTTTTCTTCATTATTCATGTTTGCATTAGAGGCAAATATGTCAAGGTGGAAGTTACCTATCTTTATTTTACTTTTTGTTCTGTTGCTAAGTGCTAGGTCTCTGGCAAGGGACAGTATTATGAATAATGTATGAGAAACAACCTGAGTATGAGGATGTTATCCTCTGAAACAGCTACAGTGGGAAGGGTAGTGGATCATTCAGAGTGCAATATCATTGCTATCTGAAACCCCAAGTAGTTTATTGTGTATGTAATTAGAGAGGGGAAGGATTTCTTGAATACATCTGTGGCAAAGTAATGGTGGAAACAGGGACTATGTAAAATGCAAGTGACGACACTTTCTTTCCTTTACCATCTTCTGTCTGACTTCTCTCCTTAAATTGCAAGTAGGGCTAGTTGGGAATATTCTGGCAGAACAGTTTTTCTTCAGAAAATGCATAAGCATTTTGATTTCAAGAAACTTTCACTGCAACACAAGTGAAATTCTGGCCTAGTTTCCTATCATTTTGCCTGGGGGCTCCTGAGGAACTTGAATCACTCTGCCCCTGGCCCTGAGGTATCTCTGCTGCTCTGCTAAATTGCCTATCAACAAGCCAGTAGCTTCTGTGGCTGAAAAAGAGTAGGAGCCTAGAAGTCTTGAGGGCCTTGTGACAGCTACTGTCAAGGCTCCCTCCTTTCAGCAGAGAACTTGTGCACATTTGAGAGTCCAGGCTCAAACTTGTGGTAGTCTGTGTTTCTGGAATCTTTACTTGGTGGGCTGATGTTTGGAGGCAGGGGACAACGGCAGCACATTCGCTGAGTCTCTGGGAGCAGAAACATCAGCAACTCTCTTTTGGAAAAATGAAATCTTTTGACTTAATACCAATAGTAGCTTAAAATATTAAAACTTCCAGAGAACGATGATGGACTTTGTCTTGCTTTATATATTTGTACTGTGCTACCTTTGTTAACAAGACTTTTTGGTCTTCTCATGAACTTTGAGGCACTTTGAGAAATATCCTTTACGCTCTTGGATGATCTTTCCGGATTCTTCATTGATTTCTCGAGTAAATGAATCTGAGCAATGGCTGTTATCTATTAGTTGTTTTTCTACCCTGTATGTGGCATTGGCATCGCCATCCCACTCTTTTTTTTTTTCTGGGAAAGTGATATTAGGTGCTGTGTATGAAAAAATATCAACAGCAGATAATTTGGGAATTGCATAGAGCTATCTGCAGAGGAAATGAAATGTAAGAAATGGAAAAATACTGAGAGTTTGAGGGAAAACAACATAAGTGACAACAGAGATTTAATATAATGAAATGGATAAGAAGTTTCAATGGTGCAGAGAATTCAAGAATAGTCTATGCACAGGAGACAGCAGAGAAAGGAGAGCGTAAGCATAAAGAAGACTGCAAGGTAGAGGATAGAGGTTAAGGAAAGGATACGCAGATGAAAATAAGAGAGCAAGGAAAAAAGAAAGAGCAGTACAGAGATAAACGCAGGGTAGAAGAGAATATAAAGAAGAAGAAAATTAAACAAAAAGGCAAGGGTGGGGGAGTATTAAGAAGGGAATGACAAGCATAGTACGAAGAAGCCTATTCCTTCTCTCTTTAATGAGTAGTTAAAGCCTCTATTATCTTGCAGTCTGTGACTACAAAGAGGGGAGTTTTCCACAGCCTTTGATGAAGCAGGATACAGAGGCAGAAGTCTGAGAGGGCTCACCAGGAGAGGCCTTGGGAGGCTGCTGAGGACTTTGCTGCCACAAGAACCGTAGGAACTGATTTACAATATGGAATTTTCATTTTTAGAGAGCAATCCAGTGGAATCCATCTTGTGATTGCACAGGGCTTGGAATCCTGCTGGAGTTCCTCCAAGTGTGTGCACAGAGGACATTGCTGCTTAGTAGTGGAGAAAATACTTAAACAATACTGTCTTTGCAATTGGGAAGATTAATTTTATCATATTCGTTGACTGAAAGTGATGGTGAATGTAACAAACATCATAGGAGGTTTATAGGGGAGGCTTCATGGCAGGATGGAAGTCATGCAGTTAGTGTTACTGTAGTGAAAAATATTCTTTAAGTTAAATTTCTTCAGCTTATTGGAACTGGAAGGATGTCTCCTCTCTGGGTTTGTTGGAGACCTGGTGTGGCCGCCACATCCAACTCACATAGCAGACTGGAGATAAATCTCAGTGTTGGGTAGCTGCAAACACTTTTTAAAAATTTAAATTCCTTTCTGTGTTATGAGGTAAACAGTAATTTACGCTTACTGGAGATTTGGGCATGTGGTGTTTTGAAAGCGTAATCTTATTTTCATACTCTGTTTTATACCATTTAAGAAGGAGGAACTTCAGATGTGGATGGTCAGTGTGGATGGTCAAAACCATACAGGTATGCTTTTAACTCAAGCATCTGTAAAGTGTATGACTATGGCATACACAAAAAGTTCAGCCAGTTGATAACAATTTTATAGAGAAAATTGGCTTCACTATTTCAGTTAGATACATACCAGTACAGACAAAAAAGAATTATTGATGGTTTGAAATAGATTTCTTTTAGATATCAAAAGATCAAAACTGAAAGATATCACACAGTATCTACAAAATACATGAGTCAACCAGGAGCGTACTTATTTAACACCTACCTGATAGATTTGCCCCAAATGAAGGATACCTTATTTGAATTGAATTGAAATAGTATCTCCATAGGTAGTAATATAACCATCTAACCATGAGTACATCACAAATTTTACAGCAGTATATCTTACAACCTTCTTGTGATGCCATTCAATATAGGAAATGGTTTGTTTCTTTAGACTTCAAACTTAAAAAAAAAAAAGTCTCCACAGCTCACAGCACAGAACAATAAATAAATGTATGAAATAGTTATGAGGTAGAGAGTTGCATCACTGCCAAGAAAACATTTAGATAATCTGCCTTAATCTCCTTAGATAACTCAGCTATAGATGTATGAATTAAATAGCATTTATAATATAGTTTGTTCTTGCTTATGATACAGTATTCGTCCAGGTGAATGACTGATGAAAGAGGGAAAAAATATACAGTGCCTGCTTTATACCCTCACACTCCTTCCTTCCAAGTTTAAATAATATTTCTCCAGTTAGTCCTATAAATTGTGTACCTCATTAAGCATAGTAACCAACAATGCACATATGCCACTAGTGTCCACTTTCCTTCAGAGATTTAGGGTGATGAGAAGATAAAAGGTCTGCCTACCAGATGGAGCTTGTCAGATTAGCAATTGGAGCAGCGTAAAGAGCACTGTCATATTGTTTTTTTTCTTTTCCCTTCCCTTTTTTTTTTCCTTGAGACACAAAGCAATCCTTTTATAACGCATGTGCATATTTTATGGGTTTTTTTAGGGAGAAAGGGAGGAAAAAAGGCCTCGGCAGAAGGTCATTGGTGGTTGTACCACTAGCAGAGTAGCCGTTGCCTTCGGGCACTTTCCTGCTTTCTTCGTAATAAGGAACATTAGCAACCAGTGGCTCAGGAAAGGCAGAGTCAAATAAGTCTCTTGGGGACAAGTAGACCACATGAAGTGAGAGCCATTAGACAAAGCAATGAGATTACTGCTCCAGAAAGGGTTTACCACATATATTACCACATAGATTTTACAGGGCTGCCAGCTCACTCAACTTACAAATGTCAAACATGATTTAAAAGGTTATTATACTATCAAGAGAGAAAGAGGATGATTTTCTATCACTGAAATTTCTATTTCATTCTCTTTCACATACTGCATCTTGCCGAGTTCAATATAGCCAAATAACCTGCTTTTATCTTTAATAAGTGTTTTATGGCCATCAAATTGGAAAAAAACATTTTCACTTTATTTGTATTAGAAAATTTATCTCCTCTCATCACATAACGGTGTGATAAATATTGCATGTAAGTCAGGTATTGAGAATTTGAAGAGTTGTCTTTTGGACTGACTGTATTTGTATGCTGTATGTTGGAAAGGGCACAGACCTTTAATTACTGTGAAATTGGAGTGATGTGTTTTAAAAGCAATATGTGCTTTCCCAATACACTATAAAGCAGTAGGGCTCTTCAAATAGATTCAGAAACTTAGGTACACTTGTCTCTAGTTTAGTAAATTACATGAAGGCTTTATTGTAACTGGTCTTTAAAGCAAAACTGAGAAAAAAATGTTTTTACATTTTATATCCCTGGGTATTTTTTTCTAGCTTAACAAGGACCTCTGTTGAGGTGCGCGATTAAATTGTATTTTATAACCAGGCATTAATTTTAAGCAGTTGCTTCAGTACTAGCTACCCTGGTATCTTATTTTGCTTTCCAATCAGAATTAAAATTGAAACTTATTAAGCACTGGCTGGTTTGTACCTAGTTACTTTCTGGCTTCCAGCAGAGTTGCTAAATTACATAATACAGTGCATCTTTACTTCAATTTTTTACTCACCTATAATCCATTGCAACATGGAGCAAAAGCTGATTTGTGTGATCTGGATATTTAAGGGGAAACCATCTTTTCTTTTTCTCCTTTCTCCTTCTGGGGCATCTTATTTAAGCTTCTCTAAAATAGTAATGATTTTTCCAGACTTACATTCCACATGTATAAGTCACCCCCATTTTCACATGAGTGGGAATTTGTATTTATTTGTATAAATCTGTAAAATCTAATTTGCTAACTTCTTATATTTGGCTGACTCCAAGTACAGCAGTACATTGAAGCTTGTAAAGAATGATGGTATTCACTGCAGTTTGGGGCAGTAGGTTTTAGTCTTTGATATGCAGGTAATGCAGATTTTCTTTTTTTCTTTTGTCTTAGACCTAAAGCATTAAATTTAATACTCTAAATTTGCACAGGTACATATGTATTTGGATTAAATTAAAATATTTGGGAAAAGCTTACTGCTGAATCTCTGCATGAAAAGCAGCACTGAATTGTTCTAAAATCAGGATGTCTGTTATCTTCATCTGTCACTGGAAGTTTGAGAATCTTCATGTTTCAGTGGGCAAAGTGCCTAAGTTAGAAAGGAAGCAGTCTTGAAAGAAACAAGAAAAATCACTAAATTGCCTATAGAAGTAGCTTAAGAAAGAGTAACAATTGATCTTTTCTATCACCATTTTTCTATAAGAGTTGCAAAAAATATGTTTCAGATTTTTAAAATATTATTTCAGACCTCTGGAGAGAAGTATGTTTTCTTTATGAAATAAATGTTTTACATTATATGGGATGTCAGTCAGCTGGAAAAATCCATGTACTTTGTTCTTGTTAGAACTCGGTATGAAAACAAAAACCAGCAAGATGAAAATAAATTAGGACCACGGGAATGAGCTAAGTGCTCTATTTTATCCCGCTCCATTGATGTTGAATTCAAGTGGCATAAACACAGAAACCTATTTAAAAGATTGCTTGCAAGATATAAATTGCCAGCTGCATTTTGCTTGGGTGTGGAAGACAAAACTAGTTGAATAATACTGATATTTTTTCACTGGTGTAACACTTTTTATCTGAGTATTTCAAAGCACGTTGTAAACATCATCACATGAACTTTGTCAGCACGTAAATAAGATCTCAGCTTTACAAACTGTGATAGCAAGACAAAGGAGGAAAGTACCAATTGTGTTTTGTGGCGGAGCTTGAGAAGGAGTCTTGATCCTCAGCATCCTGCTGAACCATTAGAAATTATGCAGGTTATAACTAACTTTAAAAACACAGGGCTCTAAGGTAAGCATTACGTCTGAAGCATAAAGGGAAATACTTTTCAGAAAGATGGACTTTTAGTATTGTTTAGATTTACTAACTTAAATGTGGATATATTTCTCAAACTTCGTTGTTAAACATCTCATTGTTTCAAGGGAAAGCATTGAATAAATAGTTTCAATATTCTCAGAGGCCAAAAGATTGCTTATTATTTTTTTTCTGGGAAAAGAATGCACCAAAGCCAACCTGGCTTATAAAAATATTTCATAATGCTTTTAAGTGAGGAAAAGTCTTAATTTTTTTACAGGGCAATGACGTTTAATGAGAACTTGCTTATAAATAGAAAAAAAAGAAGTCATTTATGCAAACTTAGTATAAAAAAAAAAAAAAGGCTTGATAGTTTATGCTCCTTTTGTACTCCCAAATAAACTGGGGAGAAATACAAAATCATGCTCTCAGATTAAGGGAGAGAGCAGCAGTATTGTTTCAGTGGTGGTGATGTAGACTCTGCCCAGAAGCTCCCTGGGTCCTCTCAAGATAACCTTTTTGTGCAATTCCACTGAAAAGAGAAATAACAAAGCATCTGTGTGGTGGACCTTATTGCATTTTAGATAGTTACAGTGAATTTGTAGCCATCTGATAGTTTTCTACTATGTATTGAGTTTTGGGGGGGAAGAGGGAACCTTTTAAATTTTTCGATGAGGTGGTGATAATCCTAAGTAGACAGTAGTGAGACAGCAGTCAGGTTCAAGCACTTGGATATGGGCAAAGATGCAACAAACATAGTCAATTTATTACATTTTTTGAAAAATGTTGGGGTTTTTTATTTTCTGTAGTTTGTTCTTTTATGTGAACACTTAATCTAACTGGATTGTAGCAGTTCATTGCATGATGCTGGAGTCTGTTCCCAGTTGAAACCCTTGGGTACTGCTGCAACAGAAACAATAACAAGGAATTTGTTTGTCAGGTTTCGCTTTGTTTTTAATTGGATCTGTCAACCCCTTTTAGCTGGAATAGACTTCAGAAATGGTATAGTTAGGGGACTCTCTGTGGTCAATAGCTTCAAGGGATAGATTCTTCTATGAAGACTGGTAGTATTCATTACTTGGCACTTTTTCTTAGCAGACACTTTTGCAAGTAAAACTGAACTTTACTGTTTGTGTATTCTGGTTGTAGTAATTTATCTGTATAAAGTCAAAGAACAACATTATTATGGTATCTGTATATTCTGTGTACTACTTTCCAGACGTTTACAACTTTGTTTCTCCAAATTTGTTTGCCGTTAGGAATTGTCTTATGGTAGGGGGAAGGAAACTGGGAGGACAGTGGAAGAAATTGGGGAGATGGTAAGTTATAGGTGGGGAACCTCCTTCCATGCAGGGCTGCTTTGAACTGTTACTTATAAGACTGCAATTAACACAATCAGTTTGTATTCTTTTTGAAATCCACCTTCATGCTTGCTTATATTATTGATCTCTGCTGACTCACTGGCCTTATTTACTTATTTATTTTTACATCAGTAATGTGTTCTTTTATGGAAATTAAAAAAAAAAAAAAAAAACAAAACAAAAACAAAAAACTGTGATCAAACCCTGATTCCATTGAAATAAATCACAGAACTCCCACCAGCTCCAGCTGAACTTGGTATTTTACTCCTTGTCATGAATCCCCATCATGCCAGCTTCTTTGGTGAGGATCGTTACCAAGACTTCTTGCCCCATCAACTCAGGTCCCTGGTTTCTGTAGAACCACAATGTTTGTTTAATGGTCAGTGAAGTAAACCAGTTCATTAAAATGCTTTTGTTTATAAGGCGCCTTTAAAAAGAACCCACAATTGTTGTGCTTCAAAAATCCTTATAAGCAGCAAGACAGATGAGGAGAGGTTAGATTTTTTGAGAGTTTTAGATGCTTAACATCTCTGTTATATAGGATTAGGCATCTAGGTAGGAGATGAGTGTGTAATGAGTTTTATGGATATATCCACAGCTTCCTACTCTAGAGCTATATTATAACTTACTGCATTTTGCCATCTCTAAAAAGACATGTAGAGTGGGATTCAGTTACGTAAACATAGGCAGGTAGTGACATTTGAGATGTCCTAGGATGTTCTTCTCCAGTTCCTGCTCTGGCAGCACAAGTGTCTCTTGCGGAACCTCTTTTTTTTCAGCTAGCCTTGGCCTCTAGAAATGCCTCAGATTACCAGGGAGCTGAGTCCCATCATTGGCTTAGGAGGAAACACTAGGTTTTGAACCCATACCTTTACATGTCTAATTTTAGGTTGCAATGGGTGAGCTAAGTGTCTAAGTGCCCATTTTAAACAATGAAAACCTGGTGACCGTGGTTAATGGGCTCAGAAAGCTACTAGGTCTGTCCTGCCATTCTCCTGATGACACAAATTTTGTTGACCACCCCTTCACTGCCTTGTAATTAGAGTTTAGGCACCTACCTCATGTGTTGCCACTTGCATTTAGGCACCTATATTTAGGTGTCCATAATGGGAAGTTGAACTCCATTATTTTATTGCAGTCCCTTTGGGCAGAATGGAAATCACACAGCTGCACTAGGGAATCTCAACTGTTTTAGGAAACCTCTTGTCATGAATGATGATATGAGGAAAAGAAAAATACAAGGATGATTTTCAGCTCTCAAATGGATTTGAATAAAGATTTATTTGGACTAAATGTATTGTCTCCTGAACTGAGACTACCGGGTAGAGAGGTAAATATCAGTATGGAACTTCTGTTGGCATTTTTATATGTGGCTTTTAGTTCAGCTTAGGTTTTAGAGTTTGTTTGGAATTGTAAACATGATAAAGGACTACAGACTGTGCATATTAACATTACTGTGGAAGCTTGATGGTTTGTTTGATTGTAGATGTACAGGAAACATTTCACAATGGTCCAGAGAAAATATTTTGGCTTTAGAGAGACTACTGATGGAAAACTTTGTTTAATTCCAGAAAGTTACTGGCATATTGGAGAGAGTTCAGCTAAGAATAGCACAAATTAAAGGGCTAAAGGGTCTAATTTACTAAGAATGATTATGTTAAATATGAAAAGTTTGATGAAGTGATAACTAAGAGGGGTCTGATAACTGTCTTTTAACTATTAACGGTGTATCATGCCAAAAAGGAGAGAGTAATTAGCCTGGAGGAACTGGAAGTAAAATACGCCTACTAGGATAAAGAGAATAAATGGACAAGTTAAGTCATATACTTCTCATGTCCTAGTTGCTTTAATGTTCTCTTATCCTACATAAAATTCGTATTTTTACTTCCAGACTGTCAGAACAGATGACTACCATTTTACCATGTTAGCCTTCTTTTCCAGTACATTCACAGACTTTTTGTCACCCCTAATATGAAACACTTCAATCTTTCCACTTTTGCTTTCAGTGCCTGTGTGTTGTGCATCTCTAGTCTAGATACGGACCTTGAATATCTGCCCACTGGGACTTACGCTCATAAAGCCCTTTTAATAGGGAGAAATGGGTGCTGAACTAATTTAGAAAACAATTCCTTTAGCTTTTATACCCTTTCTTACTGATCTTTTCTTCCACTTCTACAAACTTCAATGCCTCATTTTTTCCTTTCTCCTATTTCCTGCCTCTTTATGTCTTTCCATGCTGCTGTTTATGTATCTGTATGAAATTAGAGCTTGCAGAAAAAGCTTGGAGGGTTTGAAGAAGTGAGAGGGTAGCATATTTTTTGTTGCATATGTGGCAGAATGACAGAGGACATAGTTAAAAACTGTCAGCAGAGCAACAGTAATTTGTTAAGTTGCTGTGATTCAGCTGTTGCCTGCACTCAACATTTCTCCCTAAATGCTTAAGACTGCCATGTAGGGTTTACAAAGAAAATAAATTCAGAGGAATGCAGGAGTGGTAACACTGCATTAGGAGGCAGAGTGTGGAATACACCAAAATGTGAAAAATCATCAAAATCAGAATCAGCATGGTCTGTTTGATTCATTTGGTAATTTTTTTCACCACTGAAGCCATAAGATCCTAGGAACAATTAACTTTTTCTGCATAGCAGTAAACTTATCTATGGAACCAAACAAATAATAACAGTGGAATCTGAGTTTCACAGCTGTGAAGCCCATCAGATTTCAGTTGCCTTACATAGCTGCCCATGTCATCTCTTTTTCTACCCTAGATTTGCTGAGCACAGGCAAGGGCCTTCAAATCTTTTGGCAATCGTGGCTGAGTTACTTTTGGAAAGTTCCAGTAAGCTCTCATAGTTTCCTCATTTGCTGTTTGTAGTCCATGCATTGATGTTATCATTTCATGTTTTCTAGCTAAAGAAATTAGCTCCCATAATGCAACCTAATGGTATTCATATGTATCTTAAATATATTTTAATAAGTCACTACTTAAACCAGTAAATACAAAAATATGCTCTAATTATAAATTATTCATGTATGCATTTGAAAATGTCAAACTGCTATGAAATAGTTTCTTTGAACTCTTTTCTAGTGTCAAAAGTAGGGCAAGATAGCAAAATATCAAATTTGTCTATAATGGGCCCAAGGAAACACTTTTATGAAGTACAGTTTGTGCTTGAATTGATAAAGAAAATGAAAGAAAAAAAATCCAGCTTCTGGCAGAGCCAAGTGACGGGTTCTGTTACAGGGTTCTGTTCCTTCTGTTATATGCAACAAGGGAGTTTTAAATAGACCTTACTGGCAAAGAGAAACAGCAGGGTGAAGGAAAACTATAAAAAACTCTGGCTTCCTTTAGCTGAAAGAAGATAAAATTCATAGAAAGTAGAGCTATAATACTTGACCACCTAAACTATATCTGCAAAATGGGCATGGTTTCTCACTGTACACACAGGTATTATGTATTATAAGGGCGTAATTATGCAGTCTTACTGCATAAACTCTTTTATATAAAAATTCAGCTTCGGACAAAAATAAAACAGGTGCCTTTTTAGTTTTGACAAGGTTCTTTTGGATGCTAAACTTTCAAAATATGCCTTTAAACTATATGCAGCGAGAGATAAAGTCAACTGAGCTTTAGCTCATGAAACTTCATTAACCAGTTCTAAATCGTGTCAGCTGAAGGGTAAAGAGAACAGTGAGGCAGCAAGATTGTAGGTCTGCACAGCGCTGCAGGCTGCTCTTTGTGTCCTCCTCCTAGCTTTTCTGCCCACTGGATAGGAAAGCAGTAGTGAAATACTTCACTGTTTATAATGATGAAGTGCTTGCCCATGTCTCAGCAGGTTGCCAGAAAAAAGCAGCAGCATGGGCCAGTTTGATAGGAGAGCTCATCCAAGCATTCTCAGCCAGAAATTCGGAAGTTATGATGTATGTGACATCTCTGAGGCTGTGTTGACAGATGAGTTATAAAGGAAGAAGTACAATTGATCATTAAGGTGCTAGGTGGTGGATCTAATGCAGCTCGAGCAGGAAAAGAAATTGGAGCTTCCTGTGTACGTAAATCACCATGTTTTGTTTAGATACCATATATTCTTTCACGGTTACTCCCTGAGTAAGCAATTACTGCTAGGCAACCGTAGTAGAAAAGACATGCAGAATTTAATTCCATGCTAGGAATCAAATAATAATATCCAGATCTCAGTTGTATATAAAATAATGATTTCCCTTCATAAGAAAACATTGCACTAGTTTCCTTTTTTGAACATCAACTACTCTAGGTTAGTGAGACTTATTACAGATCTAGAATAAGTAGGTTTTTATGCGTGGTTTTCATAGATTTTGACAAAGGAGAGCAGAGAGGCAGGATTAAGTGACTCCCTGAGTTGTGTGTCACAGTTTGTTGTGGACAGGGTTGAGAACTAAAAGGAAAGTATAAGGAAAAATTGTAAAGATTTTTGTAAGGAAAAATTGTAAAGATCAACATCCATGCTTAGTTTATGCATGAACATAAGTCTATGTTGAAACGGACTTATTGTATGTAAGTCAGCCAGTATGGAAACTGGTTTTTCTCCTTGAACAGAAGGTATGTAAAATAGTGCCCCTGAAGAAGGTGTTTGTTTGTCACTGATGATTTGACACTGCATCAGACTCCCTGTAAAATTTCTTCACAAGCAGCATATCCTATCCTTTGCTCATCAGACCAAAAGGAAAGAAAGAACATTTCTTCTGTTTGGATGATAATCCTATTTACTGAAGCAGAAGAGCGAGATGGAAAACTTTTTAAGTTGAAAAAGTGACTAATGTAGGATCACGATACCTGAAGTCCACAACTACTTATTACTGGGCAAGAGCAGATCTTTCAGTCCTCTGGGAAGTACTTTTCCATTTAAATAACCATCTGCAATTTCTATGTATAGAGCTTTGGGGGAAGAATATAAGGTTTCCTTAAACGGTACTGTGAATTTTATATGTCTTAGCTGGCCAAAATTCTTGAAGTTCAAAAGAGAAAAATGTATTGTTAAGGAAGGAACCATTATATATGTTAAGCCAATTCTAAAGATAACAACAAAGTGATCTTTTCTAAGTCAAGGAAGGGCAGCACAGTTGCCACGTGTATTATGTCTCTTTTGTGGACAAAGAATTTTATTTTAAGCAATGTCAGTGTTCAGATTCTTGCTATTATTAATATAACTAAATAGATCTTTATTACTGAAATAAGAGTATCATTCCTTCTTATTATTCATTAAATTATAAGAATGAGCATATTTAACAAATAAGTAATTTTAGATTATCACATGTGTGCAAGTATGGGGGTAGGTGTTCCTTCTTCTGAGATACTTTTGGAACATGGCATCATGATAGCGGTCTGAGATGGCCAATTTTATCTGGGTACCAAAATGCACTGACATACCAATTGATCTCTTGCAGAGGCCAGACATCATGAGCTGAATCCTTACAGAATTGCAAAAACAAGTGTTTGTGTAAAGAAGCTGCACGTGTTTTTACAGTAAACTGGTCACATGATAGGTTAGACTATTTATGGAGTTTATTCCCTGGGTTGCATTTACTTAGTTGCCAGAGTGAATTTAATGAACTTTTATTGGACAACACGCCAGTCTGAATCTACTTGCATGCTTATTTTGTAAATTGTATTTTGGAAACCAACATTGTTTGACAATATATTAGCAGGTATACAGACATTTATATTCATGTGTTCTATGAGGAGTTAAGGCGTGAGTTTGTCTTCCACTGCCTGCACGCATTTGTAACTATGTCAGAACTTAATTCTGATTTCAAGTCTACGTGTTTTTCTGAGGCCTCTCCAGAAACGTGAATCTGACACAAGATACAGAGTGTTTCATCTTGCAATAGTCACTAGGATTATGACACTTAAGCAGTAAGCTTTTTGGGATATAAAACTGGGAGAGATAGAAGGGAGAAGCTGCTCTGTGGCTGTCTATGCCACGCCCTGTGTTCGTTAGTATAAAATCTCAGTTTCTTCTTCAGGCATTAAAATTCACTTTAAAAAGCATAGAGAAGAGAAATGGAGTGGTGCTTTAAATTGATGTGTTTTATGAAATACATCTCTTCATCTAAGCAAAAAAGATGTTACAGATTACTTAGAGTAAAAGGTGATTTTTAAGAAAAATTGGTGAGAAACTCTTAAGTGCCAATATATTTTATGTGGGATCATTTTCTGGATGACAGAATTTTCCAGGTCCTTAAAATTCCTTCAATATCTATTATTATTCTAACTCTAGTAAGAATAATAATATTTTCTTGGTGAAAGATGTTTTTTTTAAATGTACATATGTACATATCTGCAAACAGGTACATATGCATACACATATATATGACATATATGGTATTTATAAATCTAGTTGTTTGCTGGGTGTGGTATTTACTGTTCTGCTAGTTTCCAACTAAAATTGTTGTGTGAAGCACTGCAAAGTTACAACTTCAGTTTGCCAAGGTAACCTTTCATAGCTGGATTCTCTTGGGGTTTTACACACCCTAGGAAGCGTGGGAGGGGAAGGAGGTGGTGGCTGTTCCGATACAGCCTGCCTTCTGTCTCCTCCTGTCCCTATTTCTGTGGCTCATACACACTGATCCTGTTGAGTTTCTCACTTTTTCAGCTGTCAGAAGCTTGCTGCGTTCTGGCATTTCTGCAGGGTTTCCCCATGCACCATGAAGCACACTTCTTTTTTGACCCCGAGCTTATGTTAATGCCAGTCAGAATGGCATTGCTGAGTCTGAGTTGCTGACTCACACCTTGATGAGGAGGAGGATTCAGGGGACAAATGCTTTACAGGAGAGTAATTGCTATATACTTACATTAGACATTGTACAGCCATATGGAACTATAAGAGAGAGAGATACGGCTTTAAAATTAAATCAGCTTGAGCCTTCTGTCAGTATTTAAAGTGCAAACTTTTGTTTCTCCTTTCCATTTCTTTAGAATCTTTAATTTTCTGCTGAATGACTCTTGATTTCAAACTGTGGTCCACCACAATAGTATCTTAATGACTTTTCATGTGCAATTGATACTGGTGGAGAAGTCCCAAGGCATCTGCTTTTGTCCAAAGACTTACTCTTATTGGAATTCAGAGCTTTTCTTGGATGACGATGCAAATTTCTGAAAACGAAAAGCAACTTCCTTCATGGGGCTTTGCTGGCTGTGAGTTCTGGCAGTTTTTTTGAAAGCTGCTCTTTGCTAGGAAGGTATGAATGAGGTAAATAAGTTTTCTCAGGAGTGTGTTGGAATAATTTAATCTCAGTGTTGTGGACAAGCACACTAGGAAAACAAGCCTGAGTTGCAGTGTTTGAGATCAAAAATATCACATTCACTTGAAGTTCCTTCCAATCTGGGAATGCAGTATAACAATACCAGCATCTCTGGAGAAGGCAAAGTCAGGTCAGGTCTTTCTGTCACATTTAGTGGACGACAGATTAGGTTTTCATAGTTACAGATGTTCATGGTTGCAGAAACTCATTCAATTCCTGAAAGTGAAGAGAGAGGTCTCAGGCAAGATTCTTCTTCTAGATCTACAGCTTAACCAAGTCTTGCTATATTAAGATTCAAGCATCATGTTCTGTTTTGATTATGATGTTAATTTTCATAACCTCTTGATAGCGGTCCTAAAATAGCATTTCATTTTTTTCTTAATAAAATCTGCAACAGAGCAAACCAGCTGTCTGATATTTGATGTTTTTCCTCTTACAAGCAGGAAAAAAAGAAATCCATGAGTTTATGTTCTGAAGTCAGAAATGCTGAAATTTCTATTTAAAAAATTCATCTTAAAATACTGACTATATAAATTATTATTGCAGGCATGAAAGTGTCTGATTTCTGTTACGATGCTGTGATTTATTTTTTTCAGTGTTACAGGGTATATCATTCTTTACTTGGCAAAAAACAAAATAAAGTGTAAAATAAAAAAGTGCTAACCAGTACAACTAATTGAACTCCAGTATGATGGCCTTTCTCCTTAACTACTTGTGCATCTCTTAAGGGTTTAGTGTGAGCTCCAACAAGCTACCACTGGGACCAATAGTGTTGGACTTTTGTCCTGCTGTATCGAGGGTTTATTAAGAGCTTTGCCCATTTTATTTGGCTTTTTGATGTTTATATGTAGCTTGATTCAGGATTCCACCTTTCTCCAGTGCTCATTAGTCGCAGTGGCCTTTCTAAACCAGTCTTTTGGGAATGGCAGTGATTGTGACAGATGGCAGAGGAACAGAATTGCTCTGGGACACTGCTTCTCGCTCTGTCTCTGTCTCTCTCTTGCTTTCTTTCCTCTTATTTCAGCGCTGAGGTTAGATTCCCATGCATTTGCCCCTGGAGAGACACAAATTGCAGTAGTTACTTATGCAGCACTTCACAGAGTACTTGTAAGAATAAACTCTCATGCTTTGTTTTGTCAAATAGAAATCAATTATGTTTCTATTTTTTTACAATTGGATTTCTCTTTTTCCTTCTTGTAAAAGGTAATGAATTGAGAGTATTGGAGCCTAAAGACGCATCTTTGTAGAAAAGCATGTTTCAGTTGAGCCAAAGCATTCTTCAGCTGCTTTTCTGGAGTTATTTGTAATTAGACATGCTCTGATGGAGAAAAGTGGTCTTTTAATTCTGGCATCCAAAGAGCCAAGATTACTCACAGCAATATTCTCCCAATTTGTGTGATCAATATATCCTACATATTTGTCCTGTACAAATGGGAAAAGCATGCTATTGTCATCTAAGCTGCAGAAAAATAGTGTTTTTCATTGAAGAAGCAAAGCAGAACTCAGAGAAAATTTCAACTGGGGTAAAAGGAAGAAAATGAGGGGGAAAAAAATGTCAAAATGGTAGGAAGCAAGAAAGAAACAGAAGAGACATTAAGCTTTATTGTCTGTGTCCTTTTCCTGTCTCCTGATTGGCAAGGTAAAACTTCAGCATTTTCAGTCAGTCATGATATGTGAGATTTTACAAGACATTGTAAAAAGCACAAAACCCCAAGACTTAGCATGAAGATAGCACCCCCTAATACTTTTGTCAATTCAAATACATATTGGAAAAAACACTTGGGCATATTGGAAACGTGACGTAGAAACGCTTACAATACAATGTCACAAATGTTTGTGCCATTTATAATTTTAAACCTAAATGCATTTCTTCCTCTCTAGCCTGAGTAGTACTAAAGGCTAGATTTCCTTTTCTTTATTTAAAATAAAAAAGTAGTACAGAGAGTACTGTGTTGTCTCCAGTCTTGTCGAGGTGACAGGCATCTTCCTTCTCTTCTCTGTGTTGTTGCAAAGATTAATTGCCTCTTCAAATGCATGTGCATTTTGCCTTCAAAGCATTCTCCCTTTGATCCCTCTCCTCCTTAGCTGCCCATCAGTGCTGGACTCGTACAAGGGGAAGCCTAAACTGGATTTGCTTGTGTATTTGTGAAATTCACTGTGTGAAAGGGTACAGCTTGCACGTTCTCCATTGCTTACGGGGTATTATTGGATTAACTCTAATCGTGAGCAGCAGTGCATCCTGGAGGGGACCTTGGAAAAATGGGAATAGTTCTGTAGTTTCAGGGTCAGCACTCTGCATGTCTTGGTGTTCTCTTTTTCTTAGCTGGGAAATAAAGCCTGCTTTTATGGTCTCTTTCATTTTTAGGAGGTGATCCTCTAAATCAAAACTATTTAATCAGTATACAGTACTGGAGTGGATAATCATAAATTCATTATAGTGAATATTGCAGATCAGTCAGTAATATAACCTTGGGACTTAATCTTAAAGTATTACTGACTGTATTTAAAATAAGATTGTGATATATATTTTCATATACTTAACTGTAGAGAAAATCCTGACTCCTGCTACAGGTATAGCCCTTTTTTCAAATTAAATAAAAAGAAATATCCATTATAATTCTTAGGGTCTTAAGGTCTTGCTTCATGTACTAAAAAGATGAAAAATGATATTTTACTGTAGATGATGGAACTCAAACGTGCCTCCTTTTTTTCTGTGGTAGATTTTCTGATCTGTTTTGTGTTGCAAGATGTTTCAAAAGTTATTCAAGTGGAAGCAGGCATGTGCTCTGTACGCCACAGCATACAATTTTAATTTCATGGCAGGCAATGTTTTTTTTGTTCTTTGCCAGGCCTTTTATGAACATGCTGCTAGATCCCCTGCCTAATAGCACCTGCTGTGCTAGTGATGGGGATATGTATAATGGTATGTCTACCTTGGGAGATTATGGGTATGGGAAGGGCAGGGGACCAACAGGGAGGCCAATGTGTGTGTACACTTTCCAAATTGCTAGCTACGCCCCTGGCTAGATCGCACCGTTAATAGTAGCATGCTGTTCACACTGAAATATAGAAAGTGAGGATTAAAAAATAACGTATCTCTTCATGTTAATGACTGTGTATTCTCTGCGTTTGCTAGCAAAAGCAGCAAAAGAATAATAACCTCTCTAAGGCAGAGCTATAGAGCCCAGTCTGTCAAACTGGCAACCATTGCTTGAGCTTGGGAAGCAATACTATCTGTTCTAGCCTCTGTCACCTTAGGTTTCAGGGAATACGACGGTAGCTTTATGAATTTCACCTTATAGGGGACTAGTTATTAGGGCAGATGCAACCAGGGAGTTGACAACCTCCTACACACATTGACTGGACTGACATTTGCTTAGCGGTAACAAGCTGCCATAGTATGGTGCCATGGGGGCCCTTGGGCTTGATTTAAGAGTGCTGACACCAACTGCTTGTTATTTCATATTTTAGAGCTGTCAGGGAGGCAACTGATGTCAGCATAAAATTATTTGATAGCTCTAAATCATGAGTAAACTATGAATCTATTGACAGCAATAAGGTAGAAATCAAATTGTTGAACCCCTCAATAGGAAGAAAATTGACAACTGAATGGTTTGCCTGCATACACGTGTCATGGGTAGAATATGTAACTGTAGCCCATCCTGTGCCTTTGCTCTGAAATCCATGTGTATGATTCTATCTTTTAATATCCTAGTATAACTGCTGCTGTTATTGCCCAGCAGGTTTTCTAGGAAAATACTGCATTGCAGTTTCCATTGTGTTCCTGCTGAACATTTGGCAAATTTGGTAATGGTAACATTCTCATCTAATATTGTACATATAATCGCAATTACATCTATCTTCACTAATGGCCTTCTTGAAAATTTTGTTTGAAGAGGAGGCTTTTGAAGTAGGAAGATAATAGTGGGCTGTTAGGCTCACTGTGAATATTTATGAAGCGTACTGCATTCCAACCCCAAAAGCTGTATTAATTGCTTTACCTATGTCCCATGTCATTTTCATAGTTTTATTCTGGTGTAACTCCATGACCATGCACTGAATCAAACTTGTAAGCTTCAATTCTGGAATATCAAAGAATATCAAAAAAGATATTTATTTTTTTTAACCTCTATGGTGTTTCTTTTTTCTTTTCTATCCCCCCACCCTAAGCCCATCACATGGATTTTGGGAGCTTCTGATTCTCTAATTCTGTCCCAGTATAGACCAATTGAAAGCATTTAGTTGTGATTAGAGCAGATTGAATGAGATAATCCCTCTGAGTGAGCAGCTTCAAAAAGCTCAAACACAGCTCTTTGGGGACATGAACTAACTCAACACAAGCTAATTCCTTCAGCATCTCCCATGTGATGTGTTAGGCACAGAGCTTACTTGTTTTGTTTACCAGATCCCATTAGAATTTTTGTTTAAGAATTGAATTTTTAAGTAAGTTTTAGCAGTCGTGTTGCATGGAATCAAACATTTGAGAATTCTTTAAACTGTGCAATAAGATGAATATTTCTATGTTGGAAATCAGAGCAAAAATGTTTCTAATGGAAGCAGTGATGCATTGAGTGTTGACCTGTGGAGGAAGGGTAATAATATGCAAAGCACGGGAAATAGGATTGCTTCACTTTCAGCAATATAATGCTTTGGTTAGACAGTATCACGCTCTCCAAGCCCCACTGCCTGGCCTCATATTTAATACTTTGCACTTTTTCCAAGTAACAATAGAATGGTAGCCAAGATTTTGAATCTGAGGCCTTGTAAGTGCAGCTGGAGTTAAGAATGCTGTAATGTTGACAGCTTTGTCCAGTAAAGTATTTTCAGTTGAGATTATAGCAGTTGTTATTTTTTTATATTTAAATTCCTTTCCTCAAATGTGTTATAACTATTATTTAAGGGGACCTAAATTTAAGCTCTGCAACCTCAGTGGACGTTAAACTATCTGAATTTTTTTTTCATTTCACCTTTGAATTATTGGAAGGGACATTTTTTTGCCACATCTCTTTGGGATCTTCAACTGATCTGATGACACTGATCATGTGCTAGCCATGAGGCTACAGTAGAAAGTGATGCGATTGCTGTCCTCTGCTGTTCACTGTGGAAGACAGGCTCAGACTTAAAATGTTTGATAATATGAGATAATTTATTACATGTATGTGAACCAAATTCAGTCTTTTCTGACTGTCAGCAGAGTTCAGTCCTTTAAGGTAATGAATGCTTCTTTCTGATTTTCTCAAAATGTCTTATGAGATCATTATTATTCTTTAATGTTAATGAGTTCATTTCCTACATTTTTTTAAGACTTGTGTGTACTGATTTCTCTGCTTTTTCTTTCATCTGAATGCAATCTTGCCTCGTAAACACTGGTAGAAACAAGGGAAGCTGGTGTTCATAAACCTTACCTGTTTGCTTATATTCTGAGTCAGGTGCAGAAAGTCAATCTGTAATCTGAGGGAAAAACTTAGGAGGAATGAAAAGGTGCCTCTACTCCAGCATTTTAGAGTAGATCAGGAGTGTGCTGTTCTTCAAAAGTGAGTCTTGCAATTATCCCCTGTTACTGTCCTTTGGCTCCTCTTACAGGAGGGTGTTGGGGCATGGGAGCTACGCTCCTTTCAGAAGGAATTAAATCAAAACGTCTTTCAGGAGAAACTCTAATGTGTTCCAGCAGCCTGTGGACATTCAAAATACGGGAGCAGACCAGGTCTTGTTTAAAATGGCTCTACCAAAATCATGTACTGTGTGGATATTGGGTTCTTGGTGCCAAGCCTCTTATTCTCCAGACCTATTCCTGTTATACTGCAGTTTGTACTAGTGGGGACATTGCGTAGAATAAGGTGGCATGTAACCGTGAAAGGGCAAAGAAGGTGGCAGTATTAGCTTTTTTCAACACATCCAGATTTTTGAGTTCTGAACAAAACCACAACCGTTGTGATAAATATATATTTATAAAAATTATTCTGCTATGGCAAAAATATTTGTGATTGAAATCTGAAATTTGATCTCTACATAGTCTCCAACAAGAACTACTTTGCAATGCCAAATTTGGATTGGGGAGAAATTACAAGCTAAAGTTCGAAGCAATTGGAGAGATCCTTGGCACGTGCCCAGTTGGCGAGTGTTCATATGTTGTGTTAGCTCAGCTCAGTCCTCAGCCTTGCAGAAGAGAGGTGGTTGCTGAGTCTGGGACAACTTGCACATGTGGAAGATTGTAAATATGTTGGGCAAGTGCCACCTACCTCAATCTTTTAGCGAAAGAAAAACTAACGTATTAGTGATGAGGCAAATTCTGCTACTTTTTGCTCTTGCTCACCAACAAAGGAAAACGAAGGGATTAGCTTTAAAACTTGTGTAACTGAAAGTGAACAGACTTTGATGTGCCTGAGTAAAAGCAATCTTGTATACTAATTGAAGGGGTTCCAGTCATGTGTTAAGTGTACTGTTCGTCCAAAGCATAACCTGCCAATTCATACCACCTGCAGTTGTAATTAAATATATTAGTGACACTTGATTTTGAATCTGGGGCTGATCTACTGGACCTGTTTTCCTGAAGATCATACCCTAGAACAGAGGTGGCTCCAGTCTTCTGTCAGCTATTGAAAGTGAAATTTTGCCAAACAGGGAAGGAGATGTTGAGACTTCCCTGACATCAGGCTTCTTTTGCAACAGAAAAGAGAAGAATCAGAACTGGGGGCATACTTTATTTCTTCCAGTGACACAAGAAGCTAGAGGAAGCAGAACAGTTGTAGCCACTTTAGCAAACCTGGCTTTTCAAGATTCAGACATAGGAAATGTTTGTTATTCCTGACAAATTTGTCAGAATTTTAAGTCAGCTCTGCCTCAGTACAAATCTCTGTACTCCATCGTTTTGAAAGAAATGTGAGAGGCAGGAAGAACAAATAAGAGAAGGAAAAGGATCCTTTGAAAGGGAGAAGTATCTTCGCTGTAACGCTTACCAAATAACATAGATAATAGCTCCCATTACATGGCTGAGCTAGTTGTGAGGAAGCAATGAGGGAATGGCTGGTTTAAACCATTTCCCTCTTTTTCACTTAAAGCCCAGTACCAATTCCCTGTCTTTATCTTTGGTATATTGAAGGGCAATTACAGAATGGACTTGTTAGTTGGAACTATCCAGGACTTTCCAAGTTTGACTGATGATGGTCACCATTTTAAATAGATGTTAACACACATTGGAATTTGTTAGCCAGATGATCACAGGTCAGATGAGTAGATGCATGGGTAGACAAAAGGGAAGGACAGCACTTGTCTAGACATGAGACAAATTATCCATGTAACTGCGTGTGCAACAGTTTTATTTTTACTCTTTGGCTTTGAAAAGAGCCATACAAGTAAGTACTAATGTTTTTGGTTTATTTTTGGTAATCAGTTATCAGACTCTAAAAATTGTCTATTCTTGGTCTGGCCATGCTGATTTCAGTGTCTGTTTGAATGGGCAAGGAATTAATGCCATACACATGGACCATTCATCTTCAACAAGCTGGAACACTTCCAAAGTCTAAGGGAAAATAAGGTTACCTTACAAAAGTTTCTTTTTCTTGCCAATATTTTATCTCTTCATGTAGTCCAGATACTCCAGAAAGGGGGAAAGCCAGGAATGCTGATTGCATTATTTTCTTAAGAGACAGAATCATTCTCATTTTTCTCAGCTCAAGAATTGAAGTCATAAATCTCCTATCAGGTTGTTTTTATTCATTTTAAGACAATAGGAAGATGAGACAGAGATCAGAGTCACTAGTTTTCACATAATGCATCTAGGAAAATTACACTGGTATCTCCAAGTTGAGAACTTGTAGGAGAAATCTACTGCTGTTCTTAGTCCCATGGGATACATTAACAATGTCAATTTGATTTGGGGCAGGGAGGGCAGAGTGGTTGTGTTTCTTTTGGTTTATAAGGGTTTTATGTTGCCCTCTGATGAAGTATCATACATTGAAATAAGCCAGCTTTAGGCCTTCAACATATCTTTCCAGAACGTTGTAGAACACAGACGATCGGCTGCTGTTCTGAACCAGCCTATCCCAGTGCCTCTCTTTGTCCACTCATTATAGTGGGGCTTCTGCAAGACAAGCATTTTGTTTAGGTGTCTATACTGAGGTGTGGTTTTATCACCTCGGTTTTCTTAGTTGGCATTTTGTTTTGACAGACGTATTTATGAAATAGAAAGGAAGGAACCTCTCTCTTCCATCACAACATTTTTTTTCAATATGATGTATGAAAAGTGAACTACAGGTGTGGGATTTTAATTAGTTGAATCTATTGAATACCATGAGGTAACTGCTCATTGAATTTTTACCACTAAGTGGACTGTAATATTACATGCATTTACCTGTAATATCTATCCTTGTGAAACTGAACTTTTTTATTATAATTTTTATTGTGTCAAGTTTCTTGTCTGAGAGATTTTGATAAAGGCTCTACATGCATTGTTTAGGGAAAGGTTCTGTTTGGAGCTCCATTAATAATGGATATCATCCATCTGTCTCTCAAAAATGAATTTTCATGATCTCATTGTTTTGAATGTTATGGCTAAAGCTCACAGTTGTCATATGTAGGAAGAATTTGCCTGAGTAGATTAGACCATTCGCCCATGAAATCAGGAATCCTGCCTTCACCAGCAGCCCGTTCGTTGCTCTACATATTAAGGACACTATTCTGATTACTCAGTATACAGATTTTTCTCTAATTTGAATGAAAAAGCAGTATGATAGGGCTTTTTCATTTCCCTCCAGGATATTAGGGCACATTCATGGAAGCACGTCAGGGACAATACCACATGCTGTGAATATCCTAAAGGGGGAAGGAGAAATGTGTTAGAAGAGGAGTAGCGAAGAGTACAGACTATCATGTTGTACTGATGTTTTTCTTCATATTTCTTTGAAATCTTTTAATAACTGCTTAAGTAGCTGAAGCCCTTGGGCAGCTGTAACTTTCATGTCAGCAGTTCAACAGTAGATCAGCCTGTGCATTAGTGACCTTGGCAGGATTGCATAAACCTTATTTTCACCTGCATAAAATGTTCTTCAACAATTTTTCTTTTGCTTTAGGCATAAAGAGTGTTTTCTCCAGTGTCACATTGGCATGCTAGATTTCAATTTGAGATGCTGATCGTGAGGAAACTTCTCTGTTGTCTATCCATGTTACACATGCCATACTCTGTTTATTGTATTGTTGAAGGGCTGACGTAAGATACCTTGTACTGTTATCTCCATTTTCTAATTTTGGATGACATCACTTGGAAGGTTTTGCAGAAGTCCCTTCATATTCTCAAACCTCAACTGCACTGAAGTCAACAAAAGTTTTATCATTGGCTTTTGCAGGGCTAAGTTAAGAAACAGGGAATTTAATCCCCTAAAGCAGGTGATTTTTGATGGTTTTACTTGAGAATCATTCTCCAACAAAACAGAACCTGACAGATCTCTCCATAATATCTTAAACTAAATTTTCTCTGGAAGCTGCAGATACCATGCTGTTTCTGGCTGGTATATGAGACAACAGGTAGCTCTGTGGGTGACTTGCGAGTTGAAAGTTTGACAGATGCGTTGCTCTTCTTTTCTTAACTTGTATGTGTGGATGAAAAAAAAAAAAATAGTCATGAAATATCAATGGAAAGAAAAAAATGTTGAAAACACTCAAGCATGTGCATATTCTTAGCTGTTCCAAAAGGAAACATTGATATAGGAAACCTTTTGGATTTGAAAACCCTTTCAAGTAGAGACCCTAAAAGATACCATGTGACATGTGTAAATAAATACATACTACAAGCAGTGAATTGCAATGGTCAAAAAAACCTGCAAGAGAAATAGTCAAATTGAAAAATCCATGTAACACACGCATGTTCACATATGGGTGATCTAAACATTCATTTCAAATGAAGGAATGTTGAGAGAATAAGGATGATCTGTGGTTAAACTGTGAGAAATGACAATTCCTTTTTATCTTTTTGCCATCCAAGTAAAATGGTAATAATCATATTTTTTAGATCAGAGAATTATTTGGTAAATAAAGATTATGAAGTTGACCAGCCCTAGGGTCACAATGCCTATCTATGTACTTTGATTAGTAGATAATTCACACAAGTTAAATGGGACTGAATTAATGGGAAATGCTCTTCTTTCGGAATATTGTGTTTTGTGCTGTTATTGGCTATCCTATTCCATTCATCTGTTTCATTTCAAGAACATTTTTGGACACGACCAGAACTCTGTGATAATTTCTCCTCTTTGGATTTAGTAGTTCGGTAACATTATCCCAAACATGTACTTGGGAACTTCTTAGAAAAAGTTGTTAAACAGAAAGAAAAGAAAAAGATACTGCTTTTATAAGGAATCCATTAAAGACAGTCTTCCTTTTCCTTTCCTCATTGGACTCAAAAAGTAGGTTTCTTGGATTAGGACATCGATTGATGTATATCATCAGGTTTACTTGCACTGACTGCAGGAAAAAGAATTTACGGTGGCTGGTGATCTTGGTACTCAAACCTTTGCAAAGATAGATTCCCTTCCAAATGTCATCCCTGTGTCTTGTGATCTATACTTAATGTACCTTTTTGGATTTTTGGCCAAGTTATAGTGGACAGGTTAAACATATACATGAAGTGGTTTAGTTAAATGTATGCGTTAAAAAACAGTAGCAATGAAAGAAAGGCATTGTATGCTAAGGCGTGTTGTCTTTGGAAGCATAGAAATAATTTTCAACATAGTAGTTCACAACATGTTGTAACTTGGTGATTAGTGTCCAAAGGCTTCAGAAAGATTAAAATAGCAGTGTAATATAAATACAGTTACAAAACTAACACTGCTTCATCAAGTAGCATCAAATCTCAAATTGGTGGAGTTACCAGTAGCAAGTACATCCTCCTGTGGAACGTTTGTGTGTGCATTTGAGGTATCAAAATGAGAGATATTACTTGCTTTGGATCATGAGGCTACGTTGAGCCCTGTGAATCCACTGGCTTTTATATATGGGGTTGTGTTGGGAAATAACAGTGCAACATGATATTCCCACACCTAAAACTGTAATTTGTTGTCTTGGTCCAGCAAATTGGCTTAACATTGAAAATGACATCTACTCCATAATCACTTGTCAATTCACTGGGTAACCTGAAGTTCCTATTTACAGTTGGTTTGTTTGTTTTTGAGATATAAACGCATCCTAAAAAAATAAAAACAATGAAACTATTAGACACTTTTAAAATGAGAATTTTTATTAAAAGACTTGTAATGCCATTGTTTCCTTTCAAGAACTGTTTGGTTTTTTTTCCATCTCAGCATTGTTTTTGCAGCCCTCTGCAGCTCTGTTGTTTCTGATGGTTCTTATTCTACTTTACTGCAGAGAAAGCATGAACAGATTTTAGATTATTGTTTAGAAGCTGTCCTTTGTTTGCCTGGTGTTTTTTGGTTAGGTAACAATTTTGTTTTCTTAACTGCTTTGTGCAGCATAGAGGTTACTGGTTTTAACCAGTAGATAACATGCAATCTCTCTAAAAAAAAAAGGAGAAATGACCAAGTCAGGTATGTTCTGAGACTGGGTCACTGTCATTCATTGTCAAAAGCGGGCAGCGTGGGCCATCACACTGGTCCTTGCCGGCAGAAGTGACAGGTGAACGGCCCTGGGGGCTTCGGCGGGAGCAGCCCGCCAATCATATTTCAAGGGTGCTCACTCAGCACTGGAAAAACTAACCAAATGATTAAATAAACATCATTTCCCCCCCATTTTTCTCAACTGGCCAGTAATTAAATACACTTGTAATGTATGGAAATATATATTTAATAAAGAGGCTGTGAAGTAACCATGCCAAGGTGGGCCAAATGTGTAAATAAGGTAGTAGGCAATTTCAGTTTGTGGTCTCTTGCCTTAGGGAGTGTCTTTTAATGACTTGATGTGATGCCTTTTACAGTTTATCGCTGATGACATTTTGAGGACACGCACAGTTCTTAGAACAAAGAACAATAAAACTAGGGTATTTTCCTGATTGTGGTTTATATGCCCTCCAAGTTATAATCCTGTTCCAGCAAACACAAGTAAAGGGCTACTGTGTATTATTCTCCCTGAAGGTAAGAAGAAAAATGCCTTTCTTAAGGAGAATAATGTTAGCTATGTGACAATAAACAACTAGTAAGCAAACACAAGAAGTTCATTTTAAGAAATAAAATATTATTTTATTACTGATTTTATTTATTTTCTTTTTTAAATTTTTGTTTTTATCCATTTTTATATCCCTTATTTTATTTGTTCTGATCTTTAGATACCTGAATCTTTCAAAATTACCAATATATCGTGTTATATATATATATGTTTACTTATGTGTTAGAAAATCGCACTGTGTCATGCCTGCAGTACACATTGTACACATTGGTCTTCAACTTGGAGCTCCAAGTAATCTTAGATTCGCTCACCCCTCAGGTTAGCGAATGCCTAGAGAGTACAGACAAAGATTTTGAATTTGGCTTGTTTGCTTGTTTAAGGAACAAGAATCCCAGCTGCTTTGGAGGGGTGCTCTGGTATTCTTAGCTAGTCTGGATTTCCTCAGGACTTGTTTCTCAGTCGTGTCATTTGAATGTCTCAATCTTTGAAAAGGAAAGCTTTTTTATCATAAAGAAATGGGAATACAGCTAAAATATGTGTAAGTATTTGTGTATATAGACATAATTCTCTATACATGAATCTTCACAGGATAATATATTATCTACAGATACAGTTTTAACAGAAGTACAGCAAATATTCTGACAGTACGTAAATAAACTCTGTAATCACATTGATTTATATCACACCTGCTACATTGCGTGATATGTTCAAAGGCTATTTGGACAGTCTTTTAAAACTCTGGTATTGTGTTACTTTACTACAACTTCAGATTGCCTCCCACTTGTGCTTGTGTTACAGGAGGCTTACCAGTATACATTCCAAAGAAACTTCTATTTCTTTATGACGACCAGAAAAGGAGGTGAATGAAATCTAAATCATCCTTTTGGGTTTGCTGTGATCAGGAATTGCTGGTGGCAATAGCCAGCTAGTGAAGGACTACTTTCCAGCTTTGTCTGACACAAACACAGCAGCGATGCTTGATCAGCAGAAGGGAGATTAATGCAGAAACTACCCAATAAAATCATGGAGTGCTTGGCCAAAATCTATTTGCATTAATAAAGGTTATAAATAGATATCAAAACATACCTTAGGTAACCTTCACAGCTACTAGGTATGCATTCTTATTAATCAGACAGGTGTCCAAAACATGAATGTCTGGTCTGTAAAAAAAATAAATTAAAATCCTCTATTAAATCATAAAGTCAGTTGAAGAAAAAAAAGTGTACTCATACTAGTAATAATGTTTTCTTTCAGAAGTTTTCTAATCTACCTTAGCCAAAGCCAATGGCTCCATGAATCAGCCACAGTAAACAGAAAGCTGGTTTCACAAATCCTGGTACTCTTCCGCCTTTGTTTTTCCAACTTAATAGGCGATGCATTAGTTAGGATTGACAGGACAAACTGAGTATTGCATTGCAAATTTTATTTAATCAGCCCTTCCCTAATTGTTAATATTTTGTCTTGTTTATTCTGCACACGTGTCTGCAACCCCCTGATAATGTTCACTGTCATACAAGGTTTCATTAGCTGGCAGCTGCCACTGGGTTTATGCTCTTCTTCAGGAGGTGCTCTTTGATTGACAGTGCCCTGCTACCACTCAAAGAAAGATGGCAGTAGCCAGTGCAGAGGAGGCATTGCTTTCTTTTTTAACTTTAGTGCAAGTTGTTAAACCAGGAAATCTTGCCAAGGCTATAGACACTGTCAGTGGATGTACTAGTCACATTTCCATTCTGAGAGGTCTTCTTTCATCAAGAGTAATATTTTGGAGACATCACTGCGGCAGACAAGCAGCCCATGGCAGTCAGGTGTGCTTAATCTTGATAAGACCTCAATATAATAGTTGCAACAAACTTTGTTGGTTTCCTCCACAAACAGATTTTCAGATCTTTGCAGTCTCATAGCTTCATGTTCTAGAGTTCTGTGACTTTTGCATTTCTGCTCTTTTCTACCGTTTTCTCCCTGCATGAAAATTTTTATTTTAGTTTTAGTTTATTTATATTTTCATTTTCTTTTCACTCTGGTCCCAATTTGTTCTCTGTGTGTAATTCCTCTTATTCGTGATAATCCTTTTATTCCCAAACATTATTGAATCTGATTAGGTCATACAGAGGCAGGTCGAAATCCTGGTCGAAATCTCAAGTGCTGATGCTGTTCCATCAGTGGAATAACTTGAATCAGAATGATACTGCATGGAAAATATATAGGTAGATATGTTACCATTGAGTTACCTGGGAATTTCAGTTAACTGGAATAGAAAAGTTGGCCAGCAATGGACTAGCGGAAGTACTATTCCAAAAATTATAGGCTAAAGTGTATAGGACACATAAAGTGATCCAGTGACTTTGAAAAGAATTGAGTGAATTAGGAACCTTGATTGCTCCGTTTTTCCATGTATCCCTGTACCTGGCATAGCACTTGGAGCATGACAGCTGTCAGTTCCCACTGACATGCTCAATGGTTTTGTCCCCACCAACAGCACAGTTCCTCTGCTGTAATACAACACCAGTGTGATGTGCTATTTGATAAGCTGTCATTCTCTCGGTTTTAATTTGCTTAACAAATTATATTCCTTCCACTACGGAGTCAAGGGGGAGCATGGGAAGGGGTAAGAAGAGTAATTTATAGCTGCAATTGGCCAAAACAAGGATTTTTACCTCTCTTGTAGTGCAAATCAAGTTAAATTAGTTGAGTGGCTGTTTCCATGCCAGTGAAGGATGCCTGAGACCTTGCCTTGGAGCATGTATCCCAACAAATCAAATGGTTTGCATTATGCAATAAATCTGTAGGTATTTGCTGAAGTCTAATTCCACTGTCCTTGAAATGCTCCACTGAACTTTTAAGATTTTAATAACTTCTCATTATTAGGAATATTAATGTCTCAGATGGTGGACTGTGAAGGGTTAATTTCTATCGAGGTCAAAGATCAAGGGTTCAGTCAACTGTCATGAGAAATGAAAGAGAACAGTAGAGACCTCTGAATGACCCCCTTTAAAGCAGATAAACTTCTAAAAAATGTTTAACAGTAATTTTCTGTCCAAAAACAAAAAAGATAATGTAATTTCTGCCTGCAGAAAAAATGACAGCACCATTGGTTTCTCTGTGCATCTCTCCTTGCTACTTAGTCCTCACTGAGTTATGATACAGGTTATCAGAGAAATGGATGTAAAAATACAGTGTTCTTTGGAAATGAATGCCCTTGATTGTACTTTAAATGTGCAACAATAGCCAGTAAGCTGGCAGTTTTATATATCTTCCAGTCCTTAGGAAAGCACCCACATTTTTCTGAATATCTGGGCTGTGATAGGCAGAATAATTTCCATAACAAACAGTTTCAGTGTCACATACATGACTCAAGGGGGGCTGAAGCCTCACTACTGACTTCAGCTGTGCTGTATCTTTTTACAGAAATCGAGGAACTGGCCTGTGACTGTCAGGAAAATCAAAAGTCAACAAAAGATGGTGCTTTTTTAGCTACTCCTGAATGTTGTGGGAAGACAGAAGTAAAAATATTGCCAAAGGATTCTAGGGAAAGGGTTCATTTATTTTGTTGGTTTTAAGTGATATGAAAAATATCACTTACACCATGGCAGATAGGGAACAGGAAGCGTTAAGACTTTTTGTGGGAGATAAGTGTTTTCTTATTAAATTGTTTTATTTGGGTTTTTTTTTTGGTTATGTATTGTTATGTAATACCAGTGTTTTCCTATTTATGTCATTGTAAATAGGTAGAGTTGTCTTCTCATTTTGTTTTTCAAAGTAGTGGGAGGTTATGAAAACACATTTTGTTGGCTCATTTATTTTCTTTTTAAGAAGAGGAAGTTTGTTAAAACTGGTTTTTGTGGGTATCAGCATATTATCGTAGCAATTTTTTGCTTTTGTAAAGCAGCTGAGCATATGCATTGATGAATCATGGAGTGCGGATACTAGAATAGGATAGAAAAGTCCACAATCCATGAAACAGACTGTAACATTTTCACATTTTTACTTCAGTACTATCCCTGAAATGTGAGCTTAGTGAAGGAAGTTCTCTTTTCTTGACCCCTTTGGGTAAGGTGGACCCCTCAGCTTCAAGGTCATATGCTCATATTTGGCACATTAATAAGCATGGAAAAGCAAAGCACATTTTAATTAATGATGCCATCTGTTTGGATTGCCCATGTTAGTAAAGACTGAACTGAACACAAACAATGCAACAATATGAATACAAGGCTTCTCCTTTGATTTTTCCCTATTACATGAATTGAAGTGGCCTGTATCTGTGTAACACACCAAAGAAAATTGCCATGCATCTAGGCTTAGAGGCCTCTGGGTAGGCTGAGTGAAATGCATAAGCTACAAAAGAGCTAAAAACACTATCATGTAAACAGATTCTTTGAGAAGTGAAGTAACTTCTTATCGCAGGTACTGTTTTAAGGTCCATATTTACCTGTAGAATAAACTCAAATAGTCTGTTCATCTCGCTTTCTAGTATTTGAGCTCCTCCAATCTTGTGAATAAATTTTGACTTGTGTGAATGAATAATAAAGGTTTATTTAATTATGATGTTGCTACATTTTTAAAATTACTTACTATAAGCAGAATGACTTAACAAAGAAAATGTTTTCTCTTTTATATATAGGCTTGGTGTGACTGGAAAAGTCAGCTATTTGTTAAATGCCAAAGCTCAGTCAAAATTTGGGTTTTCTAATTACAGCTCTACTGTATAAAACAGCTTTTTAGCATGTTTGTCTATGAGAGGAAATCTAATTTGATAAATCTACAGAGCAGGCCACATCTTGGAAGAGTTCAGAGTCCCACTTACAGGAATTGATGTAGTCACTGTAGCTTCCTAGCAGCCCAGCAAATGATCTTACAAAATCTTCTGAAGAGATATTCTTTCAACATCTGTGTCCTTTCCAGGTTCGATGTGGAACTAAAATATTTATGTAGGCAGAAGAAGGCATGACTTAGAGATGAAATTTGTTGCTTGGGATCATTATACCATGTCAAAGAGATGGTGTTAAATAAAAAGGTGCACCACTATAGTTTCTTGTTGGTTTGATTTCAGCTGAGTATACATGACCTAGTGTGAGCATCTCTTTATGGCAATGTCGCCCTTTATTTCTTCTATTAAGAAACTATTTCTTTTAGCTCGTACTACTATAGCTACATTTTATACCAGAGAACAGCTTTCCTTTTTATAGCTGCACATCATGAATAACAGCTTTATTTGGTGCCAAATGAGATGCCCTGATTTGCGAGCTTTCCATAAACATATCTGAATTGTTCAATTTCCTTCTCATTGCATAATTTCCATTTTGGCCTTCTGCCTGCTGATATTCAGATAAAGAGTGCATTCAAGTAATTTACAAAAATGCTGTGAAACTGTTTGAATGTAGCATGCTTCAAACATAACAGGATTGTTCAATTTTTATTTGTGTAATGTAAGTACTATTCACCATTTTCTTTTAACAGCTACTTTAACAACTGTCTTGCTGTAATGAATGATAACAGGAAAAAAAAGAGCATTAGAACTTACCTGCCTAAATGAATATATTCCATGGCAGAATGTAACATTGTTATTTATAGGTTTGTTTTAATGCTTTTTTGTTTGAGGAAACAAGCAAGAGAGCTTATTGTTTTGTTTTTTCTTCCTTTTCTTTTATGTCCTTTCAACATGGTGATGGATTCCTAACATGGATATCTGAACTGCTGTGCAAATGGCTTGGCTTTCCTATAACGTCAATAGGTAAGTGAATAATACCAAATTACTACAGTATTTTTGCTACAACATCTTTATGTAAAGTTTAGAATGTAAAAGACTTAAAAAGAATTTTCAAAACAGCATTGAAAACTTGTTTCATATTCAGTCTAGCAAACAGCAGACCGGATTGATGAAGGTGAAATCAGCCTAATTTTTCCTGTTCCCAGGGAAAATGCATCTCACCATATTTTGGCCTCAGTGTTAGGATAAATTTAGTACCTGCTCAACTAATTATAGTTAGCATTTATTTAATCTTCATGGTTAAACCTGAAGTAAGAGTTACAATGGGAAAGGAATTCTTTGTCTTTGAAAGTATATTCCAAGGATAAGAAGCGCTCTCTTCAGCCACTAAATTATGGGAGTTTTCTGTTATCAGTGATGTTTATATATATTGAGCTAGGAAGCTCTTGATGATGAATATGATTGAGAAAGGGCATCAAAGCAAGGTGCACATGTGAAAAACTGATTTCTGAAATCACTCCGTCCAGTACTAAGTGTCCATTGGATACCTTAGTTACTAACTATTAGATACCTTAGTTACTAACTATTGGCTGTTACCTTGTAGATTAAATGCGACAATATAGATAACAGCAAAGTGGCATTCCTGAGGTTTTAGATGCTTACTAAGATTGTTCCACATCCAGACAATTCTTGAGGTCCTTCCTGCATGTATAGCAGAATGAGAATATATACTAAAAAAAACCAAACCAACCAACCAAACAAAAAACCCAACAGTAAAAGAAACAAAAAACCAACCTATACTTCATACCACAGCCAATGGAAGATTTTAAACTATCATATTTAGTGTTATATCACCTATCAATCCAGAAAAGCTCTTTGTTTTTGTAAATACGGATTTTCTGTGTATTTGTATAGTTTATTTTGGCTCTTGTAGAGGCTGGGAAAGAGTGCTAGGGCTATCTGTACATTTAAGTTGGCCTTTGAACCTGAATTTTCACAGACATCCTCACCTCCAAGCCCAGGCTATGTCCTAGCATTGACATGTAGGAGCTGACTATGTCCTGGCAAGAAGGATACAACTGAGTTTAACTGGTGGTTAAAACTGTGTTTCTTTAACATTTCTTTGCTGTTACTGCTGCTTTGTAGCTGAGATGAATGATTGCAACTCAAATACAGGAGCAGTAACTCTGGAGATTCCTTCATTTGTATGTTCTCCAAACACGGAGTGTAGATGAGTCCCTATAATGGCAGTTAGAGCAACATGACTCAGGGCAACATTTCTGCAGCTGCACACAACCAGCTGCAACATAATGCTGTGTGATACAGATATTGTAATGACTTCTTGAATTTTTTCAGACTATGGCAAGGGGAAAACCAAGCAATCCTCTTGCTGAGATTGTGATCTTAAAAATATCAGTGTTTGTTGGTGGTGTCAAGAGCGAAATTTGGCCTGTGATGCTGCTAGGGTCTCTCAGCACACTTTTATTGCATATTTTCTTTTCCTGTTTTCACTAGGTAGCCAGCATTTGGCACAACAGATATATCAGTTTTCATTATTACAATATATGTTTATGAGAGATGTTAGGACAGAAAGGATATACTTTAGAATAATCTGACAGCAAAAGCCAAGAAACTACGTTAAAATAACTTGCTAGTTGCTAAGCAGTTATTTTGCTGGTGTATACCAGTCAGATGTACAACTTCTTTCAGTGCATTTGATATATGCAGACAAGAAGAAAGAAGAGTTGAGTGTATTATACTTGTCCAGGTACAGTACAATTACTTAATTTTTTCCAAAAAACTTGACACTGCTGTACTTCAGACTAGAGTTTCAGGGTTCACCAGGGAAAGAACAGCTGGCTTCTTTATTAGATTTTATGTCGTACATAAGGAGGCCATGTTTCCCATTGTCAGAGTGTAAAAGAAAATGAAAGCTCTGGGCATCATTAAAATCTTGGAAGTGTAGTATGTGTCAGTTACATTCCCACACCACCTGGATCAAAAGCTTAGTGTGAGGCCACTTAGCAAACAAAACCAGACTGTTTTCCACACTTCAGTTTTTTTGCATTAAGTTTCCAGTAACTTTCCATTATCACTATGTTCAGCAATATTGTCTTGGGTATTTTACTTCTGGAGGGTATTGAAAAAGGAAAGTAGGCAACTGTAGAAAATACTTCTGAATATCTTTTCTTCTACAGGATGAATTAATACGAGCAAAATTTTGAATTAGAAAAATATGTGCTTTGACGAAAGAGCTAATAGAGAGGTGTCTCTGAGTTTGGTTTGTTTTGGGGGATTTTGCATTTTCACATCTTCTAGAATGCAATGCACATTACAGGTCTCAAGTTACACAGTTCCACCCTCACCATGAGATTTGCTGAACTAGATGGGTTAACAGAGAGAGAAAAAATTGATGGGATCTTTCTTTTGAGTCTAGTAATTCTGAAAGATTACACATTACAAAGTAGAAAGGAGTCAGACCAACTTCTAGTGGGTTTTGTGCAAAAAGATGACACAGGTTGTTACGCCGAGATTGAAGAGAGATAGACAGTAATGTGAATATTTCAGGAGAAATCAGTGACTTCCATCAGTGTTCAGAATGCTCAGTGAGTATATATTAAATAACAGAGTTTCCAAAATTGTCTACGTTTCTTATCAGCACAACAAATTAGCCGTGTAGCTAGAGAAACTGTTAGCAAGAATCGGAAAGTATTTTTATCTTTCTGCATCTTAGAATCATATTTAAGATCTGGGATGCTTTTTGCTGAAAATATAGGATTGCAAAGAATGATTGGGCAAAGAAAAAAGAGGCTTATACTTTAGAAGTGTGCATAGAATAGTGTTGAAACAAGTAATTAGTTCAAAAGGGAAGTTGCAGTGGAACAGATACTTGCAAAATGAACCATTATTGGTTCACCATGGAGATCAGAGACATCATTCTGAGAAAATAAATAGGAGAGAACAGGAAAATTGGGAAAAAATGTAGAACTCATAAATTAGGCAGGATCTGAATAGATTATTTATCCTTCCTATTTCACAAGAGGAATGTTTCTCTTTGTCTTGGAAAATTGATTGAACAGTCAGAGAAAGCAAGTAAGATGCAATGTTAGGACTGATCATGTCTGGAGAGAACTTGCAGAGCCAGTTGAAGCTTACTGAAGTAAGCTGGGGAAGCGTTAAAAGCGTTTGATGTTTACTGACGTGAATCTTTGCAAGCAAACATTTTTAACTTCTATATTCCTTTTAACTGTTTCCTTCAATTCAGTATACAACACAAATTAAGGGATTTATTATTATTACTACTACTACTTCAACTAAGAGCAGCCAAAGTATTTCCATCTTTCTTCTAGTGCATTCTAGCCCAGCAGTTGGCCCAGCAGTTCAATCCCAACTTTGTAGCTGGAGCAGGACTTACGAGCTAATAGTATTCATGTGATGCTTCTTGATTCCTCTGTCATTGAACATCAGACAAGATATGACTTATTTCTGGTTATTCCTCTTCTTTCCTGTGGCTTAAAGTTCTACTGGATATCGAATTTCTGTAATTCACTACTGTTATTTATGTATGTGTGTATACATATAGGTGTGTGTGGGCACATATATATGTTTGCTTTAGTTGCAAAGTGTATTATACTTTACATCAGGAACGTGTTGCAGAGAGACACTGAAACATTAAGAATCAGATAGCATTGAATGCCAGGCAATCACCTGTTGTTTTTACCTTACAGCTGAGTCCTCTCTCTCTTTTCCTTTCTGCACACATCATTTTATTTTGTCTTCCAAATAGCATTTTAGATAGGTCACTTCCTAACAGACTGGCTGGTTACTACTTGGTAACTGTAGTCTTAATAAATAATTTATGAGATACCAAAATCGTTATGAGTAAGAGCATTGAAACCCACTGGCTTCCCACAGCAATCTTAAACACTATTTCTTTCCAGAGCCACACATGATTAACAACATGAAAGTTTAGTGAGGAACATGTAATAATCCTCTTGAATGATAAGTGTCAGATTTTGGAGAGTCTGGGCAATATTGTACCTTGTGAAGACAGTAAAGAACATTCCCTCTCCTCAGGTGAGAAGTCATGATGCTGAGACAGTGTTTAATATGAGGGATTCATCTGAAGCAGTGCTTCATATTCATCAGTTTTGCCTGAATTAGAGCAATAATAGAAGCAATATATAATGGATTAATCTCCAGGTTTTGATGTGTGTGCATCTACATAAAGATACTTTCCAACCATTTCCCTCCGATGGTATCTGAAAGCACATTTGTGTTCATCACAGGAAAGAGCTACCAAAAGTGCTGTAGAGACTTCAATTTCTAATTAAGGAAATACGGGTTTGCCATAAGCCATAGGAGCATTTATAGCATTCCAAGGAATCCACAGCAACATCTAACACTGACCCTCATGCTGTTTTGAACACATGACATGTGGCCTGAGGAAGCATACTTGATTTCACCAGCCCGAGTGTAGCATGTGCAGGCATGGAGTCCGTGTGGAGTCACTAGTGCGTTGTAAATTCACAGCCAAGTCCTCTAGGGTATAATGTCTTAATTTGGAAAAGTCCTTTATCAGAAATGGGGAGGCTTTATGAATTATTTTGATCAATCTCTACTATCAGGGTTTTCTCTAGTCCTTTTCTCATTAATGGTCTATTACAACTTATATCAGCATAGTAGATCTCTACAAACTCCCACTATCTGCCGTTATTTGTCATGTATTTTATTGACATCTATATTTAAACACTTAATACTCTTCATTATGCTCTCAGGATCAGTAACAGCAGGCCATCAGTGTAAAGCAGCTCAGTGCCATTAAAACTAAGCTACTAACTTATGTCGCTCGAAAATGGGCTTGAAGATGCAGATGTTGTTGCTGTTGTTTTACCCTTTCTGTATTGCTTTTCACTGTTTCTTTTGAACAGTGCATGTTTTTAAAAGCAAACAAATTAAAGCTCAGAGACTTTATTAAAAGATAAGCTGTTATAGTGGGCTTAAATGTCTGATTAAAAGTGTCATAGGGGAAGCTGACTTTTTTGAAATATTTTCTTTTAAAAAGAAATTAAATTATTTTCTTTATATTAGATGAGATGAACTTTAGGAAAGCATCTACACAGTAAACCAATACAAAATAACCAGCAACACTAGAGTGTCTCAAATTGTATAAACAGAATTTTAGTCCGTTCTATGTTTGAAACTTCCATTCTGTTTAAAGAAAACAGGGAACAAAAAAAAATCTGGAAAATTTTGACTAACTCAGAATGTTATTTTGAAAAAGAAATGCATTTGCATGTCAGGTTTTTGAGAACTATTACACTGCAGTCAAAGTGGAGTATAGAGAGACTTAAAGGCTGTTTCAGGAAGGCAGAAAACAGGAATAGCAGGAAATGAGTTTGTGCCTCCTTCTGATTAAAAATGTGTATTTTTTCAACCAAACCATTGGAATTGCTCTGGAAATGTACAGTGTGACCATTGCAGCATGTACTGGTGCTAACTTCTTTAGAAGATGACCTTTTCCCTGAAATATTTTTTTCATGTATACATTGGGCATGTAATTAGCAAATATCTATGTGCACTTGCCTTAACAAAAAAGCAGTAAGCTATCCGTACTGTTTTTATAGACACTTTGTAGACACCTGAAGAATATGCCATTTGATTTCTTCAGTGAAAGTTACTTTGGTATGGAGCAACCACTGTTTACATAAGCATAAGAATACCAAGATAATAGATTTGGACTTGGAAACCTTAAAAAAAAAAAAAGTCATCATTGTTTCAGCTTTGAGATGATGTTCTGTATTTAAATAGTAGGGAGAAAGGTGATAATATCATGTGGTATGTTCTTTGTTACTTTTCTAGGTGTAATAATGCTCAGCAATAGAGGCCGTAGCATGGCAGAGCATTGTAGTTCTGCCTTGCTTGCATCTGCTGTGGGTCACCTTGCAGCTAAGTTACTTATTTTTCCTGCCCTGCCCTGAACTGTTTAAAATCTGGGGAAATTTGGGCTTCTGAACTTCCTGATATGGATCCAGGGACCTGGTAGCACTAGTATTATGGGGGACTTATATGGAATATATTTTATCAAACAATATATTTTATAGTTATTATTTCTCTGTAAATAAAATCATTAGCTTTTAGATTTTTTTTTTATATTCTGTGAGAATTGAACATTTACATTAACATCATCTCTCCGATTTATCTCAATATTTTTCCCATTAAAAATTTTTTATCTTTCACCATCTATAGAAGTTACTGAGAAATGTAATCAGTCGTTAAAATGTATGTTTTTGTCTCACTGATTTTTAGAAGGGAGACTTGACATTTGCATTCAATTTGATCACACCAAATTAGGTGGATGTATAGACTCTTGGACTGATGGGATCCTGTGGTATAAACCTCTTTCTGCTCCTTCTCCCAATCTTTTTTGAAAGAAGAGAGTTCTGGGCTGATATATATAGCAGTGTGTAAAGCAAATAGTTGGAGAATGGAAGCACCATATTTTAAAAGAAGTAATAAACTGATATGGAATAATAAGTAATAACTGAGACTTTTGCACCTTTCTTAGATGAGCAATAAAAAGAACATTCAACATGAAAAATTAAAGGTGTTATGGAGATGTTGAAAGTGATTTTCTGTTTCTTACTGAGGGATTATGAGAGAGATGAAGGATTCCAGTCTTTGAGAACCAGAGACAGTAATTTCTCTAGCTCTATGGGACATACCATGCTTAGAAATGAAACTGTGTCTAATAAAATCTGAGGCTGAAATATTACCTCTGGCTTCCAGAACTTTATTCCTTTTATCCTCTCAAAGGAATGCTGCATTCCAGTTAACCATCAGAGTACCAGGGTTCACCAGTGCTTGACAGTTATTTGTGATATATTATCTGTGTATTTCTGTGTATGTATGTATCTTTACAGGATTTTTTTGAGAGCAGAGATGGAGAGGGAGAAATGTTTCTTATCTGTAGAGATGAATGATAATCTAATGAACAACTTGCAACACAGAAAACCTTGCTTGTACGTTAACCATAATTTTTCCTCCCCAACATTTAGTTAATGAGACTATTAAATTATGATTGAGTAGTAGTATACTACTTGCATGTACACTTGTTAAACGGTCATATGAATATCAGACAATACTGCTCCAATTGTGATTCTTCTTTGTGTACCCAAACTATTTCTAATAGATACATACAAATTTTAACCTCCCATGTTGATAGAAAAGCAGGAATCCTACAGGGGTGACATCAAGAACATAGAAAGGGCATTAAGCTGCAGTCTTATTTACTAGGCATATGTTCTTCCTGGCTTTGCCTGTTTTGCATAAAATATCTTGCAAAGGACATATTCCAATACTGATCTATCTAAAATGTGAAAATAATAGTTTAATATTGATACAAATGTAATACATTTATCCTCAAATGCCATTTTGTGTTCTTCAGTTTTTTTCCCTTTACTACCATACATTTCCTTTCCAATTTTCTTTCTTTTTTGAAATGTAGTTAGAAATAACTTGCTTGAGTTTTTAGTGTCATGCGTTTTTAAGGTGAGATTACTAGGATCTTTTTTTTGCAATTGGAGCACCTTCCTCTCTAAACATTTTAGAAGGTGCATTGGCTGTGGAATTACTGAAATGTATTATCACCATCTCTCAAGAATTACAAATACATCTGAACTACAGTCCTTATTTTTGCAGCCTCATCCAAATCTCATTAAACTCAACTAAAATCGATGCTTGTAGGTCAGTTTCCCTGAGGCTGGTTGCTTAAGGCAGTCTTAGCTAAGTACATACTTGTGAGAATCGCAAAATCATGGTCTTGTCTGTTAAGAGCTTCAATTCTGTCATTGCTTCTGTGAAGGTTTTTTACTTAAATTGGTTATGATTAAGTTAAGAATATAAACTGAAGCATGCATATGGAGATAGAAGAAAAATTAGGAATGGAGTCTTTAAAGCAAAATACATAGACTTTAACCAGTCCCTGGTCTGGATTTATCATTGTTGCAAGGAGAGTAGCCATAATTTGTTTTCTTTTAGGGTACTGGGTTGCATTGCAGGGGTGCTGCTCTAGAACAGTTACATTCTTTGCTTGAGTTGGGATTCTCTTCTGCTTGAGATTTTTCTCCATGAAATGCATAAGAAAAAGACAATGGCACCCTATAACCATTTTGATATCACTTTTCACAGTTGAAAATGCTTGTTAACATCACAATGGCAGTAAAGAAACAAGCCCTCCTTAACTATTAGGTAGTTACAACAACTAATTTTTCAACACTGGGTAGTATATGTGACCAGCCTTTGTTTCTGAGCCTGTCCACCTTAGGGTTTAGAGATGATGAAAACAAGGTGCAAAATTTAGTCAATAATCCTAATTGCAGAAGTGTGCTTTTCGTAAATTCATTTAAAATTTACAATTGGAAGAAAACAGTTTATTATTTTACTACTTTCTTCTCTCCTGGAGTTGTAGCCTTTGCTTTAAGGAGTCTTCAGCTACATTTTTCTTTTCCTTTAGCCAGCTAAGTGGATTTTTTTTTTATCATATGAAGGAAAGATTCTTTCTAAAAAAAGAAGGAAGAAAATCATATAGGATTTCTAATTTGTGGTAGTATTCTGAGAAAGGAAAGGGAAGAGATGGTGAGGAAGAAGGTCTGGTCTTATTTTTCTTCAAAGATCAGAAGTAAGGCAAGATGTCTCACTAGATTTTCCATAGTTCAACTGACGGAGAAATTTACTTTAAAGGAAGTAAAATCTCTGTAAGTTTTCATTAGTGTCCTGAGTAAATATCACACTTTGTTATACCTCCCTGATACTTAAATGCGATGGAGATTTTTCTGCAGTAATTCTATATATTTGTTGTACAGAGTCTAAATCCAAGTCAGATGTGGCATTTCATTGGAGTAAGTGGGCAATGAAAGTGCAATGTGTAATAAACCTATGACTTTTTCAGTGGGAAAATAAAATCCACAGATTTGTCTTAATTATAAGAGGAAAGAACTGAACACAGCAAACTTTCTTAATTAGACCTTTCCAATGCTCTTTTACCTTTTTTTTTTTAATATAAACATGCACAGGCTATTGACTAATTTCTTTAACCCTTCATTTTATGCTTTTATATTCTAGAAACTGTTTCTCTTGCAACAGAAATAATAATCATGTGGGACATCACCATTATGGAACTTTATCATTAGGTTACAGAATTCTTGATTAGACCTATAGTATGGTAGGTGTTAAACAGCGACAGTTAACTTTATTTATTGACAGCTTTAAGAGCAAAATTGCAGGGAAGTAATAAAGGGTATTTTGCAAATGGATTATATCCTTACTGTTCAACTACATCTGGAGAGGGCAGTATCTGAGAGATGTGTATTTCGAGGAAGTAAACTGCAGAAATTATAGCTTCGAGCAGTGTCACTGCAGGAAAAGACTGACAGTCAGGGAGGAAGCAAAGGTGACCTGGTTCACCTCTGACCAGCTCAAGTCCTTCAGAGCATCAGCGAGGCCCCATCTCCAGAAGGGGTCAGTGCATACCAGATAGAGCCTCTGCACTCAGAGCTGGAAGCAGAGAGTAAGAGCTTCAGAACAGCTAAGCGTACTGCCATTTGCAATATATTCTGCCTGTATAATGATGATGCCCTTATCAATTTCACAATGAAGAGGGAAATTATATATTTAATCAAGTCGAAGGCTTGGTCATGTTTTTCTGATGGATGGTCTCTCATGCAGAGAGACAGTTGGGGGAGGCTCAGATTAAGATGAGCTATGTATCTAAATTCCCTTTACAGTCAATAAAGCCAATGGAGCCAAGAAAACATCTTAAAGCAGATATCATCTGTCTGGCTTACTGATTCTTTCTAGATCCCTTTGACTATATTGACTAGATCTCGGTTGGCTATCATGGGAGCTAAGACACCTATCTCACATGCTGACCTCAACTTTTAGCCATCTATATTTTGCACTGAATCCCCATCACCTGACTTTAACAAAAGAATTTAGTTGCCTCAGCATAGGCTATTATTTATTAGTAGTACTATTTTAAAAGCCATCACATGTTCATCTCTTCCATAATGTCCACCTACCCAGGAGTGGGTTTCCCTTAAATTGTGTCTGCCCGCCCTATGCCGGTGTCTTAGATACCCCCAGAGATTGAAAATGGTACTAGACACCCATATTTTAATGAATTGTATGCTGGCCTTATTCTTTTAATAGTATTTGCAAAGAAGAAGTAGTAGCAAAGTAAAAGCTAACTTGTGATATCTGGTTTTGTACATTACAAGTCCATCACCGTTCTTTCACTGAAGATACTAGGTCTTTTATATAAGACAGATAACTTAAGTTGTAGCTATATGAATTTGAAGGAAAACTAAGGTATTGTTATTAAAATAGTCCATTTTAATAAAGAAAAAGTAAGAAAAAGTATCATAGGAAACATCAATTCTTATCACTAGAGTTGCTCCAAGACACAATGATTCTTAATTTACCTAGTTGGGGAACAAGTAGCTGACAAGCTAAAGCAGCATTGGCTACCTAGATTGTCATCCAGCATGTTTAATCAGCAATGAAAAGGTTATAATCATTGTTTCTCCTAAACAAGGACTAATGATGTTCTATGTTAAATCATAAAATATTATAATCAGGACAAGAGGAAAAATTATGCTAGGTTTCCTTCTCCAATTGATGACTATCCCAAATGGTATGTTAAGCCTTTTTTTTGTCTTCATATGGATAGTTCCATAATTCAAAGTAAAGGCAATGCTGGTTCTGCCTCAAAAAGGGTAATAGTGAATTCCTCTATATATGCAGCATATATTGCTCTATATACCTAGCTCTGTGGGAAGGATGAAGCTTTAAGCTCACAGTATGTTTGAATGGGATGAGGCTACAGATGTATTTATTCACAGTGAATAGATATGTAAAAAGGGATCTTAAAGTCATTTCTGTCAGATCTGTTGAAGCTAAACAGGAACAAGGAAGTATATGAGCACTGAATCAGTTACATGAAGCCCTGTTTTCCTCCTCCTTAAAGGGTAATATAAATTCAGTAATAAGATTCTGGTAGCACTCAGGAAGAAACTACTGCTAACTCTTTAGACTCTTGTAACAACTTGATAGAAATGGGGTTAGATATCTAGATATTCTTTATATATTTTACTTACATTGAGTTAGGTTGATTAAAAAGTACAAGACAGTGTTTTGTTTATATTTATTTTAAGATGTACTTGTATCACCTCTGACTTCTCACCTTTTTCTGGAGCACCACACAAGCATTGATTTTCTATTGATGCTGCTATTAGACAAATTTTCAGAACTTGCATGGGTTCTGGCATTTCTGTATACCTTGATGTTGTTTTTTAATGCAGTACAATGCAAGAAGAACCTTCTGTTCTCCTGAAGATCTTTTCAAAAGCCTTCTTTTCAGCTTTAGTACAACAGTTTCAGAGATGGAGAGAGATTTAAATAGTCATTCTGATGCTGAATACTCATTTAACATGTTGCAGCTGATCCTGGTGGAGTGCTGTGTACAACTTAAGTATCAACAGTGGGGTTTCAACAGAGCTCAGAGTTGCTGCGAATTTCAGTTCTTGGCAAGAATGTCAATTTTGTATGTGCCAAGTGTCTGTTATTTAACCAAGCAGAGGATATTGAGTTACTGTAGCAGAAGCATGATGTATGATTCATGTTTGCATATCCTTCTTCAAGACAGAAACAAAGAGATTTCACTTTTAACACGTCATGCTTCTCTCACTAGCCTTTTCCCATTCGCATTGCTATAATTTGGCAGCAAAAATACAAGCATTAAGTATTTATTCACTTATTTAGTGAGGTGGGTAGTGGAGCATGCTGTCAGGTACTAAACCAAACAAGGTAGGACCAAAAACGGCAGCAGCATAATATGCTTTTTAAAGTTGTAGAGTGATACTCTTGAGTTGTTAAAATTCTGTCACTATCAAATACAGTTTGTTTTAAATAAGAGTCAAAACCATCATATTTAAAAAGCAATAACGATTTTAAATCACAAGTTTTATTTTAGGCACTTATGCTGGTTTTGGTGGTGATGAGTTTTGATATGCTTAGGGTTGGGGTTTTTGGGGTAATTCCTCCTCCTATTGCTTTTGAAGACTGACTTTTCAAAAGATATATTTGGGGTCAATTTGGATTTGATGCTGTTCCTTTAACGCTTGATCTTAAGAGCTCGGTCACTGTCAGAACAGATCAGCTCAGTGCCCCGTTTAACCCAGTTTTGTCAGTGTGCCACTGACCACCTCTCACTGGAGCCGAAAACAGGGCAGCGTGTGCTCCCATCTGTGGCAGCTCCCTGCAAAGATACTCAAAAATTCACCTGGCTGCTGCCACCCGCCAGCTCTGCTTGCTCGCGGCTGTTGGTCGAATGGTGTTAACAAGCTTCTTAAGACCTGATGAAGTTTTCTGCAGAAATGCTAGCCAGATTTTTCCTGATTCAGCTGTCCTAGCTGAGGACAGTTGTTAAGGTCATTCAGCATGTAATGAAGTGGCTATATGGAAAGTTAACTTTAGGACGGAGGTCATTTTTTTTTGGTAAGAAAACTCAGCTGAAAAGAAACTTTAGAGTATGTTTCCTTTTCGGTTCCAGATTAATTTTCAGGGGTGGCAACTGACATGAATTCAACCTAAGTATCTCTGGATAAAAGGATGGAAGTAATAGCATGACCTGTCCTGTCTGCTCTATGGCCTTCCCCGACTCATGGGGTATGTGTGCAGAAATAGCTGTGACCCTTGCCTTGAATCCCTGGAAGCTTTGTGTGATCAGGGAATCCTGCAGTTACCTGCATGGCCTTGGTGGGTGTCAGTACGTGTCGTACATGAATGGATCCTGGACAGGTCACCTGCGGATAAGTGACACTGCCATGGACCACAGAAGCATATTGAAAAGCAATGTGTACAGTTTCTTCAGTTCATTTGTAGCTATACTACATTCATTTTTACTACTTTGAATTAAGATCCCCAAGATACTTGAAGGTTTATTAGCGGTTCAACAAGATGAATAGTGTGGTCACCTTAGGTCTGTGTGATAGCATTTCCAGTATTTTGTCTAGCGCATGCCCTTGTTACTATTATTTTTGTTAAAAAAAAAAAAAAAAAAGGATTCTGAATAATTTGAAACTCCTGGATAATTGTAAAGGTGACTTGACTTAAAATGCAAAAAAACAGTTGTGACCAAATAACAGCACTTATTTTGTGTTTCATCAAAACTTTGCAGTATTTAATGTAGGATTTTATAGTTCACCTTAGCTTTCTGGTTAGCAGGTTTTGGTTCCACAAATGTTTGTTGCTGACCTTTGAGTCTAGAAAATAGGACAGGAAACATAATGAAAACCAGTTTGACAGTTTTCATATTCTATTTCAGGTAGGATCACATGGTGAAAAACTGGGGGAGGAGAATTGATGTGGAAAAGTTAGATTTTTCTCTTCCATACAGTGCTGCTCATGGGAGTGAGGTGTCCAGTTTGGGTAAAATGGGCAGCATTTTGCTTTCTGTATACAAGTTCCAAGTAAGGATGTCATGACTTTGCATGAAAGGTTCTTAATAATTTTTCCTCACCCAAAGAGCTAGGCTAAAATAGTCTACTTATAGATAGTACTCATGGTGTGAAACAACCAAAATGCTTTATGAAGCAATTGAGAGGCAGTATTCTGTATTTCCAAATTGGAAAAGGGGCATATCCATATGTAGAACAACTGCAGGAATTCATTTTTCATGAAGCTTCCCAATTATTTTTTTTGCCAACTTACTTTAACGTTTTGCTGACTTTTTTTTGTTACTAATATGCAAAAATTAACTTCTGCTTTGAACTTCTTGATATTTTTTGAAGTAAAAATTTTATCTGTGCTTATCTTCTGGATTGTGGACAGCAGTTACAAATGGATAAAGCAAAAAAAAAAAAGAGTTCCATTTTATTTTGTACATGGATGTAAATGGAGCGGGTCTTGATAGGGCAGAAGTGAATGGGAAAGTTTGCGTTTAGTATTGCCAAAGAAAATGATAGTAGGCTTTGCTGTCAAACTAAGATGAAATACATATGTTCTCTTTTTTGCATTCCCTTTGTGAAAAGTTTTCTTACCAAGCTTGGCTTTGGATTTTTCCCCCCTCCTTTTAGGGGGCTTTTCCATGTTCTCTATGTTTTTTATAATTAAATTCAGTCTCCTAAAATAATTTCTGAGGTTAGATTTTCAGTGGGAATGAACTGCCTGATTTGAGTCTATGTCCTTGAATCTGTCATGAAATCGAGTCTGTAAGACATAATTGTATTATTCTTGAATATTTCATTCGGGGGGGGAGGGGGGAACTAATTATATATGTCATAGTACTGAGATGTTTGGATTTGGATTCTTTCAGAGGAGGAATAGGTATCGTTTTGGTGATCAGACCTGCACAAGTAAAGAGAAAAGTAAGGGAAAATGGTTTCAGTAATGCATAAAATTGAGGAATTGAAAAATAAAGAAACACAAAGGAGACAAGAGTTGAAAGAAAAAAATGATAAAGAAAACCAGCAGATGGGGATTTTGGGGAAACCAAAGAAGTAACAGAAATAACCGTGCTTTGTTTTCATGTACTGTTTGGCCTTAAAGCTGTGTTAGGCTAAAGTGTCCTTTTTATCAGAGCAGTGGGTGTTGCAGAGATTATTTCAGTGGCGAGTCTGTGCAAAGATGAATGTGCTTCTGTTTCCCTCTGCTGATTAGCACAGTCCCAAATGGCAAGTGTGATAAACCCTGGTCTTTTGATGCCCTTTTTTTCCCTTCAACTCAAAGACTTTGAGATCACAGGGTAATTTTTTTTCCCTAACAAGACACCGGTGTTTTCTCCTGAATTCTTCATAAATCAGACATTTAAAATACTTAAGACGATGTCCTTACATTTCCTGTTTCCATGGAATCTATAGGAGGTTTAAAGTATTTCAGGATGCCCTACCAGCCCTTAAAGCCATTATCAGATTTTCAGTCTCTTGTGTCTCACTTAGATCTTCTGAGGTATATTGCATAGCTGTTTTCAGTTGGGCAACTCTGCGTGAGGAGCTCTTAAATGATGCCTTCTAAACTTCCTGTATTCCTTTGATTTCACACTGAGTCTATTTTTTGCATCTTACTGACATTTGTCATTCCCTTGAGGCAAGTACTACAGCATATACAACACCCACAGCTAGATAATCACAAGCTTGGACCTGAGACTACTTAAAGCAAAGTCTTTTTAAAGAAAAAAAAATGAAGGAAGTATTCTTGTAGTTAGTGCACTGAGATAACATCAGAGGGAAGGCAGCTGTACAGCCACTTTACATAAGGACTGTCTTTCTGAAACTCCCATTTTCCCATTTTTGTATTTAGACAGCTTCTTTTAAATTCACCTGCCCTAACCTTTTCCTCAACTTGTCTGGAGTTGCTGCAGTGCAGCATTCAGACTAACGGGACCACTGATTAGTGCACCTGACAGCTCTGCTCTCTTGCCATGCCTGAAGACAGAACATGGTCCTGTATAAGGCAGGACTCATGCCATTTTCTTCGGTGGCACCAGGCTTCAAACCTGAGAGAGAAGACAAGTCAGAAATCATGGCTGACTGATTTGGCATAACAAAGCGGTACAGTTCAGTAAGATAAACCTGGCCAAAGAGAACATAGTGAACTTCAAATTTAGAGTAATGCTGATGCTTTTTTTTTTTTTTCAAAAGCCACCTTTGAACGTAATTACTGAAAGGTTTTTATTTTTAAGAATCCTTTCCCACAGCATGTATTTCAAGTGTTCTGTAAGATGAGCCACCAGTAAGTTGCTTGATTGTTATGCAGTGTTAAAACATGGCATAGCTTCTGTGCACTAACGTAATTGTTCTGTTTATTTCATTTACAATGTTCATTTAAAATTAAAAAAGGAGAATAAAACATAGAAAATAAAAGAATGCAGGAGATCAGAGCATAAGAAAGGGATGAATGCAGTCTCTAAATGTAGGGGCTAGAGAACGGAGATTTGACTTCTGGAAGAGCTGGCAAATTACAGTTTGGGGAGGTGGTACTAGAGAAAGAGCTATGACAAAGGCAGTTTATCATGAAATATGGAAAGGCTATGCTAGACAGCCTGTAATTATAAGCAACTTTCCATGTTTGGCAGCAGAACCCTATGAAAATATTGCTGCATCCTTCGTTTCTGGCCAGGCTATGGCACACTGGCTCCCTCAGGTGTGCTGGCAGACGTGCTCATGGCCCCATGCTGTGAACCACGGTTCAGTTCCACCAAGTAGTCAGTCACTCGGCATATTTTTTAGGAAGGACACAAGAGGAGATTTGGTAGATTAGGTTGCCTGAGCTGCATCACGGTGTGGTCTCACAAACTACTGCGCTGGCACAACTGCGGTAGCAAAACGATAGCAGGAATGGGAGGGAAGTAGCAGTTGTTGCCCAAGCTCTTTAGCTGTTGAACTGAAGCATAGATATTTGGTACTTAAGGGTGGCCTTAAGTGGGCAGAATTGCATATTATAGAGTATTTCCAAAATCCTTTTAAGCTTCAGGTGTGGCAGATTGCCAGGCTTACTGTTGACTGCCTTTTGGCATGAGGTCTGGTTGTATGAGCGAGCACTAATTTTCAAAGAGAAAATATGATGTTTCCCGCCTCTTCCATCTTCTGCTCCCACCCGCTCACCCCTTTCCTTCTGCTATGCCAGGGCCCGCATTTGAGGATGAGCTACATGGGCAGCAGGGTCAGGGCCACTGTGGCATGGCAGGGACTGGCACCTGCAGCTCTGGCCCTGCTGGGGGGGAACCGTGGGGATCTGGCCTTGTCCTGGGCCCTGACAGCTTCTCCTTGATGTGTTTTGGATGCTTCTCCTGCTGCCTTTGTAGCATGCTGCGTCCATATGGTATGTAAGTGATCTGAAATCTGATTGTATCTATAAGTGAAGTTTTTTTTAGTTGTTTCCTGCTCAGCTCCAGAATTTTTGGGACAATGTAGTTAAGTTGTCCGGATAATCCATTAATCGATTCCCATCGTTTCTAAGAAAGGTTAGTTTCGTGTTCGTGTGTGCCTTCTTGCTGACGCTCCACCAGAGTAACGCTGTACTTACTGTTAAAAATAAGGCATAAAGGCATTGAACAGTTGCTGGTTTACTTTTGGGAATCTGCTGAGTAGCAGATTTTGTCAGATGAGGGGTTTTGCTGGTAAGTAATGCTCTCTGGAAAAGGACAAATAATCGTATGATAAGGTCCTTTTGCACTAAATACTATTTAAGTAGTAACTGTTATTCACATACCTACCAAGTGTGAAACAAGTTCTGTTCTTCACTGGAATCAATCCTGATTTGCACCAAAGCAAAGAGAGCAAAGCTGAAGCAAAATCAGGGCTAGGGCTGTCTGGGTAAATCCATAAACTTAAAGAACAATAAGAGAGACACAGAAAAAAGGATAACTATAATTAAATAGTGTTAAATCATTGTTAAATATTTATGTTCTTTTTGTCTTACACAGTTAGGTAGAGCCCTTTTAAACATGGGAAGTTAAAGGCATAAGAAATACTGTTCACTTCTTGTGGATGAAATCCAACCCTGTTGGAGTCAGTGGAAGTTCAGTTATTTAATTCAGTAGGGTCAGGTTTCTACTGTTTATAATGACCTACTGTATGTTTGGACACCCTTTCAGTACAGGAATTAGCTTCCACTACTTAAATATTTTTAATGCTTGTGAAGATGAAATGTAATCATTCTGCAGCTCTTTGTATGTGCTGGATGTTCATTTTATTTCCTAAATTATATTATTTTCTGGTAGCCAGCTAGTGAAGACAGCAATAGGATAAACCAATTTAAAGCAACAATGTACTATCTCCGTCACAGGTTTTCTCTATGTTTTGTATTTCATAAGGAAGAAATAGGGCTATTTTGCAAAACTGCAGGAGGAAAGCTGGGTTTCTTTCAGTTTTGTGGAAAATACTTGTCTGTAGGTAATCTTTCTTCCTGTGTTGAGAATAAATGCCAAACTCCAGTTTGAGCTGGGATGTTATCACAGCTCTTCAGTTTATGTCCTTTTACAGCCAGCCTTTTACAGTAAATTGACTGTAAATCAGAAAAAACTCTCAGTATACCAAATGGAAACCGTAAAAATCTTCATGAAGGAGTAAAATTCCTGAAAAGTAACTCTTAAATGGAAGAGGGATTTAGCAGTTTTAGGTCAGCATTAAAACAATGGAATTGCATGTCAATGGATACTGCCACGTTTAGAAAGCTGCACAAGAGTTAGCTATTGGCAGAATTATGCCTTGCAGGGTTTAAAGTCCACTACCCAATGATCTTGTCTGTGTTTGTCATTAACTTGGGCTTTCTCGCTGTCAAATCCCTCAGTGATGCGTTTCATTTCCTTCATACTAATTTTCCAATTTTCCTTTTTTTGTCAAGTGAGCAGTTTTACAGCATCTCAGATGTAATTGCTACACGTATTCTGTGAATTGCCAACTTTAATTTCACTTGACTGTCTCTTTGATAGAATTTTCCCTACGCCACAATTGTTTTTATAATTCCAGATGGGTAATTATGGGCTAGATGGTAATACTTTGGGGGAGGCAGGAGAAGTAGGTAGGACACATAGTGAGAAGGGATTTGACAAATGCTATTGGGATTGGCAGGGAAATGGAGAAAAGGAGAATCTTGTGAGAAGTTACTGTGCCTTTACTTTAGCTTTAATTCAAATACATTAATGCCTATATGTTGGGTTTTTTTTTTTAATGCGATAGCACAGCTAAAAATACACTAGTGATGTGTACAAGAGAAAGAAAAAAGGTCTAACTTCTCCTGAGGGATATAAAGATTCTTAAGTCTTCCCATTTTCCTAGATTCTTGTCATCTGTGCACTCCAAATTAAATTGGAATAATAAATAAAAAATCCACTGTATAGCAGGGCAAAGGTTTCTTCTGTAGATCTGTCTTGTTAGCAAGTGTTATACTTCTCTGTGGAGATGCTTACTGATTCCTGCTGATTCATTATGGCAGGAGTGGCTCGTTAACTCTTGCCAGAAAGACGAGTGACAAGCATGGCTTTCTGGTGAAAAAGAGCAGAAGGGCTGAGCCTGACCTCAATGCAGCGAGTATAGATTTTGTTCAGAGCAATGTGGGCTGCTGACACGGGAAGCAGATTTGGGTTTTATCAAGCCAAAATTGTGTTTCTAAAAACTTTTCAAGCAGCTGCTCAAACATCCTGATCTAATGAGATACAGGCAGACAAACTGCCAGTTCAGCTAGCACAGGGAGAGGGCTTGAGTGCAAAACTTGGAACAGCGCTTCCTGCTCCGTGAAACGTTTGTCCTCCTTTTGGCAGCTTGCTTGAGGGGATTGTTTGACTTCATATATCATGGTGATTTATATGGGCTAGATCTACAGCTCAAAGCTTGACTGTATGGAAACTTTGTGAGAGAGCATAATTTGATCTTGCAGAGCAGGCAAGTAAGGTTTGTAAGGTAAATTGTGATAACAGTTCCAGCTTTTGTATTTCATTGATTTACTTACATAAACGTGTGTGTGTGTTATATTTATATAGCATACACATAAATAGATATATATATATATGTATATATGAAGCCCAGACTTCTCACTTTCAGGAACTGCTGTTCCTTCCGCATGTTGTGTTACAGTTGTATGCATGATGCACAATGAGAACGTATCTGAAATTGTATAAAGAAACCTCTCAGTGCTGCGTTTGTGTCTTGTTCTCATGCTTGGTGTTTAAAAGGAATTTTTTCTCAACAAAAGGGAAGTTTCTGGCTCTCTTGACAGTGTGAACATTGGCTTGCTTTCATGGGCTCATCAAGGTACATTTCAACCAATAAGTTTACTGGCTTTTCAAATATCCACATATACTCGAGCCTTCTGCTGTCTGCCTGTAGCACACCCTTTGAATGCTTCAATGGCTGAAATATTTTAAGTAACGTTTGTTAAGTCTGTGCAGTATTGGAGATTTTTTTTCTTGTCCTGCAATATAAAGAATGCCAAACTAAAAGGCATAGCAGAAGTCCCTTTCATAGACAGTCATGTAAAGATGATACTGGCAAAGTATAAGTGAAATAAAAATTAAATCAAACCAGGCTGTTTGAACTTTCAAAGTTGTAGTTCCATGGCTTGCTTATTAAGACAGCAAGTAGGGCAGATATATATTTCAGTGGTGAAATTGAATGGCTTTCTTAAATTTTCAACATAGCTTTCAGATGTCATGGCACATCCAGCTATGTTCTAATACTGTCTGAATAGGAAAGATTTTTACAGTGTAAAAGCATTGGCTATTACTACTCCTGTACATAGGGGGACAAGAAGGAATACAGTAGTTGCTTCAACACTTATCTGATGGCTTCTCTCATTAAAAGATTTCCATTAGTCTGACATATTGCAGTTTTCCTTTCTTATGCTTTCCTTGGTCTATTTAATGATAGGATAGGCTATCAACAGATCTGTTGTTGAGAGAATGCAATTCAGCTTTCAATTACCCTGCATGTTGTAGCAACACCTAAGAATTAGTTAAGGTTTCCATTAAAGTTCATGTAAAGTATTGTTTAGCTACGTGTAAATACCTAATTAGCACTATGCTAAATGGTTTATTTCTCTTCTAACTACTACACTATACCCTGAAAATTACTCTTCTTCCTTTAGTATGTTGCTTGTTTCAGAACGCCTTTTGCACATGTGCATTTCCAGTTACAATAATTCATACATTTTGCACACAGTTTTAATCACTTGAAAGTCTGAATTAGTCTTTTAATTATTAATAAGATGAAATCCATTGATTTTCTCCAGTTGTTCAAACATGAATCTGGCCTAATCCTGCCTCAGGCTTTAGGGGCACTGAGATGAACAGCAAATCCTTGAGCTAAACATTCATTTCATGGGATTTAAAGTGTGTGTGGGGGGAGGAGGCATCTTTTTTTTTTTTTTCTCTTATGACCTTTTCTTTTAGCTTTTTCCATTTTCTCATATGCAAACATATATTTGAAAGCTATAATTCTGTGATGACAAAGATAAGAGAAAACAGAATAGTTTGAAAAAATTGTTCAAAACCAAGGTTATTGCTTACTTAAGTCTATCCAATTTATGTGACTGTCTGCATAACTGATGAAAGTAGACCTGTGGTGTAGAAAGCTTTACTACTGAGACTAAGAAGTTGTATAGCTAATAAGTGAACCTGTGAGTGTTCTAGCACATAAAAGTGCATAAGATAATGCAGTACTTGTGTGCTGTGTTAATGCAGATGTGTATGTGAGGTTTATCCTATGATTAGTGTCAGATTTTCCCTTTTGTGTGAAGCACTCTTTTCCTAAAGCCTCTGGCTCAGCTGCAGATCAGTGGTTTGATGCAATTTTGTCACAGTTTATTTCTTTAATTGATCTGATCCTCCTTGTTCTTTACATATGACCCTAATTACTAAAACCTGGCATCCATCCATCCTTCAGGTGTCAAATGCTTTGTTTTACTCCTTTATCTTTTATCAGTTTAGTTTTGCTTCACCTCAGACTCCTTCATGTTGTATTACCATAAGAAGTCTCTTCTATGAGATCTGAATCCAAGCTAAAGAAGCTTTGAAAGAAGAGGAAGCTGGGACAGTTGGGGGAGATAAAATTCAGCAACCACATAGAATGTGCTAAAAAAAACTCCGTATTTTTATTAACTTAAAAGTATGTAATTTGAAGCTGTCCTTGATGCTCTTTTGGAAATCAGTGCCAAACTTCTGAGCTTTACTCCATTGTTTTAAGAATATGTAGCCTCTGAACCGATCCTTTTCAATGCCTTAGAGTCCCTAATCTCAGGAACTTAATTCCCCAAATGATATAAGCATTTCAGAAAGCATCCATGAATATAACAAGTTCAAAGCGGCAAGTATCAGTACCTCAGTTGTGCACAGGAAGATAGTATCCATCTTCTCTGAAGAGAAATAGTGTTTTTCACTGCTGCCACTAAAGGGAAGCCTCCTTTGGGACCTTGTTAGATGCTTTCATGTGAGGACCATTTGACCCACTTCTGACTAGTGAGCAGGCTTAGAAGGCAGTAGTTGTTGGGGGTATGCCTTTGGCTGATCTCCTCCCCCTCTTTGCAGTGAGAGAAAACCCTCAGTGGAATATATTAGGGATAATAACGGGGTAAAAATGTCAGTTAAAGAAGGGTGACGGATGGAGGTCCTAGCCAAAAATAATAATAATAATAAACAAAAATCTTCAAAAGGTGTCTCTATTTACCACAAAGAAAGCATCAGGATAACATCAGATGTCCTTTTTAAAGCAAATGAAAAAAAGAATACTTGTAGAACTAATATTTGGTTTTAACAACCAAAACTGAATATCACTTAATGTAGACTTTTAAATTAAACCTAAATTTACCTTTATCAAGATTAAATCAATTTAATGAAATTGAAACATACATTGTTTGGAAGAAAATTGATTAGTTTTGAACTGCCTGTTACCAACAAAGAAAGGGGAGGGATTGTTTATAAAGACTATATCTTTAAGCTATCTGAGAACAACATGGTATAAAAAGCTGTTTTATGGTAGGGAAACCATCAGCAAAATAATTTAGAATATGTACCTGTAACAGATCCTTTTAATCTGATATCTAACAAAAAGAAAAAGAAAAAACCTGCAACTTTCAGCCATAATGCCATTTCTTAGCTAAAACATATTGATCAGTGGATTCCTTTGACAAATACAGTAATTTTGGTGTTTTTCTGTAGGATAACACCATTGTAAGGCAGACAGTTTGAAACAGGTAATATCTCTTTTCTTTTAAGATGTTGAAGATCCACAAAGCCTTTTTCGGGTTTTTTGCATTCTACAACAGGCCTTCATGCAGGTGCAATGTTTTCTGGATTATGAGATTATTGTATTCATGTCCCTGGGAAAGCTAGTTTTTGATGTATGATTTCCTCCCCAGTCACCTCTAAAAATGCAAGACTGGATCTACAGCAGTGCACATGGAAGAGATCAGAAATAAGTAACTTTTGAAAAAATGATTTATGTTAAGCTATGTATAACTATATGAAATATGAAATATTTTCCTTTCCTGCCACTGGGGTTCCTCATAAATAATCTGTCTGGCTCTGTACAGAACAAAGTAATAACTGTATCAAGAGAGAAGCCAGAGAAACCAATTAAATTGTTGTGGCAAGTAGAAAACAAACAAGAGAGAGAACTCTTTATAAACCAGAAAATTTCTGCTATTACTGTGTCCACTTAAACACTGGATCTTTAGATTGTTTTTCACAGTTTTATTTGTGCTGTTGAAAAGAAGCTGGAAACCAACAGATGAATGTCCGTAAGAAAAATTCTTCCCCAGAACCTTTTGAATGCTTGTCAGTACCTTTCAAATAGGGGTATGACTGAAAAACCAACCCAAAGGGATAAAACCAGAATGCAGAGGCAATGCTAGGCCTGAGGAATCCAACAGGATGTAAGATGAAGACATCTGTAGCTGAATAAAGACGCCGCCTTTAGGAGATTATCCTGAAAATGATTGCAGCTGCCACCAGAGAGCAGAAGTGCCAGATGCTGCCGTAGCCCCTGGGGAACTGGCTGTGTGTGATGAGTTGTCAAGACAGGAACATTGGAGGAACAGGCATCCTTCTCCAGATCTTACAATAAGAAATCAGACTGTGACAGCCCTACCCTTAGCCTTTGTCACCAGTAAGGGAAAAGTTGCTATAGGCCTCTTGCCATCAATTATCTTTTTTTTTTTTTTTTTTTTTTTTTGGCATTTGAGATGTGGCTTGTGGGAAATAACTATGATTGTATTTTGTATGGATGGTAAAAGGTCTTTGCGTAGATTTTGAACTGAAAATGTGTGTTGCTCCCTAAAGTGTTAGGATTTTTAATTTCTTAATTATATATTTCATACCTTTGAAAGCAAAGTAGCAGCATTTTTATAATAGAAGTGGCAGGAAAATTAAGTATTTTTGTTTCATTAATTAAGTATAGCACTGTTCACTTTATATACAGGAAGCAAGAATGAAGCTGTGTCTGCTCTTTGAAACATTAGAAATAAGATCAGGGAAAGTTGAAGAATCTCTTCAGCAGTTGTAGAAACTGAGAAGCTAAAGATAGCTTCTACCTGCAGGAACTACCTGCTGAGAGCAAAGTTACTGCAATTCCAGGTTTGTTCCAGCAAAGTTTTGTCTAAGTTTTCCAATGAGGTTTTTCTCCATCTGCAGATATCTCACACTCATCCTTTTGTTTTGAATGCAACAAATAGCATGGTAGCAAGTTAGCCCAGTATCTATAATCAAATTATTAACAATGTTACAGAAACACTCTGAAAATTATTGCTATTATGAAGAAACAGATTGTTTTTCTGTTTATTTCCTTAAATCTCTGAAGGAAAAGTATTCATGGTAGCCTTTGCCTTTATTTAAATATATTTTTCATCTCTTTACTAACTACTATAGTTTTATGTTTGTCTGTTAGGGCAGATACTAATGTAATTGATTTAATGCCTGTAAAGCAGTTTGACCTCCTTTTATTGTTTAATGCTATATCTTTAAACCAAAGAAACAAACAAAAATCCAATCAATCATAACTGTGAAGAAAAGCTTGAAAATGTGAACTCGAAGCATACAGCATTTTATTAATTCTCATCTGACTGGAGTGTGGCCAGTGGCTACAAGCTGTTCAGAAGGGACAGGAGAGGAAGAATGGATGGAGGTGTTGCCCTCTATGTAAAGAAATGGCTAGAGTGTGAAGAGTTTTTGCTAAAGAATAACCATGAGCAGGTCGAAAGCTTATGGGTAGGAATTAGGGATCAGCACAACAAAGGGAGCCTTGTGGTAGGAGTCTACTACAGGTCTCCTGACCAGGGGGAGCCTGTCAATGATGCCTTCTTACTCCAGCTTGAGGAGGCATCATGATCACAGGCTCTCATCCTGCTGGGGGATTTTAACCACCCCGACATCTGTTGGAAAAGCAACAGGGCTGGCTGCAGGCACTCCAGGAAGCTCTTAGAGTGCCTAGATGACAACTTCTTGAGATAAGAAATTAACAGTCCTACTCAAGGAGATGCATTTTTGGACCTTTTGGTCACAAATGCAAGCGAAATCATCAGGGATGTCAAAGTTGAAGGAAGCCTGGGCTGCAGTGATCATGCCCTAGTGCAGTTCACTGTCCTAAGAAATTTAAAGCCCACGAGAAGCACATATAGGACTCTAAATTTTAAGAAAGCAAACAAGTTGGTGACCAAGGTGACAAAGTCCCTCCCACTGTAAGTGAATACATAGTACGTGACCAACTGAGGAACCTGAAGATATACAAGTCCATGGGACCTGATGAAATACACCCCAGAGTCCTGAAGAAACTGGCTGATGTATTTGCCAAGCCACTTTCCATGATATTTGAAAAGTCGTGGCAGTCAGGTGAAGTCCCTGCAAACTGGAAAAAAGGAAACATCGTACCCATTTTTAAAAAGGGTAGAAAGGAGGACCCTGGGAACTACCAACCTGTCAGCCTCACATCCATGCCTGGGAAGATCATGGAACAGATCCTTCTAGATGCTATGCTTGGGCACATGGAGGACACGGAGATGATTCAAGGTAACCAGCATGGCTTTACTAGGGGCAGGTCCTGCCTGACTAACCTTGTGGCTTTCTATGATTGAGTGACTAGGTCAGGAGATGTCATCTATCTGGACTTCAGTAAGGCCTTTGACATGGTCCCTCACAACACCCTGCTTGCCAAATTGGAGGGATACGGATTTGATGGGTGGACTGTTCAGTGGATAAAGGTATTGGCTGGATGGTCACATCCAGAGGATGGTACTCAATGGCTTGAAGTCCAGATGGAGACCAGTGACAAGTGGTGTCCCTCAAGGGTCTGTGCTGGGACCAGTACTGTTTAACATTTTTATCAACAACATAGACAGAGGGATTGAAAGCACCATCAGCAAGTTTGCAGATGACACCAAGCTGTGTGGTGCTGTCGATACACCAGAGGGACGGGATGTCATTAAGAGGGACCCGGACAGGCCAGAGTGGTGGGCCCAGGTGAACCTCATGAGGTTCAACAAAAGCAAGTGCAGGGTTCTGCACCTGGGCTGGAACAATCCTTGGCATCAATACAGACTAGGGGATGAGGTATTAGAAAGCAGCCCCGAGGAAAGGGACTTGGGGGTGCTGATGGACGAGAAGCTGGACATGAGCAGGCAATGTGCACTTGCAGCCCAGAAGGCCAACCACATCGTGGGATACATCAAAAGAAGTGTTGCTAGCAGATGCAGAGAGGTGATTCTGCCACTTTGCTCTGGTGAGGCCTCACCTGGAGTACTGTGTGCAGGTCTGGAGCCCTCAATATAGGAAGGACATGGACCTGATGGAGCGGGTCCAGAGGAGGGCCACTAAAATGATCAGGGGGTTGGAGCACCTCTGCTACAAGGACAGGCTGAGGGAGCTGGGGTTGTTCAGCCTGGAGAAGAGGAGGCTCCGGGGAGACCTAATAGTGGCCTTCTAGTACCTGAGGGGGGCCTACAGGAAGGCTGGGGAGAGTCTGTTTACAAAGGCCGGCAATGACACGACTAGGGGCAATGGCTTTAAGTTGGAGAAGAGCAGATTTAGATTGGATATTAGGAAAAAGTTCTTTACTATGAGGGTGGTGGAGCACTGGAACAGGTTGCCAAGGAAGGTGGCTGAGGCCCCTTCCCTGGCTATATTCAAGCTGAGGCTCAACGAGGCCCTGGGCAACCTCATCTAGTTGCGGGTATCCCTGCTGACTGCGGGGAGGTCGGACTAGATGACCTTTGGAGGTCCCTTCCGGCCTGGACCGTTCTATGATCTGTCTCATTTATGGCACTTTTGTATGTAATGTCTAATTCACAGTTTTCAAGCAAATTCTGTGATTCTAGCATAAGTTTCAATATTTTGGAAAGTTCACATTGACAGTGAAGTGCTGGCTGGTAAAGGGGGCTTTCTTGCCTAACTCAAGTAACCAGAATGTTAAAAATCATTTTAGTAATAGTTCTTAAATCTGAATTTCCAGTGCAGTAACTGTAAATCATTCTTGGCCTTAAGAATGGTACTAGTAAAAGTCTAAGCATCGTATTGTTAACTCAATTATTTGATTAATATAAGTAATCTTTCACACAGAGTGACAAAATGTATTCTGTTTCTATACATATATTTGTTTTTCCTCTCTGTGTGTTTGTAGATAGTTACATGTATTTCCTGATTGCTGTGTAGTTATGTTCCCATGTGAATGGCTCTTAAAATTATTCAACCATCCTTAAACATTTTTGGCACCACAGTACCTTTTCTCAGCTGTACATAACTGGGGAGCTTAGAACCAACAAGTGTGAATTAGCGCTTTCAGGTTTTTACCAGCAATTCTTTAATTGTTGTGCAACTGAAAGGATTTTTAGGATAGCGTCAGTTAGAAATTCTAAAGGATGCCAAAATGATTCAGGTCTGGATTTCTGTACTCTGATTTTAATGTAGTTTTTATTAAAGAGGAAGTTTATGTATACATGAAAAGTTCTGCTAATTCATAATTATTTTTTTTTTTCTGTTGTCTGCCCTCTATATTTGTATAGCATCAAACCTTGATTGTGGTGTTACCAATTCCGTCTCTATAATTGTGTTCACATCAATTATTTTACCACACGGGCACTTAATTATGCTATAAGTAACTGTTTCTCGCTTGCTCAACCCACTCAGCTTGTTGAGCTCTGATTTTAATATCTATCTCAGAGTTCACCGCATGTCATATGTCTTATAGACAGAGTTTATAGAAGATAACCCATATGTCAGATAATAACATCACTATCCTATCCTGTTGACCTCACCCTTTGACCCCACGATGGATAGATTGCTGTCTTGCACAGTCACAGTTGCTAAAGTGTTCTGTCCACTGCCAATTAGGATGGATGTCCTGAATTTTCCAACATATACAAAATACTTTACCCAATCAGCAGTAAGCTATTGGGCCATTTGTCTTCATCTTGCCAACTTCATTTTATGTTGTGAGGCAACCAAGGAAAATGGAAGCACTTTTCTGGTCAAAGCCATGTTGTAGTGCTGTGGGAGTGAAAGGAGGAAGAATTTCTTCTCTGTTCTATGACAGACAATCAGTTCAATGTAATGGTGGCAGGTTTCAACCATCAGGCTTTAAAGTGACAAAAATGAGAACAAGTTTCTGTGTCAATCATTTTTACCTAAATGCAGTCTAGAAAGTGTAATCAGGAAAAAATCATAACACAGTGTTATTTGCATAGAGTTTAAGAACAGCTCCATGTTTTTCTGTGCTATACTTTTTTCATAACATCAAAGCTAATAACATAGATTGTATCCTTTTCAATGATACCTGGCTTATATTCTGTTCAGCAATACACAAATTTGAACTCGGTCATTTCTGGCTTGATATACATAGTCACCGATAGCTAAGAATAAAGTATTTGTGTATACTTTCTGCAAGCTAATTTTATTTTATTAGATGTTTTGGAAGAAGAAATATCTTGTTTAACTCCTCAGACAAAAGAGTTGTCTGGTTCCCAAGTGAAAATATCTATGGAAACATTCTATAAATGATGCTGGTTTTAAATTATTTTATAATTGTCCTGGCATCCATCCCAGAAGCAAATGAGATGATAATACAGTTCACCTGTAGGTGCAATAGGTCCTTACTAGTTTTAGCAGTTTTTGTCCACAGCCTTGTTCATCATTTTAAGCTTCTGAATGAACTTTAAGAGCAATTTTGAGAAGACTGTACCAGAGCAGAGAGTATTTGAGAGGACAGAAATTTGTATTTGCTTTGATTAGACTGTCACTGAAGAAAAGCTAAGGTTTCTTTGCAAAGTGCAGATAAATACAGCATTTTAAACTACAGCAAGCCTAAGTTTCTTGCTGCTGTTACCAAACATCATCTGTTCTCTGTTTTCTGGGCTTCAAATTTGTTCCATTCACGTGTGTTTCTTAGCTAATTACTAGCAAAGTCTGCCAATACCCTCTTGAGGAAATTCTGGACTCTGGAGTTACATGTCTATGTAGCGTGAAGTCTTTGACTTGCCACCTACTACAGCTTTATAGGACTGTCTGTATCAGAGCTGCCAAAAAGGAATGTAGCCTTGTTATCTGTAAGTTTAATGTGGTGTTAATCTAAACTCTTCTCAGCCTCAGCTGTCTCCTTTAAGGCTTGGTAGCTCTGTTGGGATGCTGTATCAGGAGGCCTTGTGAGAGGCCGAACAGCAATTTCACAGCTGAATCTGCCCGTTCTCTCTCACATGAGTCAGCAATAGCTCATGAGTATTTGCATCAGAAACTTGATAGCTCTCATAAACTCATGGGCATCTGACCTATATTGATCTTTAAAAAGAGATCATTGACCAAAGATAAAAATGTTTTCTCTGTGGGGAGATATGCAAGTAAAATCTTGCCACAGATGCAAAACCCAGCTAATCCCTTTGTAGATAAGCGTTGCTACATATCTCTAATATTTTTGATATCTCCTCCCACCCCCTCTCCAGCATTCCTAATTAAACAATGATTCAGATCAATTTCTGGGGACAACACTAAGTGGTATGGAATCAATGATAGGAAGTAAGGGCAGAAGAAAAGAACCTCCGTTGGTTTTCTCCCCTCTCATTACCTGTGAAGGATTGTTCCCTATTGTATATTTTCTAGTGATTTGTCCATTCTGCTCTTAAAAGTTGCAGGGCCTGGGTTTCTACTAGATCCCTTGAGAGACTGGTGTAATGTATCTTCCTGACAGTATTTTTGATTGGTGGTCTTTCTTCTTCTTAAGACACTTTTTTTTTTCCCTACCTTTTTGTTTCCCTGTTACTCTTAGTTATGTTATAATAAATGTAATTGCTATTTGAACATGTTTTATAATGAATAGATGAGCTTTTCATTTGTAGCATATATTTAGAATTTTATTTGTATTTGTAGCTTCTAAATCTAATTTTAAAAAACTTTTTAAAACTCTTTTAAAGGCCCAAATAATCTTTCCATTATTTATCAAGTTTATCAGTATGGGTTTTTTCTAAAAATTGTTCTGAAAATAAGGTAGATTTGTTAGTGATGCCCCAGCACAGCAGTATGGTAAGGATTTATAACCATCTGGCTTTTCTGCTTGGCACATCTTAGTGTAATAAAAACTGTGTTAAACTTTCTGTAGACATTTCTTCAAATGTCTGTCTAACTTTTGGTGTATTAATGTGGTTTAAATAATTTTTTCATCCCTGTATGCCTACTTGTTTTAGATTATTTCCCCTGCAGTATGTTGTTCACTATTAAAACTGATTATTTTTTTCCTTGCCTTTCTAGGAATCATTCGCTGTTTGTATTATTTATTCTATCCTAAGCAACCAAGCCAAATTTTCAGAGTTTCTGATTTCTGTGGCTTCTATTAGAACTTACTGCTAAAGAAATTAGGAAAAATATAGGAATCTTGTTGTTGAATAAGTGAAGTTTTTAATGGAGAGACATTTAAAATCACTTGTGAAATAATGCAGGCACTAGAAAGAGTATGTTTTACAAAGTATTTCTAGCAATTTAAGTTAATAGCAAAGTCGTTGTATTAGTTCTTAACCCAGTCACCAAATTGACTGGGTAAGCAAGCCCTTTTGTTTACCAATATAAAAGAAATCTTATTTACTCTTTTTTGGTGTTCAGAAAATCATGGTAAGGCTTTAGCTGTTATTTAAGTTTTATGTTTTGTGGTTTCAAATTGATCAACAGAACTTGATTTCCATGATTTCCCTTGCTTCATCCATTTGAACATGTATAGTAGTAGCAATGTCACCTGAACAGTAATATTAGGGGATTTCTACTCGAGAAACCAATTTGAAGTCATAAATCTCCATTTTGCTTATCCGATATATATAACAGTGAAATTTGAATATTGGCTGGATATTATGTGCTGCAAATCCTGTTCAATTTCCAAAAATGCAATACTGCATGCACATTCAAATTGTTGATAATCTGAGCACTGCAGGTTCTGCATCACTTAACAGCCAGGAAAACATAATTTCAACAAACATTAAGTTGTTTGTGGAGATAAGACATATTTAAATATTACATCTCCTGCCCACAGAAGTGGAAATACAAGATCTGACATTTCTAAACCTAATTTCATACAAAGAAGGAAGAACTGGCCAAAATAATTGAATCTGGTTATATTACTCTATATCTAGTATTTTCCCACCATCTAAATATTTCCTTGGACCTACTTACACTTCTGTTCTAGCTATTGCTGTAGGAGAGAAGAGCCCTGTGGACATGCCTATGGCCAATGAGGTGATGAAAAGTCCATGCTTGGATGCCTTGGACCACTCACTGGCACAGAGAAAATGTATTTTCAACAGTGCAGCGTGTAAATTTAACCTGATGTAGGAACAAGCCTAATTGTGCATGGAGAAGTAATTTATTTTGAACTGAGATACAAATTCTGGTTTCCTTACAGGCCAAGATACTGGTAAAGTAAGAATATTTGTAAAGACTGAACACAAAGTAACAAAATGCACAGTGTCTGTCCCATCTTGTCAATGCTATTTTCATGCAGGTCCTCCAGAAAATGTTATTTATATTAAAATAGTACATTTTAAGAAAACACTCCAATACAGCATCTGAAGACAAAACTGTGCATTACTGCTATTTGAAGTCTTTTGTTTATTTTCTCCTTATTTTCTGTTGCTGACTAGCAAAGTAGCATCATTCACAGTGAGACCAGAATTCCAAAAGCTGAAAGGCACAATAAAGGTTCCTTGTTGAGTTCTGCCATTGACTTCAGTAGGAGTAAAAGAGACCATAAAACCTTAATTTGAATTCACTAGAGGCTTATAAAAGCCTCCAGATTTTAAAGGGCTTGATTCAATTTGCTAGTGTAATTTGGTATTTTGATTCTGACTATTTCTTCCAGTGTACTCTGGTAAAAGTCAGGCGTTATTTTCTTGGGGTCTAGTAATGTACACATCTGTGCCACTAACTGTACCGTGCAAAGAATCTGATTCATTGTGCCAAAGGCACTCCTAGTTTCATACTTAAAGGTGAATTTCTGTCCTTTGGTTAATGAAAATCACTTTTTTCCTTTGTGAATTTCCTTATTTTGTTTTTTAACTCTGAGCTGATCCTTTCCAAATGTCATTGTGCTATGTGAAGATCCTGGATTCATTAAAAATGTTCCGTTGAGAACTGGTAGATATTTTACAAATGTTCCACTTGTTTCCAGGTGACCGAGAAACCTAGCAGGCAGCTTATCAGTCAGCCAGGCAGTTTTTAGTAAAACAGCATTTTAAATAGTTGTGGGTTTTTTTTCTTCCCCTTTGTAAAAATATTTTCACTTAAATTGCAGAGCAGTGAATTGGGGAAAAGAAGGAAAAGAATGATAAACAAACCCCATGGTCTATCAAAAAATACAATTCTGTTTCTAAAGTGTGCTCTTTGACTTAGTATATGCATACACTGAATTATCAAGGGTTTTATTTTCTTGTAAATACCACCTTTTGCAAATAGTAGTTGACCCACAAAATATACAGGTCTGCTTGTCTTAGAAAAGATTAGAACTGCAAAGATATCTCTTCCAAAGTAGCTACCTCAAATCTCTACAAGAACACACAAAAATGAAAGAACGTTCAATTTAGGAAATACTTAATTTCTCCAAATCCACATAGTGAGATCATTAGTTTGTCTTTCATTAGTACAAATGAACCTCCAGTGGCATATGGGCATCATTGTGGGGCACTGGGTCAGTATTACTGCCAAAGGAAAATATTCAGCGGCTAAAACACTGCCTTCCATAGCTGTGGTGCCCTGAGGGTGCTTTGAGAGATTTCACATTGAAGTATTTTCTTAGCCCCTCCCTGCTGAGTGTGTGAGAGCTGATGAGATCACAGCGTGATATCAGATAACTGCAGGCCAAATATTCTCTAAGAAGATAAATAACCCAGCTATATAGGTCGCTGGAAGAAAGCCCAACTTTTCTAAATCCAATGAAGGCAAGGTTTCACCTTATAGGTATGTAACTAGTCAATTCACTGTCAAGATCTGTTTACAAGAAAAGGTTGTTTTATTTGAAAACATGATTACTTCTCTCTACTTGCTGATAAAAGTTGGCTTTAACACTTTCAAACAAGTTTTTAATGTGTTTAAATCATGCAGCATTACAGTTAAGCTCAATAATTAGTCTAGTAATAAATATTCAAAGAGCAGACCGTCATAAAGACCTGATTAGGCTATGCATAAATATATATGATAAAAACGCAGCCCTTCTGCCCTCTTATACAAAATAGGATACCTGCATTCAAACAGAATGCTTTGTGTTTTTTAACACAGTAACAAACAAATCACGTAAGAAAAATGTGGTATTTTATAGAGATATGTATGGAACTTTTAACATATAGATTGAAAACATCTTGAGGTTGTCATGTGGGGAAAGCAAAATCTTCCACTTTGTATTGTATTATTTACAATGAAAAAGTAGGGCTTTTTTTCCCCATTCACTGCCTGTATAGCAATATTAATTTTCTTAAGACTCGGGCTTTTTTTATGGTCTGATTATAAAATCAATTACAGAAGGACATGCTATATGACTAGATTCAACTTCTTTTATTCACTTTTCCTTGCAGTGTTGTCTCTGATCAGCAAACAGAAATGTGTCCGGAATCCTGAAAACCCCACAGAGCAGTTACAGCTGAAATATGCTTTTAAAACAAACAAGTAAAAACAGTAGTTTGCAGCCTTTGTCTCAATATTAGCCTTCTGCAAAGTGAAGGGGGTTTCATAATGAAATAAACTTTCATTATGTATTCAATTTTTTATTTAAATGTTTTCTAAAAACTTATCAGTCAAGTAAGCAGTTAAAAATTTTTGCTCAGAGCATAAGATGACACCACAAGTGAAATGAAGCAGTGATCTGGAATAGGCACCAGTCACCAGTGAAATTGCACTGTCCTGCCCTGAATGGCAGTTTTTCATCCGTGCAAAGAAAGTGAGATTCCAGGGAAAGTTCTCAGTTCTTCAGCCACCTCCAATGAGTAGCAAGTGGTCTGGGAGCTTTTTCAAACAGGCAGCGTGCATTTCCTTGCCATTGTAAGCATTAAATGAAGCAGCAAATGAAAAAAGTACATTAAGGAATTAGGAAAACTCTCTGGGGTGTCTCTTAAGAAGTCAGGGCAGCCCTGGAAGTTAGTTAAGGATGCAAATATTGTAAAATGCTGTGTAGAAACAAGGCTATGGCAGAAGTAGTTCTACAGAAACTTGAATTTTTATTATATGCCCTTCCATCCTTACGGTTACAGTAAAACTCTTACACTAACAACTTTATTTCATAAATTTAATTGACCCTTGCAGTACAGATAAAATCTCAGGTCTTGAACTTTAAAGCTGAGTTAAGACCTCAGTGGATGCATTTGATTTAAGATTCCAGGATTTTGACATAAATATTTCCTAATCCTTTATGTTGCACTATAATTTGTTGCCAAGTTTTCTTTTGATCAGTTTATGCGTTACATTAAATCAAGGTTACCTTCCTAAGGAAATATATTCCTAATTTTTCAAATGTGTTTCAGGTCAGAGGAGCTTTGAAAGCTCATATTTTGTTTTGCTTGTATTAATAAAGCACAGGGCAACTGAAAAGGCGTATTTTTAATTGGTTTCTCTGTTGGGAGACAGAGTAGTAGCACATGGCAGAGAACTTTTTTCCTTGGTTTGAGTATTATATTGTATACAGATTCTGTAATCAGCTTTTGCTTAGATTTGAACAAAATCTGATGATCCAGTAATCTTCAAGGCCTGCCAAGGCAGTTGAGAACTGATAAAACAGAAAAAGAAAACAGAGTCTGAATAATGAAGAGTGTATAGGACAAGAAACAAGACAGCCTTGTGATCTATTTTTAAAATATATATTATATTCTCTCTGCTTTATTGCTGTTCCCCCTCTGCTCCCAATTTGCTTGTTCTCTGAGCAGGGATGCATGCGGGAGAGGATTACCTCTCACAATGGAGTAGCACAATGGTGTCTACTAGAATAGAGTGAAGATCCTTTTTTGTATTTTTCTTCTTCCATTCATGTTACCAAAGGCTGGGGTTTTTTTCTTCTTCTTCATGATTGATGTTGTCGTAACCAAAGTTAAATGTTGATCCTTTGACAATTGGCTAATAAAGAATGTGCCTCTAAAACTGTTAGACTGCATGTGTGGAGCACACATGAAAATTATATAGTATCTAGTTAGCATTGCTAATCAATATGTAATGCATATCCTTCAGCTAATCTTTTTGAGCAATTAAAGCAAATTCAAAAGAGAGATTATCATGTGTAAACAATGACGGCTTAGATATCTTGCCTACTGGCCTAAGGTCTCGCCACAGATCCTGCAGAGTTTACCTTCTGTATCAGTAGTTAATTAAGGTGAAACATGAGGTAATTAGGGCTAATCCCAGTGCTATCCTGCTGGCCTATTGCCTCTCAGGCCATGCCCTAAACCAAAGCATTTTCACAGCTTGTGAAATGTTGCCATTTTCAGAGCAGATTTTAAAAATTGATGCCTGTGTTTATTACAGACAGTGTTCCTAATCCTTTAAGGGAGCTACAGTGAATATGGTCCAAGTGGAAAAAGAGAAAGGATGGCTTCATTTATTTTTCTATGGGTTTGAAAACTGCACTGTTGATACAACTTTACGCTAGGACATTCCTTGTAATTGACAAGGGATTAGGGGGATTAAATTTGTACTCTACACTTGTTTCCAACTGCTTGTGTGGAACTGCTTTTTTTTTTTTTTTAATGCTTTACATTTGTCAACACAGGAGAGGGATGCACACCCTTAGAAGATAAGTTCATGCACAGACGTGCCAGTGTGATATAAATTAAAAGATGTATGGTGGTACCGGGAAGAGCTGCCTCAGAACAACATAGGGGTATTTTTCCTCAGAAACAGTTTGGCTTTCATGAAGCAGTCGGGAGGCCTTGCTGAGTAATGTTTGATCTCTGTCCTTCAGGATGCATATTCCATTTGCATGAGGAATATTTCAGATGCTAGAGATGATTTTATTATTGAAAGAATGGGTTTAACTGCTTGTTAGGTATGTCTAACTACACGGAAAGGCTCACCCTTTTAATAGAAAATGCAACAGATTTATTTTAAACTAATAATAAGGTAAGCATTCATCCCAGAAGGCATTTTATTAGGCTTTTAAATTTTTAGCCTGGCTGTACGATCTTAAGTCACATGGCAGAAAAAAACTTAGTTTTCTAATTAGTTGCAAGTTAGTTTGAATATGTTGTCAACCAATGACCCTTGTGTCTTTTGTACCTCCCGAGTGTAGTAACCTGGTACAGTGTTTCTGAGTTGTATTTTATATTGGGGAACAATATAGGTCCCTGTACTCCTGTACCGGAGTCATCTTCATTAGTCTTGGTTCCATGCAACTCCCAAAGAAAAAAGAAAAAATTAAGAAAATAGTGGGAAGAGATAGTCACAATGTAACATTCAAAATTTGTGGAAGGATATTTTTGCCCTCAGTTGGATGTATTTGTCTACTCTAATTCTAAAACTGACATAGATTTTGATGATTGTACTTTGGTCATTCATCCCTGCGTTTCCAAGAGTAGTGTATTGCTCAAGTCTGCCATACAGTTTCAAGTATCTGATAGTGCCTTTAACAAATCAAAGGCTCTGTATTAACAGACTCTGTATTAACAACTTGTTCGGTTGGTTTTTTAATGCTGCCTTCCTCAGTTTTCAGAAGTCAAGGAAATCGAGACTGTTATTCAGAATCACTTCCCTGACTACTGTGTGGGTTTTTTTAAGTGCTGGAGAGTAGATGGATAAATTTCTTCAATTCCTTGTCATCTGTTTTGTTTTTCTACTTGGAATCTGTATCTTTCTCAGTGTCATAATCCTTACAGTTTAGAAAAAAAGGGGTATTAAAGTCACAGGCCTAAGAATAAAAGGTTCTGTCTTAGATTTATTGTTTTTTTAAAACATTTAATACGCTTTTTACTTGATTTCAGCTTCTAAAACTGGAGGGAGGGTCTTTTCTTTCTGCATAAATGCAAAGAGGATTTGCAGCATGACATTTAGAAGTATATTGTATGAGGTTTGCTATTGATCCCTCTGGTGGGGATGAGTGCTCAGAGGGAATAAATGGGCTGCTTTTATGAGGCTCCCTGTCATCATGGATTTAGCTGTTTCATTTGCAGATTCCTGTAAATGTTTGCCTGATTTATGGCCAGTAATTTTCGTTGGAGAAGGAATCGACGTATCGTCAGCAAATGACTGCGCGTCGTTAATACTTTCAAGTGGCATCTGAAAATGTTCATGCACTTGCATTGATCCAAACTGTTTCCCACTTTACAGCTCCAAATGTTTTAGTGTTTTGTTAATACTACATACATGAGGCTTGGGACGCATTTCATTAGTAGGGTGTGTGAAAGTGTTAGAAGAATAAATCATAATTTGGATTCATTGTGTTGAGCAAAGTTTAAGCAAAAAAAAGGAGTAGACTCAACTTCAGTATGTAGTAGTTCCACCTGGTAGCCTGAAATTAATTTTGTAGTATTTCACTAACACAGGCAGCTGCTGGAGGTACTTTCCTAGTTAAATATGAAACAGTGGCCCAGGTCATAAAGACTCAGTAAAACTTTTTAAAATTTAAACATTTTCAACTTGCATTCTTGGTCATCTTCAAAGCTGATTGATTATATTCTAATTCTTTGAATTGTTCTTACACCGTTTAGTTCTTTGCATCCTGTTATTATTGGCGGTTAGTCAGCTGAAGCATCCCATAACTAAGGTTAGTGCTTTGGTTCAGGAGTTCACATTGCTATGGTAGTTGGGATTTTTGAAATAATCCATGAAAAAAATCGCTGAGGTTTGAAGCCAATATTAAGAAAATGTGAAGTCCTCAGGTGTCTCTGTTTATACTTGTCCTGGTTTGTGGTAGAACAGAACCAACTTTCTGTTCAGTAATCTTACTTCTTAGCTAAGCCTGTCCTAAGTCTCTGAAATTAACAGGATGTTATGCAGAAAACTGTCCTCTGTGCTTGTGATATCTAAGGGTGAAAATATTGGCTTTGAGCCTTTACACCTACAGTGAGATTTGTTCTTCACGGAGCCATTCATAGTACCATGATGGTATTACTTTGTTTTTTTCAATCGACTGTGATATACATTTTTATTTGCTGGTAATGCTACAGTAGTTGTTGGGCAGGTGATTTTGTTATTTATTTATTCTGTATGTTCAATACTAGTAAGCTAGTGGTCTTGCTAGTAATATGGTTGCTAGCTACACAAAGAACAATGTACATTATTTTTTTTGGTATGGCCTAGCCTATGTCTGCTGGGTGTAACTGTTCATTCCCAGAAGATCTGAACTCCAGGGCAAATGTACTTTACACTGTGTGTTTAAAGGTGCCAACTACTTAACTTGCTGGCATGGAGCTGTAATACTGATTCCTATTTTGTATAATCTCTAGGGTCTCCGATGCCAGTGCAGAACTGTGGAGTACTTAACATTAAATGTTCCTCTATCAAGTACAAAAAGGCTTTATTGTGTGCAAGTGTGAATAGATACTACTGTAACATAACTAATAACAAAAAAAAAAGGCATCTATTTCTGTGGGAAATCCTCTGTTGGCCTCACCGTGCACATACATATTCAAGAAGGAAGTTCTTGCAGTACTTCCAGAATAAAAGACAGCATCTACATTCACATTCCTTTTTGTCGTTATCATTGAATACGCTTGGAGTAAGAAAGAAATTATTAGCCATGAGAACAAAAGTTAGAGAAGGATACATCAGGTGAATCACTTTTCTTAAGTAGAGTTGCTCCCAAGCTTGGCTGTACTATTTGTGATAAAAATTATTTGGCATATCAAAAGCAATGTAAGGAGAAAGCACGTTACTCAAATGGTCTTTCCCTTCCAAGTTATCTACTTAAATCCAATTCAGCATCAAGGTCGTTACAAAATGAAGCCTACAAAATGAAGAAGTAGGTTCTGTCTTGTTACTGGAACATGGGTATGTGCAAACTTTTTTCTGAAGATACTGATGTAGTCACCACTTTTGTGATGATCCCAGGAGGTGCCATAGTATGAATAAGAAGAGACAGGGTGGTAGGCTCTTTTTTCTAGAGCTGATCCTCCAAGTCAGGGCCTACTTGTAATTCTTGGAGGTGTCACGTTATCTGAGTGACTTGTAGGTGTTAATGTTGTTATTGTGGTGGCTTTTCTTGAACAGATAGCGTGCTTCCTTATTGCAGCCAAACCAGCTTTTCTTTCTGCTTTTCATGGCCACTTTAGGTTGCTTTTTATTTAGTCTCAGAAATAACAGTTTCACATAGAACATGGGTAAATGAAACTATGCCTGGCAACTAAGTGGTAGCAGAGAGATATTTTTATTATTGTGAATTTGAAGGAAAATGTATCTTGTTGATTCTTCTGTTGAAGTATTCCTCTTGTATAGCCAATGCTCCTGTGGAGATATCACTCAATTAGTCGGAAATTTGCTGTGTGTTGCCTTTATTATTCCACGCCATGACTGCTCCACCTCTTTCTCACCGCCAGCCTTCAGCAAAACAAACCCCCTAGAAAGATGAGCTGTGGGAAGCAAAGGAGAGGATTATTCATTATTAGCAGTTGTTATATAGGGAAAATGTGATCTGTTTCAAGCCAGCCAGCTGCTTTGTACATTAGGAACTCTGTTTAAGAATATTTTAACCTGTCTTTAAAAATAGAAGGAAGAACGTTAAATTTTCAAAATAAAAGTAACAGCAGGTTACTATGCAGATGAAATTGTGACCGAACCCTGTGTATATCTTTAACAAGGTATTCCTTCCATTCGTATTGTGAAGGTGCTGTATGAGAATATATTCATTTCCAAACAGTGACTCTCTAGACACTTTTCAAGAAGTTAGTGGGTTTTTTTCCATTTTAGGAATAGGAATCCTGAAGCACCAGTAAATAAATCTTTCCAGTGTCCAATCCGCAGGTGAGCTGGCAGAGACAAACTAACATCCACAGCTTCTCATTCACAGTCTACTCATTTCCTCTTGTAATGTACAAAAAGATAAAATATAATATTTATACTTTACCAGGTATTGGAGGATCTCAAAATTGTTTGGTATAAATGAAAATATGGCTCACAGTGCTCCTGAAAAAATGCCCATGCCAGTATGTGAGTCTGGGTAGACTGTGCAATTGTTTCACCAGATGCAGTCAATTATAGTATATCCTTCATGTCTATTAGTAAACTAAACGAACGACAGTAATATCTGAAGCAGCTTATCTCCTTGTTTCTTTTTCGATATCTTTTACAATCTTGATTATCTGAAGATATGTCTTTAATTTTTAGCGCCATATATGTAGCTGTACTATGACAGAGCTTTTATTAATTCCTGATGAAAATATAAAAAAGGAGTGTAATTAAGCTATGCTGAGTTATTGCTGATATCAGAATCTTAGGTTTATATGCTTTCTAATTAAGGTTTTGACTTTGCTGTCACTCATAATTTCTGCTAATATATGAAATAAATCATGTGCTACTTAACCTTAAAAATGTGAAGATAAAAAAGTAGGTTTATTATATTTATTTATGCTTTTTAATCCTTCAGTGAAGATCAGTACATTAACTTAGTGAAGTGGATGTATCTTAAAGTGGTGCTTTAAAAAATAATTGGTGTGAATTACTTTGAATACACCAGAATCACAAATTTGAGAGGAAAGGTGAATGAACGCATGAATGTAGGGTTTTTTAAATGTTAGGTTTCTGAGAAAACTTTAGATTTGAGCAAGCCTTTTCTGTTTTATTCAAATAAAAATATAAAATTAGAAATCTAGGTTGAGCTGGTGTAAATAGTAGACAGCAGAAGTTTGTGAACCATTCAAAAAATGTAGCAGTACAGACTGTTGGTTTCCAGCACTCGGGAATATTCTTTGGCTCTAGTTAATATAGTAGCACAGGCAGAAATTGTCAGTGTCACTGTGCTGGAGAAGGATTGCTTTGGGGTTTATGTTGGAGAAGGATTGCTTTGGGGATGATGCAGCTGAAACAATCCTAGAGTGCTCTTGCATGCTGGAGCAAAGTTCAACTCTGACTTCTATACGTAAACCCAAGTAAAACGCAGTAGAGGTGAAACAATTAAGCTGTACTGCTAATGTATGTACATGAAGGTAACACAGCCTGTTCACACCCTGCCTATCTCGGGCAGTAACAGTCACCACAGACAAGCACTAAAACAGGTTAATATTTCAACCAATATGTACTACAGAAAACTTGCATTTTTGCAATACCTGTAGTTACATCCTTTTTAGCAACTAAGTAGTCAATCTTTTTGGCAGCAATTTATGATAACTCATTTATAATAATAATTTTTTAGTATCTTTTTGGGATCACCTCTGGTTCCAAATAGCCTGTTCCAAACATCAGGAATTCCTTTTAGGGGAGAAGACATTTTTAGAAGCAAGGCATAGTTCTGAGCAAAGTTGTTAGAAACTTCATTTGAAGTCTAGACCTGGAAATAACACCAAGGTATTTGGGCCTTAACTGCTGTGTTAACCCAAAACTACTGAGATTATGTTCTGGAGAGAGGACCTTGGATTATTCTAAATCTTCAGTTCAAACTTCTGCTATTCTTCTCATTTTCTGTCTGTTCGTGCCTATTTCAGCACCTCCTACAGGCTGATTAATGAAACCCCATTGCTGGCAGGCATGAAATATGTCGCATGTAGCATCCTCCCAGCAGGAGGAAATGTTGCTTGTTGACGGTTGGCTGCATGCGAGGGAAAGCAGATACCCAAGGCTCAAATCGTGGACATTTCCTGTAGATAGAAGCTGGACGGTGAGTACTGGCAATAAGAAGAATAGACAAAAAAGCACAGCAGGTTGTTGGATCCATAAAACATTTGCTCCCCAACTGTCACACTTGCAGTCTCTGCATCTGGTGTTCTGTTGACTCATTTCACCTGAATCAAACAACCAGCTTGTATCTGTTTAAATGTTCAGTTTGAACACATAACATGAAATCCTTTTCCTGAATACACCTGTACTGCACCAAATTCATAATTTTAATAGGCAAAAGAAGTGATTTTGTTTTTTCTTTTAACAAACCCAAACATATGAATTCCAGCAACCAGTGTTTACATTTGGGCAGACAGCATAACTTTTTAGCACCTTTAACTCCTTTAGGTATATTTTAAAATAGTAAAAAAATATGAGTTGCTTAAAATATTCTTTTTGCTGATGGTGCCTTGTATTTCTGAAGACTGATTATTATGCATGGTTGCACTGACTAGTCTCATAACATTGGAAGATCTGTACAGTCTTTTTTAGTAACAGAGACTAAAACATAAAGGAGGAAAATCTAATCTGAAAGGTTTAAGAGGGAAATATTTATTGATTTTTTTTCTTTTGCCTTTTTTTTTTTAAATCTCTTTACATTTGCTTTTAATGGTCAGAGGCTTGAATCTTTTCAGAATTTGGTAATATTAGAGGTTACTCCAGTGGGAATAAACGTAATAAAAGGAGGACTAGTGAAGACAAAATTGCATGCATACATGTGCTCAGCTACCCATGTCCTTTATTGAACCAAGGACAATGAGCTCATCCCTGTTGAGGACAGAGAAGATGCAGAATCTGCCCTCAAATACTCTGTAAGGCAAATTGGATTATTGTGTTGTGCCATTTTATTGCCTGTGGTTAGCCGAAACCACCTTGTGATTATTTAGGCAGCTCTGTACCACAACGGCACCCAACTGTTCTGGACTAAATGGCATTAAATACGGGGCGGGGGTGGGGGATGGGGGTGTGGGGAATACAGAGGAAATACAAAGAAAGGAGGGAGAGTGGAAAGAGCGTGTTAGTGGCTCAGACAGGTACCGCTGTTCATGCTAGCCACCCAACGCCAATGTGAGGCAGAGGGTTGGTGGAGCTGCCCTGGGTTTAGACCACGTTCCTCTTGGAGCTTCTTGCTCCATGCAGAGCTGCCTCATGGGCACGCTGTGGTCCCCACCAAGTGAACAGGGTGACAGATAAAGGTAGGAAAGGATGTGATCAGTATCAGAGAACAGCAGGCAGTGATAAGGTCATGGCTTTGTATTTTGCCAAAAATACATGATGTATTTGACTGGATTAGAATTAAGAATGCTTCACAGGAGAACTGTTCTGTGGAAGTGCGTGTATGTAATGTATACAGTAGCATATGCAGTTCAGATTTTCTTTCTCTGTAGCTAGAAGCTTTGGAGCTTATGTTATAGTCCTGAATGTTGACAAGTGAAGCTGAATGTTGATTAGACACAGAGAGAGGAGGAGAAAAGATGAGATTATAAAGGAAATAAACATCCTTACATTCAGAGAGTCATATATTTTGGATTTAGAATGAAATGGAAGAATTGCTGTACTGTGTTGCCTGCCTTTCTTTAAATCTAGGACTTCACACGTACATATGGGTACGTGCTCCTGCAAACATTGTCATTTTCACAGGGGAGAATTAAAAATGAACCACTTCCAAAGGTGTCTGGTTTGGTGTCTTTCAAGTTTTCTGGCAGAAGGAAAAGTAGTACCCAAGTAGGATTAAATGAAACCAAAAGTATTTGACACATGGGATGTTTAAGGATCTTATTTCATGTATATTATTTCCAAATCTAAATTGAGTAAAAATCAAGACATAAAATTATCTTTTGCAATTTGTGACAGAAGGTCATTATAAGAAAAAGAAAATGCGTTTCAGAATATTATACAAATAGATAAGAGTGCTTCTGGACAGAGGTACAAAATAAAAAAATTCAGTTTATCTCTCGAGGTCCAGGTATGATTTTTCATGCACAGATACATGCAGTTTTAGAGTCTTATCTCTTTCAGTTTTGTTTTTTTTTTCCCTCACCCAACCAAAAGACTAGAGATGAAATCAATGGGGTCATTTCTACTGATGCATGGAACTTTCAAAGCATAACACTGAATGATAAAAAGCAGGTTGTCTATATTTGATCTATTGTTATGGTGCATGGTCTGTCTGTAACCAAAAAAAAAAAAGGAAGAGTAACTCTGAGAAATGTGTCAGTTTTTGATAATGCTATGACAAATAAGAAATTGGAAAGCCCATATATTTTAATCACACTGTAGAGGAGATGTTTTAATTAATACTTTTTAAGACATAGAAAGACATTGAAAGTATAAGGGTAACCTCAAATTTATAAGCTTCCAGGGTGGAAAAGACTTGGCAGGATACTTACAATTTTCAGATTGTTTGTTAGGACAATGTTCTAAACTAAAATGTGCTTTTTCATTAGTTCTGCTGATCTTTTTCTTACTATCCCAAAGAATTTTGCTTTCACAAAGCAAACATTGCACAGACAAGATTATTTGAAATTGCAGCAGGTCTGTATGCTCTTGCGCCCCACAAAATCTTACAGAAAAGAACAGCCCAAAACCAAAATCCTGCAGGTCCTTATACAGTAATGGAGCTTGGACCTTCTCCCATCCCAAGGGGTGAGGTCTCCAAGGGCCTCGAGGAAAGAGCAGCAGGAGCTCTGAGCAAGAACCGTTGTTGATAAGGAGGCATAGGTTGATTTGAACAAGTTGCTTGAAATTTCGAAATCTGTAAGAGTGGTGTCCTGACTTCTTGGGCTGATCACCTGCCTCTTGAGGCCAGTGCAGTTGGCCTGTTTCTGGTATGGGAGCTAAGTTCTGAAAATGTCCAGGTGTGGGCCCCATCACAGGCCCTGAGGCCCCGTGGAGGGATGGTGATTTGCAGCTCTGTCACTCCGGAGGCTGCTGGCCCTCGCCATCTGCGTGAGAGCAGCATATGCTATTCAGAGCAGCATGCAGCACAGCGGGACCTGCAGCCACGCCGCTGCTGACTGCTCACCTTCAGACATCTGTTACTTCCTACCCAGGAACTGGATATCCCTGTTCCACCGCGTACAGCCTTGCCACATGCCTAGTTTCTTGCAAAGGCTAGTAGGAATGCTCATGAAGTAAGATGTTGTTCACTCTGAGTTTGTGTAATTGAATCTAAACGAAAAATTAGTGCACAACTATTTTTCTTATTTATACCCTTTAACTGATGGAAAGAGACAACTTTTTTTTTTTTTTTTTGCGGCTCTTCCCTTCAATATGTAATGTTTTATTATAAAGGGAAAAAAAAAAGTGGAGTTGCTGTTCTACCTATAATATTTTTTTTTTGCTCCAGGACTTTTATCCTCTCTATTCAGGTTGTCTTCAGAGTCAAGCAGGCACTTCTTTTTAATAACATGAAGCTTACGCTTTTCTTCCCTCCTCAACAGTTATTAAAGAGTTATGCTTTTCAATGTGAGCGGAGAGTCTGATGTAATTACATGACTCATGGATTAGCATTTTACTATATTCCCTATGCCTCTTAATGCAGCCTTTCCTAGACTTGAGTAAACATTGTGGGCTCAGGACCTGAATTAATGTGATACTTAAAGATGAGTTCATGATGATGGGTGGTAGGAAAGGACAAAGACAATCCATTTAAGACATCTCTTGGGTCAGCAGTGCACTCACACTAAACCAGAATATGTATAAATTTGTTTGTGAATTTCAATATTGGGGCACATTTCTTCTTCTGGGTACTGAACGTGTTATGTTCCTGTGGAGCTGCTGAGCCTGGCCTCTCCGTAAAGAGTTTCAAGCTGGGCTCCTCAAACCAATAGTTTCTGGAGAGCAAGGCCACTGTCTTATGAAAAGGAACCTGGGAAAGAACAGCATGGAGCAATAATATAGTCATGCGTAAGGAAATTAGAGGTTTCAGGTGATGTTTAAAGGATGCTCCCAGGAAAGCATAGGAGCAGGACACCAGGGAAGCAGTGAGCAGAATAATCTCAACCAAGTAAGAAAGGGAAACAGAAAAAAGGAGACAAGCCATGATAGGAGAGAGGAAGAAGCACAGAATAATGCCAGTGCCTGAAGAGAAGTCTTTCCCATTGAACTCAGAGCCTGAATAAAAGTTCTGTAAAAATAACCTCCATTAACCCACAACAGGCATAAAGGTTTTAGACACAAGGCTCAGTTGAGAGCTGTTGTGCATGATGAGTGGCAAAGGGTTTGTGGTTGTGCTGCTTCTTTGCTCTTTCAATGAGGAACTTGACCTGAAAAAGTAATGGTCCAGAAAGAAAACATAGGTTTTGGTGCTTTTCTGTGCTCTCTTTTAAGAACACATAAATGTTACTCCTCAGCAGCTTCTCTGCCCATGATGTAGTGGTGCTTACAGATTTTGGTAGGTCTGCTTTGCTATAAATGACTGTGGTGGTAGATCATCTTAATTTTATTTTGGCCAAGCTAGAATTAGTGTATTGCAATTAAAATTTTGCAGTGGATGGTATCAAACACATCCGATTGATAATTGCTAATTCATGATATCTTCAGAAACTTAAGAGTTATCATATGGTCTTAACCATATATTAAATCTTAGCATAAAATTAGGTGTCACTCAAAATTATCATAGAATCATAAAGTGGTTAGAGTTGGAAGGGACCTTTAAAGATCATTGAGTTTCAACACCCCTGCCATGGGCCGGGACACCTACCCCACTAGACCAGATTGCTCAAAGCCCCATCCAGCCTTGTCTTGAACACGTCCAGGGATGGGGCATCCACAGCTTCTCTGGGCAACCTGTTCCAGTATCTCACCACCCTTACAGTAAAGAATTTCTTCCTAATAACTAATCTAAATCTCCCCTCTTTCAGTTTAAAACCATTACCCCTCATCCTATTGCTACACTCCCTCATAAAGAGTCCCTCCCCATCTCTCCTGTAGGCCCCCTTCAGGTACTGGTGGCTGTTATGAGGTCTCCCTGGAGCCTTCTCTTCTCCAGGCTGAGCAACCCTAGCTGCCTCAGCCTGTCTTCAGAGGGGAGGTGCTCCAGCCCTCTGATCATTTTCGTGGCCCTCTGCTGGACCTGTTTCAACAGGTCCGTGTCCTATCATCTTCACCTAAATTGAAAGAGAGGGGGGTTTCAGCTGTATTCATTGGTGACATTTAGGTTTGATGGTTTGATTTTGTTATGTGTTTCATTCTGATCGTTGTGTCTTTTCATTATCAGTACAAAGTGAAAACTTTCTAGGTAACCATTGGGAGCATGATTTGTATGCAATCTATTGTCCCCTGAATGTCTTTAAAATAGCCACCTGCTCACAATTGAAGAGAGTTTGAATTCTTGTGTTTAACTAAAAAAGTCTGCATAATATTTTAGCAGCTTGTTAGCAGGCCTGCAGACAGGTACTAATTACACCCCAATTTACAATACATCAGTTTAGCACTATTGATCTGTTAAAAAAATGAAAGTAAACTGAGCAAAAGCCAGTCTTGTTGCTGAAGGAATGATGTATTGATTCCATCTGACAGTGCTTTGTCTACAGATCAATGTAGATGTGCAGTATAGACCAGAAGAATGAGACAGGGTCACCAAAGGTCAGTAAAAGAACAGGGTGTCCCAGATTATTGGAGACAATGAAATGAACATATCATAAAGTAGACCTGATTGGTATTTGTAAAGGAATCTGCCAGTAATAGGTTTTATCATGTAAGATAGGAATAATATATTCTGTTTTAAAATTAGCTTTAGCTACGATCTGTTTAAGAGAGTTAAGGAGGATTCAATGTGTACTCAGTAACTTGCTGACTGCAAGGAGTATTACAAGACTGAAATAATAAACTGCTTACAGCTCTTCGTGTTTGTGAAAAGTGAAAGCTACACTTCTGACATGTTAGTTTTTGTCCAACCTAGTAGAACATTTTAAAATTCAAATATTCAGAAATTCTTGATCCCTTAAAAACTTCACTGCCTTATTTCGATGGGGTTTATTGCTGATTTTACAGTGCACAGAGATTCTAGTTCATTTCAGCTTTCCACATTGAAAGGGTAAGTAGGTATGGGCTGGTTTAATTCAACAACTGCACTGAAGTGTACTTGTACCAGAGCATGCTATTCCTTCACGTATTTCTTCTGTCCTTGATGTCCTCAGAGATGAAGGGCTTTATATTTTAAATAAGGAGGAACACTACTATAATATGATTAATCCCTTACAGCTTTCATGCCTTCTAAAGCCTTCCTCGTTCTGCTTTAGAAATTTAACTTTTATGATGAGGGGGATGTCTGCTCCACACAAGTATTATAATTTAGGGCTTAATCCCCAAAATTAATGTTTAATCTGCACTGCTGCCTTGTTTTAAGACCTGCTGAATAGGTGTCATTCAAAAAAAATTGCTTTCAGAGCTTTCTAATCCACATTTTTACATCAATGCAATGATATCCTTAGGTTTTACCATATTTTGTAGCTAAGTGTCTAACACTGGGTGATGAGAGGTTGAGGGTACATGTTCTTCTAACATAATCACAGAGGAACAATTCACCACACTGCCACTTTAGCCTTCCCTCTAAGGAATCAGATTTAGCACAGTTTAGAGTTATAGATGCATAGTCACTGTATCACTCCTAAGCGTATAAGCTGGTTTGGTTCAGAGTGGCTTTGCAGCAAGGGAAACAACATCTGCACCTTTTATCTCAATCACCTTTTTTTGTCTTCTGGGACAAGATACTTTTTTTATGGAAGATGTGCTACTCCAGAATTTAGTACAACTGTTTTTAAGAGTAAAATTGGTTATAATATGAATAATTCACAATAGAATACCTTGGGGACTTCAGGTCTTTAAAATGGTCAGATGTGATCTGTCAAGACAATGTAAAGGGAATATTTAAGTTGTAAAGAAAAATGTTTTCTGGGACAGCACTAGATACCAACAGTGACAATCTAGCTGAATTAAAAATTACTTAATATAAGGCATATATTTATGGCAAAAATTCCTGTTCCTAGAATGTGTCCTACCTCTGCCTTAAAGAAATAGATATAGGAACAATAGATGAGTTCTTCAAGGATCTGTTAGTTTTGATTTGTGGTTTTCAGCCTAGTCATAATTGGAAAATCAGTTCTCATTCTTTCAAAATCCTGTAGAAGTTTTCAAAAAGACACTGAAATCACTGCTTTGCCTTGTGATCAGTTTTGAAGTTCACTGCCTATGCAAAATCAGGTGTAGTGCCTATTCTTTGTTTTACTGATGCACTCCAATTGCCTTTGGAATAAACAGTGAATTTCAGTTTTTTGGTATGATTAATCCTTTGTCATTTGTATGCATGGTGTTCATCACAATTTGTCCAAGCATATAAGGTAGGCCAGAAATATCCATTCATTTGTCTCTTTTATGAACATTACCTTATTAACCATGTTGGAAATATCCCAAATAATGCATTCATTAGAGGTACACACTGTCTGAAACGATCATTTCAAAATCTGTCTCCCCAGGGGTTTGGATTTATACATACTGAGTTAAATGATTAATGAAACTATGGCACATTAAGCATTCAGTATTTCAAGTTACTGGGAAGTTTTCATCAACATTAAGAAGATTTTGACTTAAAACACAGTCAAAATTTCTGTGTTTTCATTTGTCATTTCCTCTTTCATTTTGTTGCAGTCATGAATGACAATATTAACTGAACTCCATTTTGCAAGGTGCTGACTCCCCTAAAAAACACTGCCTTTCTTAGGAGTTAATGGTTTCACTCATTTCACAGGAAGACTTGGTAACTTTCAGGTTTTAATCCACTGAGATCAAGAGCAAGTTGGCTAAACAGCACAAAATAAAGTACATTTTTTTAATATTGTTTCTGATGAAGGAATCAAGAAACCTGATCTCTCCTGTATAAAATAACTGACATTTATTTAAAATAATACTTGTATCTCTTCCTGTGAGATGAAAGCAATTATTCTGGAGTTTTTGCCTATAAGTTTCACAGCAAATTTCCAGGATTGTAAGAGAAAGAAAGAAAGAAAGAACAGGGGTTTGACTTCACTGTGAATGTGCACTGGAGGTGCTGACAGATATAGATCAGATGAACATGGTCTAGTGGCATACATGCTCTGGTACAGCTTTGAGCCTTATGCCGCACTGAAGTTTCTGTAAGTCTTGGACTTCTGTGCCACAGTGAAGGTTTCTGAGAGTTTTTGACAAAATGCCAAATTTCTCTAAGCAGTTACCTACATATGTAAAGTGGGAGTGGGTTAAAGCCAACTCTTGCTGGCTTCATGAAACAGAACATCTTTGCAAATAATTTCAGTCTTTGCTGGCAGGGTTTTCTTATTGATAATTATTAACATTACAGATATATTCAGCTTGATACTCTTCAGAATTACTAAACATGTCCCTTTGTACCTAAAATGAGGTAATGTTCTTACTGAAGTCAGTGTCTTTTGCATATTCAGTATCTTTTCGTGGCAGGCCACTGTATTTAAAAAAAAAAAAAAAGTATTGGGCAATTGTTTTGATCCTGGTTTCTTACAGAAATGAGGCTTGTGTGACCAGCATTAGTCACTGTGTGTGTCTGCCTACTGACCTTTTTGCTCTCTGATCCTCATAATTTCAGTTAAATTTGACGAAGAGGGAGAAAAAATTTCATAGTATTAAGTTTACTTTTTGAGAGTAGATGCTCAGATTGAGAAGATATCCTCTACTCTAAAGAGGGAGAGGAGGAGCCTGGTCTCTGCATAGAAATCTGCAGAATTAATTATTCTTTTTAAAGGATGGAAATTAGACAGTGTGGGAACAGTTAATTCCAAACAACATCCTGCGGAAACTGTGGGGAAGATGCTGGTGAGCAAATTCCCAAGCCCTTATATTATCCTGATGAAATTTTTCAGCTAATATGATACATGTTACCAAAAAAAGACCAGTATTCTCATGGAATTACTCTGGCTATTGCCATTACTCCCTCAAGGAGTGTTCTCAAGTGTTTTGAGGAGAAAAAGACATTTAGGAACCTGGTCTCATACATCCATTATGCGTAAATGAAGAATACCTTACACTATTTACAGCTGGCTGACAACCATTTACTTTAATAATGACAAATTAGTCAAATCTTGTAAATCATTAACAAGCAATTAACTTTCTTTCTAGAATTTCAGCAGACGATGCTGTTCTTATCACTGTAACTGCTTAGGAACTTTACCTCCCAAAGCAGCTGACTCTGTTAGATGGCAATATGTGATAAAGGGCTTTGATAAGTCACAGGTGTCTTGGGAAAGGAGACTGATACACAAACTGGCCTTTTCACCTGCTGCTGAGATCCTCTAGAACTGTTGCTCCCTTTTCTCCCAAATGCTGTTGGTACAAATTTGTGCAATTTCACCGCAGTGCAATCAATGCAGTGTATTCGTCCAGTGCAATGTATTCCCAGACAGGGAGGACAGCTATACTTTATACTTATTTTTGTACCAGTATATAAAGCATCTGCAGCAGGTAGGTTACTAACATAGTATGACATTTTTACAGACTTGAAATGTATTGTATCTTGCATAAGAGAAAATAGCGTTATTGATGAAAGGTTTTCAAAGCTTGTTACCTAAAAGTTAGCTCCTACATCTCCTTTTGTTGGGGTGAGTTTAAAAAATGCTAGTCAACAGTACAAGAGATTCAAACATTTATTTAGATGTGTTGTGAGTGTGGATTTACTTGATTACTGCTAGACTCCTGTTCTCTATACTCCTAGCTTATATAATTTTATGGGTCAAAAAAACAATCCTTCTTTTGCAGAAAATTATCAGTTAATTACTGAGTTGTGAGTAAAATTAATGTGTGTGATGTAAAATTATTTTGTTTAAAGAGTTATATATGTCTCTATTTATTTAGTTATTTAAAGAAAAATAGCAGTAGATATAGGCAAATCTTTTCCAAATTATGCTTTTGCAGATAAAGTTGAAATAGGTTTATTTTCTGGAAACCAAGCGGCAGCTAAGCTTATTTCTGCGTGGAGAATTAGTATATGCTGTGACTTGTATTAAAATGTTTGTTTTGTTATAACTTTTTAATTAGATTGCCCTTCCTATGAGACAGTCCCACTACAGTATTAAGAAAATGTTATCTATCTTGGCATAATTTCTAACTTCTGCCACAGTCTTGGGATTCAAAATCCCTACAATGCAAATTAAATTAGGAACGCCTCTCCCAGAGAAGACACATAACCTTTCCAAAGTGTGAGAGGGACAAACATGCAACATTGTTCTCTGCTTTATCTTATCGGGGCAGTTTAATCCATCCCAGGTCTAAGGAGTCAAGTCTCTACTGCGCCTAACAACCACCTCAGAACAATTTCTCTGAAGAAAATAAATGGGTTTCTTGTCAAGGCCATTGTAACAGAAGAGCTGGGGGCATTGATACTGAAGGGGTCATTTTTTTCCTGTTGTACACTAATTTGAGGGTGACATGTTGTAAATGTTACAGTTTCATAAGTTGCATGAGACATCACTTTGTCTTTTCCCTTCCAGATATTTTCTAAATGTGTCATCATCAGTCATGTATAAAGCATATAATCTTTTATCATCACTATGCACATTCTGACACTGTGGTGATTTAGTCTTAATACCATCCCTATTACTCTGTAAATGAAAATCCCATATTGTATGAGACACACGGTACCTTGTTTTCCTGCCTAATCATTTCCACTGTTTCTCTTCTGCATTATCTAGTGTCACTTCTGTGTGCTAAGGCATGTTGGTCAGCTGTTTTAAGGAGTAATTCAGGATGTTTATTTAATTGAAATCAGTATTAAATCAGTGAAAATATTACGGACAAAAAAAAAAAAGGTAGGCTGGTGGTTTTCGCACAGAACAGAATTGTGACTGGTAACTATTCTCCAGAGAAGTCATTGAGAACCAGTGAAAGAATTGGACAGCCTTACAGAGCCAGATCCTCAGGGTATTACTCAAGCAAAGTAACTATTGAAATATCAGCCCCCGAGGCTGAAGTCTTATGTGTGTACGTAGCTTTATGCACTGTGAGTATTCCTATTGACTTCAGTGGGATTACTGACAATGAGTATAGTTAAACATGTGCATAAATCTTTGGGGCATACCAGTCTTCAGAGTTTTCTCTGTTTATGACTGAGCACTTCAAGGTTTATTTTGGAGAAGCTCAGGACAAGCTCATTTATCCTCACTGTTTGAGGCTTCTGGAAAAAGCAGGAGCACGGTGATTTGTGTTTCCAATTTCAACAGTTTTTTTTTTTAACTAGTTAAGAGAATATTTATTTTGCAAATGTAGGCGTAACAATTAACATGTGATTTTAGCCTGTACATGAAACATAGGCAGTTCCTGATGGCTTAACTGGCATTTTGAAAGAGAAAAAAATAATGTAATGTAATTACTGAATCTGGTTTTAAAAATGTACCAATACACTCAGGTATATATTCACACACAGGCCCACATGCCCACATGTACAGTATTTATATAATTTCCCTGGGGAGATCGAAAGTTTTTCTAACGTATTGATTTTTACCTTTTCCCACATTTGCTAAATGGACTAAGTAAATACAAGTAAAATGTCACTTACTAATTCTTCAGTGTTCTTTTAAAACTTTGGATGAAACAAGGTCACTGTACAGCCATTTTAGGCAGAAGAGCTCTTTGAGAACGCAAGTGCGAATTACCATAAAAGTGGTTTTGCCGAAATACTAAAGGTGACTTTTAACTGAAAAACTATAAAGTACTTTGCTTCAATACTAGAGATAGCTTTTAATTGAAAAGTATAAGTGAGCCTACAAAGCAAGGTTAACGCTTAGTGGTATAATTTTATACATGCACTTTGGCAGTCACAATGGCTTTGATTCAACCTTGACTTCCTACAAGATCATAAAAAGGCACAGAATAATTTGTTATAAAAGAAATGAGAAGTAGAGTACAAATATGAGTTGCATAACAAATTCTGAAGATGAAATGGTAGCGTTCAAAGGAAATGTAGCATTTTATGCCACTGCCATAATTCTCAGACATTACAGAGAAGGAACTATGGCCTGCAATTCGACCTTCCTCCTTCTCCCCACTGCTGCTCCATAACGATGTTTAGAACTTTATAGCTATGTTAAAAAAGGTTTTAAGGAAATACAGTGTTCTGTACCCTTATACAGGATACTGAATTCCTAATCACCTTAAATGCTCTGAATAATCATGCCTGCTTCTTACCAGGCACTGGTAAGCAATAATCTTCACATTCAGAGGATCCCCACACAGCTTGCTTTTTGGATAATCTTGCATGCCAACCAGGTTAAGATGATTGTCCTTACCCAGTCTTGCCCCTTTTTGTTTCTGCATGCAGGCACTGAAATAATGGAATGGTTTAGTGCATGCAAAGACCCAGTGAACACAGCAGAAGATACTGCTCTAATTAATGGCTTGCTGAATGCCACAGGCTGGGCTTCTCCCTTTCATTCATGGTCTGAAGTAACCAGGCACTATTGTTTTACTCTCCCTTGGTATTACACTGCCAAGAAGTAGATGAAACCTACATTTTTTGAATAACAAAAAAAAGAGGACATCACCTGACAAGTATAACATCTGCGTAGGTTAGAGAATTACTGACTGTATTACTGAGTAATCAGGTTTGTAAGTCAGTTAACCCAAGGTGTTGTCTTCTTTGGAGGTGTGTCTTGATTCATCAAGTTGGTGAGATGCGCTTTTTATTAAAGTAGATCTAAAGGATCTTTGCTTGAACAGAAAGATATCTTCGCCTTTCTTCCTGAAGACCAAAAAGAGATCAGTGAATTATTTGCTAATTGTGAGAAAAGCTTATATTGACTTTTTTGTTTGTGTGTGTGTGTGTCTGGCAGTAGGCCACTAGCTATTTCTCAGTAGTATTTAGTGCTAAAGAATCTCTTCGGAAGACAAAAAAAAAAGTGGGATTTAAAGCCAAAAAAAAATACATTATGTGGTGACACACAACTGGCAGACTGCGTGTTTTGATGGCTTATGCTTTCTCTGGCAAAGGGTTCTCAGGGAGGAAGTAATACGTACTAGCTCACAGGAATAGCCTAAACTGAAGACAATTTCATCTCTTACATGCGCTCCATGTGCTAATTTATTTTGTTGTGATTTCTATTCTTATATCTAAGGAAAATGTTAGCTTATGGCCTAGAAATTTAACTAGTTTTCACTGTTCTTTGGCAAAAAATTCAAGGGACAGCCTCTTAATATGTGACGTACAAAAAGTATAATGTGTTTCTGTAGCAGTGGGGTATGTTGTTTACTAACACATTTAAGAATTTATCCCAAAAACGCCATATTAGTTTCAACTTCCAAAAGTTTTAACTTTTTGGTTAATTACAGTAATGATTTGTAGCAGAGCATTTCTTAATGTTGTTTTACATAGAAAGTCATATATATGTGTATATGTGCATTCAAGCTTGAGTTTTGGTTTTTTGTCTGTTTTACTTCAGAAACAGAAGTGGTTGCTGTTGACAAATGCTCGCTGTCTTCAGAGTTGTGGTGGTTGTAAAGTTGTGGCAGATTCACTCCTGTAATCTGACTGGTATTGCAACAATGAAGTGCTTTCAGAAAATAATACATGAGCAGCAGTGCATTAGTAAACAATAGTGATGATAATTTTGAGGAAATTTAGCAGGATATATATATGGGAAAGAATGGAAACAGACCCTGCTGGATGACTGCTGTGGACTTTTTATACAGGGAAAAAAGCTATTCCCATATGTCCCCAAATAGGCATTAAAACCAATGTACCTCTTCTTTGACATCTGTTAGAACAGAATGAGTCCATTTGAAATCCCCCAAACACTCGCATAGTGACAAAGTGTAGTAAATGAACCAAAATGGTTTGGGGAAATGAGGATGTGTAAACAAGCCAGTCAGATGTAATTTGTTTTCTTGGATCACTTTGGTATATTTTTCAGGTCTGGCTGTATTAAGTCTTTGTGCACAAATCTGTATTTACTGCACTGAACGTAGATTTTCCACCTTAAAGAATGAGGCTGTTTAAGTCACATCTGCTTTGGAGCTGGTTCTCTCAGTTGTGTTTGATTTGCAATAGGTAGTACACTCATTTAACAAAAACAAGTATGTGAGATTCTTTACTGTTGGCACTAGTGACCAGGCCATCAGTGGGGGCCTTATTATGTATGCTCTACAAATATTCACTGTTCTGTGTTAGCACATACCAGTTCACTGCATGTACATCAGGAGCTTATCACATATTTTTTTGTTTTGGATGCTTAGTAATGATGTTTGTGTCACTTTTTGTTTGCACACCATTTGATTGAAGAGTAGCTGAAGTTGCCGGAAAAATTCCAAGTAAGAACACACATACTGTTGTTTGGTAAACTCTTGCTATTTGCAACAACTGAGGATGTTCCTTTATACTTACAATATTGATTTCTTTCTTGTGCAGTAACACTCCTCTTTTCTTTGAAGGAGATGTGGGGCAAACAGTTTTAGTCAATGATAGATCTATTTTTATCTCTTTACAGCACGTTCTTGCCTATATTGTAGTTTATATTTTGGAGGACATTGGCCAGGAAATGAGTCAGATATTGTGACATTTACAAACTAGTTTGTCCCAAAATGAATTACACTGTCACTCAGAAGAACTTGTGACTAGCCTGTTGTTGAGTATCCTTAGCTCACAGCGGAGTTTGAGGATCAACCAATATAATGTGATTTACCTCAGAGTTAAGTGAAGAAAAGAATTGCACCAAATTTTGTGAATGTTTTTCTATTCCAGCCCCTTCCCTCCTATAGGTTAACAGAACATTAGAGCATGTTAGAGGAGGAAACAGTCAGTATTTCTGGACATCTGTAAAAGCTAAGGATTCTGATTGCTTGGTAAATTTAAAGCATACTAGAGGAAACCAGTAGGGTTGGTAGAATAGGAAGGCGGGTTCAGGCTCTGAGGATAGATCTGCCACTTCCATGCAGTGCAACCATTGACAAGCGATTTAATCTTTCAGTGAATCTACTTTTCTTATACAGAAAAGTAGTAAGAGTGAACTCAGAGATGTGAAATTGTTCAAATACTTGTGCTTCACTGTGAAAAGAATACTGATAATGATATCAACATTAATGTAACTTGCTAGTTTTACTAACCAACAGCAATAGCAATCAGTTTTACCAATCGCTATCCAAAAATGAACTGCATTTTGATTTAATCGGTTTACTTTGGAATATTGCTAAAGGGGAACTCTAACAATCCAATATGAGAAATCTGATCATATGAGTGATTTCCTTTGCACAAACTTATCTCCATAGGAGCTGTGTGAACACACTACTGCTAAGATAGTCTTTTGTAGTTTCAGGATGAAATACAACTATTTAATGTCCTGTTCATATTAAATATTCTAAGAATTGGTAAGTGGGGAGTTTAAAATATTTCAAAATATAATTGTTGTTTTTAATGATACTTTAAAAGCACAGTGACTTGACCAAAAGAATATTTGATTCTAAACCATGGAACACTGGGAAGCTGAGAGATCCTTATAAAGTCCAGCCCTTAACAGTGTTGTAATCAATAAGAACTAAAGACAGGAACAGATTATGTCTGCAGTTTCTTACTAATATGTGTTTTAGAGAGACAAAAGTTTGATAAGGAATATGCATATGTTATAATTACTAAAATACATATATTAAGAAAAATAATGTATTGACTAGGAAGTTTGTCTATGTAGGCTCAGGATATGGTCTGCAAATTGATTTATAAAAGGTAATTTTACCCCCCAGTTGGGAACTGACCTTTCGACAATTCAGGTTTGGAGTGGGAAATTGGGTATTTTAGCCATCTGGCAAATATACACTGAAAATCGTAAAATATGTATGTATTTTTTTTAAATTCTCTTTAATCGTAATTCTGTATCTTTTATTAAAATTTTCATTTAATTGTACGAATAGAAGCCTCATAAAACCACCTTGCTGGTTCCCTTTAACACTAAGAGCCTTGCATTGTTTTTGCTGTATTAAATTTCAAATGCTTATAGCCTGTGTTTGCAAGTGTTTAATACAGCATCCATGTGCTTAGCTTGCAACATTTCAATTTATTTATATAAAGTTATTGCTGTGAAAAAAAAAAAGGTGAATATTTGTAGTCCACTGACTAGACTCTCAGACAAGAAACACAAGACAGTTCGCAATCTAAGGTCATGGTTTGGGCTGCACTGGCCACTGAGATGAGTGACAGATGCTCTCCTGCTCCTCTTTCTTAGTATTAAAAGGACGCAGTCAGGTTCCTTGAGCCAGTGACAACAGTAAGTTGAATTAAAGATGCTTTATTTTGCTTTCTCTGATGGCTTCACGCTTGTATTCGAAATGATTTTAGGAAAATAGGATTGAGACCCACATTCTGGATCAATAAATCTATTCTCCAGCTATTCTGGACATGACATTATATCATCTCTTTCATAAAGATATTGAACGAGCTCCATCTGAAAATCTGTTTTATTCCTCCACTGTGCTTGTTAGAAAGTCATTTCAGGATCTGATAGCTCTAGTAGTTAGCAGCTTTCTAATCTCCAACATAAACTTATTTATGGCCAACCTATAACTTTCTCTCCCTGCCACCCCCCCAGCATAGGTCCCAATAGCTTTTTTCATCCCTACTTTTTTTACAGGAACAGTTACAGATTTTATATTATAACAAACACAACATTCCAACTTGAGTCTTGAAGACCACCACATATAATGAAGCAAAAACTGTAGTTAATTTAAATCCCAGAGAAAACTGTCCACAAACTTCACATCCTCTTTACATTTGTGAAGAAGTTAAAAAAAAAAAAAAGTACAATATTCCTGTTCCATTTTGCTGAAAGGAAGTCCTACTGCAGAGCACAGCATTGATGCAAGGGCTTGAGCAAAACTCAGCTTGAATCTGATTCTGCTTCTGGAAAACTTCCATTAGTTTCAGTGTGGCAGTATCAAGTCTCATGTTATTAGATAAGCCTATAATGATAAGAGAAGCCAATATTTTGGCTAGGTACTGTAGCTCACGCAGTGATAGGAGCAGAGGAGGCAAGAAATGTATGCCTTGTATGGTGACCCTGTATTTAGCACAGAAGGGACAAACTCATAGAAACAGGTGGTGATGTATACATTTTCTACATTTATAGCTGTTACAGAGGGTCAGAAAGCTGTTAGAGGAGAAAATGGAGAGAAGTACCATGAGATTGAGACATACAAAAGACTTAAGTGCCACTCAATTGCCTTAAGGCATCCCCATTAAACATAATTACCCTACTTACTAAGCACCAATCATAGCTATTAAGTATCATCGGGTTTAAATTAGTTCCCTGGGAGACATCCCCGTTTAAGCGGATTTCCCAGTTAAGCACAGGAAACTTCTTTTTTAATCAGTCCTTCCTCTCCTTCTTCTCCTCCTTTTACCTGCTATAGAGTTGGCTGTTTAGTAACTATTCAAACAAAAGAATTCCTGATGTATTTATTAGGTGCACTAAGGCAGGAGGAACATATTGTTTGGCTTACACTTCCAAAGCAAAGAGCAGAAGGATCAATTCCTTCCATGTTCAGTGAGGACACGGTTGTGTTAATGACTGGAAGAGTTTAGACTGGCCTTGCTCCTCTACATCCATTTTTCCTATGTTTGTTCTCTTCTTGTTTTAAACACTCTATAGGATGTCAGTGTCTACCCAGAGTGCTTGTTTCTTTCAAATATCCATGGATTTTTATCACCTATATCATCCTAGAGATTCATAAAACATGGTTATTCTGATTTGTCTGTCCTCATATAAGTCCATTCTTCCAATAGAGAATCAATGAAGCTGAAGAGGTCCTTCAGAGCTCTCTATTCCAGCCCCCAGCTTGAAGCAGATCTAAATAGGTCAAGTTCCTCAGCAACATGCTTATCTGGATCTTGAGGTCCTCCAAGGATGGAGATTGCACAGACTCTGGGCAACTTGAGTTTTATCATTCTCATTGGCAGATTTTTTTCCTCATAGCTTGTTGCAATTTCTTACATTCCAACTTGTGTCTGTTGCCTCTTACCCTATTGCTATATACCTCCAAGAAGAGTCTAGCTCTGTCTTCTCTGTATCCTCTGGTCAGACAGTTATAGACAGCAATGAGGTCTCCCCCGAGCCTTCTCCAGGCTGAAGAGGCCCAGTTCCCTCAGCCTCTCCTCATCTCCGCCTGTACCCTGGGCTCTGTCCTCTCACCAGGTCAGTGGCCTTTGCTGGACTCATTCCAGTACATCCCTGTCTGTGCAAGTACCAGGGAGCCCAGAACTGGACACGGGGCTCCAGCTGCAGCCTCACCAGTGCTAAACAGAGGGGAAAGATCACTTCCTTTTACCTGCTGGCTGCAGTCTTGCTGACACAGCTGCCGCCCCTGAGTGTGTGTGTGTGTTAAGTTCATAGTGTAAAGATGAAAGGAAAAAATAATTTTATTGAATATGATGCTGATTAAATGTTTAATCTATGTCCATATTTTACAAATTTCTTCACACTTTAGAATGAAAGAGACGTATCGTGACCTGCTAACAATTGGTGTTTACTATTACAGTAGTTGAATCTTTGCCTTCCATGGTCAAAATGAGGATGACTTAGACTATAAACTTCTAATTCTAAAAAAAGAAGGCATTTAGCACCTGTTGAAGTTCGGGGCAGTGTTTCTAATAACCTAAACCATATATGAAATAAACTTTTTTAGTTGAAAGACCAGGAAGAGTTTTCCTTCTTGTATTTAAACTGCATATATTTTAACAAAGTAAACTTTGCAATTATCTTGAAATTAAAAATAACAGAACAAAAAAAAAAATCTAGATGCCTCTCATCCCTTATTGTCTTATATATGCAGTCAGTGATTTTCATAAAATCAGTCTTTTTCCCCTCTTTCTTATATAAGGGCTACTATAACTGCTCTATGTTCTTGTTTTGCTTCTGATCAGTGTTTTTTGAAACCATTGCATTTAATTTTCTTGGATGTTTTTACTAGTAGACTTGGGGTTTATTATTTTCCAATTGAAGAAAATAATTCCTGTTTCAATATTTTCCATTTTTTTTGTCAAGCTTTCTTATGCTTTTCTGGGTCTATTCTTCCTTAACATCATGTTACAAAAGACTGCTTTGCAATGATGGCTGCTACAGTGTCTGCTAAATCTGTTCTTGTCTCAGAGCAACACAAAATCTGGAGGGGCTTGTCTGCCAAAGTGCTATTGTCTAGCTAGCATTTTGCTGCAATTCTAGATTTCTCTTTTCAACTCTTCCTTGTGGATGCGCAATAGATAGTTTAAACAGCAAGTCTCAAAGGAGTACTTTAATTTAAAGAGCTTATTTTCAGTGGAAGCTATTTTATATGCCAATTTTTTCCCCTATAGTAATGAAAATGAAGCAAAAACAGTGGTTATGTTATGCCTTCCACATTGGATATGTTACTGATTCAGATATGGATTAAACCCTTATCTACCTACGTTACTTAAATATTAGGTGGAAGTTGACTAGTATGACTCTCATTAAACTTATTAGAAGATAACTGCTTTCTAATTATGATGTGATTATAGTTTCTGAATGATTCACCATATATGTGTGCCAGCACTTCTAGTTTACATCCAGGAATGGATTTCAGGTGTGAGCTACAGGGGGATATTAAGGTGAGAGTTGAGGAAGAAAAGGGCTGAATTTCAGAACCTGAAAAGCAGACTACTGCTCTGAAATGCTGCCATACCCTGGGAGATCTGGGGTATGTTCTTTCATGCCCCTGCAACATTTGAGGACAACTGTTATTGTGTTTAGAACAAAATGCGAGATACTGTGACTGTCAGTAATACCGTTATTGGAATGATCTTGGGGAACAGTTTTCCTTAACTCAGTACTAACAAAGTAAATTAAATAGTAACTGAAATATAACATACTGCCCAAATAGCTTGTGTAAATGACAGATAATCATGACTTCTGTTTAGGAGAGCCCTGCCTCTCTAATCTGCTATTGAATCGCAGGTCAAAATTTAAAAGCATTTTGTGGGAGGATTCTAAAATATGCCTCTAGTCTTGGGGTGAAAGACAAAATAGTGTCCTGGAGTACAAACTAGGAAAAAGAACTGAAACTAAGATTAGAAATAAGGAATTATTTTTCATCACAATGACAAGATTAAAAATTAATTGCCTTGAGTTGCATGCTAGTTGCAGCAATGTTTAACATATATATTAAAGAACTGGGAAGGAGAAATAGAAGAGGGGGGAAAACAATAATCTTGCAAAAGATTTAGGTGCTTGAAAGGTGAAAAAGACTGTTTAGGAAAACATAAGTGAATAAAAGTTAGTTCTTAATTATTGAAAAGATCTTACAATAAGTATTTCCAAACTTTTTCTTTTTTTTTAAGTTTAGCCTTTGTGAGTTCTCCAGAGTAGATAAAGATCTGTACATGGTAAATTTAGGTCTACTGATGTATGCCAGTGAGCACATTTAAAAAGCACAAACTTAAGATCCTGTAAATAAACTGAAATTACTGTAGTAGTAGGAAAAGTTCTACTTAGAGCAAAAAAGGAATGATGATATAACTTTCTTGTTAGTAAGAGAATGCCTTTAGTAATAGGTATTATATTTTTTGTGGATAAGAAGGCTGGTCTCTGGCCTAGTAGTGGCAGAGGTTCTGATGTACATTTGATATACCTTTTATCCTACATCAAATAATTCGCAAGTAGTATGCCCCTTCTACAAACACAGCCTTGCTATTTAAAAAGAGTCAATCACATACAGGCCATGCACTTGCTTAGCTACTGGACTTACCTACTCTTCTTTCAGCTCTCACCTTACTCACTCCCACTTTTGATCATTTTCTATTCCTGCATTGTCTTGTTCCTCTGTTGTCTAAATCACAAGGGAATATAATAGCTGTCAAAGCGGGTAGTTGAACAGTCCCTAGCAGAGTGTTTCTTGCCCCGATTACGTGTCTCCAGATCCAGCCAGCTATTTCCAAGTTAGAAGGTGAAGTGATAAAACGAAGGGAGGACAGTAGCAGTTTGCACAGTGCTTCCACCCTACCTAGGATCTGTAGGGGGAAATGAATGATGAGAAAGATGGGAAGAAAGTAAAAGAAGGAAAATACATATTTATTTAATAGGTAACTCGCTAGTTTCTTTCAAAAGCCTGGCAGGGTGAATGTAAGATGCATATACACCTACAGGCTCTGTATCAGGAGTCGAGATATGTGGGCATGGGAGCATCTTTTATATAGATGGAGAAAACTCAAGCATCTCAAATCCCTCGTGAGGTGGCAGTTGGCAAAGAATAAATTTTTAATTTTTCTCTGGATGTGTTCAGTCAACCAGTAATTTGTTTTTTTCTTCACAATTGTTTTGTGTCTCTAATGTTCTGTTTTCAGGTACACTGATGACTAGGGAAGACAGGTTTTCAAGTTCTCTTATGCAATGGAGATTACACATTTTTTCCATGAATAACCAAACTTCACAGCACATGTGGCCTAATATGCAGAACTTTCCTCTCTGAGTAGTGCTGTAGTACTACATAACAGAACAAAGTACACACACAAGGCTCCTACGCTCGGTTCTCCTTTGCACTTGTACCCTGTTTACAAAGGGTTGCTTCTCTGATTTCAGTACAATACTATTGTATTTCACTTTAGTAAGAGGAAAATTTTGTCCCTGTTCCAGTAAATAAAGTTGTTACTCTACTATACATTATCTTCATTAGCTGGTGACACATTCCAATGATAAGCATCAACACATACATCAGTATATGTTTGGTTGGTTGAACACAGCTAGTTTTTAGTTCAACACCGCTGTTCATTGCTGCAAAATGAGCACTAAAGTACTAAATTCTATGTACTTTGTCATATCCGTATGTGCTAAAAAGCTTTTCTATACTTACAGCATCTATTTAACAATTTTATAATTATTAGGAACAAAATAGTAATTACACCACTGTTTCCTTGGCCATGGGGAAACACCCCCAGTTAAAAAGAGTGCTTTGGAATAACAGATGTTTTATCTCTTGGCCTCTGACTTCAAAGGAAAACAGTTATCTGGGAGGCGGAAAAGAAAGGAGTAATCAATTGTACTGTCATATTTTCTGAGCACAGCAATTGCTGACTCAGCTGCTTAATACAAAGCATCTGAGATTACCTGTGTGGGCAGGCTTAAAATCTTTCAAGTAATGGCAAGATGCTTGGAATGAAATGCTAAAATTAATCAGTTTATACTTTTTAATTTTATTTTTTTTAATAAACTCCTTTTTACTGTTTATGACTTCTAAAAAGTAGAGACTGAAAGCCCCTCACAGTGAATTTCACAATACAGGCTTATCATACGAAAAATTATTTGTTTCCAGCAGAGTGCTTAATTAAATGGGTCATAACAGGTAGATTAAAAAATCTAAATGTTGATGTAAAGCAGAGCTGAGATTTTTTTCTCTTTATTTCAAGTTTTGGTAAGTATCAAAACTCCTCTTTCCTACCCCAAAAATCTACATCAGCTTTTTATCCTTTTATTTACTGTTATCCCGCTTTTCCCTGGCAATTTCTTCAAGGGCAAAGTGGATATCATGATATTTGAATTCTTATACTAAATGTGGAGAAAGACTATAATTCTCACTTGGTAACAGAGACAGTGTAGTCTGTGGTCAAATGCCCTTTTGAAGTAAGAATAAGACACAAAATGGCAAGGGCTGTAGTCTTGAACACTTGTCATTTTTTCCATGGCAGAATACAGGAACCTAATACAGGTTATTGGTTTCTAAATACTGAGTGAAAGTGTGTTACTCTTTTATATTTTTCCACTGAAAGAAAAGAAATGGCTCAATTCCATGTATCTTTGAAGTGATCAGGAAGAATGTACAATTAACAAATAATATCCACAGAGACATTCATTCAGTTGAAACAGTTAAATCGTAGAAAGAAAAAATACTGATTTCAAGCTCCATTGGTAATTGGTAGCATTTGCTAAATCATACAGGAAAAAAAGGGTATTAAAATATTTCATTACAATACTTTTTAAAACAGTAAGAAAAAATAATAAGAAGGTGATTTGTTAAGCTAATTAAAAATATTCTGTAAAAACACACATGCTGGTACTTCATTCTTGTGCAACCAGATCACCCCAGTGCTGCAAATACTTCTCACTGTGTTTAGACATTAACCTAGACAAAAACAGGATTTGGTTTCTCTACTTTCACATAGACACTTGCTCATAGAATCAGTCTTTTCAGAAAAGGTTGAAGAACATCCCTTGTTGAGAAGTCTACTTTGTTTCCTTTGCTTCCCTTCTCACCCCATTCTCTTTCTGTTTTACTTCCACTTTCTTACCTTCTTCTTTGTGGTATCTGCATGAACAGTATAGCATCCACGTTCCTTGGGGATGCAGTAGAAGAATCAGGTAAGCCCAAACCTGGATCTCTACCCTGTGGTTGCCTCTCTTCTTCAGCACGTCCACCCTCATCTATAGGCAACAGCAAGTGGAGATGGCAAAAGTGCTACAAGAGAGCAGCCACAGTTTGACCTCCTGGGGAAACCTGTTGAGTTTGCTACAGGCAAGCAGGTACTGGCCTAGGATGCAAGTTGATAGTATGGTAAGGCTGAGGCCCACTTTTCTGGAATTTGGGGTACACAGATTTTATAGAGGGAAGAAGATTGTAATTCAGGTTGGAGCATGGAGTTATGTCACCAGGCATACGTGCAAATGGGTCAATGGGAAGACAGAGCATATGTGACCACTGTGCTACCAGAGGAATACCAGAGGTATTTAGGTAACCTAAATGGATGGAGAATTACAGAGTTTTTATTTTCATTGAAACATTTATAACTGAGTGTTTAATTTCTGGAGAGGAATTTGGGAAAGAACTAAAAGGAAATAATTTTTTGCATATGAGTCTTACTTCAGCACTCCCTGTGAAGGAAGCACCTGGAAGGCATTGGCAGTCTTGCTTTAGGAGCAGCTCTGGTTTTTTTAGATAACTTCCTTGGGCCCTTTAGGCAAGCAGTTTTCTTTCCACCTTGTGTTACTGTATCTGATCAGTGCACCCACCCTAACTTCACACCCTTCTCAGTCTTCCCAGTCTCTTATTTTAAGATTACTGGATGGGGAGGTGTACTGTTAAGAATACTTGTATGACTATAAAGAGGTTCAGTGGAGAAAATATTCATATATTATGGTTTAAAGAATAGTAGTACTATTGTTCTCATGGTGTTATTTAATGTGGAGACAGTACTGTATTTTGGGAGAGGGCTAGATAAAAATTTCGTCATTCTAATCATCGGTCATCACTCCAAGTAGCCATAAAAATGAAATGTTAATCAAACAAGTTATTAACATTGTTAGTTAGATGTTCTGTACATTTGGTACTGTAACTTCATTAACTGTTTACACTAATTTTTAAACAATCAGTCTCAGTCCAGCTGTCCTCTTTGGGTATGGCTTTAGTTTATGGTAGCAACATGATGTAAACTCTCCCAGGACTCCTGGCAAACAATCCAGAGTTGCTACTGAGTACTAAAACTCATGCCGTTCATCCTGACTGTGCAGTTGACTGGGCCAACTAGATTAGGCTAATGTAAATACATCGGGATGTATTACACTTCGTTCTTAATGCATCTCTGTAGCTGTGCCCTGTAATTGCAGCTGGTGTATGATAGATTCTTTGTTTGTGCTGTGCTTTATTCTTTTTATATTTGAATTCAAGGCAGGAGGCAGAAGTACATGTTTTTGGAATCAAATTTGAAAAGCACTTCTAACAGATGTTGATAATTGTATGGTGCTTTTGGCACTGCTAGAGGAAAGGGCGAACACAGCTGGTTGAACTGTATTTACTGAAAATAAAAAGCTGTGAAAAGTTCTGCTTATTTTAGTATAGTGATTAGGCTGAGACAATGCACAAGTATTTGAACAAAAAAACAACTGAAAGTTTGGGTGTCAACTGTAAAATACAGTTTTGGAGTTCAAAAATAATCTAAATTGACTGCAAGTCATATTGCTGTATTTCTGGAACCTCATTGCTTTTATCTTTCCTGACTTTTTCACCCCTTTATCTCCAATGAGATTGTTATTCCAGAACTATTTGGAGCACAGAGATGACCTTCAATAATCCTCCCAGATGTATATACCTTCATCCTTATATAAAATTAAATGTTGTCTGCTGTTTCAGTATCAATATCCCAATTTGAATGGATCCTTATGGCATATCTCAACCAAATTTATCCTTTGGAAAATAGTTTTGTGTTGTTCACTGTTTTTCCTTTGCTTTCAGTGTATTTCAGCTTTGAACCCATTAATATAGGTATTGAACACCTGTCCTATTTCACATCCCTGAGGTACCCAACTCTTAACTTCTCTCTACTTGGAGAAGCAGCCATTAATTACCACTCTTTGTTTCCTATCACTTAGCTAATTTTTAATCCACAACAAGTATTTACCTTTTACCCTATGGTTATTTATTTTCCTTAATAGTTTCTTGTCAAGGATCTTATCACAGGCTTTTGTCAAACCAAGTAAGTTATATCTACCAAATCTCCCTCCATTCTCCCTGTTTCATTAACAATGCTCAACAATTCAAATAAGGCAGAGGCAGTATTATCCATTCAGGGACGTCCAGCTTTATCAATGTGTATTATAGAAATGCTTCATTGTTCTGATCTTAATCGTATGCTATCAGCTACTCTACAGCTAAATGGAGACATCATGTCCGCAATGTCTTTAGTTTCTTTTTCTTAAAGATTTACATTATGTTGTGGGGTTTTTTTTCTTTTTTTTTTTTCCTAAATGCATAGAGAGATATATATCTGTGACAGCATCTCTTTTGCCTTTTTATTTAGATGCAGTCTTTAATATTGATCAATCACTACCTTCACAGTGGGGCAATCAAGTTGAAATCACAGCTGATTTTCTGTTTTTCTTAATCTTTCTTGAAAACACTTTTTAAATGGAGATTTAAAAATATTTTAATTATTAAACATATTTTAGGAATACCTATGGGATAAAAATACACCTGTCACTTTCCTTAGTGAAAATAAATGCAAAGACATTTCTCTTCTCTGCACTCAAGATACTCCCTCTGATCAGCACTGCTGCATTGTGCAGAGACCACAAGCACTCACCCCCCTCTAATTCTGTTACTACTTATGCATTGTTGCTGTAGGTATATTATGGTAGGAAGGGTAGAATTTACCAAAGCAGGAAAGAATAGGGGACATGTAGCCCAGCTGCTTTGTAGCATTCCTCAGGGCTACTTGCAAGCTTTGTGTCACATGATGTTGCAGCATCTTCATGGCTGCATCACTTCCTTCCATATGGTAACTGCATGGGTTTCTGTCAACTTGGTCTTTATTTCCTCACCAGGCTTCAAATTATGCAGTAGTTCTTTTACACTAACCATTAAATTTCCTATTGCAACATGTATTGGCATAATTGCATTTTTTATCTGGACTCTCAAGTAGTATTTCTGCATGCCTTTAAACACAATTTGCACCATTTGATTTTAGGGAGGAGTGAAGCAACCCTTACATATCCAAAGTTCAGTTTACCGTTGCTAATAAGTTAGTCAAAAATGTGATGAAGTTAAGGTGTCTTACTGAAGTTATTGGAGAAATGCTGATAGGAAAAAAATCATAAAAGCTACCTCTTTCTATAAGCCCCGTTGTATATCTCTCTGTGAAGTATTCAATCACAGGTAAAAATTAAAAGCCCATATTTCTAGGTGACAGACTTATTCCTTTGATAATTGAATGTCACACTCTTTGAAATATCACTCTGAAGTGATATTTCTGCTAGAAGTTCCGTAATAGCAAAGATAGGAGACTCCATGTTTGGGTACCAGCTTTATCTTCATTTTCAACCTCCCTTCCATCTGGGGAAGAATACTTTCTAATTACTTGTTGTTTTCCAGATCACTCGTGGTCTTTGCTCCCATGCTGAGTGGAGATTACACTCTCCTATTAGCCCTTTTAAGGTCCTAGGAATGCCAGCCATGCCATGTGTGAGCAATCTGCAGGCACCATTAGCACTGCTTGAGTAGCTCTTGATAACACTCACTATGAAGTCAATTAAAGACGTCAGGGGGTGGGCTGGACTGCTTCTTTTTACTAACAACTCTCATTAGGGCGTGGAGGATGGGGAACTTGAACAGGTGATTTTTAGTATTTTAAATAAGAACTGGCAAAAACACCCAAAGTAGCTTTCTCCTTTGTTTGGCATTCATTCCTTTCTCTTTCCTTCCTTTACTGATTTCTAAAACAAATCTCTGATGGATATGCTATTTTACAAAGTCTGAAAGAAGCAATAAATATGAATATCAACAAAAGAAATCTAGACAGTTGGTAAAGAGAAGAAATCAGATTAGTGTTTCATAAGTGAAAGGAAATCTTCGGCCATCATTTTTCAGAGCATACTCTGGTCATGGACAGCACCTCTTGTCATGATCTGGGCTGAGTTGAGGACACTCTTTTATAGAAATTCTTAGTACCGTGCAGCTTGGGAAACATGAGAGTTTATAAATATTCAGGAATATAAAGATATTTAAACAATTACGTAGAATATGATGTAATTGTCCCTGTGTTTATATATAAGCTTCTAGCAGCTGTGAAACTGTATACTGCTAGGGAGTACACCGGTAAAGCTTCTGTGTGGCCTTGAACATATGAGTTTTCAGTAGCAATACTAAATGCCACTGAGAGTTAACTCCTAAAGTATAAGAATAGGTGTTTCATAAAAGAAACGTAAAATATAGAACAAGACACATATAAGCTGTAATAATTAAAAAAATTGAAAAACAGTTCATATTTTTGCATGTGTTTTGAAATAAAATCTGAGGGCAAGTATTGTTGCTCACCAATGAACCTGATTTTACAACTCTTGCACAGAAATATTAGGAAAAAAGAAATGTAAAAATCACAGAATCGCGGAATTGTTGGAGTTTTGTTATTCACAGCAAGAGATCCAGTTTGTGATTCTTTCTGCTGTTTTGGTTTTCGAGGGTTTTTTCTTCTCTTTCTGCTGTGCTGAGTTTTTTCATTATTATTTTACAAATTTTGCAATGGAATATGGGATCATACAGTTCAACTTTTCCAAGGTTTTGCTTTGAGTAAAGACAGTGAAAGCCCAAGTCTTAAACTGAGCCAGGTTATGTATTTCTGCTCTAGCAACCATCATTATGATTGAGATTAATTCCAAGCAGGCAATGGAAGGACTTTTAAACAAATGTTCTTCCCTGGCATGAAGGTTGAATCACTCAAGTGTCTTTAGTCTTGACACGGTGTAAAAATGAAAACAAAATCCAATATCCCTATTCAGGTCTTCCATTTTCCTTATATCTCCCACAAGGTATTCCAGTGTCCTTTTGAGAAATAAATTCATTAGGCTAAAAGCCATCATCCGTTTGGAAACAGCAACATATAGTATAACCTTAGCAGGGAAGCATTACATAAGAATGGATTATACAGTGTTTTAACAGGAAAAATTTTATGTGCTTTGAAATGACCATCGTATCATACTACAAGAGAGTACAAAACACTGCTTGTATCCGGCAGTTTTTTGCTACAAGTTATAAAATAATCTGAAATGGTTAGTTTAAATTCTTCAAGCATTTTCAGTTCACAGCAGCACATCACTTGCGTTAAAGCTCCAATCCTGTCCTGCTGGTGAGCGTATCTCATCTCACTACGGCTTCTCTCTCCTGCAGCAGCAGGGGGATGCAGTGAACAAAATGACTCAGACAGCAAGAAAGCGCTATTTCTCTTAGTTTCTCTTTTTAAAATTATTATGTCAGCTCTGAATTAAAATGCTATCAATTTTTTTTCATAGAATCATAGAATGGTTAGAGTTGGAAGGGACCTTAAAGATCACCTAGTTCCAACCCCCCTGCCATGGGCAGGGACACCTCCACATGCTTACATGTTCATAAAATTAACATTATAAAAGTGTTTCCACTTTTGAGGTTTGGATATGCACAGCCATGATTTCACAAATCTTGCACTAATATCAGTTCTGCTTACATATTTCTGCTAAATATTAGACTTAATAGAGTAGTCGTCCCTCCCATATATAGCAATTGAAAACTGACACTTTTTAACTTTTTTACAGCCTTTGTTGCTGGTTGTTCAATTTATGCAGTGCTTATGTAGGGAAAAACTAGTAAATATAATACGTAATGACTTTTTTTTTTTTTCCCTCAGTACATCATCTATCTTCTATTTTATGTTTATGGTATCTCATTTAATTTTACTTGGTCAATACAAGGAAATACAATGGAGAGGGTTTTCAACATTAATAATTATTATGCCAGTTATTTTCAGAATAATTTATTTCCAGCCATCTTGCTGAGTGTTTGAGAGAAATGACTTAACTTATCTGCTTGTGTGTGCAATAAAGATAAAAAGGGAGATTGTTTACTTGGCTAAAAAGACACATTATTTGTTTTCTTTTGAAATAGCTGAGAACATGAGATGTAAATTAGTGTAGAAAAAGCAATATGCATCTCCATCAGAAGGGCATGAATGTTAAAGGAGTATCAAAAGCAAATTTAGAAATACGACCTGACTTATTGTATTAAATAACAATTTTCAGCCTACGCACTGATACCTCAGTGAGTAACTGTCCTGGATTTATTTTTTTTAATTTTGGTAAGATGTGCATTATAGAATTGTGATTTGGACCACTGTGCCAGAAATTATGCAAAGTACAGAGAGGAGATTGTAAGAATCTGTGAAGATTGTTTTATTTAAATAATCAAAAAGATAAGCAAAAGAAGTCTTGATCATCCATTTACTGGATCTCTGGGAACTGAGATCAGTTCATTGTTCAGACTCACCCAGGAAAACTATGGCAAACCTGATAACTTTATTTCATTTTGTATCAGCCTGATACCACAAGAATGCTGTCCTATTACATATAAGTGGATTTTTTGACTGGTTTGGGAAGGCAAGAATTGTTGATTCACTCAACAGCTGCTGAAAATGTTAAATCTGGTTAGTTTTCACTTTTTTTTCTTTAGATAATTTTTGTTCTGGTCTGTTATTCCCTACTAATGGTATAGAGGCTGATAGAGCACAGACCACTTTTCTTTGTTGTTCCCCATACACTGGCATGCCTAACCTGCTGCATCCATATTTAAGTTTAATTATCTCTTTAGCATGCTAGTCAACTTTAACAAGTTGGAAAAATCCATATTGGGTCCATTGTGAGGCATGTATGTAAAAAAAAAGAGTATCTATTTTATGGAAGTGGCAATAATATTTGAAAGCCACAGAAAAGGGTATGATAGGTACAAAATTAATACTTCAAGAAATCTTAAATCATATCACATTAGACTGTTCCTTGAATGACTCAAGGCTTCGAAGTTGTATTTTTCCCATCTAAAAGTCTGGGCTGAATACCCTGGCAAGGTATGACAGTTTTTCTAGTAACCCTTCTTTGGCAGTTAAAATGAAAGCTGGCAAAATATCTTCCACACTAATGTCATATAGCAAATAATGGACAATAGACATTCTTAGTGCTGAAGTTACTGAGAAGTTGTAACTTTTATCTTTAGCTTTGACTGTTTTGTTAATACATTTTTTCTTGCTACTGTGAGGAGATATATTGAAAACAAGCCTGGACCTTTAACTTTCACATTGAATTTCTCTAAACCAGCACAGCAATTTATTCCAGTAGAAACTGTTAAAATAAATGTGATCAGGCTTATATGTTACGTATAAATCTATTAATCACATACCTAACTCTAATAATATCTACCATTATAGTGCAGACAAACCCTGCTCCTGATGCACATACTTGATCAGAATATTATTCTTGGTACTCTCACCCTTATGCAGTGAAACACAAGAAGATGGCATGCAGTTAGCAGGACAGTGCAAGGGAAGTGCTTTTGCCTTAGAGGTAGGACATTCCCTGTCATGAATGAAAGCAAAAAAGCAGGGGTGAAGCTGTAACACTGCTGTATAATCAGTACCCCAGCTTGAGGGCTTCTGCCTCTGAACATGAGTTAGGGCAGATTCATAGTTAGTCTGATGTCTTCTAGGCCTAGGTCCCTGATGACCTCTGCTCGGGTATTCTATCATGCACAAGAATATAGTAATGATAAATTATAGTATAGCTTTGTACTTGAAACGTCCCTGCAAAATTCCTGGTTGTCCCTGATGTTGCAAAAATGACAGGAGGAATATTATATGACTTTGTTAGAAAGTATGACTCGTAAAATAGGTTGGTGGCAATTTTTACTTACTCTTTTGAAACAAAAATTTGCCACGGGCTAGGCTGTTGTATCTTTTAATATCAATGCAGGTATGACTGTTGCTCAATTCAGTAAACTGTATCTACATGAACACTTCTCCCAATTGAAAAAAACAACAGGGAGTAAGCAATAACATAAAATTATTTTTAGAAAATGCATTTTTAATTACTGAACTGCTTAATTATTGGGTACTACTGAAAATATCCTATGAACCTCATCACTATGCAAATGTATTCAGTTTTGGAAACAATTAAATGATAATAAAGCATTCTTTTTTCTTTTACAACATATTACTGTAATGAAGCTGTTACCTCTCAGTGTGCATTTTAATGAGTTTTAAGTAACATTTTAATGAGCTCAACATTACCATAAACCCAAGGATTAGATAAAATTGAATTTACTGGGAAAAAGGAAGGGTTCATTAAGAGTTAATTATATAGTTTAAGAAGAAATATAATTCATCTTATGATGTCCCATCAACCAAGAATCCAGCAGTAGATCTATACTTATTAATAGGTGTAGAAATGCCATTATTGCATTGACATAAAAACATGGGTTTTCACACTACTGCTTGGATTTCCAATGTAAGTTTCTGTAGTGAAATCCCTGGGTCAACTTTGTTCTTATCCAGCTCATTATTACATCTGAGGAGAAAAAATACCAAGCTTTGTATTGCTGGTTTGTAATTCCACCTACAATTTTTATAAACATCGTGGACAGGGAAAGCAAAGTTTAATGGATTTACCATTGCTAGTAGGATCTGAAGGCAGGTTATGAATAAATGTCTTGGCTTTATTACTTTTAAAATAAAAAAAAAAATAAAAGAACTGGTAGAGACTGACTCTTAACTGTCAGCACTACTGACATGCTCGCTCTAGTAGTGATCTATTGAATGACTGCAGCCTAGGCTCCTCGATGTCTAGAAATTGCAGGTAAATTCCCATACTCCCTGCACACAACAGCTCTATGTTGGCTATACTGTACATTCAGATGTATATTCAGATGTTCAGGCCCTTCACAATGTGGAGTTAAACTGCTTGTGCTCATTAAGTTCAATTACAGAATGGATTTACTGCTTTGCATCTGCTAACATTGGCATTTTGGTTTAACCATTTGAAAAAGTGTGGATGATTGTAGCTAAGTGCCCTGAGATGTCTAGTTAGAACACAAAACAAATTCTAAAATCTTAAGCAAATTATTAGTTGCACTGAATTAGTGTAGTGCTCTCTTGTTCATATGATAGCCCTGTGACCTGCTATTTCAGTTTTTTAAAATACGTGTTTTGTGAGTTTCAGTGAAACAGAGTTGATCCCACTGTTGTAGGCGAAAGAGCATTCTAGCAAATATCTGTTTGAGAGAGGAAAATCATAAGCTGTGGTCAGCAATTAGACCTGCTGGAGTTCCATCACTCCTGCATGTGTCAGATCCAAAGGTGTTCCCTGAGACTGTCAATTCTGATTCCTGAGCTTCAAAATGAGAAGGTGAACCTGGAGACCTACCCTTAAAGGATGATTTACAACAGAAGTGAGGGTGATGGTGGCATTCAAAAAGAAAGCCTAATTAGTACCTTGGACTGCATAGGTGCCCAAAAGGAAGTGCAAAGAAGAGCTATTAAGCAGGTAATAAATTCTGGATATGACAGGAAGAAAGCAAAGTGCCACTGAATGTGTAATTGTGAAGCACATTGTACTAAACTTCCATTTGTTCAGCAGCAGAAGTGTTTCCATCTCTTCTGAGTTGTTTCCAGCTGATCCATCTGTTGCTAAGTAAGAAAGGAAGCCCCAATGAACAAGATTCAATTGTAAAAATCAAAACATGTACCAACTATTGGGTGAGCATCATTTAGTGCCCCATGTTTTCTCCTTCAGGAGCTCACCGCTTTGTGTGAATGTGGCAGCACAGCCAGGCATGTGGAAGTCTTCAGAGAGAAATGGAAAATGTTCCACACCTACATCTGGAATTAGTCAGAAAAGGAGGAGCAGAGCTACAGAGGTCCTCCTCAAGGGAGAGTTTAATTCAATTTGCCTTAATTGAAGCTGCACAAGAAAACTAGAGAATGTTTCCAGTTCTCCTGGTCTCAGAGAAATCCCACAGCATGCACTGGTTATATGAGCTATTGTATTTTATGTATTCCTTATTCTAAATATAGGGAAGTATAATGCATAGTTTAACAATACATTTTCCTTGGTGGAAAATCTGGTTTAAGTAGTGCTATTCTCTCCTGGCCGCTTATTCCCTCCAGTTGTAATAGCTTGTCATTCTCTCAGTTGCTTATGGATCCAGGCTGTGAACTGGGTCAGTTGAGTGATCTGGGTTAAAAATCCTCCAAACAGGAGACTTTTTCTTTTTTCTTTTTTTTTTCCTTTTGTAATTGGCATGGAAGAAATTGTTGGTACTACTTGGCCTAGAATCTATCCCAGGTGAATGCTGTGGCAGGCTAAAAATTCCCTCTGTCCAATCCTGTCTAGTCTAATAATCTAATCTGCCTATTTCAATATTATACTTTGTCTATCGTATGGCTTTTGAATACTTTATCTTGTCAGTATAGCCTCTTGTTTTCTAATGCAACTGAAGAATGGCAGTAACTATATAAATGTATACAAATTAAATCTTTTGTGGTAGTTACAGACACAGGTACTATGTGTCTAGTTAAACTCTACACTAAGGAGGAGTGAAACGAATGACTTAAATGTGCTGGGAGGTTTAAAATAATACCAATTAAATATTTACGTTTAAAATAATACCGATTTCAATATTTAGTAATTATATGTGCCTGTGCTAGAATAGAATCTTTGTTACACTATTAGTCTGTGTACAAAATGCTAAAGGAAGAGGAAAAACTGTAAAAAGGATTTTATGTTCTCATTGTGGGATTAACATAGGTCTTTCAGACGCTTAAGAGGAATACGAGCCCTTCAACTGAAGGGCTGCTCCAGGTTTTGAGTAATACACCAGTTAAAGGTTGTTTTACAGGAACACCTCAGATTGTTTCTTCTCTACAGTCTGAGGTAAACAATTATGTGAGCTGTGTGTTTGCCAGTTTTATTTTAAAGCCTTCAGCAGATGCATAGTTACCCTGATTTTCTCTTGTACTGAACTGCCAGAGGAATATTCAGCACCCAGTGTTTAGAAGGATGTGAGGCATGTGGAGGATTTATTTTGTCCTGGTTTTATTTTACTTTTTGTTTTTCTATTATGCAAAATTTGTTGTACATGAAATAACACTTTGGGGAAGTTGTATAAGTTTGGAAAAAAGGACTGTTTCACCTTTACTGCAATTCAAAATATTATGCTATTACATTTTCAACAGTGTATCTGGGAGCTGGTGTAACCACTCAGCTGAAGGTCATTTTGAGTCTCAGGCACAGCATAGTGTGACTGGAGGGTGGAGCTGGACACCCAGGTTCTGGACTCCCTCTGGGTGCTGAAGCTCCCCTTTCAAAATTGTTGCTTCAGGCTATTATAGTTGGTCTTTGCTCCTGCTTCTTTAATTTTTTTCTTTCCTCTTGCACAATGTAGTGAATAATAATGAGGGCATTGTGAATTCTCATATACTTTTTCTCTTTTGAAAGTAAGTGGGAGAGTCATATTTCATATTGTATAGAAGTAATTCCTTATACTTCTTGAGGCGATCAAAACTGCAGAAGATTTCCTGCAAGTTACACTATTTTTTTCTGTGTTTTGCATAAAATCACAAATCTGGGGCTTCTTTTATGTATTTAGACTGTACAAAACTGTTTTATCTAGTTGTTTGTGGATCATTTCCTAGTTGTTAGCATGTTGACATAATTCAAACGACTGTCTCCTAAGAGCATTTAATACCGGGTCTACATATCACATCTCTCTTTCATTTCTTTAGAGCTCTGGAAACTTAAATTCATTTTGTAGAATGATACGATGATAAATGACAGATAAATTATTTTGTATTGCTCAAGACAATCCCTAAAAAATGTCATCTAACATTTTTGGTCAGTTGTTAAATTTGAAAGGAAAAATTCAATGATGGAACTTCAAAAAAACCTGACAGTTGAACACTGGAGGAAAAAAATGTTACTACTGTCCACAGGGAAGGTGCAGTTGGAGTTTTAATGAACAATGTGTGGACCATGCATCCATGCTTTTTTTTAATTTATTGTAGAGGATTAAAATAATATGCAATCATAAGTGGTAGAGGATTTTTAGGGGGTGGGGTTTTGTAAATTCTTGGAGAGGGGGTGCCAAATATGGCTGGAGCAGTGAGCACACATACTGGTGGCTTGTAGTCTTCTGCTGTCCCACTCCCTGCATGCACAGTTCCTCCTTCACAAGGCTCTTATTTTCCACTGGCTTCAAATCATAGAATGACAGAATGATTTGGGTTGGAAAGGACCTAGTTCTAACTCCCCCTGCCATGGGCAAGGACGCCTCCTACCAGATGAGGTTGCTCAAAGCCCCATCCAGCCTGGCCTTGAATGCTGCCAGTGTTGAGGCATCCATAACTTCTCAGACTGGTCATGTCTCAGTGACAGCATGTACAAACATGTTTTATGCATTTCCAGTTTCCAGTCTGAATTTGCTGGGACAAACTCTAAAAAACTTGAAAACAGTTGAGCCGTTCAGAAGGTTAACGAATAAAGAAGGCACACTAGGGTCAGGTCCAGCAGGAAATGGCAACTGCTGAGCCTGTGTGCAATGTCATGCCCACTTATGGGACAGAGGATACAAGGCCAGCCAGGTCTATACAGCAGGCCTTTTTAAAACAGCACCTGGCAAGCACCCCAAAATGGCCTGTTGACATGAGGAGAGTTTGCAGTGAGGTATTTAAGAAGCAGCAGACGGCTTCCACTGGTTCTGTGTACCAGCTGTGGATGCAACTCATATTCCATATCAGATGAGTGTGGCTGCACAGTCCCTTTGCAATGGAGCTATGAGAGCTTATCAAGAAATGTGTGTGTTTCTACGGCTGCTCAAATGTCTCAGTTTCAATCCTGACTTCTGAAGGGAGCAACACAAAAGCACTGAAAAAAATAAAATAAAATCCTGCTCACAAAAAATAATAGATGAGTTTTAGATTATAACTAACAGATAAAGCTTGATAGAGACCGAGGTTAGGCACAGAGGTTGGGGGGATGGAAGGAAGAGAATTCCTATGTTGGGCAACAGCCTATTTTGCTTGATGGTTTGCCTAATGTGGCTAAAGTATAGCAGTAATGTGGCAGTGACCCCCTGCCAAGATGGGAAAGCATCCCAGCTGTTGTGTATGTGTTGTGCATGTGTACACAAGAAGTTTATTAGAGCCTATTCACACTTCAGTGGAGCTCAGAGATTGCCGTCTCTATTATATTGGTTAAATGAAGCATATAACATTCTATATTTCTCGTACAAGAAATATTCATTCATTTGTATTTGTTTTCGTGATTCTCATCTGTTCTTATTCCTTTGTTTTACTGAGGGCTTATGTACATTTTAGATGTTTTGGCTGGGCTTGAACTGGAAGCCCGGGGGACTGAAGCAGCTAAAGTGGTTGTGGGAGAACCAACTTCAGTCTGGAAACACTAAAAAAGCAATTGCTCAATGCTGTGTTAAACTCTAGGTAGCATTCGTTAGGTTGAACACAGTGCTGCAGGTACCTGGCAGCGCTACTTTTGTACTCACAACAGTAAAACTGCATGCTATTATACTGTGCTTTCTGAACTTGCTAATTAAATCTGTACTTTCTGGGGAATCTCTGTGCTGTGCTCAGTATGTACAGTGCAGTTTCTGTGTGCTCTTCTGAGCACATGAAAAGCTCCCACCTGAATTTCATTCGTATATCCCTGATAGTAACATTTGAGGGTTTTTTGGATGCCATTGCTTTTGAAAGTTGGTTATATATTTCTAACTCCTTTAGGTTTGGGGTGTGTTTTTTTTTAAATTTTGCTGCTTAGAACCTAAGAATGGCTGTACTGCAGGAGACCAAAGGTCTATCCAGTCCACTCCACCCTTTTTCTGACAGTAGCCTACAAGGGATTCTGGAGGATTGCCTTTTTTACCAAACACAACCCTTCCTACTGGGAGAGAAGCATAGTTGATGCTATTTGAAGAGTCCTCTAGAGATTTTGGTGAAACCAGTCCCATATTCTTGCTGTGAGGAAGACGTGCTGACATATGAGTGACAGTGAAAGTACACTACTTCTGTTGTGATGTGGTGGTTTTTGAAGTTGTGCTTGGCTCCGCATCTGATATTCACATTAGTTGGGAAAAAATAAATTCCTTGATTTTCTGAATACGTAGTCCATTAAATGTGAAGAGCATGTAAAAGCTAACGTCAGACACAAGGATCATTAAATAACTGTTCTAGTAAACTGCTAAATGTCTGATCCTTGTTAAATCTTAAAAATTACAACGGACCATGCACAATTTTTAAAGCTCTTTGTCTGCAGTTGTGGTACCAGTTCTTCTAGAATGTCTTTGAAGTTTTAAGCAAGTAATAGGGTTTTTAGTTTCAGTGAAATAAAACTCTTGGTAACATCCCTTGTTAGCACTAGCAATCTGTGCAGTGCATTCATCAAGAGTGATTATGCTTTAAGAATAAGAAAAAAGAAATCTGCTCTGTATCCTAGAGAAAATTTTTCAACATATTGCATTCTATAGCTTTAGATTTCTGAAATTACTTAAATGTGGTCTTCAGGATATTTGCATTCATAAAGAATACTTGGTTATGCTTATTGCTTCCCTTTGCCTTCCTTGACTGTCAAAACACAGTGATGCTTTTGAAGATTTATAGCAGATGGGTAATGAGATTGCTGACTGTTAACTGCAGTATTCAGAATTCGTTGGTGGAAGGAGGCAGGAGTTTAGAAAAGAGAGGTTATTGGGGCTTCTTTGCAATGAAGATAGGTGATAGAACTTTGTTTTCAGTCAGGAAGCTTAAAAATAAAAATGTTATATTCCAAACTGAAAAAACTCCACTCTTCATGCTATCTAGTAGTCAAATAAAATCTTACAGAAAAAATTATGGAGATGTCAGATTGCATTCAAGTGATCACGATGAATCACAAGAAAGGCAAGGACACTATACAATTTTTCAGTAAGTGTATTGAGGCTGTATTGCATATGCTTAATTCAGCACAAATAGCAGCCTTTCAAAAATCAGAAACAGATCAAAGCTAATGGCTGTGATAACTATCACTTGTATACCTGTGTAATTGTGTAAAAGGGAAAATAGGTCAGCAGTGCTCTTAATTGGGTTAATAGTTGAAGAAAGATTTCAAAGCCTGACTTTTGCAATGTGTGCATAGAATCATAGAATCACAGAACGGTGTGGGTTGGAAGCGACCTTAAAGATGGTCTAGTTCCAAGTCCCCTGTCATAGGCAGGGACACCTCCCACTAGAGCAGGTTGCTGAAAGCCCCATCCAGCCTTGCCTGGAGCACTCCCAGGGATAGGGCATCCATAACTTCTCTTGGCAGCCTGTTCCAGTGTCTCACCACTCTCAGAGTAACACATTTCTTCCTAATACCTAATCTAAAACTACCCTTTTTCAGTTTAAAACTGTTAGCCCTTGTTCTATCATTACAATCACTGATAAAGAGTCCCTTCCCATCTTTCCTGAAGGCCCCCTTTAAAGTACTGGAAGGCTGCTATAAATAAGAAAGGAAAAAACCTGTCTTCTGACATCTGTGCAATCAAGTAGTTGAGATACACCTTAGACTGAAATTTAGAGGAGAGAAAAAAAAAACCCACTCGCACTGACTCCTTTTGGAATCTGTCTACTTACTTGTCAGTGTTGATTCTTGCACCTGATTCCTAACACTGTAATTCTCTGTTCATCGTGTTTAATAGATTCTGTGTTTAGAAGCAACAGTCTCCACTTTAAAGTTTAGAAATTAATGCTCATCATAAAGTCCAAATTCTATAAATGTCTATATCTGTATGTGTGAGCTATTAGAAGTTTTAGAGGATGTGTCAGAATGGAGTGTTTTTTCCACATTTTGGTCTTTGCTGAGGCCTAAGAATAAAGAGCGAGCTACCTTTAACTTGTAAGTACTCAGTAGGTTTCTGAGTTACATGAGACACATGAAATTCTGAGTGAGGAAAAGGGATGAAGACTCAGAAAGCTGCTGAATCTGCAAGGAAGAAGATTCTCCTTGTTTCCTGATGCAGGTATCTCCCTACTCCTCTTTTCCTCACTTTGATTTCTAGGGATCCTAGTAATCAAACATTTTTGAAGCTACTGGTCTCTTTGAAAATACCCAATAGCTCTGAAAATGAATCTTGTGAGTTTAGGGCCTCATTTTAAAGTCAAGTCTGAACATTTTCAGTCACAGTAAATGAGCTTCGTTTCGTGTTCCTAGGCAATATCCGTATAAGAAGATAGGTGAAGGATGGAAAAAAAAACAGGAGGAAAAAAATGTATGGTTCCTTATCATCTTTTTTTAGAAAAAGATGGCAGCTCTTTTCAGGCAGTGCACGTGGAAAAAGAAGTTCAGGAACTCCCTGGGAGTATTGCTAGGACTGTTACCGAGGTTGTGAGTATTATTTTTTTTCAATTTTCCGTACAAAATGTGACAGAGGCAGTTGCTGAAACAAAGAGGTAGGGCAGCAGCATCCTCAAACAAAGTATATTATTATTCTTCGTGAGGAAGGTTGTCTGTGACCTCTTGGGTTTTTTCTGTCACCTTGTTTCAGCAGGTAGTGCTGGCTTGCTCAGGGATGATTTCAGCAGATCATACACATTAACCAAGTTCTATAATACCCCCCTGCACCATACGCTACCTAAAGTATAATAATCCTTTAATCTGTCCACTGCATGACATCTGGGCAGTTATTTGACATAATAATTCATGTTGATTGTGCATATCAGTGTGTATCAGAGGAGAGAAGTGCCAAAGCAGTGGTGAAGAGATGAGGATTTAGGAAAATGCCCGTGGGGCAGTGCCTTGGATCGGGGGAGACCTACCTGCATGTGGCAGGTGACCAACCGACCACCAATGTGGCTGTGTAAAATGTTTACATGAGAATACTATTATCCTGAGATAAACACAAAACAAAATAGGAGGGGGAAGATAAACTACCAGGACTCAAGTTACAGAAGCACATTAATATTTACTCGATATCTCTTTATACCCTCTAGTCAGCATGACAGATGTAGCTGTGTTTTAAGACATTATCATTCATTGAAAAAGGCAAAAAACTCTTTCCCTCCCTCCCATCCCCGGTAATCTCAGATGTTCGCCGTGCACGCCGGGGGGAGGAGGTGGCGAGCTGAGCGCTGGTGGGAGAAGAATGCAATTATCCCAAAGCCTCCTGACGGGCATCCACTTCTTCCTTCCAGCTTAGCTGCTCTGACCACAGGCTGGGGGCTCGTGGGACATGGACCAGATTGAAAAAGTGGAAGCAGACAGATGGTTATTTGTAATCATCATGTAAATGTAAATCCTATAAAAATGTTTTCTTTCTAAGGGCCTGAAAGCCGTTGTGGTGGAAAGCAGGATTAAGGCATGGATATCTAGCCTAGAATAATTTTGACCCTGCCACCTTCCCTCCTACCCCATAAACGTAGTGGCTTTATCTCTGCTTCCTTTAAACAAATTGCTGGAGCCGCGGTCGAGGAAATTAATTCGGCTTCCATGTAATTCCCTGAGTTTACGAGCGAGGCCTGGATTTGGGCCTAAGCTGGCAGGTGCTGGTGAGCAGTTGCCTTGGTAGCGGGGACTTCTTTTTCGCTCTTTCTCCCTCACTCTGGCAGGTGTGTGGCCAGCGAGTGTTTGCCTCGGCACTGCCCTTTGCGAGACGGGCTTGCCTGCCGACTTATGCTTGTGGGTGCCTGAAAATGGCCGTACAGGACTTTGCATGCCTTAAAGACTGACAAGACAGCTCACAGACATCTATCTTGTTTGAGCAGCCTCGGCTTGTTCGAGCTATAAAGAGACTGATCAAACTTTAATTAACTTTTGTCCGCAGCACCGTTGTAGGCTGTGTGTACAATTTAGCTGTCCTTTCCAGCTCCCCGGTCCCCCGATGCCTTTCTAGACAGTGCATTGTAGCAATCCAGAAGCTTTTGCCCTTCTGAGGCTTTGCCTCTCAAACGTGAGGATGTTTGTGCTGCCCTCAGGCTGGCAGAAGGGAGCAGCTCCAGCTGGGGCAGGCGGGGCAGGACAGGATGCCATCTTTCTCTTTGGCTTGCCGTGTCAAATGTAGGATAATACCCATCCAAGCACAAAGGGAGCTGCGTAACCTGTGTTAAAATCAGAATAAAGGGAAATAAGAACATGGGATGAGTTGCCTGATGGCAACATTTCACTGCCTGTGTTGAATTTTTAAATCGCTAGTATTTGTGCGCTGCAAAGAGGGCTCTGAGGAGGGCTGGCTTCTCAAGTGAACAAAAGCCTCTTGCCAGTGTGTGAAGAGAGTGATCCGCTCAGGCACACTGATAGCTATTTGGAAGTACCCAGCAATTGTGGATAATTGGCTGAGGAATATTCTGCAGCTCTCAACCATTTTTCTTGTTTTCACAGATGATTGCGCCATTAGATATGGTGAATGTACTAAGCTGTGCTGCAACTTTTCCACTTACTGTGCTAATAAGTGTGAACTCAACTTCCAGTTGATGCTCCTTTCTTCTGTGGTTTTCTGTGCTGCTGGAGTTGGACAGCCAAGCTCGCCAGCTCGTGCTTGGGTCTCTTTTGCAGGCGCTCTTCCTCTTCCCTACTCCTTCTCTCGGTGTGACATTTGGATGTGCTTGGATGGCTGTGCTGATCAGATCAACATCTGTGCTTTGTATTGTTGCTGTTATATTGCATTAAAGGCACCAAATCACAGGAATGGCAGCCCATGCCCCCTGCTCTTTACCTTGTTTTTCTCTATGCTTTTATTCTTTCTCTTTGCCTTCCTTTACCTGGCTTTTTGTTTTCACTCTCCTTAGACTTAGTGTTCCCCCTCTTCCTCTCTGAGTTGTTTTTTCTCTTTAATTTATATTCCACACATTTTTCTCTTATCTTTGTCTTTCTGTCCCTGCTTTATTTTTTTCCCTATTTCATTTTTCTCTCACCATTTTTTGTTTTCCTGCAAAACATAGAAGGCTTCAGATGGAAATGGCGAGATATATCTATTAAAGATTCACGTATGTGTTGAGGTACAGAGCAAGATTAACTAAGCCCTGTAGCATCAATTTTGTCTTCCATTCAAGCCAGATTTGCAGTAAGGCTTAGGTAAAGGAATGTGATAAAATCAAATCACCTCTTAGCCTCACATTCTGTGAGTGATTGGAACCTTACAAAGTTGCTGGGATGATTCAGAGAAAGTTAATGTAATTTGCTGTATATCATCCCAAGAAACCATATTTGTCAGCTTCATATAGCAGTGTGAAACACTAAAGGAAAACACCTTCCTTAATATTGTTTCCAGGAGTTAGGAGTCAGGAGTATTAAGTCGTTATGTTGTGGGATCTGCTGATTTTCTGGGGATTTTCCACTGAAGTTCTATAATTGTAAAAAGAATCAAGCCAATAAAAATCAATATTTATTTTGTGTGGAATAACAATGGAAGAAGTTGACACTTATCCATTTGCCAGTTATATGAAAGAGGGCATAGCATTGCTTAGAAGTATATTTTTTTCCTCTGTGTCACAGTGATCACAGACACATATGAAGATGCTTCCTAAAATAGGTGATTTTGTAAGACACTTTTTCTGGTTCTTACTCTGAAATTGCTGTGCTATTAGCTTTCTTGGCTTTGCAAAATGTTGTAGTGCCAAATAGTGAGCAGCCCATGATCTTCAGGGTACTGTTTCTGTGTTGCGCATTGCATAAGTTATTTCTTCCATTTGATCTTGAAAGTCTACAAATTCCCTTTCTGATGGTTTGATTATTGTGAATCAAAAGTATATGAGTAATTTGTATTAATCAGAAGTATTTTGAGGTTAAGTCTTTTGTTATCTGTTGGAAAAAATCAATTGGGTGTGTCACCTAAGAAGACTATGGGTTCTTGCCAGAGCTTCATTCTTTGCCCACTACATCCTGTCACTTTTATTTTATGCTTTAAGAGCAAGACCTAAATAATCACTCTTTTTTGTGTTAGAAAAGGAATTAACTTCCAATTAATTCCCTCCTTCCTCTGGGATCTACCTGTCTATCCCAAAATGGGGAACAATAAAAGTTACCTCATATGTGGTTTTGAGTGCCACATATATACAGCCCACTCACCTCAGCCCATTCAGAGACCAATTCTTGTCTGTATTAATCATATTTTCTTCTGGTTATTGCAGAACAGCAAAATACTCAGTTCCAAATGTTAAAATGGGGCACATTTTATTAACATTGAAAGCAGTAAATTATCTCTGCTTATGAAATGAGACTGAGCAATTTCTGCTGAACTCTTCCTGACTTGCCCCTTCGCTAGGATACGGTGTTTTCTAATTTCTCAGAGGGCCCTGGTTCCATTAAGGGCGAGAACTGCTTTAAAGCTGTAATGAAAGCCATACGTAGCTGAAATTCAAGGAGGGGAAATGCCCTAAATTCTATTTCAGTAGCTCATCTAGAGCTATTTTCAGTTTTATGTTTATAAGAATGTCAATTAACCTAGAGACTAGGACTCACATGGAAGAATAACGATGAAGTGGATATCATTTTAACACACTGAAGCCAGCTAGTTGGACCTAATCCTTCTTCATAGAAGCTTGATTTACATAAGAAGCTGGCCTGTGTTGCCTAATTTAGTTCTCAAACAGCTTGGAGATTTAAATGCTCTTTCCTTTCAGCGTCGCAATACAGCACTGGTCAAAGTTGCAGAAATATTAAAACTAAAAAATAAAAGGAAAACATAAATATGCTGGAAGCACGCTACCATCAGCTTGATTTCTCCGACATCTGTCAGAACTGGTGATCACTTCGGCATGTATATGGTGATAACAATAACAGTAGTAATAGCAATTCCCTTAACCAAGGTGTAATTGCAGTTTGGTATCATGTCACCTCTTTACCTAGCTTATGCTGAAGTTGGAGGTCCAGACAAGCCAGATATTCAGGGTGTTGTTTTCTATTGTGAAAAGAACTCAACATCAGACCTGTGATGCTACTTTTGCAATTTAAATTAGAAAGAGTTAGAGCAGTGAATCAGACCAGTGTTCTTATCTGGAAAAAAAACAAGGAATAAAATCCCATGTATGTGAAATCTGCCTCCATTGGACAAAGGATCGCACATCAGTCACACCTCACCAACTTCTTTTATGAGATTTTTTTATAGTAAATATAAGATGCAAAGTCATTACCTAATAACGGTTGATACTTTTTTGGTTTTGTTTAATATTATATGTATCTGCATGTATTCAGCCCCCACCCTCCAGCCCCCCTTACCATGTCATCACCTCTAGTAATATTTTTTCTTCTTTTCCTCCTTTATTGGATTAGTGCTGCGGGATGACTTCCGCCAAAACCCTACAGATGTTGTGGTGGCAGCTGGAGAGCCTGCCATATTGGAATGCCAGCCACCTCGTGGACACCCTGAGCCTACCATCTTCTGGAAGAAAGATAAAGTCCGTATTGATGACAGGGAAGAGCGGATCAGTGTAAGTACAACTCCAGTGGTTGTCTACAGACACAGGGCCTGCATTGAAGCCCCACAGCTGAGTGCAGCAGAACTTTACAGCTTTTTAGCCTTTCCCATAGAGATTTGTCATTACTCTGACAGTTTGCCTCTCTGAGCTTTCCCAAATGAGGAGGGGGGAGAGGTTATTTGTTCCTTCTGGTTTGGGTCTCCAACTTGAACTTCATGAGTCTTTGTTTGTATAACCAATGCAATGGAGGTCCATTAGAGCTGTAGATTTGGTCATGTCAGATGTTCTGTTAGATGGGGGACTCAGTGGATGTCTTTCACCAATTTGGCCTTACCTTTTCTAGATCTTGGTTCAGTGAAATGAGACTATCAGACCTTATATCAGAGAGGTATTTTAAAGATGTAACCAGTCATACCTATGAGGTACACATATGCCCCATGGGAAAACCCCAACATCTTAGGATGATATTGGTAATGTTGTACTTAGTGTAGTAATTGGGATGTGTATTCTAAATGAAGGCTGAAGTTATACTCTAGAGAATGATTGCTCCTAAATAGAAATACCTATTGAGTAAATGAATAACACAGGATGGATTCTGTGACGGTTCATTCCATGTACTGGATGAAAAAGGATCCAGCAGAAATACCTACCTTATCAAGTGATTAAAAATTATACCATGGGATGTGCAAGCAAATGGGATAAATTAAGGGTGCAGGGGTATATTTAATTCCTAATTTTTAAGTGCTTAGCTTTTCACTCTTAATATTCCTTTAGTGAAGTTTTATGTTGTATGTAATTATATGTAACTCATTCAGTTCTGACCTTATTCAATGTGGAACTACTATCAGGATGCTTGTTTGTTGCTTTGGATGCCTAAGGAAGGCATCAAGCTAAACAATCTAAGTAGTTGCTATTTGTGGGCCAGGCTGTCTCTGCTTCTACAGTAGAGGAAGGAAGAGTGGCAGGGAACTGGTTATCATTCCCTGACTCAAATTTCTTTGGCTGTATTCCTAGGTTATTCTGAAGCACCCCATTGTCTAACTTTTAACACTGTCTGTGACTTCACAAGCTGCAAATTTTTTACTTTATTTCTTCCAGCTACCCTGCTTTTTCACTCTATAAGCACCCTTTGTAGCCACGAAAATGTTGTCTTATAGGAGTCAGAAGAATTCTCAGTTTGGGCTAAATTTAGTCTGTCTGCATCAAGGAAAAGACAAAATCTCTCTTAATCAGTGAACAAGAAAACTGTTCAGACACAGTAAAATAAAATGAACTAAATAAAGCTAAGTAAAATTGCCTTTTTCTTGAGAGAGATGTCAAGAGTGTGTTACATATCACAATGCAGGAAATGCAAGCACTCTGCATTGCCAAGGAGGCAGCAAGAAATGTAATCTTTGAAATGTAAAGCATCTAAAGAAAACCAAAGAAAAAAACTGAAATACATTTAAAATCAGTCAGTAGGGTAAAATATGTTCTACAACAGCTTAAAGGTATTTAAGTATATAGGATGATAATTTTAAAGCTGCACATATATTTACGGAACTTTTAAATGCCTTAGTTGTGGAACTTGCTGCCTGAGAAGGTAGCTTTTTTTCTAGTATCTTTTCTTTATCTGAAGTTAAAAATATATTCCTTGTTTTGAAACAGATACGTGGTGGGAAGCTGATGATCTCCAACACAAGAAAAAGTGATGCCGGCATGTACACTTGTGTTGGAACAAACATGGTGGGGGAGCGAGACAGCGATCCGGCAGAGCTCACTGTCTTCGGTAAAGCGACTCGAGCTTTTGTTTCTTTTTCATTACAAATGTCATAAACTGAATTGACCTGGGTGACTCATCAAAACATGAGACAAAACAAGGTTAACAAAACACAATGGTAGTGCTTAAGCTGCATTTCACAGTTTGTGGAGAAGACCAGGTTTCAAAGCCTTCAATTTATAATTATGGAGCTGTGATGGCTCAACATTTTCCTTCTAAGTGCATAGTTTCAATCTAATTGGAGGTCCTTAGTGATATGCATACACTCAGAGACGGTAATGCAGGACATAATGCTCTCTCTCACAAAATTGCCAAATGTAATTAAGCTACTTCTAATACAGTTGACAATGCCTGCCTAACAGAGATTTGGACCAGCATTGCCTATTTAAATAATTCCTTATTCCTGTGGGGTTGTGAAATCAAACCTTTGTAGGAGAGCATAAAAGAACTCAACTGATAAGTAAAAAGTCGTTGGAGAAAATCATGAGATCAGCTTTTTGAATGTATAGAGATAGTTTTGTCATTTGTTTTTTAAAGGGTGTGAAACAGCTTTTCATTCTGTAAGTTAGGGCATCATTTAGGTTTTTGGTACCACTGAATGAACCAAAAATTAATGGGTTTCCTGTGTGAAAGAGCTTCCAGACCTGATGGGCAAAACAAGTACTTGTTGGGATCATTTGCCCTATGGTTAGGGTCTAGAGCAAAAATAGAGTAATAGTGAACCTAGAGCTGGATCCATTCTGATAACAACTACATAAGAAGGAAAGCAGCAAAATCCTACTGTGGTACCTCTTGCAGTCATGACATTTCTACTTACCATTAGCTGTGGTTTTGTAGGAATTAGTCAAGAGGTTTTGAGCAAACAAAAGGAAATCAATAAATAAAAAACCCTCACTGCTAAAGAAAACACATACATACATAGAAAAAAGAAAGAGAAAGAGTATTAGTGTTTCCTCCTGATACACCTCTTTGATATCCTTGATATGATACCAAAATTTCAAACAAGACTGTTTGTAATTCCAGTAAGACTTTTCATAGAAATCTGAAGGTCCTTTCTGAAGCAGATGCTCCTAAATGTTTCACCTTCTGCCTAGTATGGTGCACTGGAAACCCCAGTCACACGTATTGCCATCTGTGTTTGCTTGTATGTGCAACTCAACATTTGTTTGGCCACTTTAAAAAAAATGTATTATGGGATTTACAAAAGGCATAGAGAACTTTCTGCTAGACAAAATCCATGAGTGACAGAGAATTTGCTGCTTTCTAACATTATGACACTGTAAAGACTTCCACTCCACTTACTTTGTTGTGGATTCATGGAAGCATATGACTTAAAGACAGAACTAGTATACTTTGCAAAAAAACACAGAAAGAGTATCTATCAAATTTTTATGTCCTTTGCAGCCAATCTATTGAAGTCGTGTCTTTATACAGATGTAAAAGAGACATGACATATCTTCTTCATCAGTTTAAGTACTGATGATCTCTGGTAATACTCCCTGTGGATAGCAAGCAGATTGCAGTCCTAAACTACAAAGCCTTAAGAAATCCTTAAGAAAATAATTTGTTAAAAGCATTGAACTAGGAATAAAAACTGAAATGTGCATGTAATTTCATATCCTGCAGAGCTACGAAAAGTATTAGGTCTGTCTTGATAGCCAATTACAATACCCTGATATTTTTTTTTTACAGGATTTATTCAGAGCAATCAACTTGTAAAATACAATCTAAGCCTATTTTGGGAATACTGAAAAAAATCAGCAATAAACTAAATTAGACATTTTAGTTCTTCATATTTGTGTTAGACTACCTAAAGAAAAATGTACTTAAATTTCCTTTCCTATCTGGGTATCTTCCTAACTGAAATTCCCCTTCTATCTATGTATTCCCTTCCTATCTTCCCTTTTTCTGTATAAGAACAGAATGTAGGAAGCAGACGCTTGGGTTATGTTCTGCTCTTTGACAAAAAAATTTGACTACCGTGTGTCCATTCTCTGGCTACCACCTGGCCCTGAAGCTCTGTGTTGGTGTATTGGGCTCACTGTATAAACATGTCCAGGTTAGTCCTGGTCTGCTCTGTGCAGAAAAAGGTGACTTGGCTTTGCCTTCCACCAGCAGAACAGTTGTATTCTATTCCTGGACTTCAGGCAGCAGCTTGTGTGTGGGTGAGTGCATGCATCAGGGCACTGGAGAGCATTATCCATGATATTTCCAGGAAGTAATGTATCTACTGGACAGTCCAATCAGTCTAAGCATACACAATAAATCCAATAAATCCAGCAATTCTGGGAAATGTCAGATTAGCTGTGCATGTTCAGATAGACTTTACAGAACACAGGCAGAACCATGGGTCATCTGTTAAGTCCAGTCTTCCTCTAATAGGACTCACAGATTTGAGGAACATGGGAATAGTGCAAACGTTGAGGGAAAATATGCTAAAAATGTCATAATACTTATATATTATTCATGTGCCCAACTTTAACTGTTTGGAACACATTTGAAAACAGGCTTTATAATTAAAATTAAGATATCTTAGCTAAGAGACTTGGAGAATTTAATAAAGTGGCTGGCAAGCCTACAGCTGGTGCTGATTCTGGAGAGGAATGTGTATTAATTAGCTGATTATTAATGTCTCTATTCCTTTTCCAAATAACGAACCCCCAAATCCTTTCAGTAGTGTGAAGGGGGCCTTAGTAAACACACTACTCTGTAGGAAAAGGAACTGTTTCATACTAGTTCTCCAACCTTTCCAGGAATCAGCCACTTGTTACTTTTGGCTTTGCAAGTTTTTCTGTAATACCTGAAGTTAATTTCTGCATGTGACTTGTGACAGATCTCTGGCTCCCTGTACAGTAAATTTAGCTTGAGGCATTGCCTCTGGAAAAACTGAGTCAGTGTGGTGGTAACTGGTGGCCCGAGGGGAACAGCATGGAAACCTACCCTAAAAGATTACAACTTTCCTGAGTTTTGAAATAATAATAATAAAATGGACAATGAGAACCTTGGAAAGGAGAAGAAAATGAAAGTTTCCCATATGCAGAATGTATCCACTTGGCTGGGTACTCATTCAGTAATCTTTGCTGAGAGACATTTGTGGATAGTACATGCTAGTTTTTGCCTTTATGAGGCTCCAAGGTGTAATCTTGGAGTAAAGCAAGAAGGCAGGGTCTGTCACAGACTCGAAGTTGGCCTTTACAGGAAGTTAATAACTAATCCACCGATCCTAACTTTCACAAAAAGAGGCAGCATGGTACTTTATTATTATGGACGCGCTATTCTAACGGCCAAATTCAGAAGTGTAAGTGATACAAATTAGGCTGGTTTGCTTGTGTTTGGGCTCATAGCTTTTGGCTCAACAGATTTAAAGCGAGATGCAAAACATAAACAGTTTCATTCCAATTTGTTTATGAATGCATAATATGGAGCCAGAAATTAAATAAAGTAAGAGGTACTGTTTAAGTTAACCTTTTATTATTTTGTCATACTACTGCACTGTTCTCAGATAAGTTTTCAAGTTGTTTTAACTGTTTCAGACTCCTTTTTATTCCTTTGGACTTAAAATGGTATGTTTGAAGAGAATGTACAAAGGTATATCTTGTATATTGATTCTGAAGCCCAGTAAAATCAATGAAAGCCTTAATATATCAACTTCAAGAGGCTGGCATCAAGCAGTGGAAAAAGATATATTTAGAAGAGCCTCAAAAGAATATAAAGCATAACTTAGAAGAGTACAAAAATGCTTTAAAAGATATGTCAATTCAGACATATTAAAGATTGTTTTGGGTTAATCTTTGATTTTAGCTTTAGTACCTGAACCTTTTTTCAGCTAATAAGGTCCTGTGGGATGAAGAGGTATTTTTGTCTGATGCTTGAAGAAGTATTTGTGTTTGATGTTCTCTAGACATTGTCAGGCTGAAAGAGATACCATAGTTCCAGAAAGAGTATACTATGATGACATGATGTTACAGGAAAAAAAATCCAAAAACCCCTTAATGAAGACATTGTGCCCCATTTTACTTTCCCGAGCTCTGACTATATGAAAGGCCTTAGCAGAGAGTCTTGTCCCACTGTATACTGGAAATTAGAAGCTTTCCCAGCCATGTGGAAAATCTACCAAAAATGGGTACATATTCACAGTTCAAGACAGAAAAATTGGCAGTATGTATTTTGTCCTTCAGAGCAAAACTCCTATTTTTCTTCAAAACCTTCTATTTCCCACTTGCAGTGTACTTGTGGCAGTTTGCATAAAGCCATTTTGGCTTTGCAATAATTGTTATCCACAGATACTGGCAAGTTGTAATAGGATTATGATGTCGCTGTGAAAAAGGATCTGATTTTTCTCATAGCTAATGCTCAGTAAAAACTTAAATTAATAGGGTTGTAGATGCATATAAAAGGAGAAAAATGCTAACAATTAAAAAAATCATTCTATTTTATTTGCATGTGCCTCTTAACAGTGCCTTTACTGTGCAAGCTCATCACATCTTGGGTATTATTTAGAGTGTAGAAATTTGCAATGTCTACACAAGTGCTTATTTCTCAAATACAAAATGGAAAAGTGACTAAAAAGAGACAGTAGAAAAATGTCTTTACATATAAACCCACCTGCTTTTGTAATTGTATTTTCATTTATTTGGCAAACATAGGTGAATTTAGTGTGATCTTAATATCCTGTCTGCTTCCACATCTTCTTTTTTGGCAGAGCATTTTACTTTATCCTGACCATGTTGCAGTTAATGAAATATCTACACTATTGACAGCATTCTCAAGTGAAACTTACTTCCAACCATGTAATGTTTCTTTTTTTCCTTTACATCAGAACACTACAGTGAAGAAAGCTTTTCTTTTTAAACTATTTGCTCTTAAATCCCTCCCCAAAGCCTTTTAATTTGCATTTTAATACTTCTTTTAGAACATGAGAACATTTTTTAAAAATAATGCCTTCTCTCCAGCAAAGACAGAGAAAACAGTTCTAAATCAGATTGAGCCTCTACATTATGGAGACCATCAAATCCTTCACTCTAGCAGTTGCTACAGCAGAGAAAATATATTAAGGTAGTTAGGATCATTTTAATTAGATTGACGTCCCATATATGGCTGTCTAACTTTTTGAGGAACAGAGAAAGGGCAGTAATACATCTGAAGGTCATCTGAGTCTCTATAACAAACTGTGATACTCAGACTGATTGTTAAATAGAGGAAAAATTGAGTTCTCAGGTTAACTTGTGTCAGCACCCAAAGCAAGGAAAGGATTTTCCTATGTTTCTGGTTAAGATCAGTCCTGTAGGTTTTCTTACAGCATGTATCTCAAGCACTGCAACAGATTGTAGGTGTGTGTCCAGATTGCATTAACAATCCCTTTTTATAACTGCAAGCAAAGTTTATTCTGAAGTTATAAAGGTCACCTTAGTAATAGCATGACCGGTTGACATGACATATAACCATGACCTATTTTATAGTTCTCTTCAAAGATTTTTAATATTCATCAGAGAACATCTGGGAAGTGGGTACTTTATTTACTCAGTGAAAGCTTATAAAATAGCTATATTAAAATTTTTATATGTATCTATGATTTTAATTTATTACCCTTTCTTGTTGTTTCTCAAATATATTGTGTTCTGAATGCTGTTGACAGAGTAACAATGTTTAATTATACCACAAGGCTTTATTTATGGGCAATCCGTATCAAAAGGAAAAAATAAAAAGGTTGTTTCTCAGGTTTAGCTCTGAAACTAAATTTGACCTGGCTGTGTGAAGAAACCTTCATTTAGCATGCTTGGGCAAGCAGCGCTCCGTCTCCTGAGAGATTAACATTGTAAGCAAGTTATACAGGTGACTCAAATCCAGTTAATCTCACATAAAGAATGTTAATTGCATTGGCAATGGCGTTCACTCTCATCACTTTATAGCTGTGTAATTAGCTATTGGACATATTCAAGGGGCTGTCTGAGTGATACAAATACAGGAAACAACATAAGAGATAACTTGTTCTTTCCTGATTCACACTGTGCAAAATGCAGAGATGATGGAAAAACTGAAATAGCCATTATTGGTATTTGAATGCCCTTGCTAACTGGGATCTGTACTTACATAGCTATTTATTTTCTAGCAAATTCTTAACTATTTTGGAAAATATACAGTTTGAAAAGCTGATCTGAAACAAACTGCCTTGATGTGGAATCAAGTGATTCACCTAATGACCTTTGGGCCATTTACTGTGTTACCAGCTGGGTTGTCCTCAAATGTGATAGGAATTTATTTTCTCATCTCCTGTATAGAAGCATTTACAGCCACAAGTAGCAATTTCATAAATATGCATACGTTAGTTTCTTAGCTGTTTACAGACGGCTTTTATAAACATGGTCCAAAATAATTTTTGTATGCAGACCAAGCCAACACAGAGGTACATGCAGAATTATTTAAATTCAGTGTGGATGAACCAGGGTCTCTAAATCACCTATAAGGATGCTAATCTGGATCTAATTTTCTTGATTTAGGCTCATCTCTTAAAAAACAAATACGAAAATGAAGAGTGTATTGTGTATGAGCTCAGAGCAGAGGTTTGTCTGAGCTCTTCTTAGGAGAGAAGTTGTGAATAAGATAGTGTTGCAAACTTACAGAAAGTTTCATTAAGATATTCCCTTCTAGATCCACATTATTACAGGCAGGCTAAGTGCATTGCTTGCATTGAGGTTAACAACTAATGCTTTTGTTACTTTGTCCAGTTTTAGTAAGTTTGTCAAACTAAAAGGCTTTATCTAAAATTTTCCATGCCTAATTGGAAAATTGAGTCAATGGGGGTTTTTTAATTGCCAAAATAATTAATTCTTTTCCAAGAATGTTGAAGTTTCTGCAGTTTGGAGGTGATGGGGTAATTGGAAGGAAATGGGGAAGGATTTGAAGAAGAATGGAGGAAACTTTTTGTCCTGAGAAATGCAGACCCGTCATATTGAATAATAGGGACCTAAAAATTGATGGGAAATAGCTATACTATGCCAGACGTGTAATTTCTTGCTTGTCCCAAAAAATTTCACTAAATTTAGCAAATTACAGACCTCTCAAAAAAAAAAGTAAAAATCATCAATTCATACACCAGAAACACCAGGTAGAATGTAGGTCTGAACAACATTTTCCTGTAACTGTATTGCACTCCTGCTGCTGTCACTCTCCTGGGATGATGCTTGGTTACGTCAACCGATTTTTCTTGTGTTAATATTGTGAATGGGGTCTATCTGGGTGGCACAGAGAAAAGAAGCTCCAGTTCAAGTGTAGTTCAAACACACAGCAGAGAAGAGTCAGTTTGCTGCGAGGTACGAAGAAGTGAGAGCCGTGGATAGTTGGAAGGGAGAATGGACTTCTGACCTTGCTGAGTTCCAGCTGTGAAAAGCAATATTCTGAGCTAGGAGGAGACAAATCGACTAAGGAAGCAGTCGACAGCTGGAAAGAGCTGGCACAGCCAGTGGCTGAAACAGAGAGGACTTGAGGCACTGTCACAGGCTGGCAAAGACACATAGGTGAGGGTAGGAGCAAACCTAGCTGGAGACTGGGAAAGGTCAGGAAACTACATACACAGGGAAGAAAAAATCAGATGAAACACACTCAGGACAAGGAGCTATAGTGAAGGTTATATATGACTTGTACATAGAATAAAGACTGAGATTTCAAGGTGCAGAGAGAGACTAGAACTGAATTTACTTGCCCAAACACTGCTGGAATCTGCAGGTCCCTGGCAGGATTAGGAATGGAACAAAAGCCATAGCTTGGGAGAAACGGAGAGAAGAATCTCTGCCTTCTAGACATGTTTTTATCTCTAGCATCTGGAAAAGTGCGATAGATTCTTGAGCATGTCTATTCTTCTGCTGACAAAATATGTTTTTCCCAGCCAATAGGTCCCCCTGCTAGTATCACGGAATTCCTATGTGGTGCTGTCACTCATTTACATAATTGTTAACAGGTGGTTTTGTGTTCCTTATTTTCTGTCTTAATATTCCAATTTGTAAAAGTGGTGAACGTTTTATCAGCTGCAACTGAATTCAATGGAAGTTGAGCTTTGAACACACAAAATTAATGCTAAATTCTCAAAAAAAAAAAAAAATGATGGTTTTGTGTCTCAGGTTGAGCATCAATATTTAGCAGAAATTTTTTACCTTGCTTTCTTAGATCTCCATCACACCTCAGAGAGAAGCTATGAAAATAAGTGAATTGTTTATGAAGCATTAAGATAGGTGTAATGGAGGTCACGAGGAAATTAATAATTCTGCCTTTGAAGTGAAGTTTGAGTACTATGACAGGAGGCCACCCACTAAATGGTACAACTAAAGTGAAATATTAAACACCTGCTCATTAAATGAATACCAACAATCTGGAGATGTTTGGGGAAAAAATAGTATGTGATCATATAATTGCAACCAGTCCCATAAGGTATAAACAGAAAGGAAATGATTAAAGAGCATGCAGAGAGCCTTAGTTCTGGCACTGAGGTGCTGCATGCTTGATTTTGCAACCTTATTAATGTTCTTTTAAAAAAAAATATTGTTATTATTTGGATATAACAAACACGGATAGCCCCCATAAACTCAACTCTGTAGTTATCAAGACAAACTACCTGAGTCAGAATCTGGTATTGCTTAGATCTGTGTGAATTTTGAATAATTTCTTAAGTGACATCATACCCTTCAGCTTTCTGAGAATGAAATGTGAAATGTAGTGTGTAACCAGTTTTAGATATCTTTATAATAATTTCCTGTCTTGAGTGGAAATACTGCTTCATATAAACCCAGTCTTATAATGGTTTGGCTCTAGCATAAATAATTTATGACAATATAAGTGTGGTATGGCTAGGAGAGGGCAGAACAAAATTTATGCAGTCCAAAGGCAACTTAGAAACTAACCCCGGTGACATCCTTTCAAATGAAATTACCGGTACTTTGAGTTTGTACCAGTATAACTGAGATCAGATTGTGGCTCTGCATCTGGATTTTAAGCAGGCCTGTGCAACATTATGATGATTAATAATATTTGTAGCCGTGCAGGCTAACATAACAAGGATAAACAGAACTTATTATTCAGACCTTAATTTAGTTTTCCATGGTGAAGTTAGCGATGGGGATCAGGGAAGCTCTGACCTCTGTACAGTAGTCCACAATCGTCTGAGATGCATACCACAGAGTTTACATTTTCCTCCAAAGTATCAAGATATTGATTATTGCCACAGGCAGGCTGTCTCCATTGGCGGCTCATATCTCGCTAGAGCAGGCAGGAACTTTTAGATCGCGCTCTGTGTATACAGCGGTGCAGAGCCAAAACATTCACACGGAGGGACACCGTCTTGGAGACCTCTCTACTGACGTGGCAGGTGGGCAGTCAGTGCTAGCACGGGGTTCCTTCTGGTAGCACTCAGCTCTTGCGGGAGGGCCGGATGCGACAGCCCCTGCCTTTCCCGCCTGGCAATCGTCTTCCAAGCTCTTTGTGCACATCATCAGTTCCACTTGTCTGAATTTGTGGAGCTCAGCCTCCTTTCTTCCTTCTGTGAATCAGTAAACAAAAAGATGCTGAAAAGTCAAAAGTGTTCATTTCAACCCTCTGACTCACTAAGGAATTTTAATGTCTCTTTCAAGAACGGCCCACGTTTCTCAGGCGACCGATTAACCAAGTGGTGCTGGAGGAGGAGGCGGTGGATTTCCGGTGCCAGGTGCAGGGGGATCCCACACCCACAGTCCGGTGGAAGAAAGATGATGCAGACTTACCGAGAGGAAGGTGAGAGCAGCATTCGTGTTCCCCACACTTTCAAATTTCAATTGTTGGTTAATACTGCAATCACTCCCTACTACTTATAGTTTGTTATTTGATGTTATGGCCAAGATTTATTTCCCATATTGCTGGTCTTTGGCACTACAAAACCCGTTCCCAAGCCAGCTGAGCGTGGAAACCCAGTCTGCATTGAATTGTCCAGGTAATAGATTCCTGTGGAAGGAGGGAAAGTGATGCGTAGGTATTGTGAGCACATGGGTATTCACTGAATTTGCTCGAGAAAGTAAAGATGGTTTAGGAATGTGCTAGTGATAGTAGCCTTCATAATAATGTGTTGATACCAAAAGGGAGAAAACTTGGCTGGAGAGTTGCAGCGCCACTCTGTCGCACTATCAGGATGAATTAGAAGCAGAGCCCTGTGGTTGGCTTTGCTGGCTCCTTTGCTCATGTCTGTTAAGTCTCAGAGAGAAACCTTCCTCTTGAGTAAACAAAAAACCCAGCTAGCAAGAGTGGAAAACAAAGTTGAAATCTGGAATAAGCCCCTTGTGTTCAAGAAAGATTTGTTCAGTCTGGAACAAAAGTGGAGAAAACTCCAGAGTGAGCAGGGGATGAGAGTCTGTCCTATAAAAGGACATTAAATTAGCTTGGCTCATTTCAGCTAACAGAACAAGAGTTTGGTCCTCACTTTGTGGAACTCTTTCTAGTTTTGATGCTGAATCAGTATTAGATTAAAAAATCTCAACACAGAAATGGTTCTGGGAACAGAAATGAGAACCCAGGTCTCCATAACCTAACCAGTTCTTCTGGCCCTGTGAGTCCTGGTTAATTTTTGCACAGTGATTTTAATTTCAATAAGAGACATGAATAGTGCCACCTTTTTTTTTCCCCACTATTTCCCAGAACAGTTGATTGTTGTTTTCCATCACTGTTGGTTATTCCTGGGATGTTGCTGATGGAATTTGAAGAAAGGGAAAAAAAACTCAAACCTATCTAAATCTTCTGTTCTTCAAACAAATGTTTTAAACACTGGACTTATGTAGGCAGGCTGCCAGTGTTATTTCTGCTTCTCCAATCATGATCTTAAAAAAAGAGCAGCTGCAATGGTGTTTGTGGCTAGCTTGTGTCAGTGTATATTAAGTGTGCTGTGAGCACAATACTAAACTGGATCTAACTACAACAAGTTCGACATTGCTGTCTGCTTTCTTTATCACAGCATGCTTTGCATCTTCAACCCAACAAGGTGAAAAATATGGTAAGACTGTTATCTGGCAGTCTTCAACCACTTGCTAAATATGGTGTTTACTGTCGCATACACTTCCATGAAAACAATGGCAAAACTCCTCAGGGTCATACAGCACAATCATGTTTGCATCTTGAGTTAATATCTTTTTTTTCTCAATCTCTAAATCTTTAACAAAATCCCCAAACTCAAATTGGAGAATACCTGTTTTAGTTTCCACATCCTCAACTCTTTAAGATGTCTTACAATTCTTCAGTTAAATATATTAATATAATGATACATAATCTAGAAAAAACATTTCTATAGGAGTATAGATACCTATGTATATATATAGAAATACTTACATTTTAAAATTTATTTCCTTGAAAATTAAAAAATTACATAGCTTTTTTGCTAATTATATTGGTCGATGTGTATGCATGTAATACATAAAATATTATTTTGAAGAGCAGACTTGTGGATGGCAGGATGAATTTTTTTCTTTGCTTCCTATTTAACTATGCATTGCAGAGTAGTCGATAGTAAATACATTGTGCTTCTGTGATTTATTCTTACTGTTGTGCTACTTCTGTTGTTTTAAATCCTGTCTGCTTCTAGATCTCATAAGCAGAAGTAATAGATGACAAACAAACATTGCCTTTGATTAGTTTGCGCTTTTATTAAGGTTTTTCTAATGACTATGTTTCTCCTTTTTCTTTTATATCTTACTGTGAAAAACATAGTACTATATCCTTCAAGGTAGTTTTTTTCTGTTCATTCATGATGTATTTCAGAGGAAGAAGAAATGTAACAGGAAGCGTAGGAAAAGAAGGTTCATCAGATACGTTCTGATCATAATCAAGTTCAGGCTCAGAATCTACTCACAATGTTTTGCAGTGTTCTTACAGTGCTGTTTAACATTTCATAACTGTGTTCTGACATTTTAAAGCACAATGTAGGGGTAGGTCTTCATTTATGTCTGCTTGCCAGAACATCAGAGGGGTTGGTAAAGAAGGGGCAAGGTTGCAGAATCTCAGGCTGGAGACCACCTTGGGTGATAGAGGACTACCATTCCCCCTGTCCTGTAGTGGGTTACCACCACCTGAGCTACATGGATTTTGGTCATCTAGTAGAGTCTAACGTCTGCACTTCAAAAGCAAATACCTCTGATGAGTTGGACTGTGTTTTCTTTCCAAAAATATATCACTTGTATAGCAAGATATGTGAGCAGAGTCTTTACTGTCCAAAAAGTGGAAATTTCCAAACCATGATGCATGATGCTTTATGAAGGAGGATAAACTTGGAACATCTAAAAGAAAGTTATTGTTTTTTTCTGGATTTTTTAATGCAAGCAAAGAAATTTGCCCAGGTATGGTCTGCATGAATGGAAGGATGAGAAAATTATAATATAGCAATTTTATAAATTAAGAAAAGAATTTCGAAGTCTTTCCTCCTTGATGCAGTGGGAGATTTAGTGGGATTTTTTTTTTCTTTTTTGAGGTAAAACTGAAATTAGCTTTCAGCATATGAACTCATGTATTTTAAGCATTTTAACATCTACAGTGAAATATGAAATCCTCAATGAATTCTCTTTGTTATTCTTCCTGCATGCATAAATCCTTCTTCTGAGCAGATCTGTGCAGCTATTGGTCTTACAGCTTTCAATATCAATTTCCTGTTTCTACATCTAACAACATTCTTTGCACATCTGTCCGTTTTTGTTTTTCAAATAATTTATTTTTGGCTTCATCCCTAGATTATAAGACAATTACAATAGGTACCTGTTTCAACAATTACTGCAAATTTTTAAATGTATTTATTGTTAGTTCAGCTTTCAAAAGTGTCTGGTTCAGTGATAGCAAAGTGTGATAAACTGAATTTTTGTATGCATTTGGTTTCTGTAATTTGCTCCTGGTGAATGCCAGAATCAGCGATACTGGATTCACGGTCTTTCAGAAATCCTTCTCTATTTTTCCATCTTACTTCCTTTTACCTTTTTTTAGTGACATGTGAAAGCAAAGAGAAAAGTAATCACAGTAATTTCTAGTGACAAATATAAACAGTATTGCTGCACCGATTGGTGTGTTGAGTAATAATTGGAAAATAATTTCAGGCTGTTACAGTTTTAATTATAAAGGTCCCTAGTGAACTGTAAGCATCTCCAGTTGCAATTGGATTGAATGAGGAAAAAAAAAAAGCAACTTCTAAAGAAATTGTTATGTTTGAAAATATGACTATTTAAAAAAAATAATGTGTCCATTTTCTTGAATTGTCTATGTAATTAACCAGAAATTTATGTATAACTATGCTTTATAACTGAGAGCAGATGGACTTAAGGCTTCATTCCCGGTTTTAGCTATTTTGAATTGATGATCCAAAAAAACTATGATAGTCTATATTTTGAATTTAAAATCTAAAATTGGTTCTTATGGTGGAAGTTTTCAAAACGGCAAGGAAAAATAGGTCTCACTAGCAGTGAAAGGAAGTTGCTTGTCCAACAACCTTTAGACATGACTTTAGATTTCAAGGTCTGTGTTATACATTATGGAGCTCTTCTGTGTATGGCTGGGCAGGAACTAAGAAGGCAATAAGAAGGACAAGGTGGAAACACTGTTGTGACTCATGTATGCTAACTGTTTTCATACTTCTTTTACACTGTTCTGATAAGGACTGAATTAAATTCTTCAGACTTGAAACTTCTTTTTAGAACCTAAACCAATCTCAGCAAATTAATAACTTGCTATTAAAAATGTTGATACTGTGCCAGCAGGGAGAAACAAAGTACAATGTGAAGTCAGGGGTGTGCAAAGCTTTTTTTCCAGAAGCTGTTCATTTTAAGTCAGTGACCCAAGACGGAAATGCATTGTGAATCAGGGGTAGAGGTGCATGGTATATATTTTATTTTAATTGCTCTAAAAATTCAGCATCACACCATAGCTCCCACAGTACACAAAGGCTAGGGAATAGGTAATCAAGTATGACTCATGTCAAACTATTGGACATGAACAGGATATTGTGGGGTCGCCAGCCCTATGCCTTTGGCTGAAATATTAGGTTCACTATTTAATGAACAGTTCCTTTTCATTTTAAGTGACACAAGGAAATAGCAAAAAAAAAAAGTATTAAAGTGACTCAGACAATTGTTGCCATGCATAACAACTAGGATCTATTGAAAATTAAATAAAAATTATCTTTATACATTTAAGGTTTTTTTCCAGCCACATGTTCAGGTAGCTTTCCCTTTGATGTCTGTTTAGCAGAAATAGAGATTCCACTTTCCTGCTAAGGAGATGATGGTCTCCCATGTGGTGAGGAACTCAATATGACCTGGATCAACTTTTGATTCGTCTGCTTTTTAGTCCTGGTAACAGGAAGAAAGTGATATTATTTGAGAGTCTCCAGTATGGGAGTGGCATATCTATGACTAGCAATTTAAAAAAGTTTGAATAAAGTTTGTAGAATATTTCATATCTTCAAATTTTCTAGTGAAGCCGAAGAGAGCAGCTGTATAGTGTGTAATTACATAGCAAGTAATACAGATTTTTTTTTTATTTTTTTTTAGGAAGTGAAGAGATTTTCAATTACAAGTTAAAATTTATGACACACTATAATAACTGTTTAAACCTTTTACGCAGAAGAAGCTAGCAGTTCCAGCTCTTTGGGAGAGTGAGGTTAGCTCAGCAAATGTATTTTTCGGTTGCCTTAAAAATGACTGAGTAGTAATCACATGGGCCTCTTTTTTGCATTCCAGCCCAGAACAGCTGGTTTAGCTCAGTAAATACATCTTTAATGAAATTACAACCTGCTCTTGTAAGTTGCATTTACAGGCACTGTCTGATTAGATGAATATTGTACTAGAGATGAAAAGTGGCAACTGCACCAGCAGGAAGAGGTATTTGTTTTACTTGCCACCCATGCAATAGAAGCGTAGGCAGAAAAACAAAGAGTGATGCTTCAGAACAAAAATGGTGTGTCATTTACACAAAGTATATTGCTAAGTGTTAAGAGATTGTAGGTTATTAAGTGAAACAGAGCAGTGACACACAGCAGTGAAAATCATAAATAGCACAGTAAGGTTTCTTATTTATTAAAGATTAAGAATATTAATTAAAAATTATTTGAGAAAACACATTCTTAATGCATAGTCTTAACTTAGAATGTTATTAGATCCATCAACAAAAATCTGTGTAGATGTTAGTCTTGCTGTCTTTTTAAAACTGGCTTCTTTGTGCCTGCAAAGTAATTGCATACACATAGCCTGGGCAGAAATACTGTCTGTCACACTTCTGATAGGTGTGCATTTTCAGTAAGTACTATAATTTCTGTGCTTTCCTCCATGGCTTCTTGTGAGCTCAAAACTAAGGGTATATGATGAAATTCTAAAAATATCTTGCTGTCTTCCAGATGCAAATCTTTGAAATGGATTTAAAAGTAATTGACAGCAAGCCTTATCCCAATAAACTCATAAAAGTTAGATTATTTTAAGAGGACATCCAGAAAGGGCCGATAGCCAGAGATATTCTGCATTTGTATTTCTCCATGATCAGACGATAAGGCCCTGTAAGCCAGAGAGACAGTAATTTTTAAGAATAAACATGGTGCTACATAATTCTATTTATATTCTGAGGATGGGATAGTGAGGTATTTAACTACAGCCTCCTCTAGATACAACCAAGGGGAGAATGACCTTTGAATGAAATATGAGTTAATAACACTACACCGCTGTGTGCTTTGGTCGAGTTAATCTCTGTGCAGATTGTAACAAAATGCAGTCTAATGTGTATTGAAAATTAATTAGTAAAGAGTGTGTTTTAGTAGTGTAATGGATATAATCTTTGGTTACATCAGCAAATTTCTGTTGCAATTAATAACAATTAATGGTTTTAAATAAAGGGTCAGAGAAAAAGGATGTTTTTCATATTAGCTGTATTGCATGTACTATTCATCACCTCTGGTTAGATCCAGTATGATTTGCATGCCCATCTTTTGTTTCCTAAGCTAAAGCATCAAGGAGAGATTAAGTCCCTTTACGAGGAGCATAGGGGAGAAGATTGGATGTTCTTAATAGCTTGTCAAAAGGTGACAGTGAAAGAAAGAGGTTTAATATGCTATTTGTATTCTTACCTACATCTGGAGGGAGTAGAGGAGGTTTGCAGATGATGTTGTTATTTTGGGTTAAATGCAGCACAAGGCTGGCACAGGGCAAGCTGAAGTGCAACTTGCAAAGAGTCCGTGTAGCCTCACTGACCACAGGCAGATTTCAGCAGAGTGCAATATAAGCATTTTTTTAGCTGTTAAGCTGAATCGTTTAAGGAAACTTCTCCTGTAAATCCAGAGATATCATTTAGAGATAGAGAGGTGATGAGGGGTAATAGGGAGGCAGGGACTGGTTTATTTTTGTGTATATATCAAGAAGTACACCAGTGCTGGTGGGGTACCCTTTTCTGTTGTTCTTTTGGCTGAGTATCTCTCTTCTCTGATTGATATTTTGCCCATCAGTGATCCCTTCCTGTTCTGTAAGTGGAAAAATATTCCTTACAGTTTTCTAAGGAATACATGGCCAAGGGAAAGTGTAAATTAGAGTATTTTTTGACATTTTAAATCCCTCAAGGCATGGCATTGAATAAAGTCCTGTAAATGCATTGTCCTACAGTTACCCCGGAGGTCTGTAGTCTAACCCAGTAGTTATCTGCCATTCAATTTGTATGAAATATTAAATGCTGCAAGCGAAAATGTTAGAAGTGTGGCTCTGCTAGACTGATCAGCAGAGAAACAGTTAATAACATTGACATTTAAATTGGCTTCATGTTAAGTGTCAGTTCTCACCACAGAGCTGAAGAAGAGCTATTGTTTCAGGCAGTCTGTTTGGGGATGCATGAAAACAGTCCCCAGTTGCTTACATAAGGGTCAAGGTTGGGAAAATAGCTTTACAACTGCACGGACAGCAACCATAAAGGAATTGTGTCAACTAGCAGTCCTGCCTACATGTTTCTCTTTACATCACATGAACCATTGGAGATCTATGAAGTGATCACTGGCTGTGCACTCAAAATAGGCTTGTGGCAAGAGAATGCTTTATTTTTTAATTCTCTCTCATTTAACATCCTAAAATTGCTAAATTTCATAGAATTAATGAAGTCACTAGCAGACTTCTGAGAAAAAAATTACAGCCAGCCTCAAACATGGATTTCTCTGAATTTTCCACTCACAGAAGACTGCAGTAAATAAATGGTCTTGCAGGAAGGAGGCCCAAGAAAACAATGTAGAATTTCACTCAGAATACTCATTCTAGTGCTTGAATCTTTCTTTAGTATCAGAAAAGCAGAGTATGCCAAGTAAAAGCTTAGTAATCACATAGTTTATGCATTGTATTTAAAAGTTTCAGAACACTGAGGTAGCCTGCTTTCTTGAAAAGTATAAGGATATCAACCATTTTAAGCTCACTGTTATTAGTTTATTGACTATTAAAATTATAGAATGAAAAAGTAAAAATAGTTAACTATGCAGGTTTTTTTCTGTAAAGCCCTCAGGAGAGCCGGGAGAGGGAAGCTGGTAGTTATGTTCAAGTGCGAGTAAGATTCAAGAGCTCTGACCACAGGATCATTGATGCTACTGTAATGGCTGCCCTCAGACATTTCTTCTGCTTTAACACATTTTATCCCTGCATGGGATACAAAAGTTGTCATCTCAGCTAAAAACAAACTCACAAAAACTGTCAGTGAAAACACTGCAAGGTTATAGTTTTAACCCTAAGAACTACTTTCTGGTTCATATTGCTAAGTCCTATGTTGAGAGTTACTTAACATTAGCAAAATGTACTTTTTAATAATATGATTCCTGGCTCAAGTGTAATGTTGAAGGCACTTTCATTAAAACATTAACATGACTTCATCTTTAATTACCACTTCAAGGTTGGTTACAGATTCAAAATACAGATTAGAAAATACTTCAGTTAGTTCTCTGACAAGTTTATCATAATTATTCATCATGCTTAAGGCAAATAATAACAGACAGGCCAACACAAATTCTGTTTATTTCAAACTACTCATAATCTGTTCATGTTAAAAAAAAATGCATCAAGCCATATTTAGTGAGTGTAAGATGCCAGTTTGGGTTCAGATCTTCTTACTGTGTTCCAGTCCTTGAAACATCATTTCAATTTTTAAAAATCAGAAATGGACAAAAACAGTATTTTGCCTTTCCTTAAAATTAATTTCAGTGACATGTGCTGAGCAGATAACCCTGAGAATCAAGGGTGCTTTTCTGATGGATGAATTTATGACATAGGCATTAATAATACAGATCTCCCCAAGTGCCTGACAAATGTGTCTCATCTGTGAGGGAAAGGACTACTTCTGGTGAGAGGAGGATAGATCTCCGTGCCAAGTCATTACATGGTCTCTTTGCTCATACTTCCACCAACGTTCCAGTTTTTGAAATGTGGAGCTCTGTCTGGAACTAAAATCAAATCAGAAGCCCATTTTGGGTAATTATCATGTGGTAATTCCCTATGAGTACTTCTCTGTGCAAACAGAGATGTAGAGGTAGAAGATGGTGCCTGCATCAGTTAAGATATTTACTGAGTCACTGATTCCCAAACATATGTTTTGTTCTTGACTTCTGTTTGTTTCCAAATTATTTCAAAGAGGATAAAAAAGCAGTCTCATTTTTCTTTCTTGATTCTCTACTGAGCGCATGGCTACTGATTTTGTGAGACTGGTTATGTGGAGTCACATACGTGTTTTGCTCACTACATAAGAGTAGTACTGCATAGTGTGATGCTTCCAGAGAAGTTAAAAAACACCATTTCCTTCGACATAGCTATGGTTCCACAATGTTGGCCCGATGAATGTAACTGATATATACGTCTTTTATGAGATTTGGGCCGCTTTATTGAATGCTTTCCTTTAAGGCACAGTGCATTGTGAATTTATGTGTTACATTATTGCAATTGAGAGTGTCCACTAAAAGAAATTACAAATAATCTCCTGATCACAACCCATGAAAGATTTTAGACTAAAGCTTAACATGCTGTCAGTATATTTTAAGAAAATCAAAATAGTGAAGAGTAACCCATATCACTTAACTCTTTTTCTGGTTTGTTGGAATGGGGCCAGTGAACCATTTTATATGACCGCTTGCATATATGTCTCGCACAAAGAAATTCAAGGTAATGTCACATAGCCTTATACCTTTCTCTGGCATGAAAGGCGTAGCCAAAGAATAAATGGAAATCTGGACATATAGATGTGAGTGGCAGCCGTCCTATCAGCACCCTGGGGATACCTCCCTGATAGGTCAATTTATCATAACTGTAAGCAGGGTCTTGGAGCCACCCAGCAATGAGCTGCCTTGATTTCAGGGGTACAACAGAGTAATTTGAGACCAGTGCACAAATATATATATTCATGCTCTCTCTGTCATTGATTTGGGTTTTGCTAGGGAAAGAAAACCAGAGACTCCTTTATCTTTCCCTTAGAAAGTTGTCACTCACATAGGTTTGTGCTTCTTTTTTCTTCCGCTTATCAATGCATAGGATAGAAGGAAAAAAAGAACATTTCTTGTAAAGGAACTGGCAGTGGGGGTGGCTGCATTACTGATGAGAATGGAAGCTCTCCGTTCTGCTTCTGGATCACACAGAGCTGAAGCAGGTAACATGCTCAGGCTTCCTATCTCACTCCAGCTTCTCTCTGGCTCCCTCCATCTGGCACAGACGCTCGAGGAGCCAGTGAAAAGCTGTGGCACTGTGCTGGGAGCTGAAGTGCCAGCACCACAAAAGAGAAGTGGAGGCAGAAGCTTAAGCCTCCTTAACTGCCTCCTGTTTACTCTGGTTTTGGCCAGTAGCATCTCTCTATTTGGGCTCCCTAATCATTGATGTTGTGAGTAATCTTGAAGCTTTGTGCGTGGTTTGCAAAATAGCCTGGCAAACAGGCAAAAGAAAATAGCGCAAAGCAATTTTTGTGCCATCTTAAAAAAAAAGGAGAGCCTACAAAAGCCTACGTGCAAAGATTCTATTATATTTTATTATTATTATTTACAGTAATGTTTTAGAAGAAAATAGGTGCCTGGTCTAAATTGATGTTAATTTTTTGAGTCCAGTGGCATCAGTTCACAACAGTTAAGATGTGACTTTTTCTCTTACAAACTCCTTTAGCAAGTAGTAGGACTTTTTGAGTTGGTTTCGTTGAATTCAGTAATGCATTTTTACAACTTTCAAATACACTGCCAAAGCAAGTGCATCCTTGTATTACCAGCTAGGCCTACTTGCATATCTGGGAACATAACAACTGCAGCTGCTACCTGAGTATGTGAAACACAAAGAGGCGCATATATTTTTTTTATGCATAGCTGCATGCACATTTTTGAAAATCTGGAAATCTAGGGGCTCTGTGAAGCACTCAGTAAAATGTATCTCAAATACAAAAAAGCATATTGCTAAATCTCTCCAGGTTCAGTAAATTCTTCCCCCCTTTTTTTTTTTTTATAACCATGGAAGATTGGTGGTGAGTATGGACAGATAAACTTTCGAATGTGGTGGAAAAAAAAATATAAGTCTGTCAAAAGCAGTTTAATTCAAGATTATTCTTAGATGCTTAAGCCAATGCATGAATCCAACCTCAGTACATTAATTTGTGATACTTAAAAACAGTAAATGTGTTTTGCTTTATTTGTTATTTGGTTGAGCAGATGGTAATGGTTTTGACACAATTCAGTTTTTTATTTTTCTTCGTTTCTTTTCTTGAAATAGACAAGGCTCTTTTTCCCACTTTGTCACAGCTGGTTACCAATCAATCTCAATTCACGGTACAGTGATGATAGCACATGTTGTTCAGGGGCCAAATCTGATTGGGTTGCATTTTCAGCAGTGTTTCATATCAAAAAAAAAATTGTGTCTGTATGGCAGTGACTGTCAGCACACTATTGTACAACTGTCATTAATCAAAACTAGCAACAATGAATGCATTCATATGTGCCAGAGACTGCCAGATTTCACTCAAAATCACCCAATTTCTATTAGAATTTCCTCACCAGCAGTGTTTTCTCATCTGCTTGTTGTTTCTCTATTTCTTTCTTCCTTTCCAGTCCCCTGCCCCCACCCCTTACTTCTGGTTAATTAAACGCAGACCTGCTCTAACTGTTACTTGTAGAATAGAAATTATGTAACATGGTGCCCAAAAGTGGCTGGTTTATACATAGGCACAGACTGACTAGCTGTTTAAAAGACCTCTCCCAGCTCTGTCTGATGGCTGAAGTCTAAGCTGAACTGAAAGGCTGAGGACCTCCAAATGTTTAAGAAAGAGAAGTACTTAAAATCAACTAAATGGCCGTAAACATGTGAAACTGATGTCTGACGCCCTATGTTTTAAGGCGAATGTTGGCATTAGTTGGCTAGGAGTCAGCAATATTTGGGCAGTATGTCAGAAGGTGTTTCTTGACGCTGCACATATTTTGAAGGCATTGCCTTCTTAGTGCACTAGCAACATTAAGGACCAGCTTAACCAGTACACTATGATTTGCCACTATTCCATCATCAATCGAGGAGCCTGGTAACCCTTCTGTGGTTGGTATTTGGAGTCAGAGAGGCTCTGATCCTGATTCCCAAGTATTCAGTAGCACTATTGCAGATGAGAGTTAATTTCTTCAGAAACTCAGGTGGAAAAATCTTGATATGGGAATATGAGGCTCTGGGGCGGAGAGGAGACAAGGCACTGTTGAAGACTGCAGGTGGATGCTTGAAAAGCTGAAAACATATTGAGGCTTCACTCCTTGTTACTTCACGGTCCCTTTCGCACACAAGCTCCTTGTGCTGCCGTGGATCAGGCTACAAGCCAGTTTTCTTCCTTTCTCCTTCCTGCCTGCTTCGTCTGTCAAAGCTCTTCACTGAACCGTGGTGACTTCTGGGGACAATGTGGGTGGAACAGATGACTGAGGGGCAGCGTATCAATACTTCAGGACAGCAGATGGTTATAATGTCCCATGGGTCCATCTATGTATGAATCTAATTGCTAGATGGCCCGTTCTGTCAGGGTGGTCCAAAAACCCAGTATGGCCTTGCTGGAGAAGCAGACCGAGAGAGATGGACCTCTCCTTGAAGTAATTGATAACTGGGCCATGAAAGTGACATGTTTACGCCACCCCCCGTTTCACGACCCAAGTGGGAGATGGTGGCTGTACCCTCGCTCTGCGTCCTGGCATGCCACGCAGCTGGCTCCTTCCCCCAGCAGCCTTTGCACAATTTGCATGATTGGCAGGTGCAAGCATAAAGACTGCCGAAGCCTCCAAGGCAGCTGGCTGGCATGCCGGCACCAGCACATCCGTGAGATGAAGGAGAGCGAGTCAGCTGCAGCCCACAGCAGACTGGAGGGCCCTGTCCCAGGCTGCCCGCATCCCGCTTCAGCAGCCGCTCGGTTAGATACAGTCCTGCTGCCTGTCTGTTTTTATCTCGGCAGCGGTAAGCGAACCACAGGGATCTGATTTGTCTGGGGAAGAAAACCCAACAAACAAACAATTAAATAAATGGTTAATCGTTGCCCAGCTTTATAACTATGACCCTTGTATCAAACTCATTTATGTTTAAGTTCATCGTAGTTTTCTCATCCGTCTTACAGGAGCTGAATACAACTTTATATTTTTAGTTCCCTAGGGCTGGCCTCCTGTCAAGAAAATAAGCATTTTCTCTTGTCTGCAACTCTGTGGTTCCCGAAGACAAATAACTGCTCCATCATTGTGGGATACTGTTGTCATATTCTTGAGATTTTAAAGGGAGACAATTTGCCTTTCTCTCTTATGAAAACAGTGATTTCTATTTGCCATTGACTAGTGCAGCATAGCATGCAAAATGACATAATTTGTGAGCAGTCAAGAAGAAATGTGCCTCAACTGCATATGGCTGTTGAATGTAGTTGCAATAGATCTTTACTGCTCCAGAAACTGCATATTAAGTTCTCGGCATAATAACTTCACCCCCAACACATACACACATATAATGGTACTATACTAGTAAAAAAATTGTCCCTAAAAGTTTCTGAAGTTTGCCATGGCACCTACTTATTCTTCCCCTTGGCATATCTGAGGTACTGCATATAGATATAATTAAGTTTAAATCCTAACAAAAGGGTTATTATGTGTGTTTATCTCTGACAGAATGGCTAGCCTCAACTTGGTCTTTTTTAATTTATTTTTTTTCTAATGATTAAAATGGACTTACTGAATATAGAATGAGGCTGTATTGTGAATGTGAAAAGGTGTCTTGACTTTTCTTTATTCTTGGAATTGCTAGTAATGCTCTAATTGATGTTGTGAGCATTAATTAGACATAACAGAACTTTAAATGTTTCAACGTACAGGGTCCTTTTGAGTTAAGATGCTTTAAAGTCTGTTAGAGCACAGTCCTCTCTCTACAAATTTATAATAAAGGAACCAATAGTAATGTATATTATGTACACAGAATTTATTGTTTCAGATTCCCCAATACAACATTCCTGTAACTAATTCCATTACATTCTTACACATCAAAACATTTAAGGATGCTCTTCCATATGATTTCAATATGTTTGCTGAACAAGTCTACGAGGTCTTTGTTGTATAACAAAGAAAACGTAAATTTAGTTGTTCTGAATTTATGTCATGAGTGTGTATAGAGTGAGAAAGACTGTTGATGTCACCTGAAGTCTCAATCTTTCTTTAGTTTTGCGTTCCTGTCTCACTGCTTGATACGTGAGAATCTGAAGCTACCTCTAGATTCAAGATGACTTAAGGTATCATAGGCTTATTATGTCTAGAAGAAATGTTGTTGAAAATAATTTTACAAAAGAGTATTTCAAGAGTAAAATATCCATCCTGAAAACCAGGGTTTTTCTGATTTGGGAGCCAAAGGCATTTCATACAAGATAAAGTCCCCTGTTGACTTTAATGAGCTTTGGATCAGAGCCTAAAATAGTTTGTTAAGCATGACTTCTGCAGGATAATAACAATTTAACTGAAAGTATTTTTTCTAGGTGTAAGCACTCTAAATGCCTCGAGAATGAATGTTCACTGCATGCTGAATTACTTTGTATTACTTCAAGTTTTATACATCATCATAGTTTCAGATTTATTACAACAGTAAAAACAAGGAAATGGACAAAGCATAACTGAATTGTTTCTAATTTCTTTTAAGAAAGAGAAAACATTACTGTCCACCATTAATGAATCACTTTGTAGTATTTCTGTGAAATTGATACATCTTCTTTAATGTGCCTCTTCAATAAATGCCACCTTCCAGAGACTAAATATATTTTTTATTGTTTGTAATCGTGTAGTGTCAGATCCTACCAACATGCTCACAGTTTCCCTAAGGGGTTGCTGCAGTACAGAAAAACTATATATGAAGGGAAATTTCCAAATCAGCAAAAGGTAAAATGTGTAGTTCACATAGTTAAAGGCATGAAAAACCTGAACTGTCATGTATTGATAACTGATGTCTGATAGCTTAATTTTATCTTATTGCTCTAGATCAAGGACAAAGTGAATGATATTATTAATAAAGCCCTAATACTGAGTGAACATAGCAATACTAATTTTATGTAAAGTTTCTAACTAATGCAGAATGCAATAAAAATGTCATGAAGATTAATGCTTGGTGGAATTATCTAGTGCTAGATAATAATTTATCTTCCAAAGTTGGCTGCAAGATAGATTCAGACTGGCATATACCAGGTGAGAGTTTTCATTCATTTCTGTTGTCTACAGAAAGAGTTTTCATTCTTTTTCTGTAACGCAGGTATGACATCAAAGATGACTACACTTTGCGCATTAAGAAGGCCATGAGCACAGATGAAGGAACCTACACGTGCATTGCTGAGAATCGAGTTGGAAAAGTGGAAGCCTCTGCTACCCTCACAGTGCGAGGTGAGTGTTCCTATGGAGGGAGGGCCTGTGTCGTATATGGATAGATTGCTTTCTGACGAAATGAGCCACATCCTTACCTGGCATTGTTTGGGTTTCACATATCCTTTGCAATTGCGGGTGCTGGCACTGATTTACAGCAAAGGTGAAATCCTGGTTCTGTTGATATCTCAGGCAAAATTTTAATTGACTTCAATAGGATAGTATCTCCCTGCAGTTAAAAAGCTTCTCCAATATTTTTTTATTGAAGAACCAATGTGTATATATGCTTAAGAAAGCACTACGTAACTGTGGGCATAGACTTTAATATGTGAGACATGAGTTTAAGCTGTTATCCACATTCCTTTCTCCAATAAGTATAAGGAGTATAGTAAGGAACTATATTTATTAATGCCAAACATAATGCAGATAGTATTATTATGCTGTTAGCTGTGCCATAATTAAACTCTCAGCTGTTATTCTTTATCTGAAAGATAAACCTCAGCTAAAGGAAAAAGAAAATTCTAATTAAATTTTGTAATTATTACAAGGTAAAGACTAACATATTCTCTTCTAAAATATTCTTGGTCTCTAGTATCCACTCAGTGTTTATGTGCTGCTGTTTGATGTGGTAAGGAGTTTTTAAGACCAGTAGAATAATGAGTTGCCAAAATGTCTTTTGTGACAGTAGATATAGACATGCTAAAGATTATGGGGAGAGAAAAAGTTTTTAGGCAAATATTTCCATATGAGTAAATAGAATATAATAGTTATTACTCCATTCCGAAAGATAAGCAGCAATTTGGCACAATGGATATCATGCAGACACTATTTCACAGTTTAGTGGTGCATGCTGACGGTTTTCAGTAGAGCTGTGAAAGGTTAATAAAAACATTTTTAGCTTTATCTGTTCTTCTCTTTTCATACACATTAAATCAAATGTTCAAAGTCTCAATGGATTGCTTTATTAGAACTGGGGTCAACTGACCCAAGAGGCCAGCTTCCATTTCCATCCATTTAATGCATGGACACAGTTCAGTTTAATTTGCTGAATTCAAAGGGAAAAAAAAACCACCGAGTGGCTTTGTAGGGAAAGAGATGTTAGTATGTAACAAAGAGAAGACAGTATTGTGATAATCCATCTGCTGAAATATTACCACAGTGTTCACTTTAGACAATAGCTGATAATACAGCTCTTCCTGTTTTAGGCTGAAGAAATAGGTTTACCTGCTGCATGCTTATATGTAAGAGATTGTTCTTCCATTTCGTAATGTGAGAAAAATAGTCACTACAACGAACTCCCAGAAATACTCTCACTGTGTTTCTTTGTCACAGGCAGAATCATGGTATCCAATAAATCTGGCAACCAATTCGATAGCCTTTAAACACTCCTAGAACTGTGTATACATTATTGGAGCAAGATTTGCTACCCAGACTGGTGATATAAACAATAGCTAGAACCAAGCAAAAAATCCTTTGAAATCACTGAAGCTTGAACCTGATGAAATTAAGGTGAAAAAAACCTGAGGAAATATATAATTTAATCGATTTTCCTACAGTAAAAGCAGGTTTTCATTATCTTAGGTATTTTTCCCCCCCCCGGGTTTGTCATTTATAGTCAAATTCATAGTGTTTATCCAACACAAAGGAAGCCACGATGTTATAAGCATATTAAATGTTCAGGATATGACAGAAAATGAGAAAAGCCAAGAAATTCAATGGAGAACATTATTACTCTGAATTTTCTTAAAGCAAAGGGCTATGCAAATGCCCGTTGACTTTTAAGGGTCCATGAACAGCAGTTCTTTTAATTAAAGGAAGCCTTAATTCTGAATTCTTAAATTTTTGCCAGTTTTGCCTGAAACTGCTTTTAGCATAACCACTCATTGTGTAGAGGAGCAAAAATACATAGCACTTCAAAATTTACTTTGAGGATGCCTTAATCCTTACTGGTGTCTTGTGGTTACAGCTTCAAATCTGGCAACACCAGCATTATCCTTAGATCCCTCATTCATGGCTCCATCTTCTCAAAGCAGAGGATGAGGATGCAGTCAGGGAGTTTGCATTACCCTGTCACAAACAATAACAGAATTTGAATTCTGTGGCTCAGCCTTCATGTCCTCTCTTGGAAAAGTGCACATCACTCTTATTCCTTCTCTCTCTGCAGAAGAAGGAATATGTCCATAACGCCAGAAGAGAGAAAAGCTTCAAATAGGTGATGGGTGAGAAAGGGCAGAAGGCTTGAAATAGTTAAATGAAGTGGGCATGCCAAAGTAAGGATAAAGCTGCAGAAGCACTGAGAACTAAGAGAGTCCTTGCATACTGTGTTACCTCTGGATCTGCATATCTTATGTTTGACCCTAGCCTGCACATAAACATACAGAGCTGCTTATCTTTAAAAAAAAATAAATTACTGTTGCTCAGAAATATGTAACAACTTCTCCTGCTAAGATAAGGGAAGTTTGGCCTACCCAAATGCTACCTGTGGTGAATTTTATGTCCAACTTTTCAGCTCTTCTGAAAGAGGATGCCTGTATTTTATTAACAGAAGGACTGACAGCCCCTCTTCCCCAGCACAAGTATAATGAAGGGCTGTTGCTATAATCAAGAAATCACTTGTTGCAGCAGCAGCTTTCAATCTTGATATCAACCTGAAACAGTATTAAACTGTCGATCATTCAGCAGCAATTTTTTTAGGAAGTAGAAGTTATCTAAGCAGTAATTTGGGAGGTTCTGAGTTGAATTCCCTGTGGCCATTTCAGCCTCTTTGTTGTATTTTCATCAGCACTGTCACTGAGGAAAAAGCAGTGTGCTGTAAGCTTTCATGCTCAGTATTGAATGAGAAAAACTGTCCTGGGCTTTCTGTAGCCCTTACTGCTGTACTGACTGGCCATGCTTAAAATTCAATTGATATTTGACTCGGAAAGCAAATGCCTTGCATCTACTGGTATGACACTTGGCAGTCTGCAGCTTAATTTGATATGTTCATCAGGATCTAAAAGTTTGTGCTAATGTAATGCAATTTTTCTTTTATCAGGCATTAGCAATGATACTTGATGATGACACGTGAAGATAATAAAAATATTTCTCAGAGAATGGTTCCGGTCAGTTTGTTCAGGTGCTATGCTCAAGTAAATGTGATAATAGTGCCACATAAGTAAATAGTAACAACAGTAAACATTTTACTTAGGCTGTCATTTGAGAGGTTAACAATCATGGTAGTATCCATAGTGGAAGGTAACATTACACGTCATGCATTCTGACAGATATTCTTTTCTTTTTTTAATTTCTTTTTTATGTTCTCACTACACCATTGTAATGTCAACAGCTCGCCCCGTTGGTAAGTAACCATCCTTCTATCCATTTTAGCATGGCTTCATGCAATGCTTCATCTTTCATTTGCAACAGCATTTAACTGGCTGAAATTGGCAGCCAGTGCTTAATAGTTTTAACTGTCTAACACCAGGCAAGTGATTTTGACTGACAAAGTGCTATTTCTGAACTTTGTATTTTCTGCTGTGTCATGTAGAAACACATTTGCCAAATCACCAACAAATACCAATCAGCAAAAGAGGGTGGGTGTGGTGATACTGAGCCAAAATCACTCATTCAGACGTTTTTAACAGTCTATTTAAGGGCCTGGTATAAAAGCCATTGAAATCAACAGAAAGGATTGTATTGACTTCGGTGAGCTTCTATCAGGCCCTAAACGATCAGCTCGTTATGCTTTTACTGCATAGCAGTAAAAGCACAGGCTTTGCATGACCCTTCTTTCAAAGAGTTTTGAAAGTAGTCCTGAAATTGAAGAGGGGATGGAGTAGATTTCCGTGCTTGTTAAGAAAGTTCATCACTAATTTTTGCCCTTGAGTCATCTTGGAATGTGTTTTGGACTGCATTGTATAGGATGCAGACTGTTTTGAATAACAAGTCCAGAGGAAGACAACTTCTGGATTTTGAATTTCCACACACTGAAAATTTGATTCTTTCCTATACCTGTGAAATTATTTCTGAAAATTTATAAAAATCTAACTGAGCATAATGGAAAAATTGCAACTGTTGGTAGCTGAAATTTGCTTTCGGTGTTCAGAGAAATCCCAAACATATTATTTAATTTTCATTCACGGATGTTTACTCTGTGCCTATGTGGATTTTCTAAATAATTTAACCAGTTGGACTGCTGCTCTGATTTTTGTAGCTTGTGTTCAGATTTATCTTTTAGAATAATAATATGGTTACTCTGATTTCATGGATTAGTGTGCAAAGCATGTATTGGTGAGGTTGCTGAGGGGTTTGGTCTGTCTTTATGTAGTCAAAACTTATGTTAGATATGCATTTGACTAAAGTTTGTGAGTTTGAACTTGTGTCAGCTCTTCACTGTTACAAGTTGGAGGAAGAGAGGTTGGAATAATTCAAAGATAAAATCCAGGTTAGGCCTCTGTTTCCAGAACTAAGGTGATCCTATGCTATTTCTCTTGCTTGAACTAGCATACGTAGAGCCAAGACAAGTACCTCCGCAGTCATGATATGGCTTATTCATACCTGGAGAATATGTTGTGCATAATGGAAGTTCACTGTTCTCCATTTGGGATTTTGATAGCAAGCTTTAAATTCCAGTCATTAATGTATTACTTTGGCATTATGCTAGTTCTCAAGAAATTAATTCCCAGGAGTTGTAACTGTAAAACTGGAGTAAACTCATAAGAAAAATTTTTTTTGCTTGAAATTATAGTATGAATTTAGTATGCTTCTAATGTAAATCTCTCATGTTGAGGGGGGAGGCTTTATGGCTAGTAATTAAATCTCCTTCTGCGTTCACTAAGAAAATGCTACAAGATTAAAAGTTTTTTACTTCTAGATATGTTTCTCACTTTGCTCACTCTTACAAGAAAGGCAAGAAAAAAATCACAAAGAGACTGTTTCAGGCTCTGTGAAAGCCACATGAAATAAATAACTGGAGATTCACAAGAAAATGATAGGTTTCAGCAGTGTTGGTGGTGTCTCATTTCAGAACATTGATTCTTTTTTAAGACTTTTCAGGACGTTTAGTCATCCATGATGCCATCTCCAAAGCTTATACAGAAGCTCATGGTCTCAAGTTACTTTTTGTCCAGGTATATGATCCCCTTGTGTGACCACGCTGTGGTCAATTTGTCATAGTCTCTGCCTATGCTTTTTTATTTTGTTACAAGTGAACATCTGGTACAAAGAAAAATATTCTTTTACATTATTTATTCAGGAAACTTAAATTAGAATGGCTACTTTAACATAATTATTATATGGTCATATGGTCTTTATCAAATTATTTAATTTAGTGATTATCTTTGCAAATTGGGAGAAGATTGTTAAGTAAATAAGCCCAACCCCAATAATATCTGAGATGTAGAATTCCCATACAAGTGTGTGTGTAGTGATTGCTGTATACAGGCAGATCACTTTCAATCACTTTTATCTGAAAAGGCAATGCTGTCCTTATGGTAGCGTATGCCTTTATTGTTTTTTGCGTAAGGGCCTGAAATGAAATTGATTTCTACAGTTCGTCTCTCTGTCTCAGTCCAGAGGAGGCAAAGCAGGTGACTACCTATCCTGTTTTTTGAAAATTTAAAGCCCAGTAAAGCAAAACAAAGTAACTTCCTTCTCTACCACCAGTTTCCCACCAGTGGGAATCTTCTGTTAAAATTGTTTGACAGGAATGGTGAGTCATATTTTGTAGCATCTTTTTGCTCAAGAAGTTAACAGGAATGCAGTGTAAAAATACTTCTCCCTACATAAAGGAAGCTAAAGCAAACACTGCTTAATAATATTAAGCTCACAGATCTCTAGGGAGATGACATTGTAACAGAAATATATATATAATATATATATATAATATATAATATATAATATATATATATTTCTGTATATGTTAAACTTCAGGGGAGCAGTTTAAAAGTTTATATTCTTTTGCGACACCTAAGAATTATCTATGTACCCCTACCTTTCATTGCTACCTCCAATTCAAAGCAGACACGTTTTGTCTGTATTGTGTTTTAAGCAAGATCAAAACATTTTCTTTCAATGCCTTGTCACTGAAGAATAGAGGAATGTTTTTTAGTGTTCCAGGATTGCAATTCTTTTTGCAAACCGAATAATTTTCATTTTCTATTCATTTTTTTGCCTGTTTCAAGTATTTACATTTTGTTAGTTGTGATATTTTTATTTAAATTTCATCTTGAGTGGAAAATTCAGGAGTGGGATTACCAATGACCATGTTAGGTTCAAGCAGAGACAAAATGAGGTATGGTTCTGCTCAAGGTGGATGGCAGCTGGTGAATTTAACAGCTCTATGCCAGATTACTCATCATGTTTGGATCTGCCGCTAGGAATAAATGAGTTGCCTGTTTCTAAAATAGATGTTCTCTTATTTATAACCCTTTGAAAAGATTTCCAACAGGATTTACAACAGACAGATTTAGGAAACAAGATACTTATCCCTGTTTAGACCATTTCTGTTTTTATTTCACTCATTAGATGGATATTCCAGATGAGCAAGTTAGTATTTTGTCACTTGCATATTCTGCTGCATTTCTTATGGGAGTTGGGAAGGAGAATAGCTGTTAAAAGAAGCAGAAAAGTTGGGAGGAGCCCAAAAGTTTCATATAGTCCCACTGAAAGCAACACTGACCCTCTTCCCAAAAGCATTTGCTATACTACTTTGAGACAGAGGACCTAAAGTTCGAATAGAAGATTTGGGATGATCTGTCTGATGGTTCAGTTTCCTTTTTACTAGTCATCCAAAGAGTCATTCAGATGACAGAGTACTCAGTTTTCAAATTAATTTCAACTGCGTCCAAGTGAAAATACAGTTCTTTGCATTTCAATTGCCTTGCAGTAAGTCAAGTTTAATTAATTTATTGTCATATGCTATGACTCATCTTCCCAGATAGAAGTGACATGTAGCAAATAGATAGATACTTTTGCCACCTGGATAGAAATGAAGTATTTGGAATTAACTAAGGAAGTGAGGGGAGACCAACCAAGTTACAAAAATGTCACTTCCCTATCATGTTGGAGAAGAGAGAAACAGATAACACCTACCATGAATTTTCCAAATTTCAGACTAATTAAACACATTCTATTCGCATTTAAGTGTGCAATGTGACTGTGTGATGCATTTCACTCCACTCTGGGAAGTTTTCTTTTCATAAATCAGCCTGGCATGACTTAATGTTCTATTAAGAGTGGTGCAGCATGAAACATACAATAGCAAGGGCTGCATTTTAAACAAAGTTGTATTAGGTGTTGTGGCTTGAATATATTGTTCAGATGGTTCAGATTGGTAAGTGAGAAAGATCTCTATTCTTCTTCATTGTCTTGCATCTGTGTAGGATGACTGCTTTTATTTTTAGTATATTCATGAAACTGTCACCTTCGCTTGAGACACTGAGGGTTTATAGAATATCAGTAATGGCAATTAGTGTGTGATAGAAGAGATGAGATCATGCTTGGCACTATGGTGCCATCTTTCACTGGCAGAAATCTCAAATCTATATCAAAGAGTGGTGTGCTTACTGTCTGCCTGCTGCTACCACCTCTAGAAATTTTCAGAAGAGTAAGGACACCAGTAGGCATTAGGTTTTTGGGATTTGTTTCTTCCTTAGATGAAAGAATAATGCATCATTCTTGTTTAAAATAGGCAAATTCGTTAGATTAAAGAGAAAAGTTTGCCATAGAAAGAATTTCAGATTTCTTTGTATACCAGTAAGAAATTAAAATATGGAGCTGATTTGTTCTGACATTTCTTAACCTTTTAAAGACCAGTCTAAAATTACCGAAGTCCTAAGCATTTCTACTTTGACAAAACTCCACTAGATGAATCCTTGCACTTGAATTACACTTGACTCCTATAATGACTTCAGATATCATAGAAATACAACATTTGCAGTGTATGGGGCAGAATGGCTCTGCAAATGGACATTGAGAACATTAGCCACCAAGTATTTAAGTGCTGGTCCACAAACCTCAGCTTTATTTCCCACTGCTCCAAGTCTTCTTGGGTATGCCAGATAGTGATCAGAGCAGAAACATAGAAGATCTGACAGAGGCTTCTTCTTCAGTGATAAGTGTGAGAGGTGGCAGCATATGTCCTTGAAGTTTTAGAAAGTCATGCTGTGATGTTCTGGCTCATTCCACCATGGCACCAAGTATGTGCCAGTACTCATACTTTTTCTCTTACAGAAAACCCTGTCACAGCAGTACTTGGAAGGAAGTGATCACAGGAAGTGATCAAGGGCCTCCTATTTTTTTCCCTTTTTTTATTGCTGAACTCTACCTTGTGAAAGTTTTAAGAAGTTTAATGTGTAATTTCTTTTTAACTTTCCTGAAGCATACTCAAATCAGTGGGAATTGTTTTCTTACTTCAGTGGATTCTGAGTCTCTCCATAAGTCTTTGAAGATTAGTGTATGAAAAAGTCTTTTGATGTGTTGCTCCCCTCAAACTTTTCCGTTCCTTTTTCTAAAAAGAGAAATTGCTTATTTTTCCTTCAAGAGGAGTGTGGAAATCAATACATTAATCCATACACTTTTCCCTTTACGTTCTTTGCTCAATTGCTGCTAGCCATATTACACTTTGGATATGATCTCAGTATTATTCAACAGCAAAATGACTGTATGCCCTATTCCTTGAATGCTAGCATTGTCAATCAGCATAAATAGTCTTTTTTTCTTCCTCACTCCTTTTTTTTCACTTTACAGTTGCACAAATTAAGCAGAATATCTGCTCTCAGCCTTTTTTGTTCTCAAGGGTAAACAAATCAGAAACTTATCATCTTTCTCACTGTAGATGTAGCCTATTAGCCTGTCTCGGCCCTTTACTCTTCTCATCATCTCCTCAGCTCTTCTCTTCAGCATGTGAATTCATGGTTTTTTTGAAGGGGATAATCAGATTACACTCATTATTTTGATGAAATCTTACAATATCAGTGAGGGGAATGCTTTTCCTTTTTAAACACATTACCAGCAAACCCTTTTGCTATCTCCCATGACAAAAGGAATCATGGCAGATTACATGTCTTTTTGTTGGCATAATTTGTTTTATTTGCTAAACTCACAGAAGGTATGGTAGCACCAGCCATCCCCTAATGGTACAGTTTACATTAACAAGTGACCTAAAGTGTTAAGGATTTAGGAAAGCACATCTTTTCTATTTGATCTGAGCAAAAGGTGTATCCTGAATCTCAGACACTTGAGGGAAAAAAAAAAAAAGTAAAGCATTGTCTAGAGTGGAGAAAGTCCTGAGTAATGTAAGTTATTGGACAGACAGAATCAGTGCTACTTCTCTTTATATATATCAAAACTAAACGAAGGGCTTTCTAGATGGGGTTTTCCAGGAGCATTTGTAAGGTGCAAGGGCCACTTCAAAGAGATGATTGGACAAGGTGTAATAAAACAGAGATGTTTGATTAAAGAACAGCTGGCTACAGTCTAATGTTGAGATGGAATTTGGACTAGATATTTAAACTTAATGTATAAATGTACTGTAAAACAAAGAGGACAAGGGGGTCAGGAAAGATGTTGCTGCTGAACTCATACCACCAGAAATGGCGGGTAGAGTAGAGGCTTTCTATGTAGGAGACAGTTGGATTGTTTTATAATTATTCTCATAATTTTGTTCTATTGTCATTAGTCCTAGGTAAGAAGGAAGAAAAAATCCTTGGTATTAATTTTATTTTTTTTGTGCTTCAACTTTTGTTATAGAAATGATAAATGCAGATTTGGCAGTTTCGTTAATTGAAATTGGGAAGGAAACTTTGAATATAAACGAAACCTGCTTTTTCGTTACTTTTTATCTCCCATCTCTTTTTTCCACCATGCAGATTTATCCCACCTCTTTCTTTTAGGTCGCCTAGGGATAAAAGAGAGATTTTATGTGTCAAAACATGTAGGACAGTTAGTGTTTTTTATTTATTGATTCTCTAGACTTCTTTCACCTCTTGCAAAGAAAGAAAAACATGCTTATGCTTCCATGCTGTCAGAGATTATTTGCTTCAGTGTTTCAGAACAACTGAAGGATAAAAATGTTATTTTATGTGAAATTCAGAACTTGAATTTAAATTGAAGATTAGAACAATTAGCCCAGGTACGAAGGAAGGTTTAGCATTCTCAAATGATTGAAGTGTGATCTTTTCACACTGTTGTGTTTTTACATGGCTCATCTGAAAACATCAAACAGAACAAAAGGAATTTCTCACCTTCCATGAGACAGGAGCAGTGTGAAGGACACTTATACCAGAACTGGTTCTAGTAAGCAAGATTACTTCCTGAGACCTCACCTCCCCCTGCTTTCTACCACCATCTCATTGTAGCCTGATTCCTCTCCTGCACTGCGTCCTTACATTCAATCTCCTAAAAGTTCTCCCCGCTTGCCCCCTGTGCTTCTAATTTTGTGTATTTGATCTTTTGTTCCAGGACATATGAGAATTAATTTTGAAGCAGTGTCAATATTAAAAATGGTATCTGGGCTATGGATTATAGATACTCCCCTAGATTATGGGAAGCTGCTTTTCAGTTGAATTCCAACCTAGTACCTGCTTTGCTGCCTCCACTTGTGCCATTTTAAAATAATATCACAGATCTAATGAGCAGCTTCGTGAATCACTATTTATCCCCACAATGTACCCATTCCTTATTTTTATTGACAGAACCATCCACATGAAGAAGAAATTATGGAAGAAAGAGAACACTCTAGATTAACAAGGAAGATAACATAATTAAAGAGAAAAAAAAATTATCGCAAAATGAGATCTATGCCCTTGTTTCAAAGTCCAGCTTCACTCATACAGACTAGGCAATAGTTATAGATTCCTATGCTAACATGATACTCATGGAAGAGAAAAAAATGAAACTAATTTCCCAGGCAAGTCGATCGTAACTAGCATGCCAAAAAGTTACTTCCTGCAGCCTGTGAACACACCTAATCACTGGAGCACATCATAAGACTGAAAAGTCTTTTCACTTTAAAAAAAATGACCATCCTAAGCTTCCATTAGTTTATCTGACAAGAAATATCTGAATTAGTAATAGGCCTAAATTGTCATCCTGTCAGGCTCCTGTAATGGCTCCTGTGGCAGAGGCTACACTGCTGATTTATCATTAGTCGTAGTTAATAGTGCACTAATAACTTTGTGTTATAAGAACCACACATCACTTTCGGTACTGATTCAGAAGACTGGAACTTCTGAGGAAAGAACTGCTGACTCAGCCAAGGTTTCTGGTGTTAATTGAAATATTTTCTATTTTCCTCTATTTACTCCAGCAGCAACAGTAGCCTTGCAAACCATCTTTCAAAACTCCTAGACTTTCATATCTGCAGTTTTTGGCAGCTTCTGCTACACAAAGGGGAAATGTTGCTATGCAAGTTATATTAAGTAGGTTCTTACAGTTTTCTTTTACATTTGTATTACAAAAGCATCCAAAAGCCCAATATCTACCAGACCTTCCAGACAAATTTAACCAATGACATACAAAGGTGAGGGATCATTATTTTCTTTCAAGAATTCCTTTACTGCCTTCAGCTGTTGTCTAAGCTCGTATCTGGAACCAGCAAAGTGATCCAACAAATAAGTAATCCTACTCCGTAGATGATGTTAAGGGTTACCTCCTTTGTCAAAATACGTAATACTTCAGCTGAAGCTCTGGGGGTTTCTGCTATCCTCTGTGTAAACATCTTAGAGACAAACTATTGATCTGGATTTGGTACAACTGGAACAGTGTGCTCTCTTAACATATCAACAAGTATTGAAGATCATCTGAAGTGGCCACATGAATATTCTCGCTGCGGTAAGGGTTTGAGATGAGCATTGAGATATCTGGTTTCAAGTCTTTGAGGGCTTTGCAAAAGAAGATTGTGATGTTGATGGGGTCTAGAAGTCAGAAGACAATTTGGAGAAGGTGCATTATCTTATCACCCTAACTGAATTTCTCACTCCCAGGCTGAGCAGCTGAGTATTGTACTAGGTCTAACTTTGATTGTTCAAAGGATTAATATGAAATTAATTTATTGCTGCAAATGTACAATGCTGAAAAAGACTGCAGATGGGAATATTAGGTTGGTCTGCTGTCTCTTCCCTGCTAGAATCAGAGCTGAGTCTTAAAGAGTCTTAGTGCTTTACCAGCCAGTGTATTTCTGCTTGTTCTTGAAATATTTTTCCCCTATTGGTGATCATTATCTGAGTTTTGCATAGAACATTTACAAGTCAATATCTTTCCCCTTACCCCCTTTGAACCAGTCACAGAAATATGTTAATGGATAATAAACAATTCCAGTTTAAAATGAAGCACTCATCTTTATCACTTTAGCTTGCCTAAGTAATCTTCACGATGAATTTCATTTGCAGTTCACTATCAACTGAAATTAGTTGCAATTAAAGGTTGTCAAATCTGTAATTTAAGACCTTTAATATTTGTTGCTGACACCATTTTCCTGCAATATATTATTTTTTCAATGTGTCTGATCAAAAGACCGTATAAGTTAATAGGAGAATTTCTACCAACTTCAATGGCTTTGAATAAAGCTTCATGTGCCATGGTATGTGAGGACATTTTATCTCAGTACATGTAATTAAAAGATTACTAAAGTTTTCATTATCTGGAAATTGTTTGGATTATGTAAAATTAGTTTGGTCTCATAGTGGCAGCCTTAGGTAATTGAGAATGTTTAGAAATAAACCAAACAACAACAGCAAAAATCCTACTGATATTAGTTGCTGTGGTTACAATTCTATTTCTGCTTGTGCTAGCAATACTGGACTAAATCTTGCCACAGTATCGACTTTTAATTAAAATTACAGCAATATAATGTACACACCCCAAGGCACATGGGCTGAGGGAGGTGCTGTGAGGAAGTCATGATAATAAAATTCCCATAGGATCACTGCGTTCAACGATAACCACAGATCACAAGATCAAGTTAGAAAGCTGTCACTGGAAGAAAATGTTGTTAGTAGTTGATATGGGATCAGTGTACTTTTTGCTATAAATTCATGTTTTCCTGTGGTAATTTTTCCCCTCCCTGAGTCTTCTGCTATGTTTCTTAGCAGGTGACCAGAGTTCACCTTAGAGGGATGAACTCACTGCCTTAGTCAAGCCTCCCTACATCAGCAGCTTTATCAGCTCCTGGTGACTCAGCTGAACCTTTAGTATTCAGCAACACCACTGGGAAAGAAATATATGCAATCCATCGCATCAGATTAGAGATTCTGCTAACTATTAAGATTGGAGAAGAGTTGAGAAATCCCTTTGAAATAATTTGCAGTATTTGTTTCTTATTTTTTTTCCTAAAGCTCTTTAAAACTTGAGCAGAGGCTGCCTTCATATACGTTTATTAATAGAATAAAAGATCCATTCAGTCATGCATAAAACAACATCTAGAATAAGTGCAACAGAGTGCACTCTTCCCTTTTTGAACAACATAACTAATGCTCACTACTGCTCATGCTTTTCTATCTTCATTTTAATTCTTGCAGTAGAATACTGTTCTGTGCTGTAAAAACATGATGTGATTAACCTTAGGGTCCCCCCATCCCCTCTTCTCAAAGCCCCCTCGTACATGGCCTATGCTTTCTATTCATGTTCAACCATCTGATTTCCATATCATCCCGCTCAGCCTCACAAGCAGCTATTAGCATAACAGAGCTTTAGTGTGACATTGATTGAAGCCAGTGCTAGCTGAATGCCGTATCAAAGCATAATTTGCCAGAAATCAAATCTAATTTACTGTGTACTATTTAAATTTCTAAAAAAAAAATAAATAAATAAGAAGTTTCCATAGACGTATACTAGGTCTGTGTTCTTAATTGTTCTTTTTTCATATTTTTGTCTACTCCCCTGGAATCCAAGCAATATATTTCCTTTTAGAGCCATTGTCTTTGACTTTCAAATGTCAATTAAGCAAGAGTTTTTCCACTCTGTTTATTCCAATCCAGTTAATGTTACATCTGAAACAGTAAAGGCTAATAGTTTGATAGGCGCAACACTCAGTTTGCTACTTCATAACAGTTTTTTCAAAAGATTCTTCTAATGACCTTAATGCTTAGCTTGAATTAAGCATTAAAGTACCACATAACTTTAACAGCTGAAGCATATCAAGCCTGCTGTTATTTCTCTAACAGTACCTTTTCAGAATGTTTTAAAAATTGACCTACTTCAAGAGAAGCAATAACGGCTTGAATTAGGTTTTGTCCATCGTTTCACTGAAGCTGGGCTTTGAGGAAGTCATGATCTCAGTTAACCTTTCTGCAAAATGGGAGTAATAATATTTATTTATCTTTATAAACAGCATCTACACATGAAGATAATGAGCTCTATTTTTAGGAAAATTGAAGAGCCCAAGTGCTTATTATGTCAAAGAAGTCTTGCCATCTCTGAGCAGGGTCGCGTTGTGTTCTCTGAGGATAATGGCAGTCTTACCGCTTTGGTAGTTATGCTTGACCATGAATTACTCCTGCAATCATTAACTGTTACTTTAAGTTTTCAATTTGTATTATTCGACTGAAAATTGATAGACAAAACTGATACAGTGAAAACATAGTTTAAATGCTTTAAACAAGGTCATTTTTATTAGAGGCTATCTATAAACAGAGCTGAATATGACAACAAACTGCAACAAATGAAGTTTTCCTTCGTTATAGAACCCTGCATTTGAATAATTTAAGAAAACACATACAAGGTTTTAATTTTCCAAAATGATGTTTTTCATGCACTTTAAAATTATGGTATTAAATAGTTTGGCTGAAGGAATTGGTTTTGTGCTCTAATTAATGTAGTGACCAATAAAAGTCACTCCTTACTCCACTACAGCAACAAGTTCAATGCTATTACATCTGCTCAGAGCTTTGAATTGCTGACTTAGAGTACAGCCTTGTGTATGTGAGAATGTTTCAGATGAACTCTTAAACTTACTTACCTTACATTTATTTGGTTATGTGATTTGAAAGATAGGCTCATAGAAATGCGATGCCCTTCTTCCTTTTGTTGAGCTGTCTCTGAGCACTGTCTGTATAACATACCCCCATTGCACAAAGTATGCCTACGAAGTGATCTTAGGCATTGATAAATGCTTAGGTATGATCTATGGAATGGTCTCCTGACACCAGGTTTTTAGCACCACGATAGAAAGATTATGGTCTTGAGGTCCCCCATAATGCAGCACAGGACTCGTGCATAGTTCCTGTCAAATGCTGGTATAACACCTGAAGAGGTTAGAGGTTTTCTGCTCTCCCTTCTGCCTGAAGTTGCTATTGATTCTATATTAATATCCTGGGCAATGAACTCCTATGGCTGAGCAGCAAACATGGAACTAATTCAGTGACCTTTATTAAGTGGGTAGTCAGAACTGTAGAGATACCTTAGTGTAACGTATGCCTATAGGAATGGAGGTTTCTAATTCACGACTTAAAGGTCTTTCTCTCTTTCCCTTCCCATATGATTGAATGAACAAACACATGCTCTACATTACTGCTTTCTGACACCTGTAGGGATTGCATACAGATATGCTAGGTAAAACAAGGTGAGGAAAAACAAGTAACTTCTTCAGTCTAGCACTTTAGGAATTGTACAGGATGAGTTTGGATCCTAGAGTATAAGTAATAACACCTATGCTTTTACAGAAACCTCAAAACATATGGGTATAAATAGGCAGCAGCAGGGCATCTAGCCCTTTGTCCACCTGCTGAGGCCTGGGAAGAGGTGGACACTTCTCTCTTCAGAGAGGCCAAAACCTGTGCTTAGGAGTATGAGACAGAAGGAAGGCTCCTTGTGTCGTCCTCACCTTCTGCCTTCTAAATTGATGGTGATTCATGTTTATTAAGTGATTTGCAGTTCTTGTTTTAAGAATGCATTAGACTAGAGCTGTTGAACTGGGGCTCTTTAGACTCCTGCTGATCAGTAAAGCCATGGGAAGTACCTCCTAAGATAACTTGTGTGTTTTTTAAAAAAAACAGATCTGCATACATTTCTACGCAGTTAGCAGCTTTATGTCATTGCTGTCAGCAGGTGTAATCGGAAGCTGGGTCTTGATTGCTCTTCGTGCCTAATTAAATACTTTGTAATTATAATGGTGAAAATATGGTTTTCTAAAACACTTAAATTCTGTTTACCTAAAAGCTTAGTGTTCCTAAACCATCCTTCTCCATAACAACCAAACCAATAGTGTAATAGAAGAAAATTAATGTTGGTTTTTTTATTATTATTTTGTCCCTTTCTTTAGCCTGGCCCAAAAGTTAGCAGCCTTACACTGCTTGCATTTTTAAGACATGCCAAATAGTATAAATCCAATTCAAGTGAACTTCACTGTTGAACTAACTGGAAGGTTTGCATGTCATGAGTAGAGAAGTCATTTACTTTATCACATCATGCTCAACATAGTTGCTGATGTCAACTTTTTTCTCTCAAATCCTCTAACACTGCTTCTTCCCCACTTTCCTTCTGCCCATTAACACCTTTTCTCTCCCTTCTTATTCCCACTAAACATTGACTCTCTATTGTCCATCCCCTGACAAGTAAAGCTGTACTTCTCTTTTAGAAATTGCCCTCTTCTGACTGTGCTTCCTATTCCCCTATGTCTGAACACAGTTAATGCCATCTACTTGAAAACATAATCAGTCCTTGATCTTTTTTCTTGTTTTAACTCCACTTTCTCCTTTTCTCTTTTCCTTGTCTCTCCCTGATCTCCTAGACTACCTATTCCTTCTTACTCACCGCTCACTGCTGCCCACTAACTCATCAACTCTTGCTTCTTTCTTGTCTTTACACAAGCTGAAATCTGCATCTCCCAACCTTGTGTTGTGGACACAATTCTTTTTACAGCAAGTCCTCCTTCCCACTCCATTCTTGACCACACTACCCCTAAGAGAAGTGAGGGAACTCTTGAACCTTCCTCTCGTTTCTCAATCACTTGTAAAAGTCTAGCGGGGCAGATTGAGAAAGGCAGTCTGTATATCCTAACTCATATCTTGTGATACATGATAACTCCAGCACAACAACAAGCTCTGTGAAGTGTAGAGGGTATTTGCTCAGATGAAAGGTAGAATACATCCACAGCCAACATCATATACACCTGACTGCTGCTTCTTAGTATTTATTGTCATCAGAATTTATTCTAGCATGTATGGTTGTAATGTTTCTTTCCTTTTTTTTTTCTTTTTCTCTTTTTGTACAACTGGGGATATCATATACTGATATTGCTGCTATTTTTGTTGCTGTTGTTGTTTTCGTTTATATATTAGTTCTGTCTATACTAATTAACGTTTCTGGTGTTATGTCCTCTGGCATAAAACAAACGTCCATAATGTTGTCACTTTCCTTTAATATTCCTGATCTCCTCCTTGCAAAATATCCTAAATTTACACGATGGTTTTTCTTACATTATAGCTCCCCCACAGTTTGTGGTGAGACCACGAGACCAGATTGTAGCCCAGGGTCGAACAGTGACTTTTCCTTGTGAAACTAAAGGAAATCCCCAGCCAGCTGTTTTTTGGCAAAAAGAAGGAAGCCAGGTAAGCTATAAGCACCCTATAAGTCTTTCAAGCCTTTCTAAATAGTTATATTGTTAAATTTTTAGGAATAGTATTTATCTTACCTTTCATAGATTCTTTTAATCTTTCACAGATATTTGTGTTTTAAAGTATCACTATTATCTACCGACAATTTTGTTGCCTTTTTTTAAAAAAAAATAATATTATGAAGAACTCAAAGGCCATTAAAGTTGTTAAAACTTGTGCTAGGTGCTGTATAAACATATAGAAAGCAACAATATGTATCTTAAAGACTTCTCATTCTGAAGCCCCCAACAAACAGGTGGGCGAGACAAACATAGTAGATAAAAAAGGTACGACTCAATTTTTAACTAATCAGTGCAGTAATTACAGTTCACAACCTGTCTAGACACGATCAAGCAGATATATATCTAGCAAGCTGATTTGCATTGGCATATTCTCATAATGCATACAGATCTAGGTTTTGAACATGATGCTTTCTTCAGTAACACGGTCTGACGAAATTTCCAAATTTGGTTTTGGAAATATTTCCCTGATCCTTACTGTCACTTTTTGAAAGCAAAATTTCTGATTTAGCAGCCAATGTTGCCATTAACCAATACTATTTCTATAGCTTAATATTTGAATGTCATGCCATAACATTTTTTTACTGCTGCTGCTGTTACTATGGTACTATGTTACAGCAGAAGTTAGGCCTTCTCACTTTCAACATGCAGTTCATGTGAGTATGTTAAATTTGAACACTGTATACTATGTGCAAGATTCTTTTTTGCACCTGAGAAAAGATTAGAAGGGGTAAATAGATGCCTAAGGACAGTGCCTTCTACAGCTCCCTGATGAAGCCTGTCATGGCTACGTCTGTCTTATGTATCTATGGTGCGTACCCTTCTCCATTGGCTAAATGAGTCTTTTTAAAGTCCTGTGCTACTTTTTCCCACACAGTAATATGTGCTTTGCAGTACAGGTGTGCCTTTTGTCTAACCTGGAGCATTATGTGTACCATCTCAGTTTAATAAGAACTGAACCACAGTTCAGTTCACAGTTCAGCACCTGCTCTGCCCCACCTGCTTCTTACGAAGTCAGATAACTGGTCCAGAATAACAGGACCAAGGCTTGCAGCATTTTGTCCAACGTTGCATTTGTGGCTTACAAAGATACAACACTATTGCTTTATGAGTGTAAGCTTGTATGGGAGTAAGCTTAGTCTTCAGTGTGTTTCTTTCAGCGTATTGCATCTAGCCTCCATGGATCTCATCCTGGAAAAGCACAGTATTGCGAGTCTCACTAAGGTGAAAAGTGTTCCAAGGGGAAGGTAGAATAGTATATTGAAATTAAAGGAGGAAGTACTGATGTGCTAGCAAACATTTCAAAACCCTTCCTTGTAGAGCATTTTAATAACATGGTAATGTTTATGTAAAGTGAGCTTATAGTGTCACACTTGAATCTAATAAAGTGGACATCCATCATGCTGTAATAAAGAGAAGAGCTTCTAATTAAAGTAGGGCATCATTTGCAGGATTAAAGTCATTTAGCGTAATTGAAAAGTGTTAATACTCTATTTTATCCTCTTCCATTGGTATCACTTCAAGGGTAAAAACATTTTAAGGTGAAAATGCATCTTGCGTCTTTAATTGAATGTTATTACCTACTGATTGTACCATGTTGAAGCTGTTTAATTACAAACCTGCAAAATTAATTACCATATTGAGAACCAGATCCCTGAGGGTTAGAATAGTCTTTTTTGGCAAATAAATGCAACGTAAAAATTGATACCTACACGGTTTATAATCAAACCTGGAAACATAGCTCAATGTGATCCACTACAGCCTCATGTTAATCTTAATTGAGCATCAGTGAAGTAACACAGGTTAGTGTTACTGTCTCTGTATACAGCTTGCCAGGTTTTGCAATGAGATGCCATAGAATAGGTGAATTTCCACATACTGTATATCATCATACAAATCTGAAGGATGGTATTTTGGTTAAATTAGGCATGGTCCACTGAACACACATGACTTTTCACCTTTGCATGCCCAGCTATAAGTTGTTTCTTGGCTTTACAATGCTCGCTTCTGGTATCCCTCAAGGAACTGTTAGCAGCGCTGCTGTTAGTGTTTGGAGTAATGTTATGTAGTCATGTTAGCCCACTCCAGTGATTGCAGGGCATTTTTCATTGTGAATCCATGTCTTGATCCAGTGTTTCTGAGCACAACCAGCTGGAAGGGAGGGGAGCTGTTTCCTCCTGGGTCATTTTTTGTGCCAACTTGTGCATAAACAGCTGGTCCTTCGTTCTCAGTAGCCTTTTCCCCAGAGCCTAACAGCTGCCTGCCAATGAAATGCACCAGGGCAGGGCATGTGTAACCTTTTGACTATCAAAATTAAATTCTTCCTTGAGATAAATTCACTGGTATTACATCAGGATGACTCTCATCCCCCTGTTTGGAACACAGCATGCCACCATTGTGCTCAGATGAGAACATAACAGCTAGTTAAAAAAAGTGAAATTGTAAAAACATTTAAAAAGGGGTTGTACTGTAGTTTACGACAAGTTATTTTTCATAGTTATCTGGTCTTTGAAGGAAGGAGCCATGAGACTGATGAGCTCCTCCTGAAGTGTGGAATATTCCTTGGGATGTAGTACATCTGAATAACAGATAAGACCATGCTGAAGATAACAAGAAGGGTAGCCTTCTCATTCTAATCAGAAGAGATCTTTTTCCTCTTAAGAATTAGGAGCTTGATCTTTTCACTGTTTTTCATAATGTGTTTCTTTTTACACTTTGCAAAATGAGTGATAAATGGAGTCAAGCTCAGCCATATAAAATTCTCTGCTTTCTCATAATATTTAGTGGACTTTTCATAATACCTTCATTCAGTAGGTATCTTTGCCAAGCAGAGGTTATTCTGAAAGTTTCAAGGCAGATTCAGAAACAGGGCAATTTTTCAAGACCCACTTAGCGCTGTAGCCTGCAATTGTTTCAGAATTTTCACACTTTTTTTCTTATTGGATCTGATGTGTTTACTCGGTGCATATTGATTTTTGAGGAAAATTTGATGTGAAAAATTTCTTGAACATTGGCATTGAAAGGGGACAAGGGGAAAGACTCACCCTAGGGTGACAAGCAGCCTAGTAGGTTAATACAATTATAACAATACTTGGATTGTCGGATCTTATTTAAAGCATATCTCTCTCCTTTAATTGCCAAAACCAGAGAGAGAAAGGTGTGAGTTTCACTTCAAAACAGATTTTTTTAAAATCCAAGTTTACTGCTTGTCAGTTCCAAATCATTTTTTGTGAACCATTAAGGCCTACTGCAGAAGAAGAAGATGTACAGAAAATTCATTTAATACCCTACTCTATACTTTTGGATTTTCTTTTTAGCCCATATAGACAAGCTTAAAAGTTAGAAGGGAGTCATCATTAGAAAGCACAACTGAGCTATACAGAGCTGCAGTAATGACTGAAAGCTTATCACAGCATGGTAACAGTGTGTTGGGATATTCCTAATACAAACAATTGTATTTTTGAAAGAAGCTTGTTGAGTTGACATAAAAGCTAGACTTGAATTAGTGTTGTTTAATTATTGTTTAATCTGTTCCCCTTTCTGTCTCATTGGGCAATGCTACTGACCTTTCTGTTCACATTGCTTTCCTTTTCTTGTTCTTTTTTATTCACATCAAGAGCTGTGCCAGACAGTATAACTTTTTCCTTGAAAACACTGCCCTCATGACTGAAAGCTTTTCTGTCCTTTTCTGTGTTATTGATTCATTCAGTCCTTCATCATATGCAATGACTGCTACATCCATTCCAGTTATTCTTATTGACATCTCTCTTTTCTCCAATCCAGCCCAAAGGCAAAAGCTAATCTCCCTGTTTTGTTCTAACTGATGTCTTATCCTACATGAAATTATTTTTTCTCCCTGATGATTTCCACATCAGATTTATACCCTTTTTCTTCACCCTCAAGGCTCCATGCTCTTTTCTCCTTTGGTATATCTCAGTTTTAATTGCCTTTTACTTCTTTAAGATCTCATGCTCTGCCAGCTTCTCCTACTTTATGACGTGTTTGTATCTTCCTCACAGCTTTCCTTCTGTTGCCTTCTGTGCTCTTACTTTCTCCTTTGCCCAGAACATATTTGCAGCCAAACAATACTACTGTGCTCCCTCAAGTCCTCAGGATTCAATTCTTTCTGCTAGTTTTCTCATGTTTACTGTAGCATTGTGTTCTCCTGGTTTGACAGCCAACAAAGTATATTATTTCAATTATATTCAGAATGAAGATGAATGTGTCACAAATACAAATCACTCAAGTGTGATCGTTGGAAAATTTCTCCTTGCCTGGACCCCCAGCCAGAATACACCACTGTGTGCTGTCAAATGGCTGTTTCTAATTTAAACTGCAACTTGCCCACGGCAGGAAAAGCTAGCTCTGTGTGTTCATAAGGTCACAACCACACTTACTTTTTCTTCTAGTTTATATATAGTACTTTTAGGGAAAGTCTCTCTCACTGAGGGAGAAGAGGTGCTTTTGGGTTTTGAATTGATGTGAGACAAATTGTCTTTGCAGAATCTACTCTTCCCAAACCAGCCTCTTCAACCCAACAGCAGGTATTCAGTGTCACCAACCGGGGACCTCACTATTACCAACATTCAGCGGTCTGATGCAGGCTACTACATTTGTCAAGCACTGACGGTTGCTGGAAGCATTTTAGCAAAAGCTCAGCTGGAGGTTACTGATGGTGAGCTATGGAAATTCCTATTGTTTTTTCCTGTCAAAAGTATTTTATATGTAATGTAAATAAAGGTATATGAGATCACATAATTCATACAAGAAAAACAGACAAGCTTCTACAGAAAATACAATGAAAAAAGGGTCTCTGAAATTCTTTATGGTATCAAAAAGGCATCAAAATCTAGTTTGCCTTTTGCTTGCTTTCTGGAGGTTCCTCAATAGTACAAACAAGGTACAAACCAGCTTAAAATAGGGCTGGTGAGAAAGCAAGTCTTAGCTTGGTAGAGCTAAGATAGACTGCAAAAAATACTGTGAAGAAAGAATAGGTTTGTGATTAAAGGAGTGAACTGGGATGCAGAAAAATCAGGCTCAATTCCTTCCTCAGTCTGTCTTCAGATTATTTTAGGCAACTAATTTGGGGATGTGTCCTTAGCTCAATTAAATCAACACAGTTGCCTTGAACTTACTGGAGTACTGTTGGTTTAGAACAGCTACAACACATAGCTCTTTAGTCCCTGTGGCAATAAGGTACCAAGATATTTCCTTACCTCAGAGTTGTGTTCTAAGAGTTTCACAGTATGGCTAGATGTGAGAAGCAACATGTAAATACATAGGTAGGTTTTTCAGGAAAGGAAAAGAAAAACACTACATGATCTGTCTTAATGTTTTCCATTCCAAAATTTTGGGTTAGAAAGTTATCCTGCCTTGAAGTTAGTTTACCTCAGTCCATCTACAAATGTGAATCCTTTTCATGTGTCAGAAATCCTGTTGATCTCCTTCTTCATTCCATTGTGGATAGAAGGTGGTTTGCATCCTTTAATATTAGCAAAGAAAACAGGATTCCTCTTAAACTAGGAGATTGCTGCATTCCCTGACATCATTATTCCTTATCTTAACTGACTCATTAAATATCTCCTGACAGACTTTGATGAATTTTTGCCATTAAAACTGTTGTTATATGCAGAGGTCTACTTTCACCGTTCCCTTAGAGACCTGCCTGCACCATGAAAGTTTGAAAAGATGTCTAATTCTGAATAATCTGGCTTTTCACTAGAACATATTCATCACAAGTGACAGGTAGAGAGGTTCAGGCTCATGTTACAGAGGTTTGAGCATTAATTTGATGCCTTTTCTTTGTTTTCCAAAAGCTGTCTATATTTTTATGACAAGGGGAGATAATTTCTGCCTTATCCCTGCATCTCTACAAGCACACTGCTTTTCTGTAAAGTAGTTTCTGGCGACGAAAGGCTAACCTTCGCTCTGCAGTCTCTTTAAGTCTTTTCTCTCATGGTCTCTGACAAAATGATGCATTTTCATTGAATTCAAATTTAAATGTAGATTAAAAGGTCATTTAAAATTAATGGAAAGGCAGTATTTTTTAATATCTGTCCATAGCACTGCCTGATTCAGTGCCATGACTGTGATTGGAATAAATAGAACACACAAACATTGGCTAAGAGGACATTGAGCTGTTAATGGTTGCACCTGCTGATGCTATACAGATTTACTGCAATAGAGGCCTAGAGGATCAAATCAGGTTCAAGGATATTAGTGATGAGAAATTCTTCCTTTTGACAGACAAGGTCTGTGGTCCATCTTTATCTATTTGTTACGAGGGAGAAAAAATAATAAATCCTAATGACCTCTTTGGAATTTTCATTAGTTTATTTAACAAGTCAACAGAAAGCTCACAAAGGTGTCCCTGCTAAAAATGCAAACTCGACTACAATTAATTCTGATTAAAGGCAGCGTGCATTCCACATTGCTAGAGAAAGCATTAGCTGGTGGCTCTGCTGCTCAAGGAATGCAAGGCCTGCGTTCTTCAAACGCTTTCCAGAACCCACTGTCAGCATGATCATTATGAAATAATACAAGGTTGCTTTATAGAAATACCATCTCATCCTTGAGTCAAAGGGCAGGTGAGGTTAGGACAAAAGTGGCAGAACAATATTGTGGCACTGATATTATATAAATAAATGTACCATTAGTTCACAGATTTTTTTTTAAAATTGCTTTCAGTTAGGAAGTTAGCCATAAATGTCTAAATAATCTGTTTTAGTTCATGCTGAGGAGAAGTTACAGAAGCTAATGATTTTTATCAGTAGGGAAATCTAATTTAATGGTTTTAAAAATATAATAAATGATAAACACTGTGCTTGCTGGCTATATACTTAAGCATTAGTGTTCCAGTTTTTGGCTGGTGATTTCAGTTTTACTTCATAGCCCAGAATTTTTCTGTTTGGTTAATGATTTAATAATAGTGGCGAGCCATCTTTTTCATTTTGAACACATTTTTGTTTGATCCAGAGTAATTTAGATCCAATTGAAGTTCCAATACAGAATGAAAACATATGTCATGTGCAGAAAAACAAGTGCTTAATTACACCATATATAGCAGTGTTTCAGTTGTTACATTTTTGCACTTACAAGTCTTTACTGGAAATATTTTTAACTCAAGTGTTCACATGAGAAGAGATTACTAGCTGTGATGAAATGTAGTGAGTTGAGTGATAATTTTGCTGATTATGGACTGTGCTAAGAGCCTTCAGTGTATTTGAAATTCAAATCTTGTATTTTCTTGAAAGGCTATCATATAATCTGCTGTCTAACACACATCTGGAAAAGCAAAATCATTTTAAAAATTGAGACAATCTTAGCAATCCTTTCAAACTGAAGAAGTGAATATGCAGTTAACAGTCTTAAAATGACAGATCATGCAAATAAACCAAATGCTTACATCTCACTATGTCTGTGCTCAAGATAAAAACAATAGTTTACAATTAGTAATTTATTCCATAAATTTATCCATCATACACATAGTATTTTGGAGAAAATCTCAGTTTCTCCAAATCTAGTCACTATTTATATTTATTAATAAAAATTTCAACCACTGCATGATGAACTGTAGGAACTAAAGCCCAGCAGTTGCAGTTTAGGATGAGTATTGGAATGGAGGAGCAAGCTTAACCTCACCCAGTGGATGGCAATAGAAGAATGAAATGTTTTAGGATATTCAACTAATTTTTAAAAAATCACATTTATGGACTTTAGAATGGAAACAAAAGGCTGGACCTATAAGGAGAATTCAGAACAGGATTAAAAAAAAGCCAAGCAAAAACAACCAGGAGAGAAGGAGTTGGCAGCACACCTCAACAGCTTCCTCTCCACTGATTTGGAATATACGCTTAAGGCTTTTTTCCCAAACTCCTCTGCTATTTTTTGACTATAAGTCTATTAAATATTCTGGAATATGTCTCTCTGAAACCCTCTTGGAAGAATTTAATATCACTCACAGTTTACTCATCTGCAAATCTGGCCACCATGATTCCTGTCATATATAAATAAATAAATATCAATATAAAACATATTACATGTTTTATAGCAAGGGTGACAGTTTCAAGTAGGAGAAAATCAGAACAACTTCACAGGCTTCTGTGAAGCTCTTCCTCAAAAAAGACAGAGGAAGGGTTGGTCTCTGCTTTTCCACCTCTCAGGAGAGTACTCTGCCCTATCATGATAGTTTGTCATGAGAATTTCGTGACTTGTGTTGGATTTTCCCCATTATTCACCAGGAAAGCTTTTGAAATGTTGATTTTGGAAATGCCAAAGTAAAGACTTGATTTTGTCATTCTCTTATTTTAATTTCCTGTTGTAATTTGACCGAATTCCACTCAAATTTAAACATAGTTTCGGTTGATCTAATTTGCATTTGTAGTGAATAAACTGTTCATTAACAAATATAATTTGTTCTTTTCTGATCGTCTGCTCAAAATTTAAATTGCATTTTGTCACAAAAGGAACCTGATAATTTTCCAGTTACCAGAATATGTGAATACGTGGTTTCTGACAAATAAAAAACCCCATTTTTAAAAAATAAAATTAACTTTGAAATCAGCTTTTCTTTTACTATGCAAAATGTGTCTTAGCCACCCAAAATGTTTCTGTGCCACAGATATAAAAGTTTACTGCAACATAAGCAACATAAAATTTAAATAAAAAATTAAAATATTTTAAAAGAAACTAACAAAATTCCCCTTCTGTGCATATTTTTCATTATGTCTTTGTTCCTCAGAGTTCTCATTATATATCTTTTTAAACTTCTAACCGACTTTTGAATCCTTGTACTGGAGACCTGTGTAGTAGGAATACAGGCACGGATACACGTTTTAGGGAAGATTTACAAGTCATACTTGTGAAGACAATACAGTCGTTCACAGATCAGTGGAAACCCTAAGTGTTCATTTAACCTTTACCCTTAGTGTCATGGAAACCTGTAGTGGTCTTTCACCCATAACACCCTTGAAAATGAAGATTCCTTCTGGCCAGGAGACTTTCAATTACACTATTGATCAGAGCTATTTAAAGGATTATGAGCTCCTCATTTGGGCTGTAAAAAAACTAATTATGTGCCAAAGAACAATATCTGTAATTGTAGGTTTTGAAAATACCTACATTGCTACACATATGAAAAGCAATTAGATGCAGCAAATAACTGCAATGGAATAGTTAGCACCCTAAGTAGTTCTTCTTCCTTTATTTTTAGGAATACCTAGAAAACTAGGATTTGCTGTTTTACGTTAAATCTAAATGAAAACTTACACAGCCGAGTTTTTATTTGAATATACTCGTGCTGCTGATAGTACATATGAGCTGAGATCAATTTTTATTTCACCAAATGGCTGAACTATGTGGTCATAAGGAACCTCAGTGAGGTTAAAAAAAAATCATATCAAGGTGAAAATGCATTACATTTTCTCTTTTTTTTTGTAATACAGTGTTTCCTGTCCTATCTCTGTGTTCAGTGGGTCATATTTCAGAATTTCCAAAATGGCTTTCACATTCTGGTGTTAATAAATAGACTGGGTTTGCTTTCTATTTTCACTTTCAATTTCAATAAATGTGAGAAACTCATACTCCAAGGTGCTACTAACACTGTTGGTTCTATCTTTTGTGTATATTGTTAACAAAAGAAGGTAGGTTTTTTTGCAACATTACAATTTCAGAAACAATTATTTTAGGTATAAAATGTACCAGTAACATCTCATTAATATTTTTTATTTATTAAATAACATAATGAAAGTGCTTTGGATCTGTTGAAGGTTCCAGAGGTTTTCATCTCAAACAGCTCAAATACAACAGAAACCATATTGCTTCACAATAATTTATTTTCACTTCATTGTTAGAGTCAGGTGTTGTGTATGGACTATAATGAACCAGATCGTCAGTTAGAATAAATGATTCAAACTCAATTGAATCAGTGGAGGCAGGCTAACTTACACTGGTTTGGGAACTAATCCTGCCTGTTACAATATTTAGTACCAATCTTCTAATTCTTCAGTTGTTCAAAGATTTAAAACAGCAGCAGTGTGGCAGGTAAATATATAAAAGTGAATTCTCAGTTCTGTTATACTGATTTTATGCAGGAATCATAGCCTTGTTTTTATTCAAATAGTTCACGTTCATTTTGTATAAACACATTCTTTAGAAACAAAGAGATAACTTTTGCTGCTTAACAGATGGCTCAGAGAATAGGTTCAACAGCAAAATTATTTCTGAAAAATTGGTCTTTCAAGAAGAGTGAACATGAGCGTTTTACCTCAACTTCAGGATATCCCACTGATCACAGAATGAGGTTTATACGCAGACATGTATTTGCTCACTGGTTATGGAGTCCTTTAAGCAGTATTTCAAGCATGCAAATGTAAATTATTATGGGCAAAAAATTAAGAGAGCTCATAGCTTTAAAAGGTGATGAAATTACTTGATAAGTAAGCTGTTAAATGGCTTGATGGAGTTTGAATTTATCTCCACTGGGAAGAGTGGTGCAGTCATTTAGATCACTGAGATTGTGAAAATGTTTTGCATTATTGTTAGATATTTTTGCTGATGAAAACTTGCAAGCATGAATGGGGGATGTGGTTGGTACCCATGTTAGAATGGCTGCAGTGTTTCACTTTGAACTTTAACAGATTTTCTCTGTTAGGCCCTAAATCAGGTAAGCAATTAAGCACATTTTGATGTGACATTAAACATGTGCTTTAAGTGCTTTCCTAAATTGGAAGAAATAAGAGAGGTTCTTTTCTGGATCAAGGTCTTAATTTTCATCCTGTCTTAATCAAATGAATCTGATGATCTTTGCTAACCAAAGTTTATATATCTAGGTGTTATCTCGCAGTGGTGAAATAACATTCTTATAAAAATGCTTTTCAAATATACCATTTAATTGCTAACATGTATCTGGGGGTCTTCCAAAACTACTGGTTTTGGCCGTTTATAGGCTAACTTAAACCAGTCTGTTAAAATTGGTACGGTGTCAAGGAAAGGGCTAACTGCAGCAGAGGATCGTTAAAGGTGTGGATGCCAATGTGTGTGTCACTGTTTAGTCTTGACAGATAGGCCTCCACCCATCATCCTCCAGGGGCCAGTCAATCAGACACTGGCAGTGGATGGGACAGCTCTGCTGAAGTGCAAGGCAACTGGTGACCCCCTTCCTGTCATCAGCTGGTTAAAAGAAGGATTCACCTTCCTGGGCAGAGACCCTCGAACATCCATACAGGATCAGGGGACACTTCAGATTAAAACTCTGCGGGTAAGTAGTGCTAACAAAGCAAGTGGTACATGGCTAGCGTTGAGCTGTTGGTGTGTGTCTCAAGCAGCTCTTCTGTCTTGCTGTCTGTAGTCTTCAAAATTAATTTAATTGTCTCTTTTACTGTGAAATTCTCACCAAGTCTGCATCCTATTTCATTCTAAGATGTTGTGTGGGGAAGAGGGGAGAAGGAGAAAAACCAAACTAACATCAAATATTTCTATTAGAATTCCCTAAACATAGAATTGATATTTATATTTTTACTTACGTTGCAATAAAAAAAAAAGAGTTGGGGATAGATAGCCATACAAAAAGACAGGCCTTCCTTGTCTTTTCAGTTGGTCTTACCGTGAAGCCACTGGCCGGTTGTCTCTGTTAAAAATTAGAGCAGTTCATTTTCAACACCTGATCATAATTTTCCAAGGAGCTATTGTGCTGGCAAGTGATTTTGGAGTTCATCAGGGTTTGGCTGTGCACTTTTTCTGTCAATGCATCTTGGCAGTCTTGAGCTGGCTGATTTATTCCAATGTTACGCTTGCTGGAGATGTTTCATAAGACTGTGAATGGGAGAAGACATCTAATACTGTAACATATACGCAGACGGATTTCTATTCACAACGAAATGCCTATCATAATATTTACATTTTGACACATGAGATAACAGGATATCTTAAAAGTACAAAGAAATTTTGTAACATTCCAAACAGTATAATGTCAGATTTTGTTGATAAACATTGCATTACTAATCTTTTTTTGGGCTTTTAATTTTTTCCTTTCAAAGATAAAAATGCATAGTTGTTTGTGTGTATGAGGACAAGCATTTATATAGAAAAATAGTAAGGTAAATGTAATTATTTGTCAAGAACTTAAGGACAATTTCAGAAACCATTTAATTTCATCAGCAGTAATTTCTGCACTTAGCTTTGCCATCCAAAAAAATGTCAATAAACATAGCTACTGAGGACAATTACATAAAGTGCAGTTTTGTTTTCTGATACCATCTTGTCAGTGATCATAGATGAATTGTTAACTTCCTTGGAACAAAATGGAATTTATTAAAAAATTTATGCTAGCTTTCCTTGAGTAAACAATTTATCCTTCCTCCCTGGGCTGAAGGCAGGTTTAGGCCATGAAGGTTAATGCATTTTTCCTGTAGAGCTGGATTAAAGAGTGCGCTTGAATAGTCAAGATTCCCCAGTAGTGTTAGAAAGCAGCGATTAAAGGTGGAAGCTTAGTGATTTCAAACAAACTTTCAGGCATCAATGATGGGCTTCTGTGGAGTGTCCATGAGGCAGAAGCTCCTGGGGTACCTGTCTGCATGCAGCTATGCAAACAATGAAATTGGTTCTGAATCATGCCAGCGCATTAATCTTGCTGTTAGAGGCAAAAGGTCTGTAAATGAAAGGAAAAAAAATTGCTTGCAAGGGGAGAAGAAAACAGTATTAGCAGTGAGTGTGGTTTGGAAAGACATGAAGCTTTTATTGATCCTTAAGTGGCTCATTCACTAGTAACCAATTTTCCTTAAAGGCTCAGAAAGACATTTTTTATAAACCCCTCGATTGCAGTAATGTGCACCGTTTGACTCAGCCTTAAGAACAAAAAACACACACAACCATAAAAAACAGATTTCTCCTGTTCCTTGCAATTTTCCTAAGCGAGGATTAGCAATGTTTCTGAAACAAAAAATGGCCATGAGATATGTCCAAGTACAGTTACATACTCAAGTTCAAAACAAATTCATATTTATCACCCACATGTCCTCAGCCATCTCCTCCACTCACAAATAATAATCACTATTGCAATCATAAAAGATTTCAAGGTACGGGTAAAGATGAGCCACTACTATTTAAACCTTTGAGACCATCCTCTTCTCTTTGTGTGTGTAAATCCAATTATTCAGGAGTCTGCAGCAGTTACGATGAACCATGGGCCACAGTCATACACGTGAACCTAGTGATTTTTCTGATGAGCCAACCTTCCCATTTGCTCTGAGGAAGACAACTAAAAACTTACATATGTCACTCACTCAGTACCCTTTCAAACAGGTCCAAGCTGATGGAAAACTCCCTTCTGCTCTGTAAAAGTATACAACACCAGAATTAGACACCCGAAGTCACTAAGGAAGAAAACTGTTTATTTTACTGAATAGCAAAGATTTTCCTTTCACCTCCCCTGTTGTTTTTCCATAGCACAAAAAAAGTATAAATAATTGAATTATCAATACAGTATGTCTGTATCTAATCCATCCAGAGTCTGGAAGTCAGATAATTCACCATGACTTGCAACAGGGAGCATATCTCCAGCTTGCTTTATATGTTGAGTTTGCCTTCTGCAAGTTACTCTGTTGTGTATACCACATACTTCATTGAGTATGCCATACACCATCTGTCACGGTAGTACACAAATGAAGTTGAGAACCATAGCCTTGAGAAATATTCTCCATTATCACATAATGAAGAATTATATATTTAATAAAAGCTCAGAAGAAGCAAAATAAACACTATTTCAGAATACAATAGGGCACTCTCCTCTGAAAAATCTGTCTCCTTTCAAGAGTCTTTCTCATTTCATTAGCAGTTCCTCTATATTTTGAGTCTCTGAGGCATTGTGGGTGGTTTAAGTATTACTTGTATTTCACAGCAAAAGCACCTCCTAAAATGCAAGTCATGGTCATTCAGGCTCTTGAACTGACATTAACCAGTTGCTTCCTGCCCCTAAGAATGGTAGACTGCAGTCCCAGTGTATCGAAGAAAATACCAACAAAATTCAAACATGACCAAGTTAAAAATCAATTAAATTATATATCAACAAGTAATCTAAAGAGCATCTCTTTTATTTGCCTTGACACTCTTCTTGGAGAGTGGGGCATAAGCACTTTTGCTATTGTGCCAATCTGCATTTAGCAGAACACTCATTACAATTCCTTAAAGTCCAATAAAGCTTCTTGGATGCAGTCCTATTTCCGTCAAGTCATCTGATAGGGAATATAATTCTTCTCTTTTATCACTAGAGTCAGCACTCTTCCTCTTCTGCTTCCATCTCCAGATTACCATGCTCTATACATAGGGGTAGGAGAGCACCTCTATATATTTTATGCTTTGTAAAGTTACCATTTTCCACCCATCTCTTTAGTCTTCACTGGTTCCTGTCTCAGAAATCTTTAAATTTAAGTAAGGAATAGCAAAGCACTTTGCAAATTTTCCAGTAGAACAATTTAGACAGCAATGAGATTAATGTTTACAATATAATTCAAAATGGTTTCCCCAAATAAATTTGAAATATATGAACTGACAAGGGAATCACAACAGTTTTAAACAAATGCTTTTTTTTTTTGCTACCAAAGTGCCTGAAAATGCAAACCTGAAATAAAATCTCATGTGAAACAGATGAAAGGTAAGCCTGGTATAGGATCTGATTCAACTTTGCCATTTGAAAATGGCTCGGAGGACTGTCTGTGTAGAGAGAACCACTTTTAAGTCTCAGCAACAGTATTTGTATGTGTGGTGGCCTTTATGAAATTACTTCATTCGACATAAGAGTCTAAGATGATGTAACAGATTTCCTGGGACTGGAAACTCTATATCTGGGTCATCATGGGATAATGAATGGTGAGACTTTTATCCTCTAAGAAGTTAATTGTTGTTATATTGTTACCTGATTTCACTTGCATTTGTTGTTAACAATGCAAAGATTGACTGTCTAAAACATCCCTTCTGTAGCACTTACATGCTGTACTGGTACCATTAACAATATAAAAATTACAATTAGAAAAATATTTTTATAGTTGTCTAAAAGTAAGCCACCATTAAATGGTTGTTTGAAAATGTCGGATGCCCTCTGGTCTGGTGTAAAATGTAGGCTAAGTCCTTCTTACCAAGAAACATTGAGAAGAGAAAATTCGAGGAAACTCTGTCAGCTGATTCTAAAAGGTTGTTTAAACTGCCCTTAACTCTTTTTTATGTCTAGTTGTCTGATACTGGGACTTACACTTGCGTTGCTACAAGTTCCAGTGGGGAGACATCTTGGAGTGCTGTGCTGGAGGTGACAGGTAAGCAATGTCCAGGGGCTGGTTTTCAGTTGGCACAAAATGAAAGTGTAAACTGTATTAGAGCAATCTGAGTCAAGTAATCCGTTCTAGAAATTCTGGGATTGAGATGGAGGAGTTGCGGGTGGGAAGGCTGGGTTCCTTCACACGTCTTGTGTTTCATTGCTATTAATTTAAAATGCCCGTTGACATTGCAACAATTTGTATTTGTCACCAGTGACAACAACATACTATAACTGTTCTAAACAGGGGTATTAATAAACTGTGAATTCAACGAGTCATTGGCTTGGGCAAGAAAAGTATTATGCCTACACCGAGGCCCTGTCAAAATCCAATGTGCTCTCTGTGAGTGCTGGAGGTGATTTGGGTAAAGGAACTTTCTCAGCCTTCTAATAACTAAGGTTTTGGTATGTTATGTAAATTTCAGCAAAGCTGGTCTTTTTTGTTATTCTTTCTTTTCTTTTTTAATATACTTATATATAACCTTTTGAGTTTTGTGTTTTTTTCCTTTCAGTATGTACCTAAAAAAATATAGCTCTTCATCCAAAAATATATGTGGTAATGCAATTGTTGACAGTTCTTTACAGATTAAGAACATTGGTTATGCTGATTTTGCAGATGTTTGGCATGTTTTTCCTTTCAATCTTCTACTTTGATCAAATTTATACAATCAAAGATAAAAAGTAATTGTTTCGTATTTGCCCCTCACAGAATCCGGTGGAGCAACAGTCAGTAAAAATTATGATATAAATGACCTCCCTGGACCACCATCCAAACCTCAGGTCACTGATGTTACTAAGAACAGTGTCACCCTGTCCTGGCAACCAGGGACCCCTGGAAGCCTACCAGCTAGTGCATATATCATTGAGGCTTTTAGGTATGTGAATTATTCCACTTTTAATCTCGTTCCTTTCTAATTTTGCTTGAGCCCTGGTACCAGCTGTTCTCTTGGTATTGTGGTGTTCTTTCGGACTCTACACATATCATTAGAAGTTCATTAAAAGGTTCAACTCCTATGGCAGGCATTGATTCTTTTTTTTTTTCAATTTGTCACTTTTTTCTAAGTGATTAATTAAAGGAGCATCTAACTATTTCTTCAGGTCAACAGGAATGTAACAGGACAATGCAGTCATTGTTTGTTACTTTTTCCTTAGCATTGATGATCAGTGAGTGTCTCCCGTGGGAATGCTGCAGGTCAAAAAATTTGGGCCAATATTATCTTGACTGTCATAGTATAAATAATCTGAAAATAAGTGGGTAATCCTGAAACCTCTCTGCATACTTTAATTCCTGTTCTTGTTAAAACAGCACCTATTAAAGAGTCAAAGCACTTTACATTTCTATCTTTTACTGTTTTAGACAAATTAAAATTTTTAACTGAAAAGGCTAGCGTTGATAATTTAGGATTTCGTCCTGCAGCCTGAGGCTGAATAGAATCCAGCTGCTCCCTTCCACACAGCAGCAATTAATAAATATATGGTACATGAGAACTCCTGGGCTCAAATTCCGCGTTTGTTTAAGCACGGGCTACCTCTCACATACATCAGTAGTATACACTCTGGCTTAAAAATGTACATATTCTTAAACATTTTCCTTAATCAAGATGTTCAACAAATGACAAATAATTTAGTTCATATTTTAATTAAAATTCATGCAAGAATTTGTCAAAACAGTATGCATGCAAATCTAAGAACACATAGTGATAATGCTTCATCTTGCTATGTTAATATGCAAAGAACATTACTGTATGTGCGTGTTGTTGATTTTGTTCTGGAACTTACCCTTTATGCATTACATGTATAAAATAACTGAAACTACATGAAACATGAAAGCTTTCAATTTTCTTTTTCCTTTTAATACGTTTAAAGACTTTTTTTTTATCAGTGTAATACAATAAAGCACAATAAAATAAAATGTTCTTTTTAAACTTTTTTGATATTTCACCCTAGTTAAGCTTTAATGGCATCCCTTCAATAACTTTAACAAGAGCCAAGCATTTTCACTAAAAGCTAGTTTAACAATCACACTTGAAATTTCTTCATACAGTGGATTGTAATCTAATTATAATCTCCAATGGAAAATGTAGTGACAGAAAAAATATTAATATGCTTTCCTTCATTTCCAAGCATGTTTTCAGAAGGTTTTTTATAACTTTGAATTTAGTTCAAAGAAGAATATTTCTCTTCCAATGACAATTTATTGGCGTAATTTACTTAGCAGTATAGAAAATTATTCTTTTAACAGGATTTTCTTTTCTAAGGTTTACGTTGAAGAGTGCCCTATTTATCATTCGAATTTACTTTACAGCTTTCAGTACTTTCCTTTTGCAGGTATTTATTTTAGAGAGATGGCAAAAGCTTTTGCTTCTGTTGAAAGGAGAAACACTTTTGACAGTTGTGTTATTTTTTTATCCCATCTGGATGAGTTAACTGAAACATTTTTTTATTATTATTTTTACCCTGCTTTTACTACTTTTTTTCCCTGTATTTAGACTTGATATGGGGTTACAAAAGTAGGTCCTTTCACTACTTTATTTTTCTCTTGAGTTAACCTATAATCTTCAACCCTCTTCTCATTGCAGTCAGTCTGTAAGCAATAGTTGGCAAACAGTGGCTAACCACGTGAAGACCACTCTCTACACTGTGAGAGGACTGCGCCCCAATACAATCTACCTGTTTATGGTGAGAGCTATCAATTCACAAGGTCTGAGTGATCCCAGCCCCATGTCAGATCCTGTCCGAACACAAGGTAATAGTAATTATTAAGGCTTACATGCTTGAGCTAATATAAAAAGAAGGAACTGAGAACTGACCAACAGGTCAGTTTGGCCGTTTGGTTTTAGCACTCTCGCTGAAGATATCATGAACTGAGCTTAACCAATAAAGATAAAAAACACTCCAATGTTTGCTGCATCAATTTGGAGTTCAGCAGAGATAGGTTAGCTCTTTAATTATTTGTGCATTGTATACCTTTAGGTTCACAGTTCACTTAGACTTGGTGTACTCCTTGATGCCTGGGTTCTATTGAAAGTAATGCAAGTTACCCAAGCTTTTCTGAAAAGTGTTCTGAATACTGCGCTTTCCTCCCTATTGTCTCCGTGTCCTTGCTTCTTCATTATAATAATAGGATATAAATATATAAATAAATCTAAGTGCTTATGACAGACAAACACCGTGCTTAGCATTAGTTTTAATTCAAAGAATTGCACAAGATACCTGAATTGATTAATCTAGTCCAAGATTTAGGCAGAGAATTCATGTAAATTAAGTCATTTGCATGCTAAAAAGATTTTGAAGTTATTCTGAGGAAAGTGTGTGTCTTCTATTTGTATACTTAGATTTCTGAATTCTTTGTATTAATCCACTGCATAAACAAAGAGGGGGAAGGCTGAAGTGAAATCCCTCATTTATAGGGTGGTGACGTAATTGATAGCTGTGATCCTCCATTGCTATTGAATTCTGTTCACATTACGTCGAGTGCTAACTGCATATAACTGCCACAAGCAAATTTCTCTTCACAGCATGGATTTTTTTGGCTTTGACAACACATTGCTTGAATACTTCATTCAAGAGTGTAGTTCTGTGTTAAACAGGTTGGAACACATGAATTAATTTTTTTTTTGAATCATAATTTTTTTTCAAGTCCAAAGTAATAGCTCATCTCACAGTTAATCTAGAATGAGATCCTTCATCTCTGTTTATGGAAGTTACAAAAGTGTGTGTGGAGAGTGCATCCTGTGCCAGCCTCCCACATGTTTAAGGGGCTTGGTTCCTTTGCTGGTCCTAGTTGGAAAGAGAGAAACAAGAGTAGGGTGGTATTTCTTTACCACATAACCATCACATCCAGCCTCTCTCATCCCAGTCTATTCCCAAATAAAGCTGTCCTTAATAATAACATCCTCGAAATAGTAATCATTGCTGTAAAAGGAGAAACAGAGTTTTCTGAAAAGCTGAAGAAGTAGGTTGGGCAGGGATTTCATGGCTTTAATATCCACAGAGAATCAAAAGTTTTCTTCTCTTTCTTACTCTCCCACTATTATAGGGTGACTCATGCTTTTCATTGCACCAGCCTTTTAGTCTGCATAACTTATCACCTAGTTAAAAAAACAACTTTGTTTGGCATTTGAGTGTCAAGTATAGACTTTTCATCTGACATACTGACAAGCAATTTGATTTCAGTAAAAACATGTCTTTTAATTAGCTACAGCATGTGTTGCAGCTTCCATTTCCAGAAGCTGTTTAGCAGTCAAGCACACTGAGACATGTACAGGATTTATAGCTTCTTTGCAAGCCTGCAGTTTAATAGAATTAAATCATAAAATCAATTGAAAATTAACATAATGTTTTGATGTGATTTCTAATTATGCCTGAATTCAATTCAGGCTCACAGAAGAAGCTGACACACAGTAGAAAGCCTATTCACAGTGGCCATGGAGGAATTAAAAAGCAGCTATAATAGTGCTATATAATATTACCTTGCAACAGGTGTCTGTGGTAGCTTTAATAGCTAAGCATTTAATTTCCTGGTATTAAGTATAGCAAATGCAAGTAATAGGATTTTATACATATTTTCACCAGTGGACTACAAGTAGACAATCAGGCACTTTCAAAAGGTTTACCTTATATGACTTATATCAAATAAGAACAGAGAAATCAGTAATTACTAATTCTTAATAATTCTTAGTAATTCCTAATTTCTTAGTAATTCCTAAGAAAGGAGTTGATTTCTTGCTTGGATTATTAACAGACCAAACCATATATTAAAAAACACTTTAAAGATCCTATATATAATCCTGTCACTGGAATTTAAATTACTAGCAACTAATAGGAAGTTCAATAGAAGCCGTTAAAAGAGAGGTTAGAGAAAATATATAACCTATTTAATTTTAGACACCTCTAAATTGGGATCAGAATATAGCTTCTTGAGCCAGTTTTGTCTGAGTCATGATTTCATTATTCCAGTACTTGATGATATCCTTATAGAGAGATCAACTACTTTTCATCCAGGAGTCTCCTAGTAATGTGAAAATGACATTACAAGACTCCGATTACACTGTGAGCGTCATATATGCATGTATTTCCAAGTGTACGTATCAGAAAACAGAATTACACATATACATCTTGATACTCATTTCTTAGTGTTATTAGCCCATGTTTTTCCCTTACTTTTGGACCTATGTCCCATTAACATGATGAAATGCAGCTCATACAAACACACTATGGAGAAATGTCTTTTCTCCTGAGGGAATATAGGTACTTTGTAGGTTGTATACCACAGGAAATGTAGCCATGTGTAGCTGTAGGTATTTTGTACCAAGGTTCATAGCTTTTTGTGGATAACAGCATAAATTATCATCATGTAAACCAGTCTGAGTTGCTGTCTTACAGATTTATTTTCTTATATCTCTCTGTGTCTTGGTCACTTTGAATAAGCATAATTTGCTAGACAAGCTCCTTCACTAACATCTGTGTTTGGATTATATTCCTTTTGGAGATTCATGGAACCATTTTCATTTGAATATCAGTAGAAGCCGGTGGCAATATTGTTCATTGCTGGCTCAGAACCCATAATTCATAATCCAGAATTATGAAGCTGAAATATTGATGATCAAAACCTATTTTCTTTCAAAATCTGGAGGCATGTGATTCAAACTCAGTTATTTTTAAATCTTTCATTTTTAAGAGCACTATTATTTCTTCTTAATAATATTTAGAAGATAAAAAGATATCACATGCTGCATACTCCTGTATCTAAGACCATCAGAGGGGAAAAAAACGCTTTTAGGTATGTATCCTTTTCACAAGGACATGATGTTGATCCAAAAAGAGGGAAAGTGGCTTTGGCTAGTGAATCCCATGGCAAAACCAAGCAGAATTCACAGATGCCTAGACAGGCAAGACCGTAATGTATCAGGTGCTTGTGTTCCAAATCCTCTCTTCTGGAAAAATTACAAGCAAATTCCAGCAGAAATAATCAGTATGTGTATTTCTAACAGGAATTATGCAACCCACATATACAACTGACACAGTAAGGGCATCTGTAACTGTTGAACAAGAATGGCATTATAAGATCCTTGAAGGATCTATTGAATGGATCCAGACTTCACTGGCTGACAGAGGTTGGAGGGAAGGAATATACTATGGGGATATATTAGCTAGGTGATAGCTGTAGCCCAACATTTTTCATTGGTGCAATGTAACTGAAAATTATGATTTTTAGAAATTATCAGTAAAAAGACACATTGCACATCTCTTCATTTTCTGACACATATTTTGTTTTTTCAGTTCCTGTTTAGCAAAGATAATAGAGCTTCATTCAGTTTAACACAATGTTATAACCCAAATGTGATCCCTAAGGTTTAGGTACTAAGGCCACATGTGGTGCTGGAGATGGAGTCACTGTTTTCTATAGGTGTATATTAAGTGATCAATTTCCTTCAGATTTTGACTGGAAGAAATAATTTCTCCACGCAGTTTGAAGGAATCTTTGACATAATCTTGAAGAATCAATTTTTGTGGTAGAGTGTGAAAACACTCAGCCAGCAAAAGCTGGCCTTTTCTTGGATCGGAATCAGTTTGGCTTCATGAATTAATTCTTTTTTCATATTTCACTAGATTTCATTATCTATATCTGTAAAGAGAAAAATTGCTTTGCAGAAGAAAATGCTATTTTTAGTGTTTGGTTTCTTGTGTGCGTGGCATGTGGGGAGGGGAAGCTTAGTGAAAGTTTGGAAACATATAATGACTTAATGTCATGTATGCTCTGACAAAATTTATAAAAAACCCAACAAACCTGTTCATTTTCTTCAGTTATACTAACCAATTTGGTTCGAGACATCTGGGCAGCATTATTATTACCTGAGTATTTTGGAACTCATGAATATTGTGTCTCTCTCATCAAGTTCTTACAATTCTCAGTTCTTACAATTCTCATTTCTTACAAGACTGAGAAAACATTGTCATCAAGACTGATTACTCATTTAAAAATCTTTATATTTTATTATTTCCTAAGCAGCTAAAAGTGAATGGTTTGTTTGCATTACTCGATATGCTTTGGAGTTCATATTTAAACCTTAGTATTGTATTTTTATTATTAAAAAACAGAAAAAAGGGTGTTTAAATCAGGTTGTTAAGCTATTCACTAATTCATATTGATGCCATATGTACCTCTTCTTATTAAAATAATGCTTTCATATGTGTGCCTGGTCTGGCAGATATCAGCCCACCAGCACAAGGTGTGGATCACAGGCAAGTCCAGAAAGAACTGGGAGATGTCATTGTACGACTCCATAATCCTGTTGTGCTGACACCCACTACGGTTCAAGTCACCTGGACGGTAAGACTTCTGTTGTTATTACTTCAACAGCACTTTAATTTTTCCCATTTATCCCTGCAGTTTTTTACTACCCTGAAAAGCTCTAGTCTTGATCTTAATGTGAGTGCTCTGATAAACTGGCAGTATACAGGCAAATATATGTGGCAATGAAATGGTCATTTTATTTTCTCTTTCAAGACAGGCAGTTTCGAAGTCTTCAGTGTTCAGCTCAAAGCAATTGAGCTGTCTGACTAGACAAAGTATTATAAAAATGAATATGCTTGACATGATAATCTAAAGGATAATTGATCTGTAGACTCATTACTGTGCGTGTCAAAAAACAATCAAAGTTGAATATCAACATGAAATTGCTGTATGAAAAAGCCCTTTCTACTTCAAGGCATAGGGACCTCTGACAATACCCTATTATTTAGTGAGCCTAAAATGCAAAAACAGCTTTTCTATAGGGCACTTGTGGTGAAGTCAGAAGACTGTGATGCTGATACCCGATCCACTGTGTAGCATCTGGTTTTCTAGCATAAGCCTTACCCACAATGAGTGGATATTCTTTCATTATAAAAGACCAGAATCTTTTTGGCAGCACTTAACAACATTTCTATTTGAGAGGTCAAACTACCGGGTAGAATTTCTGATATAGTGTTTGGCTTTCAAAATGCTACGTTTCCCTTCCGGAGGCTTGAAGGAAAGGATTTCTAACTGTAAGAGAGAGTTCCCAGGGTGCTGGACAACAGAAAAGAGTGTTTTGCTTTTGGTGTGTCTGCCCCAGAGAAAGGAGAGCCACAGGTGGAAGAGTAAGAGAAATGGTACTGCACTGTATGCCACTGAAACAGGTGTATTACATAGGATGAATTCTGCTACAGAGGTATTCACAATATTCAGGGCTTTTCTTCTACATGTAATATTGCTAAGAGATTAATGTGTACAGGGGATTATATAACAGGAGATAAGAAGAGCGATATAGGTTGTGTATTATAAGGATTACTGTTGTTTTTGCCCAACTCAGGCATATTTATGGGGGTTTATGCTCCATCCTTGTTCTGACAGATTTCAGTGGTCGGGGGGCAGGTTAGAATACATAAAGAAACCCACAAGTTTGTCTTTCTTAGAAGATTATTCAGAAAATATGTCACTACATTTTGCTATTGATGATGTCAACACACAGCTTGCCTTTCTGAAAATGCTGTCTGTTTCAGCTACATAACTCCAGGACAGGCTAATATTTCTAGCAAACCCTTTTGCCCAAGCGGATGGGTCCTTAGTTTAGGAACTTTGGATGTTAGCAGCCAGTAATTGTAAACCTGGATCACATCCATGTAGTGCTCCTTCGAGTGCTTTCTTGGGTGTGGAAGCTATCAGAAATACAGTTTCATAGGCTTGCCTTTGCTTTAGCATATACTACAAAAGGAAGTCCCAATATAAACAGAATTCAATTTTACACAATGTAACCAATGTCTTTATATTATTATGAAATATACATATATGTATTTATGTGTGTTTATACATAAATATATATATATATGTATTCACACACAAAAGTCTCTTAGTGCCCCTACTGAACAACTGAAGAAAGCATGGTAAGGTAAAGGTAAATTGTTAGGGATGCTATGGATATCAGCTTATTGGGAAGATCCTCAAAGCAGTGACTTTGTGCCACCTGAGAAGCATACAGGCCTCTGTAGAGACTTTTAGAATTGCCAGAGAGAAGAAAGACACCAAAAGACCTTAAAAAAATCTCTGGAACAGCTCATTAAAAACTTTCCAGCAACCAGAAAAAAAAAACCCACCCAATTCATTAACCATAGTCTTTTGGAAAAAAAGCCACTCTAGCCAGATAATAAAGTCCACACCATTAATATAAATTGGTTAGATAGTGTAGCTATCATACGAAAGGACAGAAGTTCCATGACAGTATTAAGACTCTTTGTGTTGACTTTCTGCAATTCTAAGACTGAATGCCAAGGAACTTCCTTGATTACTGAATTTATGGCATCCTGACTCCTAAAAAGTTAACATCAATTTCTGCCTTCTTTCTGAGATTGTTTTGTTTTTACTTTCTCTTTTGTTTCAAATTTGATTTTAAAATTTCAGAAATAGTTCTCTGCTACTGCATTGCAATTTTAAAATATGCACATACATATACACACATATTTTGTCTGTTTTAAAAGAAGTTCATGCTTACAAAGTCAGTGTTAAAAAGAAGAGGAATGTCAGAAGTTAGGTTTTCATTGTCACTTAAATTTACTCCTCTTGTGTGTAAGTATTAAAGTGTAGCTGTAATTATCTGGTCGCATACAGGATCTTTTCTTCATGGAGCTATTCAACATTTCCTTTTATCTTCTTTATTCACTGTGTGGTGCCAGGTCTTATTAAATTCATACCATTGAAACCTTGCATTGAATAAAAAATTATTAGTTTGTCTCACATGCTTGCTTATCTGTCATGCTCTCAACCGTAACATTCGGGTGCTTCACAAGTAATACTGAATTTAACATCACAATGATAAAAATGTGTCATTATCCTAACTTTACACATAGAGAGGTGAGGTACAGAGATATTTATTGCTGATGAGACTTAGAGAATCAGATGTGCCTTCTGTTATCAGATGGCTAATTTTAAACCTTGGGCCTGATTTATTTTTACTTTTATCAAAACATTTTGTATTGCAACAGCACATGGTGTACTGCAAGCATTTTTTTTAGCTGACCTCAACTGTAGTTCAGCACTTCTAGCCTCCCTGAGCAAAAAACTGAGAGTTTCGTGTGACCAAATGTGGAAAGTTTCCTAGCATTATAAAGGAGCCCTGTGGCACAGGCAGGAAAAAAAATCGGTTCTTTAATACAGCAAAAGAATTGTTGCTTTGAAATCCTGACTTCCTTCTAGGAGGCTACCAAGCAGAAGGATAGTTTATTTACCACTGCCTTTTAATTTGACATTGATTTTAAATGAATGCACTTCATTGAAATCTTCAAGATTCAAGTATTTTAGACAGTCTTCCAGTGTATCATCACTTGTTCGTGTAGGACAGGTAAATGCTAGTGCTCTTTAAATTTCCAGAGATTACTGTGAGTCTGTACTAGTGAGTTCAGCACAGTGTGCAAGGTGTTCTGCTCATATGGAGAATTGCTGTGGGTATATGTGGGAGCAGAGTATTACCTTGGATGTTTTGGGTTTGAAATTTACATACTAAAGAGCATATTGCAAAATGTTTTCAGGGTGCATATTAGCAGGTTGGCCTGAAAGGAGCTTATATTGTCAGCATCAGCTGCATTATGAGTTTCTTGCCATCTTTTTAACAACCTAATAGCCTAACTGAATGATCCTAACTGAATAACCCATTGAACCTGTCTAGCGTTCAGCTGCAGTACGTGCAGATTTGAACGTGCAGGGAAAACAAGTTTCCTGTTCTGCAAAAATGGAGAGCTAGCATCAGTTTTGTAGATATCTCCCTCACTACATATTCACTGTTAAAGAGGGTGAGAAGGAGCGTATAGGACCAATTATGCTTGTAGGTCCCCTTAAAGCCCTAGGTCAGTGCTGAACAGAACCTACCCAGTAATTGCTCTCTTCTGTCATTTAAAGGAGCATCTGCATTTTCTGCCATCTGTCTTTTGAGGGAGAAAGCGTATCTTTAGATCAGCAACTGTTGCATCTCCTTTGAGTGGGTGTCACTGCTGCTTGTACAAATTCAAGAGCAGTTAAGAGTGTCATAGGAAGACTAGAAATATTCTCTGATCCCACTATTCAGTGCAGAGAGTTCCTGCAATCTCTGTAATAATGCTAAGTACTTTATGTGAGAAGTGTCAACCATTTACCAAAAAAAAAAAAAAGAGGAAGGAGAATACCTAGAAATTATTACATTCTTTCATCAAATCACAGTGCATGTTTCTGTAACTGCCTATGTGTGAACGTGTAATAATCTTATTGAGTTGTTTGATGCTTAGCACAACTGAATACAGTTCTTTAATGCTAAGAATATTTTTGGCTGCCTGCTGTTGGAGTGATATATAATTACCACATAACAAACAGAAGAAACGAGGCTTTGTGTTATATAAAAGACTCTGTGTGCATATATAGTTATATACCCATATGTATGTATATGTGTATGGTGTGTGTATATATATATATGTGAAATATATCTGTCCTATTCCTCATAAATGTATCTGGTTAATCCCTGTGATTATCCAACTTCTTACTATTCAGAAAACTCAAAACAAAAATTGACATTTCTCAGTACATGAAGTGTCCTCTGAGTGGTTTCGCAACATTTTGACCATATGAAAGGCCCTGTTCATTTGACTAGCTTTAGGTGGGTAGAGAGAGAGCTTTGTGTTCTCTCCTCAATATTGAATGCAACTGGATGTTTATAGAAAACTTTAAAAATTTGTAAGCAACCTCCCAGTTACTGAACAATGGAATCACTGTTGATAATCTGTTGATAATTTGGGAAGATCACTCAGCTCTGTTGTGATCAAACTTCTAACTGAAAGCTCTATGAATCTTGTGTAAGCCCCAAATTAAGCTAGTTTATAGCACCCATATAATGTACCCTTGTACTACTGTGTTCTGTTTTCATATTTCTTGTATTGTTTAGTCTTTTGGGTTAGGAACTTAAAAGACTGAGGGAAAAAGAGGTGTATGAATAATTTGTATATTATCTATATGTAAGTAGATACCAAAGTGTGACAGACTCAAAATTTATACACCATAGGTATACTATAGGGGTCCAGTTCTTAGTGAGTTGGTGGGTGCATTTGTGTTTGTACCATGTTGTACAAAACAGTTTTCATACCATTTTGTAGCAACAGCATGTTACTGTTCAGCCTGGTCAATTCTGAATTTTCAGATGTTCTCCACTAGGCAGCAGTCAGTAGAGCTTAAAAGCACAGCAATGACAAAATGGAAAGTTCTAACAAAGTTACACCATCTCTAAGTATAGTGTCTAACCCAGAAGTTAAGCAGGAATCAAACTCAGTGTCTGATTATTAAACATCAGAGCTTTATATTGTAATTTAGGTTGAGAATATGTATTAGAAAGTGCATGAAAGTGTTATTCTTGCTGAATTTTGTAGTAAACATGAGGTTCATAAAGTCTTTATGTCCGTAAAACATTTAATTAATGAAAGTCAAACATGGATAAAAACAATTTACTCTGATTTACAGACTCCCTTCATCTGGAAACAGCTGCTTAATGTTCTTCTTAAAAACACAGCTTGATTCTTTCGGTATTAACAAGCTATTATTGTGAGTTATATCCCTCTTTCAGTGCATAAATTCACTTAAAGTGAATGTAGAGAAGTTTATAAAATGCAAGCTTAATGTTGTTGTAACATATGTTGCAAGGTTTTTAACAGTGACAGTTTTGATGAAAGACATTTCTACTTTGCTCTCATAAATAAACCTTTCTTCTTGCTTGCCCTGCTTTTTAATGTCTATGAATCTGTGTCCCCTCTGAATGCCTCAGTAAACTGTAACAAGATTATAGGAGAAGCATAATAGACCCTGGTTTGTATTTTCAGCCTTAAATTCATTTATTCTTAAGAGAAGTCAAACAAATGTATCTTTAATTCTGAAATGTTTTTGAGCTAGAAAATTCTTAAGAACAGAAAAGAAATCCTACTTGTTGAATCTTAGTTATAACCCAGAAATGTACCAAACAGCTAGTTGTATAGTTTTGTTATTTGTGCTGCACTTTCTTTGGCTCTTTATTTGATGGCTACGGATCTGGATTTGCTTTGGTTTTATCCATCAAATTGTTTTGACTCGTTTTTTCAGGCAAAATTTATGTAAACACGATAATAGCTCAAATCATTGGTTTGTGCCTTTTTTTTTTTCTTTTTCCCAAGTGAAAAAGCGCATGTAACCTCTCCAAGATAAAACGCTTCTTTTTCCCTTCGAATAAAAATCCTACTTACAACTATGTTAAGTTAGAATTGTTAAACTTCTATGTATGGTCCAATCTTTAATATATGTTGCCTAGCAACATATAAATTATAAACCAAAACCAACATTCCATCTCCATCTGATGGCCTGGGAGCATCACACCCCCAGGATGCAGAGACTACTTAAACTGTGAACGCAAGAAACAGCACATGTCCTTGGAAGTTGTTTTCTCTGCATCTGTCTTATGTTTATTTTACTTTCCTGAGCATCTCATGAAAAGATGAACTGTGAGCCAAGTAATGGACTAACTGAAAGCATGTAGGGCATCTTCAAAGACTTGTCCGTCTCTAAAAAGAATTTGTTTTTCTTTTCTTCTCATATTTCACCACATCAGTAGCCAAGATGTGCTTAATAAGTTTACATGCAGTAAGCATTATGCCAAAGTTCTCTTTTCATGATTTGTTGCAGGTGGGGCCTTGTTTTATGATTTAAGGTGGTATTATCATGATATATACAGCTGGAGAAAATAGAAAGAAATGTTCTTTAACAAGTAATGTGAGAAAAATGTTCTTTATAGTCAGTTAATCAACTGACTTACAAGAAGGCAGTTTAATTTTTAAATTCAGCAGCATAAACAACTGTTATTTTTCTCTTTGTCATAACGACAAAGGCATTCTAGGCATATGTTTTGTTTTCATTTTATATTGTTTGGTTACTTTAATATATTTATTGACATATCATTTAATGCCATTTCTAGGTTGACCGCCAATCCCAGTTTATTCAAGGCTACCGAGTCATGTATCGCCAAACATCTGGCCTACCTTCTCCAGCTGTATGGCAGAATTTGGAGGTCAAAGTCCCAACTGAGCGCAGTGCTGTTCTCGTCAGCTTGAAGAAGGGGGTCACTTATGAAATTAAAGTTCGCCCTTATTTCAATGAATTCCAAGGAATGGACAGTGAATCAAAGTCTGCTCGTACCACGGAAGAAGGTTAGTAAAAGAGTCGGTAAAGTGACAGACTTCCTTACTTAGCACTGGAGGTGAAATCAAGAGCAACCATTTTGGTCATTGTGTGTATGCCTATGTTCAGCTCTATTTCTTCCACATGATTTCTGTTTGTTAGATATAGGGTTGGTATTGGAATTTAACATAATATTCAGTTTTATGCTGCAAGTATTCCAGAAGAAAACACTGGGCCAGTCCTATATTATTCTGGCTGATACATCCCTCTATTGTGCAGATGGCTTTGGGTCTTCCAGGAAATGCACACAGCAACCGCTCTTTTGTAACTAGTCTTGCTGCAATGAAAGACTTTGGTCTGCATTTGAAAATGCAATTAATAAATGAAACCTTTTGCAAATGAGTGTTTGATGTTAAGCTTGTCTTTCTGAACGGGTAATAATGTAGATGAACAATTTGTTTGGGAAGCGGGGACTAGTGAAGGGCAGACATTTAACTAGTCTGAAGGAATTCCAGTCTCAAGGGCATGCCACTTTGTTGTTTCTGTTAGCACACCACTCAGTAAACTCTCCTATCTAGTTCTTTGGAGAGTTTCTTTAAGTACCTTTCAAGCCTATGTGAAACATGCAGGATGCAGACATAGTAAACAATTTACTCTACTGAAATTTCTAGCATTTCTATCTATAGCACGTAGCGTGGTATATAGTTTTGCTAAAACATATACAGACCAGGACTGCTTTTTTATGGAAAAGGGAGTGATGTGAGATATAAGTAATTTTTATTTTTTTCTCTTAGAAATGTACAAGAAACTTACCTTTCTACATGTCTAATGCAACCTTTGCCTGGAGAATCGTTTCTGTGAAAGTAGGATGATCATAACAATGGGGGTTCATCTTCTCTCTGTTTTATTGATTTATTTCAAAAGAGGGGAAAGAAATACTAGCGAAGTTTCAAAATGCTCTTATGGTTTCCATGGGTTTTGAGTGGACTCTTTTCTTCCTTTCAAAGAGATGCATCTTAATAAATTCCGGTATTCTCCTGAGATTTAATTTAGTGCTGATTGCCAAGTACTTTTGGATTCTAAAACAGACTCACTTATTACTCACTTTTCTCTTTGATTTGTTATTATTAACCCTCAACCAGTAAGTAATCCTGAAGATAACTTAGTTGCCATCCCTACTTTATAGATGAGGAAATTCAATGTCCTGCAACACGTAAAAGAGCATGTAGGGAGTCATTGTGCAAGTTTGGTTTAGAATTTGGGACTTTAAGGTTCCCATTTCTTTGTTTAGACTATAAAGCCTAAATCAGTCAGCAAAGAATATCTTTGCAGCAGTAGGTACAAAGCTTTTAAAAAGAAAGAAAACTGAAAAATCTTTCTACAGGTGAAATTGCTTTTCTAGAGTTAAAACGTGGGATTTCCCCCCCCCTTACTAGCAGATTCTTTTCCTTGCCTAATTTCAATTGATTTTTGTTATTTATTTAGTTCATCTAACTGGCTTTTGGTAAAGGTAAATTCAGAACTACTAAAAAAGAGAGAAGATTTTGTACCTCCTGTCTATTTCTATAAAATACTTGAGGAATGACATTTTCTTTTATAAACCTCATCTCCCAGCAGAGCCTGTCAGATGATTTCCTACTTTAAAGGCCACTTCGTTAATGTGAAATAACTTTCCACATAGTTAAGATTTTAAAAACTTTTCTTGCCTACAGATATGTATAACTCAGAGACTAAGATCTGCTTTGTAGATTAGTATAACCTTCAATGAGTCTGTTTACAAGTGTATCTCTCAAAAAAACATCAACCTATAACACGTAGTATTACCACCAGACAAATGTCAGCCCCTTTAAATAATTCTTCCTCTTGCTTGGGTGATAAAGTTAAGTACTTCCATGAGAAAATTAAGACATTCAGTAGATGGAGTTCTACAGATATTTTCTTTAATTCCTCACATTATCTTTGTAATTATGTTGGCATTCATATATTTCAAAAATAACATCAACTAAATGTTTAATGACAGTGGTTTGCTTTTCATCCAATGAAGAAAGATGGCAGTCTATTTAAAGGTATCCCACTTGCTGTGTTGCCTATGATTCCATTTCGAAAATGAGCTTTTTTAGACTTGACTTTTAAAAAATGTCAGGTATACTATTTTTAGAAAATAATTTGGAAGAGTGATACGTGCGTTGGAAGTTTTTTGCGACATCAAAATGAATAGCCCTGGTAAAGGCAAGGTGAGACCAAGAGGTAGCGGTAGCTTTCTGCTGGATTGAATTTTACATGCAATGTTACTTCTGAGGCCTACCTCCAAAAATCAATTTTACTGCAGTTAGACTTTTCCTCTAGACCAGACATTTGTCACAGTTCAGTATCCATCCATCTCCTGCCTCTTTGGCCTTGTGAAGGTAACAAATGGAATTCTGTTTGGCTGCATCTGGAAAAGATGAGCAGCGATTTGGGTTCTTTCATATCTGTAAGAAGAAGCTGAGCACTGGAATAATTGACCTGTCAAGAAGCAGGCAAGGTGTTCTCCACAAGCCAGTAGCAAGGGAAATGAGAAAACGGTTTTAAAAATGTTATTTTTCAATGTGGTCTATTTAATAACTGCAGCAGTGTCAGACGAGTGGCTTAATTTATATCATGGTGCCAGCTTACAGAGTGATGTTATCAGAGAGAGGAAGCAGAACTATTATATAAATATACGTGTATACACATACAAAAAGGAGCTAAATAAAATATTTTATTTTGTAATTTTCACTATTTCTTTCACACTTTCCCTAAAGATAGATGATTTTTTTTTCAGTTACATCCACTGTTTTAAATCTCTTTCTAAACAACTTTGTGGAGTAGTATTTGTTCTGCTTATTGTTTGTCACTACAAAAATATCACAGTCGGTAATGGAAGTCTCCATAGTTTTTATCACTGCTGTCTGTCAATTCCTTCTTGCCTTAGTTCAGCTCCTAAAATGATACTTTCAGCTGCATGCATCAGCTGCAATTTTAATTTTGCTTCAAATCTTACCATATATCCTCCAAAAAACCCCAAACACACACACTGGTAGAATATTAGCTAGAATATTTATGCAGTTTGAATACAAAGACAAATGAATACAGTATGTTTTTCTTTAAATGTTAGAGTATGATATTCATTTTACATTTCTTTATACTTTATTCTACTCTCTGTATTTCCAGGTATGTGAGGAAGAAAGTAAATACATTTCAGCAAGTTGTTCCATTGTAGTTAAAAACAAAAAGGAGTTATACAGCATTAAGCTTTGCCATTTTTATGATTATTATTTTAATGTAAGGTGTTGTGCTAGTTAATATCACACACATACATTTATTCATGTTTTTGTTGTTATTGAATAACTTGAAGACTTTTAAAATGCTAATTTTTTTTACTGGGTGGCAAATTATTTCACTTGCCATAAAATGCACAATGCGCCCATTAACCTCACTGATTTTATGCTTTGCACGATTGCAAGGAGTAGCCTAAGGCCACCTTTCTGTGCTTCACTTGAGCTGGCTAAGAGGCAGTGTCCATAATACAGCTCCATTTACCCCTCTAGTACACTGTTCCTCTGCCTCATTCAAGGTCACAAGGACTCTACCAAGCACTATTCACTTTGTAGCTAAACTAGCATCTGAAAATGTAGTTGTCAAAATGTGCAGCCTCACAGGACAGTAATATATTTGTCATTTTTCCTCTAAAATATTTTATTTCAACGTAATCTTGTATGGCCCTTTGTCTCCACCTCTGATACCCTAGTCTTAAGTTGCGTGATTCCTGCAATAGGCTTCTCCAACACTTCAGGGTTATCAGGGTAAGGATTTGAGCTCAGCTCCTTGAGCCTGTGCCAGGTCAAGTGCTGAGAAGCATCCAAAGCAGGAACATAGTCAGTCTCAAAGAGTCCATGGGGAACAATAAGGAAATCTGAATTGACTCAGGAAACTTGAATACTTCTGATATCTGTGGCTGTGTTTAGTTGTGTTAGACCTGCCAGACTTTAATCAAAGATGCTGATGGCTCTGTGCTTTTCCGAGAAGCGTGGTCCAAAGATGTTCATGCAGTCAGGAGTATCATAGAGCATAGCAGTGAAGGAGGCCTCTCTGGATAGGAATACAGTAAACCAGGAGAATGGATTTGGGAAGCCATGACACATGATGCGAGATGCCCAAAAGCAGAGGACTGTCTAGATTTGAAATTGGGGCATAGAGGAGTGATAAATATTTTAGTTTCTGATACCAGCTCTACTGTAAGTCTTAATACACTCGACTTCGGTTGCTTCGCTTGCCACTGTCGTGGATTTTCAACACTTGCCTATAAGTAAGGGAGGGTAGAGGGTGCCTCGGAAGAAGTTTTAAGTATCTGAGGAGGGACGTATGCCACAGCCCTCTGCCGTGGCACCTATAGCTATGGTGGGAGAGCCCCCACGTGGAGATGCAGCAGATGCTCACAGAGGGGACTTTTCTGTAGCAGAGCTGCTGCGCCACTTCCCAAACAACCTGTCATGAGTCAACAAGGGCACCCTGCTGCTGGTGTAGCTGCAAGAGGGTCTTTGCAAGCATAGCTCTGATCACTAACAGCTATGAGTTTGTTGTTGGTTTTTTTCCACATTTCTAGCCAATGTAGCAGGGATGGCAAGCAATTGTCTTGTAGATATGGTCTTGATATGCAGTGACCAACCAAACAGCTGTGAATGGTTGAACTGAACAGAACTCTGAAGAGAAAGCAATTTGCCTAGGGAAAAGAGGACATAAGTATATATCTGACCTAATTCAGCACCTCCCCTATTCACTAGCATTTGATGTAAAGCCCTGAAACTTTTCCACCTAGGAGTTGTAAGGCTTTATGTTTAAACCTGTTAATATCTTCATGCAAAACAAATAGAAACAAAAAATGATCCTTAAATGTCTGCTGTTCATATTATTATTAGACCATGAGGGAAAAAAGAATCAAAAACACTTTTCAGGCCAGGTGAAGCAGCGTCACATTATAACTTAGTTGATATATCCATAGCTATCCATGCATATTATGGAAAACAAATGCAAACATGAGAATAATTCCAATGCAAACTTAAGAAATGCTAAATATAAGTAAATGAGGAGTGATTTGTATTGATTCTTCATTGCTACAAATTCCACATTGTCATTCAGTGCTATGCTTCTCTTCAGAAAGGCATTTTTCAAAATTGCCAGTGCCTAACAAAATGTGCATATCTAGGCCTGCAGGGAGCATGAACTTTTTATACTGTTTGCTTGCTCTTATACTGTTTCAGCAAAATTCATGTTCTTACAAATGGATTAATCTCTTGCTTCTGTTTTTTTTCCTCTCCTTGGTGTAGCTCCAAGTGCCCCTCCTCAGTCTGTTACTGTCCTGACAGTAGGAAGCCACAACAGCACAAGCATCAGCATCTCCTGGGATCCTCCCCCGCCAGATCACCAAAATGGAGTCATCCAGGAGTATAAGGTAGAAAAGATGTTTAATGGGAGGGTTTTGTGTTTAAGGAAACAGCCTGCTTGAATTACAGAACAATAGTATGTGTATGGATTCTGACAGTGTTTACAGCTGCCCATGTAATTATGTGGAGGACTGACTGCTTATGGAGTATTTTTATTTATTTTTTTTTAAAGCAGTACTACTGTCATATTAAAAGCAAAAATACCATGAGCTAGATCTGGAAAAGAGCTGTAATTGCCATCTAGTTTACAGTGCTTCTCATTCTTGCTTTTCCCTGCTGCGGAACAAAAAGAAAGGTTTTTTTGTTAAGGGCTTCTGCACTCTTAAGACAGACAGTGAAGTCCCTGGCTTAGAGCGCCTTCAATCTGACAGAAAAGCTGGCAGGAAAGATACCTCTTCTTTCCCCTGCAAAAATGCTAATCCTAACACTTCAAGGTCAAAGTGGCTCTGGGAGAATACAAGACTTCTTCCAAGTGCTGTCTCTGTCAAGATTCACAACTTGAAGTGCTAGGTTGTCTGCTCTGAGGAGCAGGTTGAACACCACTACTATATTCAGAGTTTTTATGTGAGAGTTGCCTGCACTGGTTGTGTTTTCTCCTTCTTTGTTGCTCTGATGGTTCGAAGTACCCACTCTTTATATATGTTCTTAAATTTTGTTGTATTTTGTAATTCCCCACTAAGCTCACTTTTGCATGAGTATATTTTTACAACATGGAAAAAGTGCAGTGTGTTTTTGGGGTGGAGGACTACAGAGAAAGTGATCAGGCAAGGTTCAGCATTGTCACAGGCTTGTGACCATGGAATACACTGTTTGTTAAATAACTTTGCTGTGGCTGGCTTGCATAACTAGTGTGAAATTTTTAATTGAAATAGAGCAGGGCAGCTTTCTTGACAGTCCCACAAAGGGGGGAAGTGGTGGATACAGTTTATTTCACACAAAAAGAGGTATATTTTTTCCCCTGCACTATCTTGAGGGTAATATAGCATTGAGAAGGGAGAAAGGACTTGATTTTTAAATCAACTAATGGTTCAATCTCTTCCATCTTATCACTTGGTCAGAGGGATGCAGTAAATGCTCACAATATTTATGTTTAGCATAGCATTTCTTTTGTTTTGCTTTTAATCAATATCAAGATTTATTAATCCCAGCATTTTATTGATCTCATTTTCATATCAATTAATAATTATCTTTTGGCTTAATTAATCTTGATACTGACTCCAGTGTAAGTCAATATTAACTATCAAGGGCTTATAGGAAAACAAGTAAAGCACAGTCCTAAACCACAAAATATGTAGATATGAAACAAAGTGGGCTGATGGTTAATAAAAGCCACGTTCCAGGTGAGTGCTCAGATCTCTAGGCTGATTATAAACAGTCAGAGTCACTACCTATTATATCCTTTCTGTGTTACATTAGGTGGCTGCCTGATTAGTGAGCTGGCTACAGTGAATGTAGTGCAGAGTCTAATACTTCCTTGAGTATAAAATTACTACTGAGATTTCACAGTACATTTTCTAGCAAATTGAATGTAGATCTGTTGATTCCACTTAAGCATCAGAGTGCCTGTAAATTCATTTATGAATTAAATGCCTTTAATTAGGGACATCTCATAGCCACTGTAACGTAAGACCAGGACAGACAAAGAGTGAAAGAATGAATGCAGTGCTTTCTCACTCTAATGCATTCTGGCCTGCAAATAAGATTTACTTGAGCTTATGAGGACAAGGGTTTCTTTTGCTCTCCAAATCTTCCTTAGTGTTCCACAGAAAAAAATATAAGGTGTGATAAAACACTGAGCAGGGTCAAAAATAAGGGTAGAGGAAGCATTACTATTGCTTAGATAGATCAGTTGATTGCTGATAGTGGCTCCACCAATAGTGTTTACTTCTGCTATTATAGTTATGTAGTGTACACATGATATCTTTATGCATTGATTTTTTTGAGTGGTAGTAAATAATACAGAAGCAGTATATGCAGATAACATTAAATGAAGAAGAATCCCGAAATGGTCTTAGTTTTGAAACTCCTTGGGAAAAGCCTATGGAAAAATGCAAGAGAGACATAACACTCTGAAATCATAGACTGTTCTCATCACAAAATGCCAATTGAGATTATAGAGTGTTTTTACTGTTTAATTGGAGAGTAATTAAGTCAGGAACTGATATCTGGATTCCTGAACAATGTAAGTGATCACAAAAGCAGCGGTAAAAAGTGAGTTTGTACTTATTCTATTTCAGAAATTTCATATATCCCTATTATGCAGTGAAAGGGAGTTAAAAAGAATTTTCAAAATTGTTTCTTCTTTAGTACTTTAAGAAATGTTTCAACCTGTGCTTGCATTATTTGATGTCCTTTTGCTATTCAGTGGGAAATTAAGAATGAAAAAAACGTGTTTTTTTTAAGGAAAGGCTTGGTGGTAATCATATTACTGAACAATATTTCAATTAATGTATAATGCCTTTTTTTCACTTGGATGATTTTGGTCTGTTATTCTAAGAAGTGTAACCACAAAATTTGCACTCTGTTGAGAGCCAGAGTCCAGAGAGGTATTTTCAAGCAGCTGGTTTGATCCTATGCTAATCTGGGATATTTTACTAAACTAAATCATCCTAATTCTAGCTATTCCTGGACAGTAACATTGTTAAGAAGTCCAAAATAAGTGATTGTCATGTAGTACCTTGATATGTCATATCTATCTATGCACGATTGTTTATGAGTATGAAGAATTTCATATTTTTTAACACATCAACTTTTGTCCCAGATCTGGTGCCTAGGTAATGAGACTCGATTTCATATCAACAAAACAGTAGATGCAGCCATTCGGTCTGTAGTAATAGGTGGCCTATATCCAGGTATTCAGTACCGCGTGGAAGTTGCTGCAAGCACCAGTGCAGGTGTGGGAGTAAAAAGTGAGCCACAACCCATAATAATTGGTAAGTGATTGTCTGTTTTGTTGTTTTGTTTTGCCTGTTTTGGCTTTCAGAGATGCTTTCATAAATCACTTCTGGAAGCATAAAAATCCATGGAGCAAAAGACGAGATTTGAATAGAGCTAGTTAGCTTTTAACGTCCCACTGCCTGCTGACATTGTGTTTTCTCTTTGTGCGGAGTTCTCACAGCCAATGAAGGGAAATATGTTCCCGAGACATATGAGAAAATGCAGATAATCTAGTGAAACTGATTTAATATTTTTTTTAAAATGAATTTACCACTTCTGCAGGTTGATGGATTTATGGAACTAACAGCTTGAGCTCCCTTTTCCTCCTATTCGGATGACTGTGATATTGCCTTACTCATACTGTTGGTGCCTAAGGCACTATTTACAGTTGGTTTTCTGAATATTTGAAGTCACTGTTTCTCAGGTATCCCAAGCAGACAAGCTTCCTTTGTCAAAGAATAAGTGGCCTCTAGTCCAAATAGAGAGCAAAGGTAGTATTGTCATCCCTGCCTTTGAAAGGATTGTTTCATGTTAGTGATTTCCATGCTGAATTAATTTTCTGACCTGAGGGAAACAGATTCTGTTTCTTCTGAAATTCTTCTCAAATATAAAATATAAAGGCAGGAACAATATGGGAAAGATAAGAATAGGAGAACCAATCATTTTAGCAAAAAAAATGAATTGAGCTGTGCAAAGCAGTACCTCTTTCAAGTGTGTAATACAGGAATTTTATTGCTTTTATCTGTATGGCCGGATTTAGTTATTACTTAAATGGGCTTTTCTTTGTTATTTTGTTATTAAACATTTTCTTTATAGAAAATCTTGTCAACACGATGTCCCAAACATGGACTATTCTGTTATGTGGAGACCTTTAGAAAAGGCTGTCCCCTAAGCATTGCTTAAATGTTAAATGATATTCAGGTTCCCTATGCATCAAAACAGAAATTGGGGTACACCGACTTTGAATATATTGTCACTGGAGAAGGAAATATAAGACCGGAAGTGAAGGTAGCAATGGTTTTAGAAAAAGGCAGCCACAGAAACACCAAAGAAAAAGAGGGAAAAAAAGTTTTCTAGAACTGAAAGTGAGAAATTGATTTTTGAAAGTGTAAGAAACCTGTCATCTAAGAGGCCTGAATTTTGGATCTCTGTGTAATGACTGATGTTGTGAGACTAGTCTGTCACTGCATTCACTTTGAGCAGGGCTTTTTCTTATTTCACTAAGGAGTCCATCTAGCCAGCCACTAAACACATTGGGCTTGTTCCAGCAAAACATTTAAGCGTGTTACATTTTAAGCACGTGAGTAGCCTTGTGTCACTTAAGGTGTTGTGAGTTAAACTTACACCAAAGTGCTTTGCTGGATAAATCCCAGAATGTTCCGCATCTGAATACAGTCCTTCATCCTGACTTTTTCCTTACAAAAAAATTACTAGTATAATCAAGAGTTAAATATAGAAAGATCTGTGTTGTTGCAGGAAGGAGGAAAGGAATGTTAGGATGCAAATAAAGTACAAAAGAAAGAAAAAAGCTATTTGGCATTTAGAGACTGAATTTTGCATTGTTAAATTTAACAGTGATATTTATTTGTTCCTTCAATGATCCCAGAATATCTGCTTTGACTAGTCTGTCTGGTGACATCGTTGCAAATTTAAGAGTCCTTTGCAGGAAAAGTAAAGGAGTGTCTTTTCTGTTCGGACTGTGTTTCTGTTCTCATTTCTGTTTTCCCTTTTGGGAGCCCAAAGGTGGATGTGGTTATTACTTATATGGTCTGTATCTCCCTTTTCTGTAAGCATTTTTGTATTGCTTACAAATTGCCGGCAGTTATTTCTCAGACTATATATTTGCTTGATAAAGGTAACAATGTTTAAGTGATATAATTTCTGGAAAATTTGACTTGGTACCACTCAATGTTTGACTGAGAATCAAGAACATAAAATAAGAAAATTAATTTTTTAGGTAAATCTAAAAAAAATAAATCACATGGATTAAACATCAGCTAATGAACAAACCTCAAAACATCATCATGGATGGGAAAAAAATTATTGAATTATTGTATTATAATGGATTCCCATATGATCTGGTCCTTAGCTATACTATTTAACAGCTTGCAAACAGAATGAACAATTGCAGAAATGCTGAATTATGGCGAGAGGAGGTCAGTGATGCAGAAGAGTTAAGCCAAGTTGCTAAACAGTATGACTTTAATCATCATGAAATGCAGAGTCCAGTGTATAAAAAGAAAGAAAATGTTATTCTTAAATATAAGTTATGTTTTTCAAAGAAGGTGGTTGGGTTTTGTTTTTTTTTCTGAAAAGAACCTATTTTCATGGTAGATAATCAACTACTGAATTCCCAGACCTATTCTACATAACAGACCTGTGACAATCCAGAAAGTAAAACCAGAAGAATATGGAGCAATATAAAGTACATTATTTCTTTGGTTAGAAATTGTGTCACTGTTACAGGAATCCTGTCCCCATACTTTAAGCAGGACATTGAAAAATTTTATGGAAGACTCAAAGAGAATCAACAATAAATTTTTTATGATCACTTTTGACATGCTAAAAAATTTCACTTGGAAAACCAGAAATAAATTTGGAGATAATGACAATGTTGGTTAATGGTATAACTATTATTTCTCTTCATCAGTTAGCCTGTTCACTCTTACATTCCATCATTGGCATAATAATATGAGGAACAGCTGCAAACTTTCACAGTAATAGGTACAATCGAATCTGATGTGTCTAATTAATTTTTGGTCCGACAAATTAGTTTTGTTCTTCATTACTCTCCAATGGGAGGAAGACATTATATTTCATTATGTTTTTGTCTTCAGGAACAATGGAGCGTTACAGGTCGCACACTTCCCTTGTCTATGTTCTAATTAGTTGAACTGACAGCATTGTTACAGAAACACCTGCAGTATATGAAATAGTACACTGGTACCTTGGATGACATATTTAGTACTTCTGCTTAAATATTATATAAAGAAATACAAAGTGCATGCTGTTTGTTTCCCCAAACCCCAACAATTATATTAATTTTATCAAACATCATTGAGTAATGTTCATCTGTATCCATTTATTTTTTTATTCATCGAATTCACAAAGCGTACGTTATGGTGAAGTGTAAATGAATTATTACTTTTGCACTTGTGTTTGCTAAACACTGAGGAGTAAGAGCAAACAGCCAGACTGCAAACTTTAGAAGGTAATTTATAGACAAATTACACCTTCCCTAGTCCACTGAAAGTTCTCCCCAGGCTCTCTGCAGTTTGGTCTTACTTCCTCCATTCTCAAAAGACTGGTTTCTGACCTTAGAGAAAAAAACAGAGTCTTCGGACTTTTTGGAGGCTTTAGTGGGAAGCAGTTGTTCTTTTCTTGAGTCCAGGAGTGTCCACTCCCAAAGCTGATGTCTCTGGAGTGCTTCCCTGCCCGTTCTTCTCCATAGCAGCACAGCTGCCTCAGAAGCAGTGCTGACCTTACCTGTTTCCTCACCGTCCTGCTGCTTTTACCTCTCCTCCAAAGGGCACAGAAATTAACTGAAAGTTAATGACAATTAGAGCAACATCAGCTCCCATGCTGATTTCTACTAGCAAATCAATTGTGTGCCTGGAAGGGCATGCCATAGAGTGCCTCTTTCTATTAGTTTTATTCTCAGCACTTCTTTCAGCACTGGGGTGCACCAATGGATTGGTTCCATGGGCAGAAAAAAAGGGGAAAATCTGATGACGGAGTCACCACCTCCGTTCTTTTCCTGTCACAGGTGCTCACTGAGTTTTATTCTCATTTACTGCATCAGGACTGGAAACTATCGGTCCTTTGGCAGCAGTAAGACAAAATATGGAAGGACAGCTGCAGCCACCAGGTCCTGACGCTAATAAAGCTTACCAGCATGGCCAATATAGACTGGTACATGACACAAGTACTGGTGTACTGCCTTTTTATACATTAGCCCATGTAGTCTGTCAGCATCCTTCTGTGGGACCCATTTTGTGTGCGGGAAGTCTGTTTTATTTCTTGCACAGTACTACTGAAAGCAAGCCAAGCTCTAGCACAGTTTCAGCAGTCTGTTTGCAAAAGCAGACGGTCATCATTACTAAATATTGACATGGTGCTGAAAGAGAGAAAGCTTAATAAAATCACTGAGATCATTAACAGTGTGATAGCGATGTAATGCAGTGCATCGCATTTCTTCCCGAGTGTCTCAGTCCAGCTCTGAACACAACTTAGGGCCTGAAGCTGTGTCTTGGCTAGGGCAGCGCCGGTCCCCGCAGCAGGGTGACAGCCTGGGCAGGGAAGGTGCCCTCAGTCCATCCGGCCCTCATCCGCAGCTTGACTGGTGTAAACTCTGGGTCTCCTGCAAAGAGGTGTCTGTGGAAATAAAACTGGAAGTGTCAGACTTCTCGCATCTGCTTAAGCCAACAATTTGTTTATTTGCTTTAGGCTGAGGCCAGTTTGCTGATGCTGTTGAAAGAAGCGAGTGGTAAATTTAACCATTGCTGAATTTTAGAAGAGGAATATGTACATTTTCACAGCAAGACATAATGCTACAATACTTTTAATAATTTTCCCCAAATTACCACTTCAGGGTTTTTATTGCCATATTCTACTACCTTTACGTGTGCGATAGACACTTATAATTAAGAATCGTATAATTTGCATCTTTTTTGTCTCAGTAGAGTAGCTACTCTTGGATCTCTTCAGCATGCATACAGGCATCTGGTAATACTGCATAAACATTTCAAGGATTGAGCTATATAAATGCTTTTACCGGAAATTATGGATAATTTTTTAACCAATTTTAAAACTGCAGAGGTGGGCAGTTTATATCAAATATATATATAATCAATATGCGTATTTTTTTCAGAAAAATATGTTCCGCATTTCCTAATTTTAAAACTAACCATTTTTGACAATGGAAGGTTTAAAGTAGACAAGTGCTGTCCCTAGAACAACATGCTTTAGTGTTTCCTGAATTTCTATTCACATTTTTTATGTTCATTTGTTTTCAAACCAGACACTGAGATTTTCCTTTTAGAAAAGTTCCTTGATAGAGAAAGAAGGAGAAAAAAAACAGTGAGATCATCTACTGAAATGTACAGTTTTCTAATGTACTATATCCTATTTAAGATCCTATATAGTAATTTTTGATGCATATCACTTTAATTGGTATTCCACACCATAATTATTTCTTACAGGTTAATGTTAGGAATTTTTCATGCCTATTCTACATGAAAAAAAAAAAAAATCATCTATTGCTGTGATTGTTTAGAACTTACAGTTAACTGCGTGAATTTCTTCTTCATGTCAAAGCTGGTGCACTTTGGATTTGTATGGATTGTTTTCCCCATGAAATAATTGCTGGAAAAATGCATCTTTGCTCTAGTTGAAAATACATATTTTTTATTTTTTATTTTAAATTTGGAAACTCTAGCATGCCATGAGAACAAATAAGTTAAGTTAGAATTTTTGGCATGCTGATAATGAGTGAAGAAACTGTCATTTGATGTTGTAACATATTTTATATTTGGATTCTTATTCAGAAAAAAGCTATTTCTTGATTGCTTGATTATTTTTTTTAATTTTTTTGGATTGGTTTCCTATGATCAATTTTCTCATCATTGTATTCTGCCTATAATTATGTAAAAAAAACCCAACAAACGTATATTGTTAAAAAAAGAAGTCTCTGGACTCTCATCTCTTAGATTACTTGGGAGAGTGCTATAAAACTATCTTGCCAAATATGTTATCAAAATCAGAATGGATTTACTTTCTAGAAACACTGTTTTTCAGGTGTGCATTGGTACTCATTAAAGCTCTCTTACTTTGGTTAATTCTTTGCAGATACATTACTGTTTTTTTTTAAATTTTCATTTGCGCTACTTGGTTCCTGTTCGTATTACAGAATCCATAGTAACAACATTTTCTGGAATTTCTTTTGTGCAGGAGGTCGTAACGAAGTTGTCATCACTGAAAATAACAACAGCATAACTGAGCAAATCACTGATGTTGTCAAACAGCCTGCCTTTATAGCTGGCATCGGTGGTGCATGTTGGGTAATTCTGATGGGCTTCAGCATCTGGCTGTACTGGCGCAGAAAGAAGAGGAAGGGGCTCAGCAATTATGCCGGTAAGAACAGTAATTATTTATTACCATCTCATCAGGTTCTATCATGAAGAGAACAGGTGCTGTTAAACCTACTTAAAAAACTTGTTGACTTACAGCCAAGGTGGCCTGGATGAATTTTGGATGCTTGTTTCAAATGTATGCTGTGAAAATGCTGGTGTATGAGAAGCTTTAAATGCATTGCTCGGTACCACATTTCATCATTATCATAAGGCAGTCTTTATTTTTACATCTCCAGCACATCTAGCATAAAAAAGTACAAAGAGGATTAATTGTACCTCTTGTTCCTTGCTCAGAAGGCACTCTGTTAATAGTAAAGCCCCATTTGTGTGCTCAAACGTGAATTAGACTAGACCCTTACAAGGATGGTTAGAAAGAGTATTTGGTCTTCTCCTTTTTCATTCCCATGCATTTCCATGTCTTGGAAGCCATGTGCATGGGAAATGAACAGAGGTAATTAATCAGTGACTCCATACCTATAGCTGGAGGAGAATAGTATTTGATAAAGAAGTATGGTCAAAATTTACCTATGGCATAAGCCACAGAAAGTTTCGTCTTGAAGGTAGAACACCTTGGAATGCCCTCGCAGTGTGATCCCTCTTGCACCAAATGTGTTTCTACAGTTGCAAATTAGTTTTTGAAAACTGCATTTGGAAAAATAAGTAAATTTGCCAAATGAAGATATTTTCTTCCTCCTCCAAACTGTTTGGTTTCTGTATTATTCTGTGCTTCAAGATTCTTATGAATTTTTAGGAAGTCAGGTGAGTTATCATAAAATGGGTCACTGAAGCCTAATTTAACAAAAAAAAAAAGCTGTTCTTCAAATATTGGGGTAGGTTGCCTTATAGCATTTATTAACATCTAAAAAAAGAAAACATTTCCTTTTTGAGCAAGATTTACACAGTTGAGGACACAGCATATTTAATGCTGACATATCACACTAAAGTTACACTTGTACTCTTCTATTTACAAGTTATCACATGTGAACCCAAGGACACAGGTTCCCTAAATGGCTGAGCATCTCTAACAACTAACCAAAACCCAACATTCTTTCCCTGCTCACAGCCAAGTAGTCGTACACCTCCTCACCTTGGTGTTAGCCATCATCAGACTCCTCAATGTCCTGACTGGGCTCAGTAAACCATAAGGAAACTACTCTGTGTTGTTTTTCAATCCTGCCAGTTTTCCACTGGTTTAGTGAAACAGGGCAGCCTAAGAAGAAAACAGACGAGCAGTGAAAGCAGAGGGAGGAGAGACCCTTTCACTGGCTCTTGGACTGACTTGGTTTCTGTGGAACCTCACTTTGCATCACCACATGGCCTGTATCATTCATAGGTTACGCTTTTTGATGAGGTGTTTTTGCTCTCCTTTGATAGCAATGACTTTTACTCTCTGAGAGGTGGCATGGTGTTGATTGAGAAACTAATATATAATACACATACCTACACATACGTTTATATGAAATACCAGTCTAGATCCCATGATTTTTTTATGTTAAGAGGCAGCTGTATTGTTATTCCTCTTAGGAAAGAATCCTATACATAAAATTTGGACACAAGCTAAGACTAGTCTTTTTTTTAAAAGCAGAATTATTAGCCCTGTATGTGAGTTGGCATGTTGTGGGTGTGAGATTGAGAACAAAGTCTTTTATACCTTAAAATGCATAGCTGTAAATAATTATAATACTCATTATAAACAGCGTGTCTCCTGCAACTCATTCCTTCTCATGATGTTTGCTGCATCTAAGTGTGATGTGAACATTGCATCATGACACAGAATTCCCATCATCAGAATTATGAAATAATGTATGCTTTCGGCAAAGAAAGTTCATAACAGATCATGCTTCAGAATTCATCCTAAAGTTTACAATTTGGAGAACAGCATGCCCACACAGAAAGTCTTCAAATGTGACTGTCAAAATTCACTGCTCACCTTTCCAACCATCATTTCTCATTGGCTGCTGGCTGGTCAGTGCTTTAAGCTCAACTGTTATGTCCTGCTTATGCTCTTCAACCACAACTAAGTAAATTCCAGAAGAAACTGGTACCCTGCGATTAACACTTGTTATCAGGGTGTGTAACTCACAATGTGTTTGCTTTCTTGTTTTGCAGTTCAGTCCTTCACCTTCACCCCTGCAGGTACTGTCCATTAGTCTGTCTCTTACCTCACCAACACATCATTTCAAACATTACCTATTTAAGTGTTTATGAACATGTGAGATATGCAGAATTAAAACCAAATACAAGGAGAAATACTTCTGCTGCCTATCTGTGATAAAAATGTAGCATACATTCTCCTAGTGATTCCAGGGACACATAAAATCCACCAGCATTAATGTCTCTGTCAATATAATTCTGCACACTACTTACTCATGTAACTCCTCAAAATAACGCCATTTTGAAAGTAATTTGCAGGACAAAATGCTTGAACTAGCTTAACATAAACAAGCATTAGTTGTATATCACTGAATTTTTATCTCAAAGCTCAAAAAAAAAATATCTTGAACATTTTTTAAGATCTAACTGGAGAAATGGAACTTTCTTCCACTTTAGCTGTTAGTTGCATCTATGTTGGTCTTACCGTGAGGTGCTCAGATCTTCAAGCAATCTAGTGATTAACCTATGCATGCATTGCCTTTACAGTGTTTTTTGAAATTGAAGCATTTGCTTTTTTTCTGCCTACCCAATTCAAAGATGACATCCTAGTTTTCATATCTTTAATAAACATAGCATACGGTAAACCATTATTGTAAGCGTGATTAAAGATATGTGAAGAATAAACGAAGTGTGGCTGAAACAGCAGGTTGCAAACAGCTTAGTCAACATATGGATATCCATGAAAAATAGAGTACACAATTAATATTAATAATTAATACAAAAAATTACCTTCTGCTCTCATACCTAGGTTTGAGATTCAAAAACTCAAAAATAATTATACCTCAGTGTTACAGCATAAAAGGCTGATAAAGCATTTTCCAACAGAAGTCTGTAAAGTTTTTTGCATGTAGCTTGGCCCCCCAGTTGCACTTACCAAAGCTCTTCTGTGCCCTCTGCCCTCCATGTGATACAGGCCAGCCTTCCTACTGCACCGCTGAGCTGGTCCTCATGCTCAGCAAGCTGCTTTCTCACTCTTGCTTATCTTCAGCCACAGCTTGAGTGTTGTCTTGGTTTCAGCTGGGATAGAGTTAATTTTCTTCCTAGTAGCTGCTGTGTTTTGGATTTAGTATGAGAACAATCTTGATAAAACATATTGTGTCAGTTGTTGCTAAGTAGGGCTCATATTAAGTCAAGGACTTTTTCAGCCTCCCATAGAAGCTGAGAGGGAGCATAGACAGGACAATCTGGCCAAAGGTATATTCTATACTATAGACATCATGCTCAGTATATAAATGGGGGTTGGCTGGGGGGCAGGAATCCATGATCATTGCTCAGGACAGCCTGGGCAATCAATCATCAGGTGGTGAGCAATTGTATTGCATCATTCTTTTTGTATATGCTTTTTCCATTATTATTATTATTTTCTCTTCTGTTACCGTTCTATTAAACTGTCCTTATTTTTTTTGTTTTTCTTCCTTTTGCTATCTGGGGGGTGGGGAGTGAGTGAATGCCTGAGTGGTCCTAATTGCTAGCTGAGGTTAAACCACAACAGTGTTTAGCTTAAGAGGACAGAGCAGATTGACTGAAGGTGGTGATGTCTGCCCCAGGGCCCCGTGACATTGTGAGAGAGAAGTGTCCTTGTGGAGAAGCTCTGGGGTCTCAGGAATTGCTTCTTTGGCTTCTGGACAGGTTTGGTCAAGGCAGTGTAAGATGTGGCACAACACATCCTACCCTAAATGCTTTACTTGCTTTTCTTTGAGACACAACAAAGCATTTTTTTCCAAAATGAAATAATGCATCTTTGCTACAATTATGCCACTGTCAGCTGTCTGTAACTGTGGTGACTTCTTTCCATTGTCTTTGTAGCATGCATTGGCATGACACAGGGTTGTGCTGGAGCCAGAGTGACTGTGCATGATTCATGATTTCCAGGGAAGGGGCATCTGCCAGCTCTTGGGCAACATGTTCCCAGCGTTTCACCACCCTCATTGTAAAAAATTTCTTCCTTATATCTAGTCCAAATCTACCCTCTTTTAGCTTAAAACTATTACCCCTTGTCCTATCACAACAGGCCCTGATAAAAAGTTTGTCCCCATCTTTCCTGTAAGCCCCCTTTAAGTATGGAAAGGCCACAATAAGGTCTCCCTGGAGGCTTCTCTTCCCCAGATCAAACAACCCCAGCTCTCTCAGCCAGTTCGCATAGGAGAGATGCTCCAGCCCTCTGATCATCTTTGTGGCCCTCCTCTGGACCTGCTTCAACAGGTCCATGTCTTTCCTGTGCTGAAGGCTCCAGAGCTGGACACAGTACTCCAGGTGAGGTCTCACCAGAGCAGAGCAGAGGTCAGAATCACCTCCTCTGACGTGCTGGCCATGCTTCTTTGGATGCAGCCCAGGATACAGTTGGCTTTCTTGGCTGCAAGTGCACATTGTCAGCTCATGTCAAAGGCACTGACAAAAATTTGCTTTTATAAAAATAGTTTTTGACATTTCATGGACTTTATAGAACTATAACAGGGCATAGTTCTGTTTCCGGTCCTACAGTTGTTTCTGGAGGCACTGAGAATGTAAGTCATCCAGTATTCAAGTCCAAAAAAAATCATTATTTTTTTTTTTTAAAAGTTGTTCTTCTGAAATAACATAGTCCATGTTTTTAATCTTTATACCCAGAGTTCCCTAAAAACATCATTAGTTCTCTAATATTTGAATTTGCCATTGATAATATCACTTAGACAAAATTATCTGTGCTTGTGGAGGTTTGATGACACTCACAACTGTGAGTTGCTCCCTTCAAAGTCATTCATAAACAATTTAGTTTCAGATCTAAATATTTAGACAGTGGTATGTAGATTTCAGAATTGCATCAGAGAAAGCTGTCAATAAAGTTTTACCATAGATGAATTTATCCTAATACAGTGATTTTAGGAGATGCACACTTTTTGTTCAGTTCTTCTTCTTTAAATTCAGAAAGTCACAGAACATACAGATTTGGCTGTGTAATAACGAGAAAGTATTATTTGAACATTGATACACTTAAAACCAAAAACCTATCGGCACATATATTTTTGGCATAAACCAAAATCCTATTTTTTCAGTTATTCCTCATGTAAATGGTTTGGTTTTGTTTTGTTTTTAGTGGTATTGGCATATGTGTAGAACTTAGAACACTAAAAATAGTTGTTTAAAAGTTTAGATTCTGCAGTTACATAATTACTTGCCAAAAATGTTCTTTAGAGTCATTTTCAGATTATGGGCCATTCACTGGGACTTTGTAATTTGTATTCTGTTATTAGGCTCCTAAGAGGTATAATTTCTGCTGTGTGACTAAACTACTGTAACACTCTGTGTAGGAGAAGAGTAAACAGCAAATGTCAGGCAATTGCTAAAGCTTTGTGCCAGAAAAAGAATAATTGATAAATAATTGAGTTAAATTCATTAAGCTTTCTGTCTTTGTGAAAATTTTCATTAGCACTGATTGATTGCTCAGATGGTCACAAATAAAGTGACATTGAAAATCATAGCTAAATCCTTTTACTTGTTTTCAGTTGAACTGACTCTAGTAGTTATTGAGCCACAATTCTGTACATGACTATTCCTCCCCTTCCCTTTTCACCATCATGGCACACCAAGCATTGATTCTCAGCAATATCAGTACTACAAAACATATGATTTTTGACTATGTTTCTTAGATTCCTACTGGTAAGTAGTAATGTCATCCTCTGCAGCTATACAAGAAATATTTGGTTTTAGGACCATGCATGCTATCAGCAAAACCAAATATGGCACAGAGACATCAAATACAAATTCTACCCCTTCTCAGTCATCTGTTCTGTGATGTAAAGGATGTATTGGTCTTAATTTTGTGAGTTTCTGTAAAATCTAAAGTACTGTTGCCCTGTTGTTTCTGGATTTTTATGGTTATCCTTTACTCAGATTGCCTGGATATAAAGACACACTGTAGATTTCTATGTGATACAAGAAAAGACAGATGGCAAAAAAAAAATATATATTTGGCCACTTCTTGTATTATAGATGAATTCTTTCATTCCTGTATTACAGTGACTGAACAGAATTTGTTTATTTTGTACTGGAAGTTGCAATTCTCTTTTCACATTTTGGTATAAGGACTCATACAACAAAGGCATGGAATCTATTTGTAGAAATAAGAGAAATTTCTTTTATCTGCTTGTCTTTGCTGTGCCCTCGAATTCATTGTTGTGCCAGTACCCACTCAATTGAATACTCAGGTGTTTTCAAGTGTCTAGGCCATCAGTCATGCAAAGAAAGTAAATATGTATTTTCACTTACGAGTAGGTAAGCTTATTTAGTGACTAGTGCTCCTTGGGATAAAAGATTTCATGAAGCTGAGTAAACAAAAACAAATTAAAAATAGATAGAAAATTATGGAACGCTACACGTTTTGTGTGCAACTCCTGAAACTGTTAAATGAGAACAAATTATTTGACAGAATCATCCAAAAGTAGACAGAAGATTTGATGGAATTTTTATATGCTGATTATCTGTTCTGAGTTAATACTTATTAAAAGAGGATTAATCTACTTTCATATTTGAGGAACAGCTTATCAGAAAAAGGAATGAGTCTAGGCTGGCAACATTAAAGTTTTCATTTGCGGTAGGAAAATGTGGCCTACTAGAGATAGGCATACAGAAAGCTTTCTAAAGCTTTCTTGACTCAGAATGTCAACTTACTATACATTCTTATTTTTCCAATTCTAGCAGGCATGAAGATTAAGTTTAACCTTGTCAGATAATATTAGTAAACGGTTTGGGTACCTCCTTATATATTTAATAAAAAGCACGTGAAAAGCTCCTCCTTATCATATGCTGTTCTTCATACAAATATATACAATATAATTTCCTTAAATATTTATGCATTAAAAATGCACTTTGGATTATATTTCTGCATTTTTACAGTCCTTGAAGTGTAAGCTGGTGGGGTTTCCTTCAAAATCTCTCTATGCAGAGGTTATTTTTTCATCTTCTTTTGAAAACCAATCTCATCCCTGCAGGTCTTCAGCCTTCCTAAGAACATATATCAGATGCAAAGAGTGCTGAAAGAGCTTTTTTGCTTCCTCAGTGATAAAAAGCAAGGGAGATGGGTGGGTCACTGATAGGGACATCCTTCCCTTCCTCCTCTTACATTGCTCCTTGAAATTGCTCTGCTTCTTTTTGAAGTGGAGACAGGATGAATAAAGCCAGCTGTCTGTGTGTTTTATTTTTACAGTGACATCTACAAGCCTGCATTGCATTAAGTATGCTCCTATTCAGGCATTTAGGCTTGTTTTGTAATTGCAGAAATCAAACTGCAGGCAAAAATGCTGACAAAACGCACGGCAGGAATGATAAACATAGTGCTTGTGTTGGCAGCCTGACCATATCTTCTGTTGTTAGCTGTCTTTCCTTTCACAATATTGATGCTAAAAGAAAGGCACCTTCTCTATCCAGCCTCAGGTAGCCCATTTACAGATGGCATCGGGAATATGATTTTTTTTCTGTAACATCCTGGTGACGTGTCCAAACTTCAAGAGGAATTTTGGCTAGCTTAGTTGATATTCTGGATCTTTTTCCACCAAGGATAGTAACTAAAATACTTTCTTGTTTATTTTCTCATGAAGATTGTAACCATCTGTGCATTGGTATACAGGGTGGAGGCTAAACGAAAGAACCTGTATTCCTTCACAGTTCCATAGACATCACATAAGCCAGGCACAGCCTTCCCCAGGAAAAACAATGTCACTGCAAGGCAAATCCTTTTTTTAATAAAGTAAGCTGAACCTTTCTTCTGAAAACAGTGTTTATATTGGGAAGGTGTAAGATTATTTAATGTAGGAAAAAAACAGGAAACGGTTACTACCACCAGGATACACAGACAGAAGAAAAAAGAGTAAATGCTGTGATACAAGCTCATATGCCACAGCCAATCTGCAGCAATTATGGCTCTAGAGAACAGGTTTCGATATCATGTCTTCTTGATATGTTTCTCACAGCATGCCTTGGAGTTTTCTCTACCCAGAAAACAAAATGTGTCTGGCAAACATTGCTGCAATCTCCTACTAGCTCCCCCATTTTAGCTTTGCTATACACAAGGGATATAAATATTTTGAAGACCACAAGTATTGATTTTTATTTTTTAAAGTCTCATACACCTCTATGTGCTATAAAAGTGGTGACAATATCACTTTAAAATTATTTGTGGTAGATGATAGTCTAAACAAGAACATTAATCCCTAGAGGTTTTCAGAAAATATGTTTTAGTGCAATTCCCTTAAATCTGTAAACTTTATCTATAAGGGTTATTACAAAATGTGTCTTTGTTTCTCATTTTTTTCTTATTTCTTGTCACTTTGACAAATGCGGATAGTTGGGAAAATGGAGTATTACAATTGAAGAGGAGGAGAAAGAAAATAGCATCTAATGTACTTTTGACCAACATACTTTGAAACACAGCCAGGCAGTACCCACCTCTTTGCATATTCACACATGATATCCACAGCACTTCAGATTATTCATTTTTAAGCAATGAGTGGTACAGTCATTTGACAGCCTGTTAGAAACAACGTGAATGAAAGTAGCATCAACTCTAATTAGCTGCAATGTTTTACCATGTCTTGTTTTTCAAAGCAGACTTTTATTTAATACTTCCCATACTTGCATTTTGATTTTCTTTTCATTAATTGGTTTGATTACATCCTTTCAAAATTCAGCTATTAACTATTTTGATGTGACATATGACTGCAGTGATTTTCTGATATTGATATTAGTCTGTTCTGCAGTGAAGGATAATTAATCACTGTACCCAAGCACTCTTCCAGAGGGCTTCCAGAGGGGCCAGTTTTGCTCCCTTTGCTGAATGTAGACTGTGAAATTATCCTAGGAGTTAATAAAGTGACAAGGATTCTAGATGGTATCAGAAGTATTTTCCCAATGGATTTATGTCATTGCTAATTTTTTTCATGATCACAGCATTTCTACTGGGTGTAGTAATTTTGTCTGATTAGAATGGTGTATAATAGAAAGCCTAATCTTGAATTAGTGTAGTTTGGACTAATATTTGGAAAATCTTGCAAATACTCTGGCAGCTATAATTTAATGATGGGAATGTCTGTCTTGCAAAAGTAAATAGTATTTCCAAACCAAGGCCGATTTTAAATTAAACTGGCCACAGATTCTTCCTTTCCTCTCTGAAATTCAAACCCTCATCTTGTCAGGGGCCTGTAAGGAGGCAGGTGTCCAGAACATTGATATAATTTAATAGTCTGCCTTATCTATGCCTGACAATAAATAATGGGATATTGCCACTGAGAACCAGAGTAGTTTGTTGGCCTTGATTCAAAAGATTTGCCAGTGATTCAAAAAGGACCATCAAATGCTGTCAATTAGCATTTCACCAGTAATGTGGGTTTACCTATATTGCCCTGAAATGTAATCCTGTTAATAAGATAGATAAGGGATAGGCTGTTTTTTGTCAAACACGCATGAATAGAGCCATAGAAACAATTGTCTCCCTCTGAACATATCCTTGGCATCCCTCATGGCAAGAGTGGAAACGTTTTTTCTTCCCAATGATCTGATGTTTATGCATTTATGTGTGGGTGCTGATTCTTATACTGTACTGTTAGTGGAAATGGTGCAGCTGTATGGTTTTTTTCACCCCTTGAGCTCTAATAGAGCTGCCACCTCTTTGTATTTGTCCTGGGAAATGGCATATTTGTGTGGTGACATTATATTACTGTATTACGACATGATGTTATTAACTCACTGGTGCAATGTCATTATGTACCGAAGCAGAAGCATGCCAAGAAAACAATTTCATCTCATGGCACAGTCTCACAACACAAAGTCATATGAAGGGGCCTGTGGTAAATTCAGGCCTTTTACTCAGGCGGCCGGTTTGCCTTACAAGCTCCAGAGCAAATTGACGTTAGTCAACAAGGTGCAGTGAAATCCTAAACAAATTGTAATCCTAACATGTTTGATCCTTTTCCCATATTTTCTGTATTTTATTATGTGATGATGCCAAGAGGCCTCCGATGTCAGACACTGAGCAGTTTGAATTGTTACTTTTAATTATTACTAATTGATTTTTCCCTGTCTTATATGTGTGTGCGTGTATGTGTATGTTTGTTTGTTTGTTTTGTTTTTCCAACCAAAACACAGTCACTTTCCAAAGAGGAGATGGAGGACTAATGAGCAATGGAAGGTATGTTTCTTTGTATAAAGGTCTTTCCATCCTGTTTATTTTTAAAATTAGGGATCTGAAAAATGCTATAGGTGATGCACTTCAGTAATAACCGATCGTTTGGAAGATTGACAATGCTAGGAGGAGTTAAGTAGCTTACCACAAGGTTTAATGACCTATCTGTTGTACACTGTGGAGGAATCAAGCCCAGATGTTTCATATCTCCCAGATGCCCTGGAAGAAATGAGTAGTAAATATCACAAAGAATGTGTTCATTTGTTACCAGGATGTTTATTGCATTAATTAGACATTAGCAAATGAAGTTGCTGTTGTTTAAGACTCCTTATTGGCTCCCCCTAAATTGCTGTGAGTGAACAATTACACTTAATCGATCACAAAATAAATGATTCATGGATGATGAATAGGCTGTAGATTGATAGGACTGGATTCCACAACTTTGGCTACTCAATTGAAATTGATAAAAGCTGATAACGGGCCCATATATCCTCATCTATTTTCCCTTTGCCAATATGGAGATTGTAATTAGGCCCTGGTAATAACTTCCAATCTCCCATTTAATCAATATTTTAGCAAAAAGAGATTAGACCTAATGAGAGCGAGTAGATGTGGCAAGAAAGCGGCTGGGTCTTCTTATTGCCGTTTCCATAGAAACCAATGTTTCTCTTAGGGATTGTACCAGGCAGGGGTCTATAACACAGAGATCGGAGATGTTGCTCCAACTTCATGAGTGCATTAATAACCTAAAAAGCTGCAGAACTGTGGATGGTTTTCTTTCTTTTTCATTTGGGGGAAGGGGGTGTCTGCAGGAAATTATTTGTTTTCCCTGTTAAATACAAATACAAACAATCCACCTGCCTTGCTAAATTCCTGGCTGTTTATCCTGGGGTGAGAGAGGCACGGTGCCTTATGGCCCAAATGTACCTTCTCTTTGAACATACTCGCTGTTTAATACTGCTCTCAAAGCTGGGAATTAGAGGGATATAAAAGCCATGCAGTAGTGGCAGATAAAGATAGCTGTGGACTTTCCATTAATCCTACTCAAACCTGTTTGCCTCTAAACCATCCAAGAGTGCTCAAAGAAAGAGTTACCAGCCTGTAGATGACAGGCGTGCATTTGGGATGCAAGAGAAGGAAGAAATAGTAGCCCAAAGTCCTGGAAATGGCTGATACGGAGCAATCAGTTTGAGTGATGGCTCCCTTGAGGTGGTAATTTATCATGCAGCCCTGGTGCAGGATCCCACGATGGTGCTGCCCAACCCCTGCTTCACACAGACAACGGAGCTCATTTGGATTCTGGCAGAATCACGACGATTGCCTAGTCCCACTTCTACTGACAGAGTTGATTTGTATATATCCTTAATTAACTGCTCAAGGTCTTTAAATCATCAAAGGCTACACAATTTTAATTTGAAATAAATTAAATTCTCCTAAACTATTTGTTATCTATGGTGTTAGGAGAACAGTGATGTGGTCTCTTCAATCACTGGTTGTGTCACAGATATTTTAATTTTGAAAATATATATATATATGTATGTATACCTTTTTTTTTCTTATTCTGCTTCAGTCGACCAGGCCTGTTGAATGCAAGTGACCCCAGTTATCCTTGGCTTGCAGACTCTTGGCCTGCCACAAGTCTGCCGGTAAACAACAGCACTAGTGGACCAAATGATCTTGGCAATTTTGGTCGTGGAGGTAGGTTTCATTTTATTAAGTCACAATATAGTATGCAATAAGTTTCTGTTACTTAACATATATGATAAGCACTGTGCAGTATTTTTTATCATTATATTTCTTTCTATGATTGACTCAAGATTTGATTTTAAATGGACTTTAAAACATTCATTTTGCTTTGTCTCTTTCTACTTTAAAATTTAGATCTAGTTTGCCATTTACCTCACAGTGGTGAGAGAGAGTCTGCTTATCATCTCAAGAGAAATGTATTTGTTGCTCCAGCTAATTCCCTTTTGTGTGGAGATGAGCAATCTGCTGTGCAGGGCAATGCAGCCAAGGATAGAGGATGTCCGTAGAGCAGAGAAGAACTCAGGGGATGGAGGAAGGATGTTCCTTAAGCAGAATAAAGACAGAAAAACATTGTTGCTGTCACCTTATCCATCCCCCTCCTGCTGAGGAACTGCTCTCAATCTCAACCATAATCCATGAAGAAGGCCTCAAAGGTCTTCAGAAACTTTTCCTCTTACTGGGGGAAACAATACATATGAGGGAACTATTTAGATTTTTTTTAGGGTTTTATTACCATTTTGAACTGAGTGAGGCTCTTTGGGGATATGAGGTAATGATTTATAATTATGGTGATGAATCTTTAGAGGGGTTATTTTCTTTCAAACATTTTATTCAAATGGGAATTTCAAGATGTATGATTGGGATTTTTAAAAGTCATAGTAATATTCATATCTCCCTGTTACTTCTTTGGTTTCTGTGATGTTATAACACAGCTAGTTCTGCAGAGTGGTGTTCAGAACAAGACAATTGCAAATGAGTATAGTAAATATTTTTAAGACACAAATAAGTAAATAAGAATCAAGGCAACTTTATATATTAAAAAATACATTAAATGCAAAATCCCTATAAAACCATCAAACTGGTAAATGTGAAAAGAATTCCATTTTGAACTGTACCGGAATGTGCTTTTGAAAACCATCCCTCACATCAGTTATACATTCCTGTGCAAAACTTCATGCCTGTGGTTTGACTGCTGTGACTTCAAATTACAAGACACTCTGGATATATTTTCCATATAAAAATGTTGTAAAACTATTGTCTTGCAAAAATATTAGAAAGTAACCAAAAATGTTGATAATATTTTGAAGGCAACTGAATATCTGCCAGCTTCTTTGTTGTGAATATCTTGAAAATAAAATTCTTCAGTACTTTTCCATCTTTCCATAAGCTCACTTACTACAGAAAAATTACCATTTTATTTTAGCATTTGGATATATACGATATTGGAAGCATGTTGTAAAGCTTTTGGCTTCAATGCGGATGAGGCATGGGTCCAAATTTATCCAAGAGGTGCAACCATTATATTTGGAATTTCAGCAGCTTAATTCCGCCTATGATCTTTACAGTTGAGCTGACACTTTTGCTTTGGCTGTTTCGGGCCCACTTATCCCTGTCTGTTTCATCAGTTGAGTTTGGTTGCTTCTACATTAAAGATGGATTAAAAGTCAGATGTCTTTAAATATAAATTAGCTGTATAGATAGAACTTGGGCCTCTTTTAGTGGCTAAAAGGTCTCTGATAATATAAAAGGTCTGTAAGAATTTTGAAAACAATAAGGCAGCAATCAACCACTCTGAAAACTCAGAAGCTGAGGCAGGCAGTTCTAACATTGCCTTTAAGAGTGAAATCCACGTTATAGCCTAGATAGGCATTTGAGAGCAAGGCTGTAAGTGGAAAGCACAGGTTAGGTTTGGAGTCACATAAGGCCACAAAATGGTACAGCATCTCATAAAATGGCAAGAAAGAGTCTCCCTCAGGAAGTACTTCAGCACGATTTCATTTATCTCAAAAGTTGCAAAACAAGTAGGATTTTGGAGAGTTTTTAGGAAAGTGTCCAGTGGGAAATGTGTGTTCATCTGTGGTCTGAAGTGTGCAGCGTGTTTTTTTTTTCTATGACAGCTTGGTGGGAAAATTACACTTGATTTTTACTAAGTGATTATGGCACTTTGCAAAATGGCACTTTAATAGCTCTTTGAGTGCTTGGTGTATACATCTCATTGAGGTCAAACACGTAATCTGTGGTTGAACTGAAAATTCTCAGAATGTCTGGAGAACCTCAGATTATTAGTAAGGGTGACTGAAAATTCTTGGCTGGTGGGGAGCTATGCAACTTTCCTGTCAAGAGTGTGCAAATGTATAATTCTTCATGTTAAAATGACTGTATAGAGATGTTACCTCTTCAGTTGCCAGAAACCTGTTCTTAAAGGTAGATGTGTGTCTGAGTACTTGAGAGGTGAGCATTTTGCTAGTTTTTACTTATGTGATTCTGCAAATCCCACACAGACATGTTGAGCTGGACTTACTTCATTTTATATATCAACAACAGACTTTATTTACTGAACTTCAATCCATTATATGTTGATGAAACCAATTGCAGAAAGGAAAAATCTTCGTATTGTGGATGTAATGCAAGAAAGATAGGACTCCGCTTATCTCTCACATCTCATACTGTATTTACACATAGAATCTTTTATGATTGTGTACTTCCCTTAGGAAGCACATTGGATATGTGCGGATAGGTAATAATAACCTGATTTTGAAATATGACCTGTAGTTTGCATTAATTCTAATATTTTTGCACTTACAATTTATCTGCAGATATAAGTTAATACAATTAAGGCATTTTAAATACTTGATTGTGCCCATTTCCCTGTTGCTGTTGTCTACAAAACCAGATCATACCGATAGACCCAGATTTAATCGTTGTTTCTGCAGTCTGTCTACTGAGCCCTTGTTATTGCCATATTTATTGTTAATATTATGTTGTTGCCCTGAGACTGCAGATGTTATTAGGGTCCATATTAAAATGTTCAGTTGCACACATGAATGCAGTAGGAAATAGTTCTGTGGCCTTAAATGCTCATCCCAATAAAAAAACCCAAACAAATCAAGAAAAAAAAAAAAAAAACAAAACATAGTGGGAGGAGGAGGCCATGGTATCATATCTCATTGCTAGAAAAGTCTTGAGACAGTGGGAGAACAACTGTATTCCCTGAGGTTGCACAAAGCCCATGTCTGAGTCTGGAACTGAGCCTAAACTCTTGCCTAGGTGCAAGAATCATCTTTTCTCTTTGGGGCTTAAGGTATATAAAAATGTCTGCAATACATAGAATAGGATCTGAACATCTTCACTATAGGAGTATGCATTATCTCAAATACAATCTAACAGCTGGAGTCCAAATCTGTCATCTAGCTATATAAAAAGAAATGTCATGTAAATAATGCATTTTTCTAACAAGCAAATTCCAGAATGGATTCAACTTTTCAGAACTCAAATAAATTATAAAAATAGTACCATTTGATATATTGACCTCTGAGAGTGCAGGAAGAGGGTTATCTGCTGAACTGTGGTTCTCCTTGGGACATCATGCCAGTCATCATTAGATTCTGGCATCATTAGATTCTTCACACTTCAATAGTCTTAGCTTCTGAATGTAGTATTCCACCACCAAAGGTCACTGCAATGTTTAGTAAGGAGAGATTGCCAGTCTAACTGATTAAAGATACAAAATGCAGTGTGTGATAGGATTCAAAAGATGTAGAAAAGTGAACAGATGTTTAGTTAAGTGTGCTGTACTGTTTTTTAGGTAAATGTTCGGGAGTATTTGAACAAGTTGTTCTCCATTATCAACACTGCTTTGCCATTTTAAGAGACTGATCACTTAAATCCCTTCAGAATAACAGATTTTCTTTTACCTTTCAGAAAAAGCTTGGTCTTGTCAGGTGGTGGTTTTTTGTTGTTGAAAAGGAAAAATGTACTAGCTAATGTCAAAAAGAAAATTAGGTAAGCTAATGTGTAAAACTTCAAGAAAGTCAAGGTGCTGCCCTTAAAAAACTACTTTGAGAGCTTTGGCATCCATTTAAGAACTTTGCTGGGAAAGTTTCATGTGTGATTTGTAGATTCACTCCTTTCATCATTTTCCTGAAGCCCAGACAGTTTCATTGGTTCTGACATAGAGTGAACAATTGAAAACATTCTTCAGTACAGAAATATTCCAAACTGCACTTTCACAGTTGAAGGTATAGGGGAAAAAAAGATGGTTTTAGGCAGTGAGACGTGAAGGACAAGTGGTAGGCCTGTCACAGATGCTGATAGCTTGGCGATGGTTGTACATCATCTTCCCTTCGTTGGCTCATGGACCTGTCTCAGCTGAAATGCAAACGTGCAAAATGACACATTTATTTTTCATCTTAAACCTTGATACTTTCAGGCTTCCTGTGCATCAGTGATTTGTTTCATTCCCCTGTGTTCACCACAGATGTGCTGCCACCAGTGCCAGGGCAAGGAGATAAAACTGCTACTATGCTTTCTGATGGAGCCATTTACAGCAGCATTGACTTCACCACGAAGACTAGTTACAACAGTTCCAGCCAAATAACGCAAGCCACGCCATATGCCACCACCCAGATACTGCATTCCAACAGCATCCATGAGTTGGCTGTTGACTTACCTGATCCTCAGTGGAAAAGCTCAATTCAGCAAAAAAATGACCTGATGGGATTCGGCTACTCTCTCCCAGACCAAGGCAAAGGCAACAATGGTAATTACAGCTCTTATTTTCCAGAGCCCTTGGCTTTATACTGTATCATCTATGCATGAATTAGAAAAATCTTTTTAGTACGTGAAACACTGTTCGTATTAACGGTAACTAATGCTTACAGACCTTGCATGCGTGCTGAACCTCACACAGTCACAAAATATATTGTTCTGTGCTTTTAATCCTTGTTGTCCTGTGCTAATCACCAAGCCATCTGCCTTCCATTAGACTAAGATAGGTATCCATTAAAAAAAAAGTAAAATTACAGCTTGCTGCCCCACCGCATCTGCCGTTGACTTGCTAACTGCATGTGTTGCATGTGCTTGTGCTGTCAACTAATCACACGATGCCACTGTGACCTTTGCCCTTTAACCCTTAGCCTTGCTTTACATCCCTGACTACCGCGTGGCTGAGGGATTGGCTAATAGATTGCCACACAACCAGTCACAGGATTTCAGCACCACCAGCTCCCACAACAGCTCCGAAAGGAGTGGCAGCCTCTCAGGTTGGTTCCACCGCCGTGGGTGGGTGAGGGACGGAGGGGTGTCGGCGAGCAGCTCGCCAGGGAGGCAGCAAACCTCCCAGCTGCACTATGCGGATAGGCATGAGGGTGCCAGTCCACTGGAACGTTCAGAGAGCAGCCTCACGTTGGCCTCTACTGAAAAATAAACCCACCCAAAATGCCTTTTGCAAAACCGCTTAGACAATCGGGGAACCCTCTCGACCAGCATTTGTGGGCTCAGTTGCAAACCTTGCCCTGTCACATGATTTCCCTGACAGCACAGTTCATGGAGCACAAATATTTCTGTATCAACCCTCAGTTTATAGATCTCCCCACACTGAACTTCACGAGGAGATTAATATTTTTCTTGAGCTGTTAACAGATTCCCCACTCCCACAAGCTGTTTCTGAATGCTGTTTCTCAGTGAAGCAGCTCAGAAATTAATGTAGGGCCCTGCAAGATGACTGCAGTTTCAAAAATTGTGCCAAGTCTGCATACAAACACACTGTAAGTTTCATGTGTGTGCTGCATGTTATATTGGAAACATGATGCATTTTCATTGGATGAAAATGATCGTAGTACGTGTGGTTGTGTATTATATTTAAACACACCTTTTTCTTGATTTCTTTAATTTTGCTTACTTGTTGCTTATGTTATGTATGTCTTTTTTTTTTTTAATACTAAAACTGAAAAGCCAGCATTTAAAATGAAAGTCTGCTGTTTCCCTTAACTGACATATGAAAGAGCTGAAGGGACTTCAGTTTCAAATTCATGCTATATCTGTAGCCTTTTGAATTTCCACTATAAATTGGAGTAATTGTAACAGTAACAGATTAACCATAAAAGTGGCTTCTTTATGCCAATTTAAATGACTATTCAAATCGAATGTTGAGATTAGAAGCTTGTAATCATTGGCCCATAACTCAAGTAGCCAAATGTGTTTGCAGGTCTTGTGTTCTCAATGGGAATATCAGCTGATTTGAGTGAAACAGAAAAATAGGCTTATGGCATTGACAGAGAGGTATCTGGGAGCTAAGTTCATACGATACTTCAGAAAAGGTTCTTGTTCCTTGTATGTGAGTTGTGTTGGCAAGTAGCTCAGGAAATCAGCTTGCTCCTCTGGCTGCATGAAAATGTAGAAATTGATATGCTAAGGTACATATGTGCCAGTTATCCGAGGGCAGTATCACACTTTAGATGTGTTGACAGCTATAACTGCCTAAGAACTTTCTCAGAAAATACTAAGTTTCATTGGAAAATACCAGTTGATCAAAAGCTGGACTTTGAACAAATATTTCAAGTGAAATATGTTTTGTGTAGCGTTTCTCAGTTTGAAGTAAAATTTCTGATGACACACAGAAACTTCAGGTTAGTTAGTCTTTCTGTGGCCAGGGCACTGCTGTTGTGATCAAAGCAGCTCACACCTGAATGCCCCAATGCTCAGATAAGTGTCAGATTATTGGACTGCAGAGTCAGTATTTTGCTCTCCCTTGTCCACTAATTATGTCTTTAATACAGGCTAATTATGTCTGTAATACATGAGAAACTGGGGGAGACCTTCAAATACACCAATAATTAGAGCATCACTAGAGTCAGAGACCAGCTTTGATTATCTAGTCCCCATCAGGGTGAGCAGGGACTTGTTCTCTCACTTCCTTGGTTAGTACTTTAAGTACTACTTATTATTCTGACTAAGTTTCTGTCTCTCTCAAATAAGTATCATGAGAAATCCTATCCCACTGTGGAATGGAAAATAGCTAAAAACTCAACTGCTTTGTGAGGCAGGGAAATTTTGTGGCTGTACTTCGCACAGCTCCCAGCTTATATCAGTGCTATGATCATCAGCCCGACTGGCAAATTCTTTTTCCAGGACCTGATTCATCTAGAGATTTAAACAATATAATTGAATTTCAGTGTGAGGAGATATTGAAACATCAAGCATCATTGCTATGGGGAAACAAGGCTTCGCTGCAACAGTTTTCAAACACACATCAGGCATTATGTATTAGGTGTCTGTTCCACTAGTCTGACAGTGGAGTAACTCTGCCCATGAGGACAGAAGAGAAATCTCCTGCCCAGCTGTACAGTGTAGGCTGTTTTCCCTATCAGTAATGACCTTGGAGTCCCTTCCTTTTATTTCTTCATCTGAACAGTCCCTCAGCTCTGCTTCACTCTAACAGCTCCATTGCCTTTGGCCTTTCTTTCCAAAATCCCCCAAATCCAGTGTTCTCTGTAGTGCAACCCTATACATCCAACCTCTGTTTTACCAGTCTCCTAAGATTACCAAGATGCTACACTTCCAAAATGTTCCTCTCCACCTCAATTAATCTTTAAGCTGAAGTTCTTCTATGCATTTCTCTTCTCTGAGTATTCCTAGTTTAAATCCCTGCAACACTCACACACACACGTATACTCTAATGCATGTGCTTTCCTCCCAAAGCAGCCCCTCCTGCCTTAGCTGTTGTTGGTTCCTACTTCTGCTGACTTTTCAAAAATTCCCCCGTGTTCCACAAATTACAATGAACATACTTCCTTTGTACTGTTCTGTGACCCAACTTCTAACTCTGCTTTCCCCCATACCTGTGCTTTGAAAGCTGCTTTTTCCATCCAAAAGGTTCATGTATTTGTTCCACCATTGCCACCATCACTGGGGTTTCTTTTCTGTTGATCAAGATGTTCTTTCTCTTTTCAAGAAAGCTTCTCTCTCTGCCAGGCTACCAAAGGAGGGAAGAACCTTTCTTGCATCCTAATAGATGAAATATCAGCTTAGTTTGAACATAGTGAATGACAGGATCTTGGCTGGGCTTACTGTAAATACTTCAAGACAAGGAAGTAAGAGCTTTGGTTTGGAATTGAGTAGTGAAAAGCAAAGTCTTGTTTGCAGCATACTGCCAGCCAGGAGGATTAGAAACTTTGCTGGAATTATTGCCTGTCCTTAGCAGCCACAACAGGAGGTGAAAAGAGAAGTCTTGGCTGTTTCTGAGTCACAGAATCACCTTGTTTCTTCCCTCTCTATTGGTACCTGTTTTGGTCCATCTGACATTTGGGCATAACAGAAGCAAGCCACTGACTTTCAGATGAAAAGTCCTGTGACACGTTCTTTTCTCTATTGCTGGAATTGCACCTCCTTCTGGATGTCTCTGTACCTAAAGCTATAGCCATGGCAAAGAGGGTGGTACCTTCCAGTGCACACTGTGCCCCTCTGCTTTACAAGTCACTTGTGGGGGTTTCATTCATTACTGATGAGAATTTTTACTTTTTTTTTTTTTTTTGACTGATCCTTATAAATCAGCAAGAGATGTCAGTGGGTAAGATGGATTACACTGTGCTTTCTGCACCAGGCAAGGGATGACTGACTGCCATCTGGGTACCCCACTGAAAACGCATATGGCAAACCGTTCTTCCACCCAACAATCCAGAGAGTTTGAAAGCCACACCAAAATGGCAATAAATAGACGGGTCTCTAAGCAGTCAAGGGATTTGAAATCTTGTGCCATTCTTCATCTTAATGAATTCCTGATAAGAAAAAGGAGTCAGGGCAAAATAAAAGAAGGTAAACAAGTGGGAAGAGAGATTTTTCTGTTAGATGACTTTCCCACAAAGGGAAGTGTCTCAACTGGAGAAGTGGGTACAAGGACAATAAGTAAAGAGAAGAGGGGTTAAGAAAACGCATTGCTCACCTGATTTCTAGTAGCCTCCCCCATTAGAGTTGTACGTCAGAAATAGAACCGTTTTTCCCTAGTGGCACAAGATATTTGAATGCCGTGAAACAGACAGTCCTAAAACATTGCAGATGACTTCCTGATGTTTTTAAAAAGTGGAGCTTAGCAAATTCCTATCAGCAAAACCCTGTTTCTTTTTGTTTTGACAACTTAGACTTGTCATTCTAGCTGAAAAATATTGAGTATAATGACAATTTTTTTACATTGTGTCCTTAACCTCTGTGTTTCCCACAGAAAGAGATTATGCAAAACAGTGTTATAAGCGCATTGGATTCTGACATTTGAAATAATTTGCTATGGTCTGTAATATTTTTATCTAACAGTGAATTCAGGAAGTCATGAATAAATCAGTAAATATATTTCTGATACAGCAAAACATGTCTTTCCTTGGTTGTGCACTACTGTAGTGCAAATGTATGGAGTTTTAAAAAGAAGTGATTTTCAGCGATTATTCAGAATATTTTTCCATTCCATTCTATTATTCTTTATAACCTTGTAACAGCATTAGCACGTTGATGCTGATTCTGCTGAGATATAAATACATCTTCTTTTTTGGGGTATGCCATCTGGAATCAGAATTCTTTCAAAGAAATGTAAATAGCTAGTTTTTTCCCCACATTATATCTCTAACATTTTATTTTTCTTTTTGGATTTGCAGGTGGCAAAGGAGGGAAAAAGAAGAAAAACAAAAATGCTGCCAAGCCCCAGAAAAATAATGGTTCAAACTGGGCCAGTGTTCCCCTCCCACCCCCTCCCGTGCAGCCCCTTCCAGGCACAGAGCTGGAACACTATGGGGTGGATCAGCAAGAAGCAGGGTAATTTTTTTCCTTTTCTTTTGAAGAAAAATCTGTGGTTGGCAGACATGAGGCTTTTTTTTTTTTAATTTTGCTAAATGACAATTTTATTCTGTTTTGTTTAAAAAAATATAGAGAGAGAGATCACCTTATCCTATAGACCTATTCAAGGCTATGGAGGAGGAATGTTTGAATAGCTTTTCTTGATAGTGACTGAAGATGGAAATAAAAGTGACCTTGCTTCATCATCATGTAGGGCTTCTTCGCTTACTCATGCTGAGATGTATCTCACTTCACATGTAGCTTAATTGAATTTTGTTGGAACTGTTTGCAGATGATGGGACTCAAAATGAGTAAGGATGACATAATCTGGCTCCTTGCATTTTTTTAACTACTTTGATGTTTAAAAATATTAGAACCAACAGCACAAAAACCCCAAAACACAAACAGCATTATGGAATTATTTTTATAAAGTTGAATTATACGAAATAGCAGGTTATCAAACTCTGGAGGAAAATCAGAGTATATAGAAAAATAGTGTACTGTGGTCAGTTCTGTTGGAGCCTTAGAGAATCAGTGTTCCGTCAGGGACAAACTCCTGCCTGTTTAAATACATGGATTAATCAATATTTTCTAAGGATGAAACATATGTTTTAAAAATCATTGTAATAGCTTTACTGAATAAAGATATTTCAAGTGTTCTCTCTGCTGTTAGCATGAATTTATCATCACTACTTTTATAATGAAAATTAGAAGAATTAAATATTAATATTTGAGTTTATATTAAGTCCTTCAACTCTTAAAATTAATACTAATTAAATGTTTAAGTCAGTGGAGTTCCTTTTAAAATGAAGGTCCATTCAGGCTGTATTATAGTTAGAATTTCAAATCAAATATAAGGGAAACTGAATAACATTAGTGATTGTGAGTGTGGTTTAAATCTCAAGGCAAAAGTTGCATATAATCGTTACGTTCTGTATTCTGTTATAAAAAGCTAAAATAAATTTAAGATGATTTCACCATATAATATTTGTCTTTATCAGTTTATATCCTTAAAACACATGTGCAGCCATTTCACTAAAGTAATTATGCTTTAGAAGGCAAACAACTTGGATTTTCTTTCAGGACAATGAAATAGCATAAAAGATAAATGGAAATACCTTCTACAGAAATCCCTTGTGACATAGGGCTTGACTCCTCAGTTGCATAAGTATCTGTTATTTAGCTGGAAGGAATGATGTTGGTCACCAAGACAACACTGGTTATTTAAGGATAAGGTAATCACCAGCCTTCCAGGTTCTCAACAATTCAGACTTAGTTTTTCCTCTGATTATCTTTTGAATTACTCTTTTCTGGTTTTTGTAATATCTCATTAATAGTGGTTGTAACAAGACCTTCTAATGTACATTTTACCAAACAGAAAAAAAAAAATTTAAAGATGAGACTTGGATTATCTTGAACCACAGTAATTTGCAACCAACTTCGCTGAACCCAATGAATCTGCAGTGCCCATACTTCCTGAGGATGTATTCAATACTAATGGTTGTTCTGTATTCAGGGGGTTGATCTTGTTTCTATGATTTTCAACATGCTAAAACAGAATGAATGATAGACTCCATTCCTTATGTTGCCTTTAATATTGACACATTGAGTAAAAAAAAAAAAAAGCAAGCAATTTTTTTAAACTGTTTTGTTTTTCTTGATTTCCTTTGATATATGCTATGTATGGCAAGTTCAATGTGTTTTAATTTTAGAATTAATTACATGCAGATGTAATTACATTGTGAATTACAAGTGAAAAATGAACTTCCAGTCAGAAAAACTGAAGACTTTAATAAAGTTCTCATAGTGTGATAAGAAAGGTGAATGTCTAGAGCAATAAAACAAGGAAGTTGGCATCTAAACAGAAACTTGTGTGTGTGTGTGTGTGTCTTCCTATAACTCTTGAATTCAAGTGTGAGTTTCATTGGCATGAGTATCCCAAACAAACTAAACAATTTTGACACCTTATTTTGCATACTAGAAATTAACACTACTGGTCTATTAGCTTATAAATTGTAAAATGAAATCCACAGTAGCAGCAGGTGAAAAAAAAAAAAAAAGTCCTCTAATATCCAAGCAGCTGTTTTATATAATGTGGTAGATTTGGGGATGTCTTAAATTCCTATTTAACCTGTGCAGAAAGTCTGTTCATACTGTTGTTTTCCTAGCAAGCTCTTTCCTGTGAAACTTTCCCCTTTTTGTGGTCTCCTACAAACTCTGTGCTTGTTTCTTATTGTCTTCCTTAATTTTCTCTTGTATATACCACAGAGTCTTTGAAGTTTTTCTTTTCTGGTAGTAGCTCCCAACCAAGCGTGTTCCCTTTCCCACCCTTGTCAGAGAAGACGCTTTTTGCTTGGTTTTTATCTAATAAACTTGATAGTAAGGAAATGCTTATTACTTATTCATTATCATCTACCTATGTTTTTTCACCAATAATATATATGAGCCAATCCCAGTTAAGACAGTCTCCATATTTTTATCATTGGTTATTTTTATTTCTTACTATTGATTACACCTTGAAGTGGCATATTAGCTGCTAGATGTCAATATATTTGATAGTCATCTTCTGTCTTTAGAAAAAGTAAAAAAGATAAAAATTTTTACATCAAAAAATCTTTTCTGGCAAGGCCTAAAGAGGGAAGCTTTCTTTGTTGCAACAATGTATGCAATGAAACAGAATTGTTATAGAATGTGCCCCTTATCTATTACCTCCATTTTTTATTTTGAAGAAGAAAAAATATCAGTGTAATGAACCAAGCTTTTTAATAGCAAAAGTTTACTATAGAATAAAAGTGCTGAGAATAGAATAAAAAAGATTAGAAACATAGAGAGTCATGTTTGTTAGCCAGAACTTATTGGGGACTTAATTATCATGAAATTACAATCAGAGGTCCCTCGTGAAGTTAAGGTGCTTAGATTTTAATAAGTACTTGAAAAAAGTGACATTTTTGACAAGTTGTATTTACTCAGAAAACCAAAAAGAATGTGGATGTGACCAATATTCACCATGCTGGTTCCAGGACTTTCAGTAACTGTATAATTTATATGAGGTGTAGTTACTATGTTTTTGGGGTTTTTTTTTGCAAAATGCAGGTTAGAACTGGTGGCTTTTCGGTCATCTTACTTTATGACGACAAAAGTACCTCAAATCTTGAATCTCAATGTCCTGAACTTCAGGCTTAGGCTCTTTTCCATTTCAAACAAAATCTAGATAAAGATACAGTACTTGTGCAGAATCTTTTTACTAAGAAATCTTTTTTGCGAAGAAGTCTTTTTACTATCAAACTGAACATTTGGGGATTTGAAGCAAGAAGGGTCAAAAGGCGAGCACATCCAAAGCTCATTTATGCATTACTGAAAAGTCACTAGGGAGTATCTTTCTGCCCTGTCCCTTTTAAAGCAGAAGCTATTATACCAAAACATGAGATTGAGAGGGTAAAAGTAAGTGACAGAGCTGTTGCACTGTACATTTTTAGCAGCATGAGCTAGGATGGTCCCTTCAACCTTGGGTGGCAATGTCATGAGTGAATATTGCAAGGAAAGGCAAATTAGAGCTAGTCATACCTTAATTGTCTCCTAAGGAATTGAATATGTATCATATAACATTTTCTTAAATCTCTGTGTTATGAAAATGGTAATGATCAATCACTCAAAAGCTCCTGTATGCCAAGTGTTAAGATGCAGCATTTATTTGCACCTCTGCACATGTATGTATTTTTGTGTATCTATATATGGTTATATCTAGATAGAGATTGGAAGTGATACCAGCCTTAATTACCAGATATGTCTTCCACCAAGTTTTGGATTATTAAGTCAGGTTGATTTAGCTATCCTGGATCTGTACATTTAAATACAGGCTACTGACTTTTGAATAAAGAAAAAGTCATTTAGTTATTTTTAGAAATCTTTGGGTTTTGCTTAAAGTAAATGTTCTGTTCAAAATACAGGTTTCGAAACTTCTCTGTCTCAGCGTTCCTAGCCTTTTTGTAACCCAGCTTCACACTTGAGAAAACTGGCAGTGATTCATTTTTCTCTGGGAAATTTATAATTCCTTCCTCCCAAATTAGAAGCCTTAGAGGAGTATTTTTTAAACTGGCTTGAGAAATTAACTGTATAATGCAATGCATTGCCTACCTGCACTGCAGAAAGAAGGGGTGTACCTTGTCAGCAGTCCCTGAAGATGGAAAGAAGATAAAGTGACTTAGATGGTGCTTGGGGAATGGTCTTTAGAGTGTGAGATGGATTGACAGTGAAGGAGCTGTGAGAGCTTTTGGTTGTCTGGTTGCCTTTTGAAAAGAGCTGTCTATCCTGAGGTATTTTGGAATACACTGGGAGTTAAGAAGAAATGTGTGCAAATGCTCAAGGGACTGCAGACTGACTGGATGTTTTGAAGATGGGAAGAGTAGATAGACAGTGTTGAGATCTGAGCGGTGTGATCATCAGCAGAGCTGTGCAGAACTGAAGTTGTGTTCCAATTAGGAAATTACTCTGGGGAGGTTATGCACAGGGAATGACAACAGTCACTAGGGCCTATGCATCTTGAGTGATGCTGGTGTCTCTAAGGGATGGGGTCCTGGGACGATACTGTAATACAACGCTGAATTGAAAGGCACTGTGAGGAGGACAGAGACAGAAAAGGATTGAATTGTTGACAAAGCTTTCATAAGAAATGGTGATAGAACGTAAGGTTTCTGTTTCTAGCCCTTATCAGATGTAGCATCACCTCTTACACCTTTGGTATAAGACTAAAAATTAAGCCACAAAAACCTATCAGAACAGCTCATATATGAAGGGAGAAGGATTCCCTGCTGAAGAATATTGGTAGTTGTTAATCTTTTAATTTACTTTGGGAAGGTGTGTTGAAAGCGTTCAGAATTTTAAGACTGTCTAGGTAAGTCCCAGTAAAGATTGGTTGGTGGGGTGCTGGCAGAGCTGTTAACATGTGTACTTATGTATCTTATCAGCTGGTGCTGTGACATACCATATGCTTAGGGTCAGTGCTACTGCGAGACCAATGCATTACCCATCACAGTAGATACCTATATGCAGTGTGGAAAGACTAGAATTTATGTGGGAAATGTAAATTTTTATTTAAGCTACAAAAGAAAAACAATAGTAAATTTGTAGACAAATAAAGGGGAGGATGGGAGTAAGGAAGTGCATAAGTGCAACTACATAAAGCTTGCTCTGCCTTTTAAGAATGCTGCTATTTTCATATTTGGGTCAATCTTCAACACGTTCTCCTAGGTTAATGATCCAGGAAGTGAGTTAGTTCATTTTGTTGTTGATTGTGGCGTAACATTATCTAATCACCATTAACAGACATGATAATGGATCAGTAATATTTTTGTTGCACATCTTGTTCAAGTTGCTTAACTATTGTGGGAAAACTTAAACAGACTCAGTAAGGAGAATTTAAGCAATTATGACCCTGTTTTTCAATAAATTTTAAAGCTCGCACTGCATGTGAAGGTTCAAACTGTAGCAGGAGTCCTGTATACCCTCTACTGCATGTCAGAGATGAGATTCAATATATATTAAGTTTACTTGGTTTTTATTTTAGATATGACAGTGATGGTTGGTGTCCACCTTTGCCAGTTCAGACCTACCTACATCAGGGCATGGAGGATGAGCTTGAAGAAGATGATGATCGTGTTCCTACACCTCCTGTCCGAGGAGTAGCTTCATCACCTGCGATCTCCTTTGGGCAACAGTCGACTGCAACCCTCACGCCTTCTCCACGAGAGGAGATGCAGCCAATGCTTCAAGCCCACCTTGATGAATTAACTAGGGCTTACCAGTTTGATATAGCAAAGCAGACATGGTAAATGTTTGAAGGGGGCACTGTGGTCTGGGAAATGAAAGCATGATGATAATTTATTCTTTGACGACATAAATATCAACTGTGCTCAACATTTCAGTAATGTTTCCAAAGCAGTAAAATGGAAGGAGAAATAGCAAAACTGTATGTACAGTGGGAAGGCCTTAATCATTAGTAGGTGCTATTCAAACAATAATGCTTGGTAATGTGTTAAATCATGTAAAAATAAGAGTCCTCTGAAGTTTTACATATATTTAACTAAGTAGTTAACACCCACCTACTAACAACTTCCACACAGCTTGGAATACTCTCTTTTCAGGCTAAAAAAAGATACAATTTTTTTAGGATTTTCAAAAATATTGAGGTTCTAAATTCCTGATTAAAAATAACACTAGCTACCTGAAATAGCAATGTAGCAGCTTTTCCCCTGTGTTACATGAGAATGAAGCATTTGCATCTCTGACTGTAGCTTGAAATCCCAAGGAAATTTCTGATTCATAGGGAAAAACCTAGAAATAGCAGGAAGGAAGTTGTTAGAATGTACAAAACGGATCTAGCGTTTTAGAGTGCTTTATGCCTATTTAAGGGAAGAGCAAGCAAATACCATAGTAACATTTCCCCTGCAAAACAAACAGAAGCAATCTCTTCGGGGACTGAAAAAGAACTTGTCAACTGCACCAGGCTGGGGATATGGTGAAGGTCAGTCGCTTTCTGGATGTTCCCTAAGCAGCAGTTGTCCTTTTACAACTTTTCTATCCAGACAAAGCCCGCGAATCTCAGAGGAGAGGAGCAGAGCTAGTTACCGAATGGCGAGCTGCCAGCAAAGGAGCAGCCTTTCTTCTCTGGTAAATAAAGCCACAAAGTTATTCAGCTTGAGCTACCATAAATAGATCAGGCAGGTAGGCAGGCGGTGCCAAATCAAAGCCAGCTGTTTTCCCTGGACACCTTCGAAGCCTGGAGGCTTGTCTGCAATCTGCACTCAATCAACAGGGTACTTTGGTCCCGCTGCAGTGCCACGCTGCCAAGCACAGACCCCGGGCTGCCTGTGGGACAGACCCAAATCCCAGGCAGCAGCTAGACCTGGCCTATTGAAGGTAACTGACTTCTGAGCCATTGCCCAGATGCATACCCTGTCTACACAGTCAATGGCTGCTGCATTTTGCAGCTGTTACCCTTTCTACACCCTACAAACCACAGGTGCCAGTCTGGGAGTGGATAATGTTGTAGGACTCTGTAGCAAAGCCGCTTGCAGCTGACAGGAAAGGTCTATGCTCCCTTTCTGGAGAAATGAAAATTGGTTGGAAACTTTCGTAATGTGCTTGGGAATATACACTTTTTAACGTTGCTCCTGTGTAAGGTCACAGTAATTGAGCATGAAACTCTGAAAAAAATATAGAGGAAATAAACCCTATTTTCATACCAGAACCTTATAGCAGGTATTGGGGTAAATACTGAGAGTTGCAAATACACGTTATTTTTGCAGTAGTTGTGACATGGAATTATTTAATGCTTGGCTGGATACATATCATACTGTTTAGCCAATGGTGTGCAAAGTCAGTGGAAAGTCCTCCATTGTCTCAAGTGGAAAGGAAGAGTTCTTAGTTTTCTTTTCACATACTTAACCTGTTCCCCCTGTGTAGAGAGGGGAGGAAACAAAACAAGATGAGACCTGTCAGATAGGTTACTGTAGGAGTAACAGAAGAGAAACACAGAGACCAGCCAACTAGAAATTTAAGAAAGAGCACATTAGAGATTACTGGAACAGTACATAATCATTATGGCCTTGATCCAGCAAATCACTTAAGTATATGCTTAACTACAAGTACATGAGAAATTGACTTCAATTGTTCTATCACATGCTTAACATTAAGCATATACTTAAGTATTTTGCTTGATTGGGAGCTAATCACACTGTTTATTGAGGGTTAGTTAGATGGTAGTGCCCTTTAGTGCAGTGTTCTGAACACTGCATAGCTAAGAATCTGGTGTCCAGACAGAAAAGTATTCAAGAACTACCGATCAGAAGGGGGTTGTATATCAGAAGGGAAGCATTTGCTGTGCAAATAAGCTTCAGAATAAGCAGTAATTTAAAACCTACACCAAGGCGGAGAGAGATTCCAGTAGTACATAACATTTACCGTGACATTCTCAGATCCAATAGATTTACATTATGAAAAATAAAAAGCTGTATGAATAAAGAGAATTAGTGCACTTATCAAATGTAGGCAATAATAGAGCAAAGTTTTCATTGAAATTATATTAGAGCTAGGAAACCAAAGAGGTGACAGTTGTAATTTTTTCTGTTATATCCAAGCAAGAGACCAGCAGAATCCTGGATCCCATCCAGAGTGCTGCCAATTCGAATCAGGTCATGGCACCTTGTGAAAAGCCACGCAAGGATTCCCACGTGCCTAAGTTAGCAATTTCAAGCATGGTACATACTCTTATGCCAAGGCCAGTCATGCCTGGGTCCCCTGGCACAGATTGCTGTGTACCTGTGGTGCTGTGGAGAATGCTGCGTTGAAAGTTGATTGGTGGTTCTTTTCCTCTCTAGTCTCTCAGAGACCGCACAAATGAAACTCCAATTCATGTGCTTGCCTTTGGCCGTTTAACTATCCTGTGGGTGGTTTTTATCTTTGTTTTTCTTTTTTTAATTGTGATTGCTGCATGCAGTAATTTTACACGTGCATGCCCTAATATTGCTGCAATTAAATCAATTAAACTACTTGGAATAATGCAAAATAAAAAAGGTCTCGATGACAATAGGTTCATTGAACTTGAAAATTTCCTCTGTCCCACTGGTCATTTCCTCCTTTTTAGGGTGAGTTCTGCTTAAAGGTACCAAGTCTGTTTAAGCAGAAGAAGTGAAATTTAATTTTGGCTCAAGGTGTAATTTGCAAGGTGGAATACTGGGTGAGACACATATATGCTAGGTTGGGACTCAGAACTGTGTTTTCTGTGGACTTCCTACCTGTTTTATGTAGCCTCTCTGTACACTGTTCCTCATCTGTAAAAGGACAATCTTGACCTTCCCCATCTTAAAGAAGGGGAAGTATCTATCAGACTGGAACGTGCATAGCTACTCTGCTATTAGAAGCTATGGTGAATAACTGAACTGACTCTTGTTGAGTTTGACCTAACAAGCACGTTTTGTAAATCTGCTTCAGGACTTATGGAAAGGCTTATTCACCATGTGGTACGAAGTATCATCCATTCTGATGATGTTTTCCGGTTTGTTTGTGTAGGCACATCCAAAGCAATACACAACCTCCTCAGGCTCCAGTTCCACCCCTAGGATATGTATCTGGAAACCTTATTTCAGATTTGGAAACAGATGTTCCAGATGATGATGATGACGAGGATGACATTGAAGAAGAAACTGTAGAAATCAGCAGGCCACTAAGAGGTCTAGAGCATACTCCAGGCTCCAGTATGGACAATCTAGACAGCTCTGTGACAGGTAACCAAACACAGTTAACAGTGACACCAACTTGTTCCTAACAGTAAAATACATCATCAATCAAACACTTTCTAAGTGAAAATTTATTCCACTCTATTTCTGTAAAATTTAAAATGTGTTAATATTAAACTCTAAAGTTAAAGAAGGATTTGAAAATACTTTGCTTTGCTGCAAAATGATAAGAAAATTCATGAATTTTAAAAAGCTTTAAAGTCTTGAAAGCAAACTCAATTATATCCTAGCTTTCATGAAAAGTTCACTCTACTGGAGAAGCAAGCCAGTTACACAAAAAGGAGGGGGAAGACTTTGGCTTAGGAACATACATTTCATAAATCAGGAGCAGCATAAAAATGCTATCTTGAAGCACTTTTAGATATTTTGCTGGGTAAATTCTTTCATAGACGAACACAGGGAAGTTAAAAGACTTCAGAATAAGTGTAGTTAGATCAGCACAATGTTTATTTGTTGAGTCAATACAACATTTATGTAGGAAAAAATGTATTTTGAACCTACTTTGTGTTGTTGAATGTAGTAATTGTTCTTTTTTAGTGAAGCCATTTAATTATTCTGACAGTTGTTCCTTCATTGCTTCTTGTATTTTGCATTCCTTGGAAAGTTACAACAGGGATCATCAAGGGGGACCTAGAAAGGCATGCTATACTCATGCACAGAATCTGACTGAATAAAATTGCTGTTGATGAAGTCTAGGCAGTGAAAAATATTTTTTTTAAAATACAGATTTCATATGGATGTAATGAACTTTTTGTAGCCATCAGCATATTTCCCCTTAGGTTAAACTTGTGTTCTGGATCCATGAAGTAGAGTTTTATTGGAGACCCAAATGTACATAGTGTCAATAGTTCATAAAAGCTAGTGGGTGCTTCCTCAGTCTTTGATCTCAGCAGAAGAACACTGATTGTTAGTTGTACTTTAAGGGACACTCAGTACAATTTACTACCATAGCACTGCTAAATTTCATCTCATTGTCCTGGACTTTTGAAATTCCAAGGATTTTGCACCCTTACTTAAACATTGCTATTCTGAAAACACTGCAGGAATTTGACAGTGATGGAGCATCAATACCTATAATTTTCTTCCTTTTTCCCTTGTTGAATTAAATAGTGTGTAGCTTAATCCCACTTTCCAGGTTTTCCTTCACCCTAGGGCCAGGCTGCTTGCCAATCTAATTAAGATTTAAGAATTGTATCTCTGCTGCTGTGTTTTGAAATCCGGATCCAACTGAAGGCCATAGAGTTAAAGTTTAAATCCCTGAATTGAGAAGGTTAACTTATTAGTGCATGAGTACGTTAAGTCACTTCGCTTGAATTTCTAGTGTAATCTCCTTCGGGCTACAATTCTGCATATTTTTGCATATCTCACTAATGGCTCAGAAGCCTTTCCATTAGGAATGCAGTAAGGTTTTTGCACTGTTAATACATAAATAAATAAATAAATACAAAACCAGGTGGCAAGATATTTTCCATTTGGTATATATTAATATGTCAATGTTGACATATCTGTAAATCAGAAAATTAATGTTTTTCATATCTGCATTTTCACCTAATATTTTGGACCATTCTACCTAGCTTTCCCGGTTTGAAGCATATAAGGAGTATCTGCATTTTTCCTCCAATTCATAGATTTTGTGTTTATTACAATTTCTCCTTTTATGAAAGACATTCAAGCTTGTTCTAATAGTTTAAAAACTTTTTTAATTATTGGAGTGTTAAAAACTTCCTGGTGTATTTTTTTGGAAGAAATTCGGCAGAACCTGGTAACGTAGGCTGGGAGTGTACTTAAGGTAATCTAGGTGCACTCTCACTCATTTCTACCACTATCTTGATATGACCTCATTCAGCTGAAAATTAAGGTTTTTCTTTTGCTTTTTCTTGTTTAATTACTAGCTGGATCTGTTCCCTTGATCTGGTTCACTGCATGGCAAGGTGTTAGGTAGCACTGCAGGAAGGAAACGTGCAGCTGCAAGGGAAGCAAAATGTCAGCCTGCCCCTATAGTGTAAAGCCAACACTTAGATTGACTTAAAACAATTACGGAACCATAACCTAACAAAAATACAACCGGAATGTTAGTGTAAATGATCTGTAAAATGGCAAATTCTCCAAATAACAAAACTACTTCTGTTTTCCTCAGTCACTATATAGATAAAACCTCAATTTTCTGAGGCCTTGTTTTGGGCTTGTGTTTTTTCTAGGGGTGGAAGGGAATTGCTTATTATATTCGGCAAATTTTTTCAAAAGAGAATTTTAATTTTTTTGTATCTGTTTCTGTTAACTTTTCCAGGCTGCATTTACTGGTGTTAAGGAGGGTATATAACAAATTGCATTCATTGTATCTAAGCTGTTTCTCATTCCTTAATCTGATTGCTTTTAGAATGCTGTAGAGCAATTAAATTGTTCTTTCTTGCACTGAGAATATATAAGTTACTTCTTTTCACAGGGCTTGTTGTGACTTAAACCAGCATTTTCCTAGGAATTTATATAGCACATTTTCACTTTTTTAAACATATAAAAAAATGGAGGCAAGTGAGAACAGCTGACCCAGATGAAGCAATATTTCTGTTCATTTTGAAGCATGCACTGTGAGTTCAGTGTTTGTCAGAAATCTAAATTGACATCTCTCGGTCCAGTCTTCCTCCAGATAGAGTTGCTGTAGGGTGAGCAGGGTGAGTTGCTTCACCCTGTACTGCTTGCATGCCTCAGTGATGACTTGAAGATACCCACTCTTGGAGTGAAATGGTATTTTGTTCTTTATGGCTGAGCTGAGACTGAAGTTTTCATCCAATGCCAAATGTGGGATTCTCTGAGGGGAAAAGCTGGCACTGTGTGAGCTGAGCTCCAACTGCTAAATTCCTCTGAAACCACAATGTTTCTCCTTTAAAATGTTTAAAAGTCAGGTTGTCTTCCAGGCCCTTGAGTTTTAGTTACAGCTAACTGAAGATTCAGACAAGGGTTTAATCTGCGCTATTAAGCTTTTCTCTTTGCAGGTGTCAGAGACATAATGTTGACGTGTATAATAATGTGAAAAGAAAGGAGGAGTGCACAGTAACTATTTTAACATTTTCCAGATATTGCAGAGACAACTCAAGGAAGGAGGTTTAGATTTGAACGTTTATGGGATGGAATATGAAATTAAGGCCGAGGTTTTGCTTCATTGCCAGCATGGTTTGTTAGGATACCGACTTACTGATTCTGATTTTTTTAAAAAGAAGAAAACTGAAAAGTAGCTGTAAAACTTGTGCTCATTTGACTTGTAATTCACAGTTATTCAGGGTTATTTGTGCTTTCAGAGACACAATGAATTATTTTTTTCTTTTGCTTATGTTTAATGTTTGGCTTTATAATGAATTGCTGTGCAAAGTTATGGCATGAATGGTCATGAAGAGTCTGTTATATAATTCTACTTTAATAGACTTAATTAATTGCATATGATGACTGTATAAGAAATGAATTTGCTTCTCACTGAAATCACCCTAACAATAACAATAGATTTTGTCAAATCAAAGTATTATGCTTTTGGGATTTTCTTTGCCCTGTCCTTATCTTCTTCTCCCCCAGAACCACCAGCAAAGCTGGTAGTGAGAGCTGTTATATCTTCAGTCCTGGTCCTTTTGACTTAGGGAAGAGCTACACCCATTAAGTAGCATGGAAATAACAAGCCCTTTTCTACCTAACTGATACAAGCTGGTATAAGTAGAGAGATATTCTTGTAAACACTGACACTGCAAATAGATAATTATTTTTCTTTCAATAAAATTATATAGATCTGAAATTAGAAAGATCTCCATGTGTTGTATAGCTCAGCAAGGAAGAAATTCCCTTATTTGGCATGTTTTAGTCTTGATTAAAAGAATCACTGATCACTGTCTGTATGGTAAAAGTTGTTCATTCATTGTGTCTGAGCACAAATGGAATTATTCTTGAAAATTACACAAAATCATTTTGATGAGACATATTTTACCATGGCAGAGTTCAATATTTATATTGATTTGTTTAGGGATACCTATTGCAAAAGATTCTATTTTATAAGCAGTTAGACAGATTGCATTTAGTAGGAAGAATGTGTTTCATGGATTAAATGTGTGCTCAGAAAATAAGAAACTGCTACTTTTTGTATCTCATAAAAATGGTAATGCAACAATTAGCAGGGTCATATTATAAAGCACAGACTTTACTCTAGCTTAATGGATCTAGGGATATGCATTCATCAGCAACGATGGATTTAGCATAAAACGACATGTAAATGAATTGATGACTGATCATAAATTAATTTTAGTGCTGAAGAAGTAATAGAGACACAGCAAGATGCCACTTTATCATAGTATTTTACTGCTCAGCAACATTTGAGCAACTACTTAATGTTCTGTGTGCATTTCTTTTCTAACAGCTTGAATAAATTTGAGAAATTTTGTGCCTTTCAGCAATATGGAAAACAAAAAACCTAGAAAGATTGAAAATGCAAACACAAATAAATTTGGCTAAGTGACATAAATTAATTTTTCATTAAATGTTTATGAAGTGCATTAATTATAGTTGGACCTGTGAAGTGCCAAATATGTATGTATGAATTTTACCTCCTTTTGATAAGTGTTTCCTGCCCCAAAAGAAAAAAATTAAAACATAACTGTTTATTTCAGGTGTATACATTTAAATATTTGGGCATTTATAGTGAATTATAATGTAAAGTATAGATCCAGGTCTAATTTTTAAAGTGTGATCATATTTATATCCTGCATTCAGCCCCTTCTATTATTCTTTCTTACATGAACAGTTCAATGATTATTGCCCCTTTGATTCCATCACTTCCACCAAAATCAGTGGACATTCTCTTTTTTTGCAATCATGACAGTAGTCAGATATATCCAAAAGAGGATAATGTCTTTCTCTGTTCAAAGACTGAAGGAATTCTGTAACTGATTTCAGCTGAAGTAGTGTCAGTCCCCAATGACCATCCACACTTCACAAAGCTAAGCATTCTAGCCCTGTTCCATCACTAAACTTGCAGAGGAGCAGGGGCTTAATATTAGCATGTGCTTAATGAAGGAAGGAAACCACATAAGCATACAAATAAAAGTCCCATTGACATCATTTGTTAACTTAAAGCATGCACATGGAGTTTGGTACGTAGAGAAAAGTATCTAATGGATTGTTGTGAGCAGCTTTTACTTCACAAGTGCATTAAATTTACTTTTTTAAGTAAAGGAAGTGCATACTTTACAAAGAAAAATAGCATTTTTATTGCCTGCAAAATTTCACTAAAAGCAGTAGCGTGCAGTCTACAAGAAACTAGCACCTCTATCCCCCTCACCTTTCGCTGAGAGCAAAGAAGCTTTCTGTTTGCATTAGCACCAAGAGATATTTTATGGAGCAAGAAAACAGAGTTCAACTTTTCACAGAGTTGATTTGGTTCTGCATAAAGCATTTACTGCTGCTGTCAGCAAGACTAAAATTTACAGTTGCCAGAAAGCGTAAAAACTCAAATGTTCTCTTGGAAAACGCATAGTGAGCTGCATGTAAAGGAGACAGTAAAAGCCTGTTCCATTCCATTTCAAAATGCATAGTTGATCTGAAAGGGACGTCAGCATCTCTTATTCTGCCTTTATTCAGAGAGAAACAAATGTGCATCTGATTTGGAAAACAAGAGGCCAGTGGATGCCTTTAAACAAGCAGTCACCATGTGTGCTGTGTTGACACAGCTGTGTGGTAGCCTGAGGTGCCCAGGCTGGGCTCCAGCATTCCCATGCCTACTGGGCAATGTCCACACCTCTGGAGTACAAAGCAAGCTGGAGTTTTACTGCTGCAAGTTTTGGTGGGGAAAAAATTATGCAGGGAAACCGAATAGCTCAGGAACCAGTAGAAATAATGTAGAAATTTCTCCTTTAGCTACCTGGTCGCATACAGCTGTGGGTGCTGTATCATGGTAGCTGTCTAATGGTAGCTTGCTGACTTCAGCAGTTATAAGGAGTTTTGCCTCTGCTTCCAGCAACCAGAAGTATCATAGGGTCATTGAATCATAGAATGGTTTGATTTGGAAGGTACCTGTAAAGATCATCTAATGCAGTCCCCCTGACATGGGCAGGGACAACTTTCGCTAGACCAGGTTCCTCAGAGCCCTATCTATCCTTACTTCAAACACTTCCAGTGATGGAGCACAGATAACTTCTCTGGACAACCTGTTCCAGTGCCTTACTACCCTTCCTTATATCCAATCTAAACCTACCCTTGTTTTGTTTAAAAACATTGTTCCTTGTCCTGTCACTCACAGGCCTTGGTAAAAAAGTCTTCAGTCTTTCTCTTTCTTCTAAGCCCCCTTTCCATATTGAAAGGCTGTAGTAAGGTCTCCCTGGAGCCTTCTCTTCTCCAGGCTGAACAACCCCAACTCTTTCAGCCTTTCTTCACAGGATAGGTGCTCCATCCCTCTGGTTCTTTTTATGGCCTTTCTCTGGACCAATAGGTCCATTTCTTTCCTGTGCTGGGAACCCCAGAACTGGATGCGGTACTCCAGGTGGGATTATTGATTGCTTTAGTTGTAAACTCTGCTGACATCCCAGTCAAGCTCACATCCCTGTGAGAATTGAGCTATGCTTCCATCCTGACAGGCTGTGCCTCCTAACATGGCTGCTAGAGCAGAGGAGAAAGGGAAGAAATCCATGGGCAGAGTGTACTGTTCCTAGCCTTATTAATGCTTGCTGTCCGTGGGCATGCAGAGGAGTTCTGGAATGGGAGTTCTATTCTTTCCTATAGAATTAGCCTGAAAAATTGGCAGTCTGATAACAGCTCTCTACTGATAATTAAATTTTAGTTATTTTTAGGAAAACCTGGCATGTATATCAGCATGCAGTACAATAGGAGTATGAACACACATTGGAGAGACTATTATGGGCTTTCACAGATTTTTAGTATATTTCGTAATTAAAAAATAGATTTTGGTGGGGTTTTTTTGACTGGATGAACTTAGTCCAGCCCTTCAAAGAGAGGATGAAAAATTGCAAGTGTTCCTAGACATACCTTGAAAGCCTCCCATCCAAATTATCATGTGTACTATATGTTGTGTAACAGCTGAGTGACTGGTTAGCAAATGGACAGACCAATGTGAGCAAATGGAAATTAAAACCCAAGTTCCTGTGAAACATCCATGGTCTTGTGCTTGTGCTAGTTGAAAACCATACCTATTCTGTACCAGTATGTTTTTATATGTCTCTATGTAGAGAGTAGAATTTATCATATAAAATCCTTGGGCCCTGAAGCTAGCAAGAACATGTTAAATTGTTAGTACCCAAGTGTCATCCTTTGATATCTGTAGGTCTAGTTATATTTTTATATTTCAGCTTGTGCTTACATACTTTGCAGAATATGTCGATAAGTGATTGTTTGAAAATGTCCTCAGCTATAGCATTTCATTTTCTTACATCTTCATGAAGTGTTTTATCTGTAGTATCTCTTTTCATACATCATCAATAACTGTTGCTAAACCTTTTTACTCTCCATTCTCTATGATGTCCTATCACACTTTGATTGTTAGTTCAGAAACTGTCTTCTTAGAGGAAATTCAGTTTTAGCCTTCCCTTGCTGTTATCTAGGCTTCCTTACATCTGTCTGTATTAGGTCGAGTCTGTTTGGAAAATAACAATTTTATGTGTGCTCTTGGCAAGCTGAATCAAACTCTGTCACTCTCTGTTGCACTTAACACACTTTCTGCCTGTCAGACCTCCCTAGACCTCTTCGGTTTCTTTTCTTGTGTCTTAGGAGTGCACGGACTTTTTGTTATTATAGCCTGCCACTTTGCTGACATTAAAAGGTTTGGTCACACTGCACCACAAAATAATCCATTGTTCTTGGGTTTTGTGGTGCAGTGTGCTACTGACTAAATTCCAGTATTCATTTATTGTACTCATGACTTACTTGTGCAGGATAACTTTAATATTTGACACCACCGTTAGAAAATTAGCTGATCGATTTGGTACTAATAAGCATGTCATTACTGATTTACTGGTTAAAAATCTTGAACACAATAATACTTTCTTGGACATGGATTTTAAAAAGGCTCTGAAGAACATGAAGAACACTGCTACTCATCTTGTGTGCATTTACATAAATTCAGCTGTGCTAACTGTATAGTTAAGTTAGGGCTATGATGTATCTCTCTACGGGTGTCTTCATATCTTTGAAAACCAGTTTTCTGCAGATTCTCATGGGTTCACTGGGGTTTTTTTTCAACATTTGCATGCCACTGTTTTTAAAAAGCAAATTTCAGGTATTTTGAGATAGGTGGCTGAGCTATCTCAGAACAATACACTATGTCTACAGGGCACCATGCAATGCCATGCAGCAGCGCAGGTCCCAAAAGCAGTCTGGTAGCCCTGCACCTCAGCTGGACTTGGTGCGGCTTGGACCTCAGCCATTAGCATGACTGCCCTGTTCCTGGAGCAAAGCTAGGTACTTGGTGCTAAGTTTCCTTTGTCTCTTGCTCCACTGCACAGTGTAGAATTACTTTTTGACATTTAACCATGGTTTTTAGAAGTACAAAACACCATCATCTCCATCTGAAGCCACAAACCAAACAGAATTTCAGTACTTTGAAAAAAATCTGAAATGAGCAATAGCTTTTGAAAATATATTGTGCTTCCTGGTAGGTAGCTGATCGATGCTTCATGCATCAGAAAAAATAAAAGAAAATATAAAAAGAGTAAATAAGATTAATCCTTCCTTCACTGTTTTGCTTTTTACATTTTAGTTATGTCAAGATTTCTATATTTCTTTCACGTGCTTTTTCTGGTATCTGGTTTTCTGACTGCATTTTTATGATGTTGTTATCACTTTCCTCTCCTGCAGTGGTGGTAATCCATAGGTAAAAGGTACCATGAGGCTAGGATTGGCTTAGTGAGTGACTCAGTGTTAAATTTGAATATATTTTTTCTCTGCTGTTGAATGTTCATTATTTCCAACCTTTTAAAAAAGTAACTAATCTACTAGAATGAACTACTTTAGGTCAGCTTTCTTCAAGCCATTAAAATTGCTTATCTATTTTAAGATTTTGATTGAGAAAATATGACACAATGCCAGTCTTGCTCAGGACAGCTCTTGAAACCCATGTCTGACTTCAGCCATATCTACTAAGATTTGCACTTGTGCTGTCCTAAATTAAGACTGCTTTTTGCAAATATCAAACAGGCTATTGATTTTAATAAGCCAAGTTAAAAAAAATAAAATCACATTCATTTAAATCCTAGGGAAAATCTATTAATTTTCAAAAGAATTTATTATGGAGCCTTCATATTTGTAGAGAATATGTATCGTTTTGTTTACAGGATCAAAGCAACATGGAGCAAGCTATGAATGAGATACCACTTAGCTTTGATAGTGCTCTTTTATACCAAATTCTGCCAGATAAACTTTGTGTTTCCTGTTGTTAAGTGCGTCTTGAAGCTTTAGATGGATACTGCTCTGTTGTACCAAGCTCTGTCAAATGAATTTTGGTTTTCCTGTTGAGAAAGGACATATTAAATGGGTCTTTAAGCTGTAGATGATCAAAAAATATCAAATGTGTACAACTCACTAGACCCCTACATTTGTTTTTAGGTTCAATGGTAAATGGATGGGGTTCTGCGTCTGATGAGGACCGTAACTTTTCTAGTCATAGATCTAGTGTAGGTAGCTCCTCAGATGACTCGATCTTTACCAGCGGCAGTTTTGCACAAGCACTGGTTGCAGCAGCAGATAAAGCTGGTTTTAGGCTGGATGGAACCAGCCTGACAAGAACAGGTTTGTAGACTCAAAGTTGATGCTTTCTGCATGAAGGGTGTCTCTGCCTATTCTTTTTTTTAAAGTGAACCTGCGTCTCACACTTGTCTAACATGCATGGAATAAGGTGGATGGAGATACTTTTATCAGTATATATTAAATGAAACCTTGTGTTGGGTTTCATTTTTAGTGATTTGAAGTAGTGAATAGCACAAGCTTTTAATATACACCTTCAGTCTGCTGCAGTTTCCTTCTGTGCTGACTCTGCTATAGATTTACTGACATATGCTCCGTTTAATATTTCAGTGAAGAGATCACTAATTCTGCCATGCAGTCTTTGATTATTTCATTCTTTGCAAAAATCTCCTCACAATCATTCACCTTTCCAGTGATGAACATCATCTTTAAACTATTATCTCCATCCCTGCTCTTCTGTTGCATCTCTTCTTTCAAAAGTGTATTTTTCTGTGAAGTTTTTCTAAGCATGGGGTGAATTGGTGTGCTTTTATTGTTAACAATATAAACTGTTTAAAAGCCTTATTAATACCTCATTTAAAAATACTTAATTCAATAAATTAATATATTCTGATAAGATTTAATTTTAGTTATGCCAACTGAATCTGCCACGTTAGATGTATTAAAGGTAATGTGACTATTGCTTTTGAAAACAGCCAATCTTCTAAACTGAATTATTAAAAGTAAATATAATTTAGTTTATATTTTTAAAGATCCATATGTTTATTTCTAGAAAAAAAATATTTTTAAGTATTCTGGAAAAAAGAATATGTTTGCATTTGCTTAGTCTTATCAAAACAGCAAAAATAACTAATTATTTCAATCCACAAATCTTATAGAAAAGCATGAACTTGGGTCATTTTTGTTATGCTTTCTCAGCCGATTCCTGCCCACAGGGCCCATAATGTTTGTATCATTCAAAATTTTTTACTATTAGTCTGGTATGTAGTCTATCCTTAAGTAAAATATGTGCATTTAAGAGAAATGTCTCCACATGTTAGAGCTGAAAATCACATTTTTCCTGCATGCCATGACTTCATGGCAAACATTGCCTTTTAGGAGCATTAGGAATGAAGAAAAACATTGATGGCAAAGTCCTGTCACCAACAAACTACAGGATGAACAGATACAGCTTCTTTCAATTCACTAAGACTTTTGCCATTGACTTTGGTCAGGTATTAGTCATCCTTAAAAGACAGTTATTTCACCATTAAAAGTAGTTAAAAACCCTCACTTGCTTCTTACACTAGTGGAAAATTGATTGAGTAAATCCATCTCATAATTTGAGAAAAAGCAAAACAGAAGGAAAACTGATATAGACCTTCACTCATGGACACCTTTGGCCAAACTATAATTTAAAATATACTGTTTTACTTGAAGGGTCTCCTAAACAGTCTTGAATGAAAGGAGCAAATCATTCTCAACCTTTTGGTGTTGTTCTTGGCCTCAACAAGAGCTAAGGCAAAGATTCACCCAAAGTTAATGTTGCTTGTATCAGGCCATTGAAAAACAGAGTTTCCACCACAAACACACATGTAACAAAAGTAAATGGACACACAAACACATAAAGACTTTTAACTAAATATAATTTATTCTAGCTATGTAAATGGAAAGTACAAGAAAAGGATGAGACACCTCTTGTCAGTTATATTTTACTTGCTTAATTAGGTCACAAATGCACTTAAACTGAGTATGCACATAATCTCTTGGACAGACTATTAGATTTTTGGGCTAGAACAAAGTATCCAATGGTTATGGTAGAGACTTTACGGTTATTACTCTATTAATGATCCAGCAGGCAAAATGGAAACAAAATAAAATCCACATGTAAATAAACGGCCCTCCCCTCTTTTCCTCACAAAACCCTCCACAAATGGAAATAACTCCCCAGTGCTTACTGCAGGTTTATTATGATACAATACCTCCCAGGGTGCTGTGATCAATCAGACAGGCCTATTACAGACCTGCTGTACCACAGGAAACCCCGCATCATGCAAAATGGTGTCCTGTAGCGAAGAAGCAGCAGTATTATTTCTGTTCATTGCTCTGGAGGTCCCAACTCTCTACTCCTTTGCATTCTGGACAGTTATTTTCACTCCATCAGAACAGCTGTAAAATATTCTCACTGATGTGAAAGGGGAAGGGCAACTTGATAGCCTCACATGGGAGTGTTTGATTGCCAAGCGTAAGAGGCACTGGTAAACCCAGGCACAAGGTGTCTCTCCTGGCAGACACTTTGATTCCAGTTTCCAGAAGCCATTGTGTGATTTGCCATGAAGTTCAGACAGTTTTCCTTTTTAACACCCTTGGGAAATTAAATCAAGGATTAGTGGATTCATCCTTGTCTCCACTTAACACACACTAAATCTACTACACAGACTCTGAGACTGCTCAGCAGTTATTACTGGAAGGATAGAACTGCATACAAATACAAGATGCTGTAATCAGTTATTAGGTGCATAGAAAAATGTGTTTTGGGAGCCTGCACATTATTTGTGTTTGCCCCATGTCTGATTTAGGTCAGTGCTATTTATTTTCCTTCATTTTCATGGAGGGATAAAAGAGGGAATGTTTGCCTTCTATTTCTTTTTCAAACCAACATTCTGAATGAATAATCATGTTTATTTAGTCAAGAGAATAAGTGTGAAGAGTTTTCATCCTGTACTCACTAGTTGCACTTGCATGTTGCAAGTTTATTTTTGCAAAACTTCTGTGCAATGTGCTATGAGCTAGAATGGAATTTCAGGCTCATATCTGAATTTCTTTGCATTAGTGCTATTTTTTTTTTTATTTTTAAATGAAATTTTAATGTTTTGTCTGTGTTCATCTGCTGTTTTATCCTTATCTATGAAACAAGGACTTGATCACTTGTCTTTGTCTGGCTGCAGCTGTGCCAGCTATAGAGGTTAATGTTTCCAGCCTTCCCCCAAATGCTTATTACTACTTTCTCGCAGCTCCAGAATTAGCTGCTTGGGTGGGCATTCCGTAACCCATTTCAGTTAAAATGAGCCAGGTTAGCAAAGGCATGCTTTTCATAACATTTAAGTTAAATTTGGCTAATTTTGGTGGAGAAGAGTTAGGCAGTGTCCATATGAGGGTTTCAAACGTGGTAATCTCCAATAGCTGGCAGTGACATGCAGCTGGGAGACAAGCCTGCCGAAGAGCAGTGTCCTCTTCAGGGTGCACATCAGTCAGAAGGTAGAAGATCAAGCCCGAGACAGTCAGGGAATCTCTGAAGTTGAATACTGCAGAAGTTCTGACTGGCTTATGCATTTTCCAAATAGAATTAAAGCAAGTGAAAATTTTAAGTACCAGTTCTAAACAAATTAAAGTGTTAACATCTCCAAGATACTTTGCAAGAATGATATACAGAGGAATAAAAGAAAGTAAAAGATGATGACCTTTCATTTTCATCAGTTATTATTAAACAATAACCCTAGTTAACTGAATAAAAATATCAAAATTAGAGAAAGTGAATGTAGTAAATGAACTGTGCTCCTGCGGTGATGCTTTTAATGATCTGCTCCATAGAATAGCAAAGATATTTTTTTAAGAGAAATCATGTAGTTAGATTAGTGTATATATATATATATATAATATCTCAGGAATACATTCAGTCAGAATACATTTATTTAAACAAATGAAAATACCGAAAATTAGCAGGAAAAATTTAGCATTTAAATATACCCCCATTTTTATTTCTTGATAAAAGAGAGCCCTTAAGTATGCAAACATACACTGCTACATTGCTTGCAAAATCAGTTATGTTTATCTCACTGGAGTTGCTCCAGTATACAGTGCATATGGGAGCCCCTAAAATGAGAATCTGGCTTGAGAAACGTGAAGGTGGGAGGCAGGAGGAGATAAATTTGATATGACTGCAGAAGTGTTTTCCTTCCCTGCTCAACGCTGAGGAGTTGTTATGACACAGCTGTTCAGCACACAGAGCAGGTAGGAGTTACATGGCATACAGTAGTTTTATCACAACAGATGGAATGATTTTAATTACAAAAGTTAAAGTCAAAAGAATGCCAAGTTTCTCACTTTGCTTGTTGTGGTGTGTCTTAAAGCAGTTGTCATCAGTGGGTATCTCGAGGGGACACTTGCTTGCCTCTGAGAATTAGACCAGATTTAATGTTTTGGAACTGACATTAATAGAACAGCCCATTTCAAGGCAATAACAATTTTTCATCTGGTTTCTCTTTTTTTTAGGCAAAGCATACCCTTCCTCTCAGAGACCTCGGCCGAGCAGTCCTTTTTCTACTGACAGCAACACCAGTGCAGCTGTCAATCAGAGTCAGAGGCCGAGGCCCACTAAAAAACACAAGGGAGGACGGTTGGACCAACCCCCCTTGCCTCATCGTAGGGAGGGAATAACAGATGGTAAGTGCTGAGGTGAAGTCCCTGGTGAAAACGTGCAACAAGCAGGTGCGCCAAGAGGGACAACATAAAACAATCTTTTAAAGAATATACATTACAGTGAATTATTTGTTTGGTGAAGTGGGGCCCCCAGGTTGTCACATGAGCAATATTGCAACACAAGCAGTGTGGAGCTTGGTTAAGTGACTCTTTCAGGAACCTTTCGTCATTTCAGCTCTGAACATGGTAGCATTTCGTAGGTTTTCTCAGATCTCAATATAAATCTTACCCAAAAATGACTACATTGCACATGGGTTCACATTAAAAAAAATGACCTGTGGTTAATTTTATGTTAAATGAAAGTAATCACCACCAGCAGTAACAGTATGCCATAAATTCCAAAGTAGAAGTGTAGAGCTGATCCCACAGTGGTCTGTTAAGTTTTTGCTGTTTTTGACAACCACCCAACAGCTGTAGCAATATGTTCCATGACTTTTTGGTAATTCTGCCTCATGTCTTGTCCGTGCTGTTTCATTCCTGACATACACTGACTTCAGTGACTTTGTTTCCCTCTTTGACATCTCCACTTCTCTCTGACCACTGCTTCCCATCTGGAAATTTCAGGCGTGTCTGTTCTGCTCTTCTAATGACTAAGATCAGCTCAGTCTTCCATTATCCTTGTCTACCCCTTGTTGAGTTTGTCAAAAGACACAATTGCTGCCTGTTACTCTTTGAGGAGGACTGGACAGGAAGGTGGCGGGCTGGCTACCTCCAGCTCATTTATTCTGATCTCTAGGCTGGCCCCTGTAAGTGTTAAAATGATCAGAAGGCAAATGGAAAAACAGCATTAAAGGAACTACTAAGGGTATCTGAAATGCCGTGCAGATGGATACTTGACCACCCTCCTCATGCTGACCTCTCTTTCAGTGTTTTAAGCAAGGCAATTCTGAGACCTAGAGTGTCCCATCTGCCTCAGTGGCTCTTGTAACACTATCTGGATCACAGGAGTGGGAATGATGCCAGGGAGTCTGTCTCCTAATCTTACATACACCTTGACAGATATTCCAGTATATGGGGAAGGTGTAAAAATAAAATTTAAAAAAGCCTTTAAATTTTAGTATAAACATCATCCTTATTCTAGTAAAAATTACTTGAGAATCAGAGAATATCTCAAGTTGGAAGGGACCCATAAGTATCATCAAGTCCAACTCCCTTCATTATCTTCTTTGGACAGGTAAGATAGTAAGCAGATTTGATAGAGAGTATATTTAGTTTGGTTTATTTGTAATGTGCAATTTATTACTCTAGGTACATGTATAAAATATATCAATAGCCTGCAAGGTGAACTGTGGCCACTAAAACCACCAGAGCTCTCCTCTCACTCATGTTATCAGGTGTACAGATACAATTTAGTAGTACGCTCTGACAGATTCCTTGTTTGTCAGACCACAAAGGTGGAGAACAGATTACAGAAGTGAAAATCTTGACTGTTACATCTCATGCCCTATGGCTCATCCTCACGACCATATTATTTGGGGTTTCCCCCAATCTTAAAGTAGCTTAAACTCTACTTGTATGGATCCGAATTTGTTTAAACATTTGTTTAAACATCCAGAAGCCCTTCCCTTCTGGATATATTCCAGAGGCCTCCCTACTACACAGCGCCATTATATATGAGAATAGTAACTGGAAATTTTGGGTGTTACCTGTAGTGCTGGCAATACTCTTTCTGTGTGTATGTTAAGTCAATGCTTCTCCATGGCGTATCCTGTCACCCCAAACTATGAGCCTTTTGGGCCACAAATTCTGTGTACATGTGAGTTTGTAGTGCACTGAATATGGTGGGACCTTAATCCTTCTGCTTTTGAGTACTATTGCTATAGAAATGTTTTGCAATAATGTGGGTACCAGAAAATGAAGAGGAATCCAGTTCAGGTCATGAAACACATGGAAGTGTGACTCCTTGGGGAGTGACTCAATCATAAAATCTGGTATTGTTTTAAATTAGTGAGAGAGATCAGATTTTAAGATTCATTTAAAAAGAGGAATCTCTTAATTTCTTTTATTTATTCTTTCTAAAATATTAATCTTATTGGAGTTTCTTTCATATATTTAGGTCAGAATACCAATGATATTCCATTTCCTTCAACAGTCCACCTCTCAGACACAGGCAGAAACCATAACAGCTTTTGGACACTGTTAGCTTAACATTTGTCTGTTATAAACCTAATTAAAGTGCTTACTATACATTCCAAACATTTATAATGTCCTGGAGTAACAGAGGATCCTTTCCCATCCTCTCTTACCACATGAACAAAGGAACACAAATTGTACATTTTTTCCATTTCAACTGTTCCTGAATCTGAGTCATTAAAGTGCAGTGGCAAGTCTGAGTCATAGCTAAATTTGCGAAAGAACATGTGTCAATTAAGGAAGCTAAAGATTGCTGCTGCCACCTGTGTGTATGTAAACAAACTGAATTTAGGAACCTCTGGTATACAGAAATTAAAAATGGTAATGCGGATGCTTTATGTAGAATAGTCTAATGAACTTTACAAAAAGAGACAATGCCACCATGCTTAGGCTACAGTTTGAAAAAGCAAGTAGAAGAGCCTGGGATAGATCCAGCAATTCTGAGCCCTAATCCAGGTCAGTTTGTTCAGGCCTGTGCTGTCCTGATTTCAGTGGGAAGCATCACTTCATTTTTCTCCTGATTTTGAGATGTCTACAATCCATTCCCTTTCAACTGCTTCCGCTTCGGTTCACCATATGAGAACATGCTTGCTTTGTCAGTTGTCTTCACATTCCAAGCTGGATGAGTCCTAGCATTCTGTGTTTAAGTCTCATCACATGCTAGATATCTGTCATTTTAATTTTTTCTTGACCAAGTAAGCTCCAGCCACGTCCTTTCTCTACCCTTTCCAGTACACATCTGAGCAATTTCTCCTTGTTAACTGTAACCGTGTTAGACGATGCAAAAGACCTAGGAAACTGTAATATTTAACACATAGCACACATATCCCAGACTATTTAAGCATGTGAGGAGACAACTTCATGCTTACTTTTGACAGCAAGCCACACAAAACCCTTAAAAGTCTGCTTCTTCATTTTTTTCAGTTGCAGGTCAGAATCCTCTAGAGACTGGCTCTAGATTTAATCTTCAAATTTGTCTTCCTGTACAACTTTTAAAAAAAAAATTCCTCCCCATTCTATAAGGCCGTGGGGACATCAGCAAATCCACAGAGGAATAATACCTTGTGAATCTCTCAAATGATGAAAACTCTTGGTTCTGAACTCACAGTCCACCATAAGAAACAAATAGGAAGCTTTTTGTTCTAGTGCTCAAGGAATAATTTGTTTTCTTGGAGACAAAGTACTCACAAATTGCAAAACAGTGGAATCTGCTATATAGGTGGTGGCATGGTAACTGCATGACTGGCAATAAAAGCTCTTAGTTAAGCATGATTTTTAAAAAACTCAAAGAGGAGGCAGAAGGGAGATATGGTTAGGGGTTAAAAAGGAGAACTGGAACTTAAGATTTCTATTAGCTTTGCCACTGGCTTGTGATCATGTATCACAAATCAATTTTTGCTGAGGTAGATCACTGTAGAGAAGATGCTTACTTTCTAAGACTAGAAAGTGGTTCAGAAGCTTATTAAATGTCTCAGTAACTATCACCCCTAGGAAAACAAATCATTGGCACAGGTAGAAAGATATATCCTTATACTTGTTCTGTAACTTTCGGCTTTTTCCAGTTAATAATAAGATGCTATGCCAAAGCTTGACTGGTGACGGAGTCATCTGGCCAATGCTCTGCCTTCTAAAGAAGGGCTGGAGTAGTCCCAGGCTGAATATCCATCTGCCTCTTATGAGGCACTCCGATGTCCTACAGCTCTCAATCACAATACTTCCATTATTAAATCAATAAGACCATCATCTCCCCACCAATGCATTTATAAATTGCCTTGCAGGTTTGATAATCCTGCCATTAGAGGCTACAAGTGGTAGTCTGGATGATGTCCCACTGGCCTAATGTTACTCGCTCAATGATTTTCAGGTGTTTTACCTGGCACCTGGAAAATAAATGTCATTTATATGGAAGCACAGTGACAATCAGTGATACCACTCTTGGAATCCTCACTGAAAATCGTGCAGAAGTCCCTAAATTTCTTGATTCAAAACTTCTCAAAGCAATTGACATGTCGGAGTGAGTTGGCTTGCCTCTATGTGGTAGTAATTCTACCTGTTAGGGACTGAGTCTACCAACTTGTCTAGTCTCTGCTACTCCTTTACTAGGAGCTGAAATGCCAACCATTATCCATCATATATGAGCATACTCACAAGTGCATGTGCAGACACGTACACAGTCACATATGGACATGTTTGGCTGGGAAAGATAAGAGAAGAAGAGAAGAGGGGAAGGGAGAGGAGGGGAAGCTGTTCTCTGTGGCATTAGAGGGGGAAACTTGTGACTCCAGATACATGGGGTCTCTATATATGCCCAGGGAAGATAAGAGAGCATATGTAGTTATTTATCTAAGGCAGAAGGTTTGCACGAGATAATTTATGTTGTAGAGTAGATAAAAAGCCACATTTCCAAATGAAGCTTTCTTTCAGCTTGTTTTATTAAAAAGGAAAGATAGGTGTTACTTTGATAATCAACCTAAGGTGAAAATAAAAACAGTTTAATCGGGTGATAGTTGGCTGGAATTAGTAACCATTCTTACAGGTCTTCTCAGACGTATCTAACACAGTTCAGTAAGTCTGCACTCAGGATGGAGACACCTTGCATTTTTTATTACATAGTACCTATAATTCTTCTAGAATTGCATGAAGCCTCATCAGAAGATAAATTTTATTTTTCATTTCAGCTCATTCAAAGGTCTAAAACACCCAAATAACTTTACAAATATGGCTTTTCATTTCACTCCTATGCATCAAGAAATTATTTTGGCCATTTTGCGGATTGATAAAAGCAAGAATCAGGTTAACAGTAGATCAGCAGCATAATTCTACAGTAATTCCAGGAGTGGCAGCTAGCTCTAGAACATGCAGTACAGTTTAAGTACAAACCTTTCCTTCTCAGTATCTAATTAATAACAACTATTAGATGGCAATTTCTGAAGAAGCGTACTGTATGTTAAGAAGTTCAATACCGCAATAATTGTAACTCTTTTTTTTTTTTGTAATACTACCTTAAAATTTTGCTCATATTGAAAGGTAAATATTTTATCTTGGAAAATTGCATTGTCAAATGTCATGTTATAACTGTGTTTATTGGATTCAATGCATCTCCATAAAGTGCTTATAAATCACAACTTCAGTAATCTCTATTTCAGATTGCATAAGCAGATGCCAGTGTTGTGGTTCTGTATATTAACTGGTTATGATCGCAATAAAATCAATTATAAGAAATGCCGTTTTGGAAGCCAACACTATAAAGCAATTTTAACATTGGCAAGCTCCCATACCCTCCCACTTCCACCTACAGTAACTCAAGTATAGTCATTGTCATAAAAGGTCACATCTATATTCATAACTAAAAATTTCTCAAATAAATTAGTGCTGAACATAAAGCATACACGAAGCTCACTGACAGATTATTATAAGGCTGTTCTAGCCAGAAGATAGATATCTTAATCTGGGGTATAGCACTTCAGCTATGAACAGAGGTACAGGAGCAACATCAGATGCAACTTTCCCTTGTAGACACAAATAACCCACACATCCTCATTTGTCTGTAAGAGACAAAGATGACTGAAATGACATCTCAGCAATGTTGGAAGCATTTCTGCCCCATATATGAGATATAAGTATCACCTCATGTCTTCTAACAAAGACATGAAAAAAGTCTGTCTAGCATTATATAAAACCAGATTACAGACTTGAAAATAAATTTCTTCCAAAGGCCTCCACACCAATTTATAAAATGAGTTTCGGTTTCACTAGAGTTATAAACATCAGACTTTCCTGCAGGCAAAGCAGAGGTTTACTTTTCCATCTCTGTTACTGAGCCAAGTTCAATTCCTTGACAAACCTTCACCACACTGTAAGATACAAAAGACTAGAAAGCAGGAGAGACCCATATCTAGTGTAAACTAACAAAGATTTAGTGAAGTTGGTGGGGCTGCACAGATTTATTTGGACTATGCATTGCCAAAACCAGAATTATCAGCAAGTTTGTATGTTCTACATACAAAATGGGCACCTGATATGGGAGAGTTTTCATCACAGTACTAAAGGTGCTTCCTTTTTATGATTTTTTTTTAAATAATCTGAGGGTTTTCTGGGCTATTATAAGTCTATCATATGGTTTACCTGGAAATCTCTATAGTTATCTTATCTTATATCTTAGAGTTATAATTATCCAGATTCTATAATTACCTTGGGTCAAGCACTAATATACACAATGTACTTTTGCCTCTACAAATGTGATTAGAAGCTTGATCTTCAATTCTACAAGCATCTTAGTAGTCCAAGTGAAAAACATGAGGAGGACAGTAGTTGTTAGAAACCAGGCAAGTGTCTTTCAGTGTTCAGCTGCAATTTTATTTTGATTGGTTATGTCTTCAAGACTGCTAAATTTAAGAGTGGACATCCTCTTGTCTGTGAACACTCTAGCTCTTGGCTGAACTTTCAAATAGTGCTTGGATAAAAAGCTCATCTGTTGTTTGGTGGTTTCATTTAACCATGCATGTTTCCCTGTGTTGGTGCTTTTTCAATGACAGTAGTTTTGTAAATTATTTTTCCCCAAAATTTTGTGGAATTTTATGCATTTTGATAAAGTTATATATTCAGATTTTGAGTTTAAGCCTTAAGCTGAAAGTGAAGCCCAAATATTAGGATGATGAAGCAAGCCCCGATATGATGTGGGGAAATTACTCTGTCAGCTGGCACAGATCAGTTTTTCATAGCCTTTCTCAATTGCCTGCTATTACTGAAAGAGTCAGATGGAGTACACCCCATAGAAAATAAACCCCATGCTTAGAAATGTAAGTCAGGGCTCAGAGTCCATTGATTTTTGTGGAAGTTAGAAAGACCTAGCAAGAGATTAACCTAAGTTAAAAACTAGCAGAAGGTAAAAACACATTTCTGATTAACGTGAAATTTCCTCCTTTTAAAATCAGCAAATGAAGTGATTCATGCCATTTGCAAGGGACTTTTCTTTTCAGCATCAAATAGACCTTCTGTTTCAATTACAAAAATTAGTTCATCTAAATCTTATTCACATTTTTTAGATCTTCCACCACCACCCGACCCACCCCCTGGTCAGGGTTTAAGACAGCAAATAGCTCCCGGCCAGCGTGGAGGCTCGGCAGAGAGGAAAGGAAGCTCTCTTGAGAGGCAGCATGCACCGAACGTAGATGAAACAAAGAGCTCCCTGGACCGACAAGCTAGGACGTCACTAGAGTGGCAGCGGCAAACCCAGGAGTGGATAAGCTCTACAGACCGCCAAGAGGATTTCAGGAAAGCCCAACACAAACAAGCCTTCGGATCAGGTGTGTGTGTGCTGCACCAGCCGAGGCAACGCAGACGGCTTCTTGCCACTTCTCAGCTGAGGGTTTCTGTATCTGGCAGGAGGCTAGGACCATCTCACACCCCTCTGTGCCAGCACTGATGAGGCTCAGGCTGGAAAATAAGGAAGGGCAAAGTGAAATGAGAGCTTGTGATCCAACTATTTTCCCTCCTGCAACAATGAAATCTCATTAGCACCTGACTGGGTGCATTCTTTACAGTGTTCTGGCAATTAATAATGTCAAGCATAGCAGTGGAAAAAACAGGAGCAGTTTCAGGCAGGCAGGGAAGGAGAAACAGATTTTTACAGTATTTTCTGTTAGATGTATTTATTTATATATATAGGGCCATGTTTTCTAGTTCTTCCAACCTGCTTCTAAATTGGCAGCGGTTCTTTTTGCATGTCTGCAAGAAGGCTGATCCTTCTGAGCTACTGACATTCCTTCCAGCTGTATTTAAAACATTGCCTTTTCTTTATTCAAGGATATGACAAAATAACGTTCATCTCTTAGGCCCAGCAAGATGACAGCACAGGTTTTCACCTTTATACAGGGCCTGCTCATTGCTGAGTGCTGCCTTTATCTCCTAAATGGATTTCAAGTCCATAAAAATGTGTGCAGGAGGTGATGCTGAGCTGGTGTTGTAGTTCTACAATATTCACAGATTCCTTCTCCCAGCCTGACCTCAAGTAAATGCTGCTGTTTCAGGTCCCTTTACCTCAGGTATTTTCTTTAACACTCTAATCACATGTTACCCCAGTGCTGATTAGAGTCATACAGGATGATAATTAAGAAGACTTAAAAAAAAAAAATCATATTGTACATGGAGCTTTCTGTAGAGCTACACAGTTTCTTTAAATGTATATGCAGCTCCCACAGTAACACTAGAAGTATTCATGTTATCCATCTTTTTCTTGATTTTATTCTATTGTTAATGCTCGTTATCAGTCTAGCACACCCATATCAATAACATTCTGAAAAAAATAGTAGCATGCAAGCAACCTTGTTAGGGGGTCAGGATTTACTGAATAAAGTCCTCCTAGGAAATATTGCTACCTAGGAAATATTGCTAAAATGTAAATATATTAAGTACAATACATATTTTAAACTATAACAATAATGGTACTGTTAAACTCCCTAATCTTTCAGCTGCATAAACAAGTGGGTGGTAGTTCATGTTGTGAAATGATATGTGAAGTTGCAGTTTAAAAATAGTGCATGAAATTCATGCTACTTGGTGAATTGGCAATTTTAATTACCATGTACGAGATGTACAAACACATAGAAAAAGCCCAAATATACTTTACACAATTAATTTCTTTGTAAATTATTATTAAGGATGCTTCTTTCGCCTTGTTAGCAAGAACTCCCCTCCTTTTCCTCTGCCTCATAAGTGTACAAATAGAAGTTGTCAGTTATTCTGTGCTACAGAGGGTATAGAGTATTAAAATACCCATCCTGCAGGAATTGCATTTATCTGCCCTTAAATAAAAATAACTTGATCTTGACACTTCCAGTATCCTACAAGAGCATTGAATTTAGGGCTGGAGTGATTACAGGTATCTTGTTCTTGTCAAATTCAGGATGACCAGAGCAATTGCATATCCTTTATGCATGGCAAAGTATTCCTCTAAGAGATATTACGATTTTACCCTGGTGGGATGGGTTCATAAAGTTGTGCACAAGGTGGGCCAGAGCTTCATATCTGTCTGTCTGTTTTCTCATCCCAGCTTCTTGCATGACAGCTTTCTTGCTCTCTATTCTTTTCTCTGGTAGATTTAAAAAAGGCTACTCTTGTGTGTGGTGCTTGTTTATATTACTAAATTTGGGGGGGTTAATAGTATTAATTGTGCTTCTTCCCTTTTCCTTTATTAATGACAAAGATCTCTGGAAATCTATTCTGTGCAGGTTTCAATATGTTTCCAAAAGAAGTTATTATTAGCTGTCGGCTTCCAGAAAATAGCTATGTTGCAGCTTAGGGGGCTTCATTCAGACATTACCAAGTTGTAAGTGAAATTTTAAAAGCAAGACCTTTGGTTTGAAGTTGAATAGAATAAAAATACTTAATTCTGGGAACCATGTTTCCACTGGTTGTTTTCAGTATAAAGAAGATCACTGAGTCCCTGCCAATGGCTTCCTTGTAGAACCACAGTTACAGCACATCAAATATGACATTCTCAGCTATGCCTCTAAAGAAAGTAGGGCTGGATCAAGTTACAATAGTTTTGATAATATTAAAAGCATTTTGGTTATCTTATGGGATATTGAAACATCGTTACAAACATGTATCTTGTTTTCACAGGGGCTAGAATTACATCTTCAAATTAAAGACCCAGTATTTCAAACAGAAAGGCATCAGCAAAGCCTCTCCATATTCTTTGCAGTTCTGGGGCATGGGGCACTGTTGATAAATAAATAAATGTGAGCCCATTCTAAGGACTTGAGACAACTACCTTTCATGTGCTAGAATGTTGTGAAAAACTTAGCCTTTATTTTATGTCACAATTGCTTATTTTATGGATTGCATTTATTTCTGAGGGCACCACAGATAATTTAACACACCATATGCTCTATAATGATAATGCACTTTATATTTATTCATGGTCGTTTTTTCTCAATATTTCATTGAACCCAAAGGAGGCCTTATCCTGAGTCCACAAACTAGAAAAACAAATCAATTGACCATATATGTCATCTTCAAACTCTTTTGCAATGTTAGTGACTTTTCTTTCCATCCTTTAAAAATGTATCCAGCTTTCTGCTAAACTGATTTACGCTGCTTGCTTTATTGCTGCCTTAATGCAAGCTGTTCCATATTTTAGCCAGCCTTTGAAAACCAGGTTTGTATCTGATTCTATTGTTAAAGCTTAATATATAAAGAACAGGTAACATAATTTAAGAGGCTATGGCTGTTAAATGCCATTTTACAATGTCTTTGGAGCATTTCTTTATATTTCAGCAAGGACAGCACATGGTCATAGCACAAAACACTTATAGTGCCCTTATGTCCTGCAGCGCAAATATTCTGGTCCCTTGGGCAGGGCCAGAGGGAGATACTTTGGCAGAGAAAGAAGTCAGCTGCCTGCTCCCTTCTGCAACAGATTTACCTTACAAATGGGTTCCGTTCAATAGCAGATCACATGGGGAATTCCCTTATCCTACTCACTTGTGGCAGTAGGCACAAAGAATGAAATCCTGGGTTTCTTCCACAAATTTGTTCTCATTTAGCATTTTTCAAAGTTAATTGTGCCTCTGCTGCAGCCTTTGCAAAGGCTTCAAGATTGTGAATAAAAGCATTTTTATCTTCTCTTTCTTTCCAACCATCCCCACCTGCTTTTCCTTCTGTGTTCCTGCCCTCTGTCAAAGAAAGTCTGTTTCCCCTCATCAGATTGTTTAAGAGTGAAGACAATGAGAAAAGCAAAATAAATAAAAAAACCTTTCAGCTCAGATTCACTTTTTAAAATGTAAGATTCAAGCAGGAGATATCCCACTGATTTCAGAAGGGGCAGTTCCTGTGTTTAAGGTTAAGCATACATACTCATATTCCTTCCTGAATCAAACTATATTTAGCAAGATCTCTTTCTTCAGCTTCTAAGACAGAAAAAGTGGATCATACACAGCAAAGAAATAAAATAGTGCTTCTATTTCAGTGTTAAATCAGGGCTGCTGATTTGCTTCTGAGGCTAGGATTACTACAACAATATCTCCTGAAAACTCTAATCAGATGTGATGTCTTGTTTTGCTTCATGCTACATGAAGACATGCAGTCCTAAGCTTTATTGGGTATTAATCCTGCTCTAGCAAGCAGTTCATTAGTACAGGTCTTCACAAAGGAAGAGGCCAAGTGAGCAAAAGTAAGCCTTTTCCTCATAATGAAACATGAAACAAGCTGCAGGAAGATTTGCTCACCCCAAATATTACAACTACTAATATTATGTATAATACAATATTTTCTAATGTAATTCATAGCCAGGAAAAAAAAATCTTCAGTGTACTTTGCATCGTTAGAAATTACTGAGCTGCTGGAAGCTAATTAAATTAACTGATATTGTAGTTCTTTATCTAAATTGATTGAGGTAACATTGCCATAATTTAAACTAAAGAAAAGGAAAAAGCACATTTGTGTAGGCTTGCAGCAAAAATCTAATCATAGCTGCATTGCTTTGGAAATTGTATGTGCATCTATTTTTATTAACGTATGTATGATTCATGATCTATTCATAATGAATCTATACTTTTTATAATTAATACAGACTAACTTATGAGTTTACATGAAAGCAAGACTAAATTCATGTTGGTTTCTTTGTCTGTGGAATACAACACTGAGTTGTGTATTTTCTTAGGCAACATTGCCATGTTATAAAGCAAGACAAAAGGCAGATATCTGAGGGCAGGAATGAATATGATGTCTGTGTAAGAATAATTTGTTTATTCGTATGTATAGGAATTTATTTGGTATTTATTTAGTTTTGTTTTGTTTTGCTTTTCTAGAAGAGGCACTCGTACCATATAGTAAACCCAACTTCCCATCCCCTGGCGGCCACAGCTCTTCAGGAACAGCTTCTTCTAAAGGATCGACCGGACCTAGAAAAGGTGAAGTCTTGCGAGGAGGTCACCAACGCAATGCCAGTGACCTTCTCGATGTAGGCTATGTGGGATCAAACAGTCAAGGACAGTTTACTGGTGAATTATGTAAGTTTATCTCTAGCTACAGTTCAAAATCTCAAATAGAAAAAATGAGAAAATTTATAAATCCATTGTGAAGAGAGGAGGAAGTTTAGTGTGATAACTAGATTAAATTTTACCCAGATCTTTTTGCCTTCTGAGGTGTTTTGCCTGTGATGACAAACAAATGAAATTCTTCTGTTCTTTGGTTTGGACCAGTTCAAGTCCATGTAAACCATACCAACATTATCTATATAGTACATCTTTCAGTGTGTAATGCTAGTGAAACAAAGGGTAAATTGAAAAGAAATTCTAGGAATTTAGAATTTTCTTGACAAAGTGTAGGGTGCTTGTCTTGGAAAGGCCACTGATAGCTTTTCTCGGAGAAGTGAATGAGAAGGGTCCTGAATTTTTTGGGAATAGGGGCAAGCTTGTGATGCCTTCTCCTTAACTTTTGGGTGCTTGGTGAGCAGTATTCTGTTCTTTTTGACCTTAGATGGAGGTCCTCTTTTTTTGACTACGTAGCCCAGTTTTTTTGGTTGTATATCCCAGCTCTTTCATCAACTTTCCAGGCCAGGAGAATTATTTTTCTATCACTCAATATCTGCTAAATCTTGTAGAAAACCATATTAATGCCATGTATCTGATGGTAGTACTAGATGCTACTAGATGGTAGTACTAATTTTTGACTCAGTTGATTGAAGTAGTACGTCAACATCGCAGCTAGTTCAGGCATACTGGTATGTTTACTAGTAAAAGCAATGTAGCTGTTGGCATGTCCACCTCCTATTTGCTGCAGTGAAACCCTCAGTACCTCTCAACAGTTACTGCCCAATAGCTTGTAAGAGAACTAATGGTGATCCACAAACCCTGAAATGTGCAGTCTCAGATATCCTGTTGGTAAGTGCTGAATTTTAGCATCCCTCACTTTTCAACTTAGAAGCAATTAACTCTCTTCTCACAACCCGTTGAATATTCATCCTGTGTTGCATAGGCTTTCTTTGTTGCATTGCCATAGGCTTTGTTTGCTGTTTCTTCTCCTTATTACAATCTCTTTCTCTCTCTTTGTTTCTCTTTATAGAGTAGTTGAGAAGACACATTGCAAGCTGCTCTGATGGACCATCAGGTCTGAACTCATGGAAGTGATGACACTAAACAGTGCAATGAACATTTTCTTTATTTATGTACTATTAAAAGAACTGTAAATGCAATGTAAAGACACACAGCCACACATATCCCACAGATACTTTACTTGTGTTCTTCTCTTTAATACACCATCCACCTTAAACTATTCCTTGTCAGGAGTATATAGAAAAGAAAGAAAAAAAAAATCACCCTCCAGGATGAAAAGGATTTCCTTCTGTATATAATTTCTTTTGTTGCATTGCTATGCAAGCTCACCTTCTTTTTAGCTATGTTCATATTCATGTCCGTTTTTATTGGTCTGTTGTACTATATGTGAATTAATAGGCTGTGGTGCCATATATTAACTTTTAATTGTGTAACTTTTATGTTTAAAGTTTGCACTGCAATTTTATTTGGTGATAAGCACAAAACTCTACTCCTCATGACATGAAGAAAAAAGAGACTGAATGTGTGAAGACGGTTTACGTACTGTAAGCTACTTTGGATAATGCTGGATGTAAAGGAGTATGTTAGGTGGTTTTCCATTGGGGTGTAGAAATGAGCAAGTGACAGGCAAAACTGATGTCAGAGAAGACATTAGAGACAGATTTTAAAATTTTAAAAGCAAGCAACATAGTTGCTTTTCCTATTTAAGAAGGGGTCAGAAGTTGGAAGTGTGAGATTAAAGAGTGAATATGAAAATTAAAGATAGCATGAGATGGCCTAGACCCTTTCACTAGAATGATGCCCTTAGTATCTGTTTTTAGCCATCCCATGCCACTAAGTAAAAGGGAAGAAAAACAAACCTTGCTAGAAACAAAAGAACTTAAGGTGTTTCACTAAAGCTGTTTTTATATTGCAGTTTTAAAAGAATTCTTACCATTAATTTCTCCAGTCCAAAATATAAGGCAAAGATTTCCCAGGAGAAACAAACAATATAAACTCAAGGAATACTTAGTAAGTAGTTAAGGATGCAATTTATTATTAAGACATATTCAGGCTGCTTCCAAAAAATTGAAATGTCAGAGTATCTTATTTCATCTTTCCAATACATGTACAGTACAATAGAGGATAGAGCTGCACCACTGAAATTCATGACATTAATTGTTTTGATGCAGTCTAAACAAACCTTTGCGTTGTGTTACCCGAAGTCTGCAAGAGCTGAAGCTGGATCCACTAAATTTTTAGTAAAATGTTTAGTGTTTGGAAGGAAAGCAACTGTCAAATTATTTTCAACTTGCATTAAGTAAATTTCTGGCAATACAATACATCCAAAAAGTTGGATATAAGCAAAGAAAATCTTTCACCTGTGTTTTAGTGAGTGACTTCAAACCCTACTATGATGAGGAAATAACGCATGTTTATACACTTTTTGAATAAACCAAACTCTGTAAGTGGACATTAATGACAGCATCCTGTCTCTTCATTAGTTTTCATGACTTTGTCCAAATCTTCTGTACCTCTCAAATCTCAATGAGTAAATTGTCAGACTTTTCTTAGAATATTGTATGTGGATAGCCCACTCATTTGATGCTTAATTTAAATATTGCATCCTACAGCTTATTTCTGTTAGTTATCTGACCATGAACATGTTTCCATTTGAATACCCTTTTCCTATAACCAGTCTATGTTGTTTTATATATTGCCTTGGAGCTCACCAGTATTAAGAACACTTTTAGTAATGACAGAATTTTAGAAAAGTAAATTACAGCGCTAAATATGTGTTGCTTTTCATTTCATTAACTTGTTCCATGATAAGATAAAACACTACAGCCATCAACTATAACTCAGCACTATTGAATATTTAAAAAAAAAAAGCTAGTTAACTTCCTTAAGGTCAAGACTGTTATTTAGCGGGTTACAAACCAAAAAAGTTGAGAAAAAAAATGTATGCATTTATTTATATATGTGACCAATGAATATATGTAATTTTCCTGCTTGTTAAACCATTATAGTTAAAACCATTACTTAAAAATGTGCAAAAATGTTCAAGCAAGATAAAGAAGACATCTTATTTACATATATATATATGTTTTTTAGTTTGGTATTATCATATGAAGAAAAGACCATTCAGACTACAATTCAAATTTAATTTTCTGGAAAATGTTTAACTCAGTCACCGGTAGATTTTTTTTTTCTTTTAATTCAAAAGCTTGTGCTGAGCTTTGGTGGAACACCTTACTCACTATATTCTATTCAAAATTCAGTATCATTAGACATTGTTAAAGCCATCCTAATTACTTTCAAATACGTGTTTTATCTCTTCCACTGGAAAGTAAATGTGTGTCAGTATTAAAGCTGTGCAGTACCATAATATTCACTAACTTGTCCATCTGCTTCTGTACATTTTTGTTCATTAATAATTTGCTTACAATATTACATAAGATGTTGTTGTGTATCGCAATGTGTCTCCATTATCTTACAGGTGATGTCTCTTCTTTTTTTTTCTCTCTCTCTTTTCTATACAGTGTACTTCCAATGAACCACAGTACATATTTTTTAAAATGCCATTTAATTTACTATTTTAAAAGAAGTATTCTTCTTTTTTTTTAAAAAAATTGAAAACATTTATTGTGAATACTGTGTTTAAAGAAAAGGGATGTTGTGGCAGCACTTAGAATTGTTTTTTAATTTGTTTTTTTAAAAAACTGTTTATTGGCTACAGTTTGTTCACGAAAAAGTATGACCTCTTAATGTGTTTCATTGGTATTGTTAGTGCAGCAAAGTTTAATTGGCATAAAAAGTTGGTTAATAGTACTGTTGAAGTGTGTATTGTATATTTACTGGGGAAAAAATAAAACATATTCACCTTTCAAATCTATGTTAAAAGACCTTGAGTAAGGAGTCAATATGTGAAAACCCAAACTGGGAAAATCAGGCAATAATAACATAGACTGAGCTATAATCATCACTGTCCACTTACAGGTAACAAGGAACATTCTATATGCTGATTTTTGAACTATGCTAAGAGCTGTCTTATAAATAGACCAGTGGTAAACATTACCTGTCATAGGAATTTCTGTGTAAGGTCCTGTTTATATTGGGAATAGTTGTACCAATGTAATTACGCTGATACAGCTATTCTAGTGATACATCCTCTGTTTGTAGATATACTATCTCAATGTACACTAAGGACTGCAAGTGCACAACTTACTTTACTTAAAGCCCATAAAGTAGTGGACCTGTAAAACCTGTGTTCGGTGGGTCTGAACCCTTGGACTTGGGGTTTTATACGGGTGGAGATACTGCCACTCCAGTACACAATATCCCCAGAATGTGTAAATAGACACTAGGTAAACTTTTCTCAATCCTTGAATTGACTATATGCTCAATTTTAAATGCAGGAGGGCTGAAGGACCAAATAATAAATTGTTACATGTACTTCAGTGGTGTATTGCTGTACGGGCAGCCATATCAGTGATGCAAACAACAGACGTTTCTTTTTTGTTAGTTATTATTTCTCAAGTCCTTATCCAAGTCAGTAAATCATTTGAACAACTTTTGGTTGTCACCTGAAATGCAAGAGAAACACCGTTCCTTGGGAAAAGTACAAAAGAAAAGGAGCATGGAGTGGTTTACCTACACACCAGTGCAAAAAGTAGAAATGACTATTTGAAATAATGATATGCTGGTTTATGCTTGTCTCAACCCATACATTGCCAGCCAGGAGAAAAGGTGTATTCTAAGGCTGAGAAAGAGTGCTCACAACTGACAGAGGAAAGGTAATTGGGTTAGGGAACATTCTGGCAGGAACTTTTTTTTTAAAAAATTAAAGGTACAGGCAGCTCCTTTGGCTTTTCTACAATTTATGCAGTTTGGGTTTTTATGATTAATGGCCTTGTGGAAATTTAACAGGGGAGCTAGAAGGAAAAAATATGCCTTCTTTTGTAAAGATTGGGGGAAACTTGTTTGCTTAGGGGAGGATTTTTTTATTTCATTTTTATTTTTTGACACGTGTTTTGTGTTCCATCTATCTGGAACACATTAGCGAAAAATAAATTATTTTTTAAAACCATGTGGGCAATGGACAATTCATTTAGGAGGTACGTTCAAATAGCAGGAAAGATGGCAAAGAGCAATACTAAAAAAAAAAGAACATGTACACTGCCTTAGAATCAGCCAAGCCCACTACAGTTTCACATGTAATTCTGAACATATGTTGATAATACATATAAGCTTCATTGCTTTTGGTTTCCACACCAAAATAAAGTACCAAAAGTCCATAGGAGGCCTAAATCCTCAGAACATGAAATCTGGCACTTTATTTTAAATGTGTGGTTAATCCAACCTGGTGGGACTGGAGTATGCTCAGAGTGTACAAGCCACCAGCCTTGGCTGCTGGCACCCCAGCAATCTCCAGATAGGAAGCACATGTGGCTTCAGGCTCAGTGGGTTTCAGTAGATCCCCTTGCTAGGCATCTTGTCAGGCATCACGTTTGTTGAGGAGGGTACTTTACAAATTATGGAATTTTTCAAGGCAGGGAAGGTCTCTGATGAGTTAGACATTGTGGTGGTACACACGGAGACCACTGAGTCAGGCACATCTCATGTTTTGGAACCGCCCTCCCCAGTCCTTGTCTTGGTGCCATCCTGCACCTGAGTCTGTCTACTCAGTGCTGCTGCTGTCCCCTGGATCTGGGATGCCCGGCATGGCAGGGTGCAAGAGAAGAGGTGTTGTTGTGCTGGGGGGCACGTAATGCTCTGCATGCATTGAGTGCCTAGATATATGCCCTGTTAGATAAGAGGAGACCAAGGAATACTGTAGAGCAGTGGTCCCAAACATCTGCTGTGCTATTTCTAGCTCATTCTTTGCTTCTGTTTCAGACCGACCTCTTGCCCTACCAACTGCTCCTCCACCCAAAATAGCAGGTACAACTTAGAGACACCTCATGGGACCCAGAGGATATGTAGGGCAATGCCTGCATGCTGTGAATGTGGACTGGCAGTTCAGGGAGAGCTAGCTCTGAGCTCGAGTGTCGGTGTGAGAACTAGACTAGAGCTCTCTAGCCTGCTTTTATTTAACTGTGTAGCTACATCCAGGGAGATCCCAGCAGAAAATAAGTTCCTAGAGTGTACCTCAGCATTACAGCGTCTTCTCTGCATGTGACTTCTCATTTTCTGTCATAGACCATCCTGAGTATGGTGCTGGTTTCTCACCACAGCCTGAGGACTGAAATTGCTTACACTGACATTTAGGCAAGTGGCATTATTCCTGTCTCTGCAGCAAATGAAAAAAAAAAAAACAACCAACAACTACAAACCAACAACCCACCAAACCCCCAAACCTGTCACTTAAGTACAAACCTTTTAAAACAGTCCTTAAAAATCCTAGAGATAAAGCATTTCAGATGGACAAGCTTGGGGATTTTTTTTCCTTTTCTTAGTATGTTGTCTTACCTACAATTGAAATTATCTATTTATTTTTTCAGAGCTGCTCTACTCTCCCCACCCGGCCACTCCACCCCCCCACTCCTCTTCTCCAGTACTTATCTTTCAGCTGTAAAGAAGTTATGGTAGAGAATAATTACATTTGTGTACTTTCTGTGTCGTAACTTTCAACAACAGGGTGCACAGTTGCATTCAGTTCGATTGATCAAAGCCAGATGGGGATGAAATGTTTGTGGTTTTTCTCTAAAAAGGCCTGCTACTATTTGTGCTGATATTTGTTTCCCATTTATGCTGATCAGTGCATCTTTTGCCTTCAAGGATGCTATTAGTAATTCTCGTTTGTGTTCAAAAGCAGGAATCCATTGTGCAGCACTTGGAGAGCCACTCGGATGCAGGTAAAGAATATAACAGCTTGAGCAAGTGCTAATTAGAACCAATTAAACTTAATTGACCTCCTTTGGCAGTAAAACGCATAATAGAACTTGCTCTGTCCTTGCAAAATGGAGATCTCGCCTCTAAGCATAAGAGTGAAGCATGGCTTCGTGCATCAGCCTGTAGCAATTATGTGAGTATAACAACCAGGAGGTGGCTTGCTCCAATTTGTTCTAATAACTGAGCTCCACTGTATCAGGGCAGTGCAATAAAAGTGAGATTTCTGGTTCAGTCTATTTAAAAACCTAATTTTTACAGAGCAAATGAGCATCCCAGGATACCAATACTAATCTCTAGGAATGAGTTGGCAGAAAAATAGAGTCTCTTTTATAGGTAAGTAACGGTGTGAGGATAAAAAAAGGCGGTTATGTGCCTGCAAGTTGGAAATGTCTGTGATGCTCGGAGGCTGTGTCTACCCTGAGTAGTAGGTGTAAGCTCTGGGGTACCTGGATTGGTGCCTTGCCCGGGTGAACGATCTGCTGACAGTGTCACATGGCTCCCCGCTGCACCTTGCAACGAGGTTGCTTTCTGCAGACTTCTGCTGGAAAAGGGGCACTGGCATCCCCCCCTTGTGAAGTTCGCAATGCCACGGGTGCACTGCTGCCGTGGCCACCAATTCGGACATAGCCGGAGGTGTCAAAATAACAGTAGCAAGGCCGGGGGGGGGACGGGGAGCAGAGAATGAAGGGTAAGAAATGTAAAATTGTATGACTTCAAAAGCATCAGTGGGGAGCTAAACTACATATCCCTGTGAAAAACTGAAAAGCCATTCTTATTAGTAAAACAGAATTGATCCGGTTTGAATGACCATGCTTTGCTGACTTTTTCCTTATCAGGAACTGAATGCGACTAATTTTGCTGCTAACTTGGCCTTACTATGAACAGCAATAAAGGTGTTAGTCAGGTGGGAACTTTGATGTGACCAATAACATCACCCTCCCTTCAGGGAATGTTCTTGTGCTGGCTTGTTAATGAATTTCTTTCCTAATGAGTATCATTAAAAACCCTTTGATTAGCTATTTGTGTGAATGCCCTTCCTTTTTCCTCTGAGCTGCTACTTGCACTAGTGGCAGCAGGATTTTGCCTGAGGCAGAAAGCGTGATGTATTCCTTACTTCATGAATACAAGTCTGAGGAAAACTGTAATAGGAAAGAGAGGGGAGAAAAAAAAAAAAAAAAGAAAAAAAGAAAAGAAAAGAAAGATCTCACAGATGAGTTGAAGTTGTTTTCTACACATGGGCGACCTGAGCAGGCAGGGCAGTAGCATTCAGGTGAGAATGTCATTAGGGGAAATGAAGAGCAATAGGTAGTGATGGTGAAGCATGTAACAATAATTTACATACACCTCGAGTGCCAACAGGCAAGGAAACAAATAAAGCTATAACCTGGAGAAAGGGAATGCCAGAGAATAAATGGACTGCAACAAGCAAACAAAAAAAATGCTATGTCATAAAATGTAGCAAAAAGCCTGGAAAGCAAAATTAAAAACAAAACAAGGTATATCACATCCCAGGCCCCTTAATGAGATATCGATGGCACAGAAATTGCCTACTCCTCTGCAAGACAAAAGGAAGACTGAGAAACACAAAAACAATTAGGCAACAGATTTGGCTATCTAAGGTTTAATAGAAAGAGATGTGGCATAGCAGAGCACAATTAATCACCAATTGCCTGAAACACTTTCTTCTGAGCTACTGCAGACCCATCTTCCCCCTCCCAATCTTAAAATGACAGGCATCTGATCGAGTTTGTATTTAAAATAAATTTCTCTCTGCTATTCCTTTCCCAGTCCCCTTAATCTCCCAGTGAATCGCAGATCGAGATAAACAAACCTTTTGCATTTACTCTGGTGTCACAGGCTTCAAAGTAGCTTCAACCTACCCACCCCCGTCTTCCTGCTCTTCTTTTTCCCATCAGGCATATGCTTCATCTACATATTTTCTACCTTGTTGTTAGGCATATAATGAGGCATTTCTATTTTTGTCCTTCTTTACCCAGAAAGCTGTCTTAGACACGTCACACTTTGAGATGTATACAGGTTCACTTTTATGCTTGATCTCTGTGGAATGTGAGGTTTAAGTTTAAAGTAGGTCATTGGGTGCCTTTAGAGCATTTATAAGTAAGGGAGAGCCATTGGTGAGTCTCGATTTGAGTGTTTCAGCCCTGTACGCAGAGCCTGAGAAACTCAGGGTGAATGATCACAGTTGCAGAAGGATCAAGGCTGCATGTTGCAACCCGTGTCTACTGTGCCATACGTGATTCTCTGACTCAATGTGCATGTATTAATAGCAGCTGAGGAATGTACCTTAAAACATCTGAAATAGTAAGTAAATAGTGAAAACCTGAGAGTAAATCTTGGGTCTGGTGAAAGCCGTGGTAAGGCTTTAGCCTTTTTTTAAATCAAGATAAAATATTAGAGTTTCCAGGATAATCTCTGCAGTGTAGTAGCATGTTTTTGCCTGTAAAATGACTGCCTTTCTATTCTGTGTACCTTACAGCCATGGAATATTCAAACACGTTTTCATTTTCTGTGTATGAATATTTGTGTATGTAAATAACTGTTTCCAAGCATGGGGCTTTGAACTTCCTTCGATCATAGTCCATATGTGCTTTTGGATCTTTTGGGAGTTACCCAAATACCAAGTGTTTTTACAGGCCCTTATTGCTAACTGAGAATATTCAAAGAAGAACCCTTTCCATATTTTCATATTCTTTACTGTCTTGTGCAGGCCTATGAAAGAGAACAGATACTAATTTCAGCTTTTGATTGCTGTTATGTTACAGTTCTGGTTTCACTGAGGGGTTTAGGAGGCATGATTTTCACAGAAACTGATGTCAATTAGTTAATTAGAAATTAATGGTAAAAGTACAAGACCTCTGAGATCTGGTAAGTACCCTTGTACTTTAGCTGAGGGTAGAACATTTCAGTACCTGTGTGGCTACTTTTTTTAAAAATTAATTGGATCACGGAGCTACAGCATTTTGTAATATTCCCAGCAGAGCTGTCTGGGTGAAGAAACTTCATTCTGAAACTAAGTTTCTCTGATCAGAAACTCCTGCTTGGACCAATATATGGACTTCTGTGGGACAAGTAAGTCTTACATGCCTTTCTAGCAGTTACTGCACTGTTGTAAAAAAAAATATTAGCAAAAGCCTGGTAAACTCAGTGTCTTTTAGTGAACTCTTGAGGTTTCCTCTGCTTTGGGCTCTGTTTGGCATTAGCCAGGAAAAGTTTGGCACAGGGATGGCTTTGTACCTGCTGACGTACCTGGCACCTCTCACCTCAACTGTCACACTCAGAACTGGAGCAGCTATGGGAATCGAGGGCAAGGAGAAGAAACGGAAAGGGAGGGAAGAATAAGAAGTCATACATTATTTCAATAACAGTTTTCAGAACAAAAAAGAATTCTTCTGAATTTTTTCCAGCCAGTTCCGTAGCACATGGTGGACAGGTATACAGAGATACTCCTTTCACCCACTGTCCTTTTTTTAATTTAGATTTGGATAAATGTAAATAGCTGTCTGAGAAAAGGAAATTTCAGAAGAAAACAACGTTAACTGCCAGAACAATGTGGGGCAGTTATCAGTGCAGGCCTTTGACCATCAATATTAAGATGTGTCAGTAAATTGATTACCGTTCGTATACTGTTTCTAGGGCTGACAATAATAATGACAGAATGATCTTAATTGGTCCCAGGGAACAAAAAGGAGACACAAAATTCTCCCCCTCTTTTTTTTTTTATGGTGAATAGTTGCTTCTTTTTTTTTCTCAAGCTCTCACTATTATCATGGTAGTCTTAAGGGTGTTCTGAAGGATCTTATGCTCTTTGCTTTCTTAAATCCATTTATTAAATTGAATGTTGTTAAGCATGAGGCTGACATTTGGTGATTCTCGTGTAGTTTCTAATAGCTGCAGGGTGCTCATTTTTGGAAGCAGTTTTATGACGCTACAAAATGTCTTCTCTGCTTTTGCTGGCACATATCATATCATATAGCTGAAGCAGAGCTGTCACGACAGCATGTCTCTATTTAGCAGACCATTGTTTGTCATTGAACTGATATTCTTGGAGTTTTTTCAACTATAGCATTGTTGCCAATAGTTAAAATTTCAAAGCTTCATAAATGACTGTGCACAGGAAGATTAATCCAGCTGGCAATCTTTCTACTTTTAAGATTTTTGTAAAAGTCATCAACAGGGGAGCCAATAATTTTCACTCTCTGATGAAGTCTTCATTATGGAGCATCTGAAACCTTGTTATAATGTGAATGACTTTGACATTATATCTGCAGTTATGTGCTTGCACTTCTAATAGCACTCATACAAAGGGAATTGAGCACCACAAAGAGCCTCTGAAAGTGCAGTAACTTAATTTTCTTCTGCATTCTTACAGTGCACAGGTTTAGTAAGAGTGTCTCATCTTATTTACAATGTCTTTGTTTGTCAGTTTCTTCTTATTTTAATTCCCTGGTATATAAAACCTGGCAAATGTCAGTGCTTGTAACTATCAGCTTTCAATAAACACAATCTACAGGGATGTGAGTCATGTAGGACACAAAAAGAGTAGGTCACTCCATAATGAGCAACTGCAAAGGGAGGACAAGTTAGCTGAAAACACTTTCCATGTTTGTCAAATTTAATTTGAGGTTTTGGCTGTGCGGAGATTCAGAAGCACTTGTCACAGGTGGTCAAGACATGCTAGGAAGAACTACAGTGAATAATAAGGCTATTGTGCTATAATTGTAACACCTGAAGCAGCCATGGTAGCTGTTGTTTCATCATTCTTCAGCATTGATTTTATTATTCTGAAATGAAATTATTACAACTTCGACCTGCTAGTGGATCCTGTGATATTGAGGAAATGCTAATAGTATATTCTTTTGTCTCTGTTCTTCTTTTCTTTGCCTCCTACTCACTCCTGCAAGTTCATCTTACTTGAGTTGTAGCCAATTAGCAGCATAACTCTGCTGATAAAGCACTCCTGGATGGCTGCATAGGGGAAAAAACCACCCAACAAAAACAATTGGCAATGTTGCTAAAAGAATCTATATTTCCTTTTTCTCTTTATAGAACTTTTGTCAGTCTTCACAGCTCTCCAGAAAGACATTTCTTATTCAGAGAAATGATTAAAGTTTACTTCAGTGAAACAGTTTGATAGAGGTATTAATTCACTTCCAGACAAGACGTGATCCTATTACACATCAGTATAGCTGTTGCCACTTTTACAGGGGTATCTTGGGTATATGTTCAGATGTTCTTTACTTCAGTACCTTGTGTGACATGAAAAAACGTGGCCAAATAAAATTTCATATTTGAGAAGATTTTTTACATCTCCTAGGCAAGCCTAGCTCCCTCTGTGACGTTATATTTACTAAAGTGTGATGCAGCTTTGAAAAGTTTCATATATTCTCTTACAAAAATTTTCGTTCAACTGCAAGTTATTGATCCTGATTACATCTGTAAATTCAAAAAACAACTTCAGCTTCTCTGAGCCTGCATCCGTGTAGCTAGCTAGTGATTTGGAATGGCTTCAGTTCAACAAAGCTAGTTAGGGAAAGACAGAATGTAGCCGGCATCCTCACTTGGCTAGTCATAAATCATCATACAACCTGGCATTGACAAATTGGTCTTGGCCTAGAGCATCCGGGAGCTTTGTGAGAAGCCTGGCCAGGGTAGGGCTAAAATATTAACAGTAGGCATCCTGGGATATGCTTTCAAACTTCTGGATGGAGGTGGATATGTAAACAATATGTTTTGTGGGCAAATTTCCAGGAAAATCTATTGAAATTTTTAATTTATCTTCAATTACTTTTCCTGGAATTTTCTTTCAGTTAGTTGCTATCTTTGTTGTCCAAATGATCATGGGCAAGGTGGATCTAGGATGATAATCGTGCTCATCTGTCAGCAGTGATATGAGAAAAATAGCAGGCCAGTTGCAATTTATTGCACAAAATGTCGCAGTTAAAGGGTAACCAGTTCATCAAACTTTGCTGAATATGATGAGGCTTTCCCGTCGTAATTTAGACTAGTAGTTGGAAAACAGTTCTATTCGGACTCCAAGGCCGAGTAGCTGTCACACATGGTAAATCTCCACAGAGACTGAAAATCTGCTGAGAATTAATGAGCTTCTAATTTCAAGACTGATGTCTCTTGAATATGTCTCCTTTTTTCTCAGAGATTTTCCCCTTATCCCTCCTCTACCCCTTCCCAGCGTTACTCTTTGCTCTATACAAATTCCTTATCTCATAAGCAGTCATTGAAGCACTTTTCTGTGCATGTGCCTGTATGTGTATAATAGAGCTTAAACTGAATAGTATAAACAGGCATTTTGGTATCTTAATCTACCAGCAAGTGATTGGCACAACTGGAAGAATGGGGGAAAAACATCCCCAGTAAATTCTGTGAAGAAACGGCATCAACTTTGTGCACAATAACACATTTCTTATTAATTAGTGTCAAAGAAATGCAGCTATCTGAACATTTTAATGTTTCTATTAGCTGCTAATCTTTATCTTTTCACTTTAGCTTTTCCTGAGATTCTGTACTCCATCTTCCAGTCTTTTCTATCCCAGTTTTTCCTTCTTTTTTTTTCTAACTTAGGTCTTTCTACTTTTCCCATTCTGTCTCCTCTCTAACACCCTTTTTCTCTGCTTTGTCTAGGATTTTCAACTCTCATGCTACTCTCCAACACCAGTCTTTCCACCCTCTAATTTTCCAGGATCATTCTTTCCTCCATCTGCATTGCTAATGTGAAATTCACTACTTTAAATATGTCATTCTAATACATGAATAGCTAAATCTCTGAGCCTGCATATGGCAAACTAGATGTCTCTAGAAAAATGAGTAGAATCAAATTCATTTGACTGCTAAAGTGACTGATACCCCTGTTTTATCATGTGCCTGATTTCTGCTTGTTATGAACCATTAAAGGATTTTCTACACCTGTACGTAGGTGTGTAACCATCAGAGAGGAATTAATGATTTGCTATGAATATACTAACTCTTTAAGAAGATCTTGCAGGAAAAGATCAATTCTTCTGAGGGGTAGGAGGCAGAGGAAGCTGGCAATGCCTATTTCTTTTTTTATAATCTCCATGGTGCTGTTACAGAAAGATTTAGAGTTGCTTACAGACCTATTGGCTGGGTAGTGTAAGATATGAGTACAGTAAAATATTGTTCTTTTTCCTCATTAAATTATTATGAGTCCACTTTGACATAAAATCCATAAAACATATGGATTTGGGGAACTCTGAATCATTAATAACACAATGGCTTGTTTGTGGAATAAATATAAGGGAAAGATGAACTGGAAATTAAATGTAATTGAAAAGGAAGTGAATTTTTACAAAGATAATATACCTTACCAGTATGGTTTAGTCTACTGGTTTAACTGTAAAAGGAGAGCAGATTAGGATCACACTATAATCCAGGTGATTTCAAGTGCAGCTGAAGGTGGTGTTCTCATCTTCTGATAGTTTTTTTGAGAATTAGTGGGCAAATCATCCTCATTTTAGGGCACAGTTTTTATTTTGGCTGGTAACTGTGACAGCCAGGTACCTGACAGTACTGCAACTATGAGCAGGACCACGTAGGGGGCAGAGGTGTTATGGAGGTAACCTACGGAGCTTTGAGTGCGCTCCTATATACTGACTGCTCATTTGGAGAAGCCAGTCTGAATTTCTCTGTGCCCTTTGTGACACTGAGACATCAAATACCACGATTTGGTTTGAGTTTGTTTTAATCCTACTCCCTACGGAGGATTTGGAGAGTTGCCATGGTTTGCCTGGAATAAAGCAGTTTCTGCAGGTCAATTTCTCTCATGTCTTTCAATTCTATCTTTAAGGCTGGATATGGTGGAAATACCACGAAGCAACTTCTCCCTTCCCTCTAACTGCTTGCAGAGAGGCAGCCGGGGTAAGCCTCGGAGGAGGAAGAGTGTGTTGGCTTTCAGGATGTCTAGGAGGAAGTCAAGGGTTTGGAAACAAGGAAACTGTTTGAATCGCCTTCTCTTTGTCCCATGTGCCAGATCTTTCTTTTTTCCCACCACTGCTTCCCCTTCTTGATTCTGTGCTTTTTGTGTTGATTTCTGTAAGTTATGGAAATGCTTCATCTTGTGAATTTCACTGGTTGGACACTGAAAGGTAAGCCTCCTTCCCGGTGCAAAGATTAACAAAATATATCTCAGTATAAAGTTGCCATACTCTCATTTTCCCTTTTCCAGCATGAGATTATGGTTTCTGCATAGACTGGAACCACAAAACTGCACTGACAGTCTCTGGGGTGCTCTTGTCCTCTGGTACCGCTAGCTATAAATGTAGATATTTCACAAGGAAATCTCCATTTCCATGGACTATTTAAATAATCTGCTAAAACTTTATATGTAAGTAGGTAAAGGGATTCTTTGTCCATTTGTTTTCTAGAGAGCTGCACTAACTGAAGTTGAAAACTAGATTGATTTGTTGCTGATATTAGTTGTTACACCAATTCTCTCATTCCAATCCTTCTGAAATGTCCAAACAACTCTTCATAGATGGGTATTGCAAATGGCTTGGCAAGTGTTTCCTATTGACATCAAACTAGTCAAATGACAGGTAAATTGTTTCATAGTGTAGGTTACAGACTGGCAGCATTGAATGCAAGGCTAGCAAAGTTACAGAAGTAGCCAGCTGATAGTCACAGCATCGCTTACTAGTAATAGAATATTAATCATCAAAATGGAGGGCTTGGGGTTTTTTTATAAGGTGTAAAATGACTTCTGGCATCTGTGCATGTTTGGTTTTGAGCATCTCATAACCAAGCACAGACAATTTCACCAAATTACACTGCTTTCAAGAACAAGGATTACATTAGGTCTCTCAAACTGATTTCGGTCAAGATTGTAGCATGATGTACCAAATCATGAAGGTAAAGGGAGATTTGACATTAATCTACCTTACTAAAATAGTTGTATTACTCATTAAAAAAAATAAATTCATTCTGTCTAATGCATATCAAGTCTTAATAATATAATACATGAATAGACCAGCATTTTACAAAGATTCACAGGTGGATGGATAAAGTTAGTAATACTGTTTCTTTCTATTGCTCTGTTGTCAAGACTCTAACGAAAGCATGTTGAAAAGAGCCCTCATAACCTGAGTGAGATTTATATTTTGTGAAAGGAGTGCTCATAGAAGCAGGTTTCATGAACCAGTAAAACAATTCCATGGGCGTGTGAATTATAGAATTACCTATTAAATGAAAAAATAAATGCCAGAGCTATGGGGGACATTGTGTTTGGTGTCATTGTCTGATAAATTTGTTTAAAAATGTAAAAGGATTAAAAATGATCATTACTTAGGCTAGGATTAGTAATAAGTAAGCAAAAGCTTTTTTGCTAAAGCCCTAGGTGAACAATGGCACTTGAAAATGAAACACTGGCAAAATGCCCATCTCCTCTGGGAAAAGCCCAAAGACCCAGCAGTTTCTCTTTGTAAGCAAACAGCCTACAGAATGCAAGCATCTTCCCGGTGCATTAAGAGCATCTCAACAGGGCACACTTTTTGTGTGTTTTTGTGATTACTTGTTTAATCATAAGTAACGGTTAAATTCACAGAGGCAAATACAGGGATGGTACAGTTTTTCCGTCTGCTCTTTGAGGGTCATATGTTTACATCTAAACTCATTTTTCCCTCATCTGTGTGCATGTGGTTTGGTTTTTTAATTTCCTCTCCAAATGTGTCTCGCAAGAATGAAAAGACCTAAATGTGACCACAGACTTTAAGAACCAATTTTTCTCACACATGTTTTTAATTTTTTTAAATATATGTCTTACTGGAAGCAGACACATTCCAGCACACACACACACACAGAGCAGAATTTTCCTACTGCAGTAGTTCTGGCATGAGATACTTGCACAGTTCCTCAGAACAATCTACCTGCGTAAATGGGGTGGGGAGGGTTCACGTATCAAAATAAAGAAAATGCAAAATTCAGCATTTCACATACGAAATGGCAAAAAGTTGGTCATCCCATCATGTTTGGCACAATATAATTTGGATTGTGATGATAGGTCCAGTTTAAGTTCCAGGTGAGTTTTTTAAAATTATGTATTTATTTCTTTAAGAAAATGACTAAAAAGACATTTCACCCCTTTTAAAACCTGTAGCATGTACAAACAAGTTTCTAGAGCACTCCCATTTCACAAGCAGCATCATTTCACCAGTATATGTCACTGGCATCTAAAAAACTAATTAAAGGCATCAGTTGCACCCATCCTCTGTTATGGGGTACTGTTTAAAAAAAAAAAACAACAACACATTGGAGAGTTTAAAGACAAGGTCTAGACTCCCTCTGGGAGCTGCAGACCAAAGGAGCAACCTATTCCCATTGCCCACCCCATGCCACAGGCCCCCAAGGGCCTGGGTTGCTGACTGCACACACTTTTTGGCAGCCACAGGTGGCATGCCACACTAGACCGTTGGGCGAGACCAAACTAGAAGCAGTAGCTGGAGGAGCTTGCTTTACCATCTCTGAGGGCTGGAAGGCAGGAAGATCTGGCTTAGCATTACATGGCTAAGCCATCCTCCTGGGGCAAGAACCACAGGGTTGCTGTGCTCAGGCCCGAGCCAGTCTGTGGAGAAAAGACCCCATGACCACAGCAGCACGCAGTGGGGTTGCCTTACAGACTGTGTTGGTGGAAACCTGTGGTACTTCACAGAGCAGGCACTGGGATATAGAAGTAAACTGTCTGGTTTTTTATGTGGAAATGTGAGCCAGGGTTTTCAAATTTGTTTGACTTTTCCAAAAAAAATGGTGGTTTTGTTTCCACCTCCTGCGGGATGCTGAGCACCTACTAGGGTTGAAGGATCATCTATGAGAGTAACCAAAGAGGTCTTGCTCTCATGCTCAGGATATGGTTTGGGGAAAGGCTGCATTTATTTCTAAAAGAAGAAGGGCTCTTATGAGGCACGTGCTTGTGACTTGCATACAATGGAAAGGATATACTACCTTAGCATACAAAATGTGCCAGAGGCTTGTACTAGGGATGTGGATTGGGCACATCGACAGTGGTAACTGTATCCAGGACCACCGATTCCCTGTCCTCAGGATCAAGCAATACAAAGTGGTTGTGTCCTGAACCCTAATTATTTTCTGCAGGCTGCTTCTTGAGCTTAAAATGTTTGAAACAAAGTGAGAACAGTGCTGCAACATGAACGTCTTTACAGCACAAAACTGAGGTACGTCATGGGAGCCTTGGGATGTACGAGGGAGTAGAAGTACTTGGGACAGTGATGAGGACGTGTCTTTGCTTCAGATGGAATTTTGTTTGTATTGCTTAACCTTGAAATGGAACACAGTAGCAATATATTTAGATTATCCCTACAGCAAAAATAACAATTTAAAACCACCCTGAAGTTGAAATACGTCTTTTTCTAAACTTGTGCTGGCAGACGGGAGGTTGCATTAACCTTCTGACTGTGAGAGAGCCTCAAAGGGGCGTCCAGCAGCTCTGCATTAATAGTCCAAATGCAACAGTGCTTCAGTCGTGGTTGCTGCCGCTTCCCAAAATTGCTCCTATTTTAAGCCGTCAATTTACAGACTTAAAACGTGCTGACTTTGTAATGGATACAGATACTCCCCAAACAGATAACGTTTTCAGATGGGAAAACTCATCGAGTTTCTGGGCCCTACACACTTAGGTGACATCAACGGGCCAACACATAGTGGCAGATTTTGGATTAGAGCTAAATCTGGGTTTTACCCAGGAATAGCTTCTTTGTAACTGGGTGCTTAAACTACCCCAAACCAAGTAACAAGTACAAGTCTTTTTGCATCCCAGGAAAATGGGTGGGTCCCTTTTTTCTTTCCTTTTTTTTTTTTTTTTTTTTTTTATGGTAGCACATTTGTAGTTTCTAAGGGACAACTCGGTGGGATACTGTCATTATGCTTGAGGAAATGAATTTAGATTTTCCAACTGCTTCTGGTCCTATGGATTAAGGGAAGATTTTAATATATTGCTTATTGTTTCTGTTCAATGCCAACAGTTGTTTGGGGGTTTTTTTGGGGGGGGGAGTCTGTTTTGGGGTTTTCTTAATGGAACAGGATAATTTCCATGTTTATATTCTATATCTAATGCTTTTGGTGCTAAGTGTGTGTTCTCTGTGTGTTTTACAATGCCTGCCCCCAACATGCACACTCCACATATGCTTCCTCTCCTGATTTGAATAGAAATCTAACACTGCAAGTGAAGAATGCTGAACTACTGTTTCACAAGCTGTCATTTAAGTGATAGATGGTAAATTGGAATTTTTCCATGCAAATTAGTTAATGCTCAGATGAAGACGGTGTTTAACTATTCAAATAAGATATCGTTCTTGATCAGCTGTTTCAGCTTATATCTCCAGTGAAGCAGACAACTAGCTTTCAACCGGAGCAGACAACTAGAACTCCACAAAACCATCAACTGTGTTCACTTACTACCATCTCAGTAGATCAAATGATGTTCAAACAGCACTGATCTGTAGCTATCAGCTGGAAACAGCCATAGATGCTGATCCTTCAGGCAAAAAAAATGGGATAGTTGGTAGCATTTTGAAAGAAGAATTTACATCTCTGGAATCTATCATATCCAGAAATGTAAAAATCCAACAAACTCACAGTATGACCTTTCTTTTAACAAAAACATATGTAAAATCCACACATAAAGAATGATATATTTAGAATCTTAGTGGGAGTCAGAAGTGACTCCTATAGCAAAGTTCCCCAAGCCTATACTTTAAATGTGTATAACCTTTTTTTAAGCAGCTTGCTACTGCTTTTGTTCACAGGAGACCTTGAAATCTGGGAGGAAGCCCCTTGGCTATTCAAAATGCCCTGTCTTTACCTGATAAAACTCTATGCCGTTATACATTTATAGCACTTCATTTCAACTTATTTTGCTTGGATTCCTTAGGGAAATTTTGACAACCTGTCAAATAACTGAGAAGAAGCCATCTACAGACCCGGTCCTGCTCCCTCACCAGGAGACCTGCCTTGCTCATCCCTGGGAGGTACCAAAGGCACTGTAAGGGCACTGGGGAAGAGAGCATCTCTCCCACTGCTGAGCTTCCCCACCGCCCTTTGCTAGAGTCTCCCTCAAAGAAGAACTGCCACAGTCATTTGGAGGTGAGGAATAATTACAGATAAATTTAACCACATCTGAGTCCTTACGGTTATACTCAATAGTTCATGTGTGCTTTTCTTATGGTCCAAAGCGACACCTACTTTGCAAGCTAAGGCAGTTAATCCTGTAGTACAGGTATGCTGTTAGTTCATTGTAAAATGCCAGTGAGGATGGATGATGGGGAGTATAGCAAAATAGTTAACGCTATTTCAAGACAAAAGAGTGCAAAAAAGGGGTTGCTGTCCACTACAAAAACTGAAATCTGACCACCTATGCCTTCAATGGTGTGAGTGCCAACTGAGGGTGACATTTTGTCATCAATGCTTCTTTTTTCACCGTGCTCAAAAAACATCCTTCTTTTTTTTTTTTTTTTTTTAACATTTGTCTGCATATGCCTTCTAAAAAGTTTTAAAATACTGACCACAGTAGACATACCTCATGTTCTCTTAGGTCCCTCAAGAGAATATCCTAAAGGCTATACCTGGTTAGATGCTGCCTGCAACAGAGGCTAGCAGGGGCAGAAGGACTAGCCTCACCTTCTTGCTCTTCCTCAGTGGATGGGGTGTGCTTGCTGCCTCAGCTGCTGCCAGGGTGGACAAGCTAAACACGTTTCTGAAGAAGTACTGAGTGCTGAGTTTTCCAGAAAAAGGAGCCAGTGGAGAAACCAAGACAGAAGAAAGAAATGTGGGGCCGAGATGCCCATGACTGGGCAGAGAGGTGGGAGGAGGAAGGCAGAGAGTGGGGCAAGGACCAGAAGAAAGGACTTACAGAAACTGTGGTTAGGTAATGAACGCTGGCATCAGCTCCAGCTTTTGGAAGCAACCAAGGAGATGGGAGCAACAAAGCAAATGATACACTGGAGATGTTTGGAAGGGTACAGTAAACTCAATTTAAAGAGCAGGGCTGTCAGTTTAGTGATACAGTTAGCAGTCCTAGTAATGTCCTTCAAACATACCTTTCTAATGAAGTTTTGAGTGTATATTTATGGAATGGGCCTTTTTCCTTTGCACTAATTTGTATTCTAATCATGTCTCATTCTTTATATGCATCTTAACAGCATCTACACTGTTAAGAAATCTGCTGGAAGTGATGTAGGTTACCAAACCAGCTTGGGTTAGCCTGGCATTTCTCCCAGTGTTCTGACTCAAAGCTGAAATGTGTGCTATCTTTTGTAAGATGCTCACAAAGCAACTCTTTACAAAAGGAGACCGTACAATGTGCCACCATTTGAAATCTCTTTACAGTATTTTTCCATTAAAACAACAAACCTTGGCAGCTACCATCTACTGTTTTCTGATTTGCAGCCAGCCAATTATATCACTTAGAATGCACTTGATTAGCAAGGATGCAAGTTCAAGGCACTGTCATCTGCCTTTGTGTAGTTCTAATTGTGCCTTAGGAGACACTTTTTCTTCCCTGCTGTATGTTTATCTCCTTCACTGGGTTTGCTACTCCCCACTACGTGCAGTAGTTCCCTTGCAAATATTATTTCAGCAGTTATCTTGCAGTGTTTTGACTGCCTTCTAAAATGTCAGATATTAAAAGAATCCAGTTGCCTCAATCTTTTAATGTGACCTTCAATCAGGAGAATAGATCTGACGGTTTCAGTGGCAAGAGTGAAACCTGCTCCTCTGTAATCAAAAGGGCAGGCATGCTAGCTATAATGAAGAGGAAAACAATAGGCCGGTCTTCAGCATGGGCTAACCATCCAAGCACAACCGAATGACCCTGCTGAGTGTCCACAATGCATGCTGAGGCCCACAGGAGCAGCCTGGCTTCTTTGCCTCCAAAAGCATAATTGCCCTATCTGGCATCTTATGTCACCCTGTATAGTGATGCACACACCATGGCTCAGTGAAGAGGAAGATGACCATGATCCAGGTAGCTCCCTCACACCAACATACACACAAACACACAACACAATGTGCCTACCACACAAATCTGACCCACACACAAAGACTGCTCCACGGCTGCCACCATTGCATGTCATCATCCATCTCCAAATCATGATGTGTTAAAAATGGTGGATGACCTAGTTAGTCATAACGTTTAGGGAAATTAGGCTTCAGTTCAAAATCGTGATACAAAGTTTGTAGTTTTAAGGCAACTCCAGATGAAAGTCTTTCCTGGTCTAATGTTTTCTTTCTTTGAGAAATCATAATAATAGATTTCTTATGGCACAGATGTTTTTATACTTAACAGAGTGACTGCCACAAAGTACAAGACAGGAACTTAATTTTCCTATAATCTCAGTGAAAGAGATATTATAGATTGTGAAGACTAAAGCAAAAATATATGTAGTGAATGTAAGGAAAATTCAGGAAAACACTGAAAAAATTTCAATAAATACATATGATTTACTGAATCAAGGGGCCTAAGATTCTGTATTAAGAGTCTTACAGATAAAATAAATCATTACAGGTCTTGGGGTTTGCTCTTTATATAATCTGTTTCATGAAAATACTTTTCATAAAATAATTTTATATGTGCTATTTTTCTGCTCTACTGTCTTGTGGTGTGATATTCATATCACATGAGGAGGTTTCAGTTTTGCAGTGGGAGCTCTCTGTTTTTAACTTTGCTTGAGTATGTGCAAGACTTTCTGGTTTAAGCCTAAATCTCCTGCCTCTAAATAAGATTTAAGTATTAAATAGTCTTAATCAAAACTGTATTTTCAACAGAAGGTCCCTGGCCAACTTTTGCTTTATGACTATCCAGATTGTACTACAGTGGCCCCAGTCTTGACTGGTGACTGCCATAGGAAAATATGATAACAATAATAAATGTCAGTTAGGCATTTAATCCCCCCCTTAAACCTTTCATTAGTCTCTATCCCTGCCATAGCACTGCAATGGGAATGCAAGAGCTAGAACTGCTAGGAGGAATAGAAATGAAAGTCTTTGTAATAGCCAGAGAAGTGCAGCAACTTGGTTGACCATAGCTGGGGTGAGGGATACAGGTGGCTGGCAGCGGTGCTGCCTGCATGGGGCTTGGTTGCCACTGAAGTGTGTTTTCCAGTCACTCCTAACTGGCTACCTATTTCTAACATGTCTTTTTAAAGTTTTTTTACGAATGTCTGCCCGCTCTTTTGTCTGCCTACTTTTGTAGCCTTGCCTAGCCTAGCCTCAAAGTGATATAAACATTAAATAATGTTATTCAGTTATAATGCAGGTTACATGACATGAACTTGAAGCATGAATCTGAACAATATGGGTTGTTTACCACATATGCACCTAACCCGTTCCCATGATCAAAGTTATTCCTTCCTTTTTTGGTGCTCTGGTATCCTACCAGTACAATGGGGTCAGATGCCACATGGTCCAGTCACAAGCAACCTCATTCAGCAAGGGAGAAAGAAGTCTTGTTTGGCATCAGACAGGCATACACCTCTATACTCATCTTTCTTTGGTGGTAGGAGTTAGTGGAACCCCAAAGCAGTACAGCTTTGCTTCCTTTTGAGCTGCTCATCTTCCTCAGTTGCTGTGCTTTAGGAAAAAGCAGTGTGAGTCTGAAAATCTTATTTAAAAGAACAATGTTAACAACACTATTAAAGACACCATAAAGCTTTCAGATGAAAAATGTGTGCTGCATGAAAAGTATATACAGAAAATAATTCAGCTGGTGATTTCGTTCTTTATTCATGACACCTTTCTTTTGTCTTCAGCTGCAAGAACACTGTGGAGTGCGGAGTTTTTTCTTTTGTTTGTGGTTGTCTTGTACACTATTTTTCTTTCCTGTTAGCATATCCAAGGAGAACAAATCTCTTTGCAAGCAAAGGAGGGAATAGACTGGATTTTTTGGGTTTTAATCTGAATGTATTCACAAGTCCCAGGTATCATAAACAATCTAATTTTAGGATCAAATCTGACTTGGGTTTATCCCATTAAAAGGTTCAGTCAATTTATTTAGAGTATCTTCTGCAATACTTGCTTTCAGAGGTATTTTCTCTGCTAATGGACATCACATTCTTTTCCATTTTATCTCGTGTTTCTCATGAAGACTGTAGTAGTATGATCAATTGTCACTAGGAATAACTTTGAATTTTCTCATTACTGCAAGACATTAAGTTGCCAGGGTATGATTTACTTTAGCAAGTGGCTTTTATGTCATCTATATTTCAGAAATTCTCTGGCTTGTTTAAATTTCCATTTCCTTGGCGATGTATTTGTATGTATGATGAAACAAAGAAAGAATTGACTAACACTCTGAAAGCATTAGACATTTTGAAGCTGCACTGTTAGACAAACACAACAGCAGCACGCTGCACCACATGAAACCGAAGCAACCACCTGGAAGAGAAGGAGAGAAGAGCTTAGGCTATTAGCACAGACTTTGAAACCATTTTGTCAACAAAATACTCTTCCTTAGTTTGACTGCAGAGATAAGTAATGACAAGAAAGTGAAAAAATTAGAATATGCAACCGTCCTAAAACTCTGAAAATATGCGATGTATTTCCTCTGGCCTTTTGCATCTGATCTAATTTTTGTTGACCTACTGGCAACTGGAATTTTCACTTAGGCAGCTTAATTAATGTAAGTGCAGTGAATGGCTACGTACAAGTCCAACCATACCCTTGGTTTAGCGTATACCGTATGTTCCTTTGTAGCGTCTGTGCTGTAGAGTCCTCGTGCTGCTATCTGCTGGAGGAGGGCACTGAAACATGAAGCTGGTGGCAACTGGTGTTTCTGCCATATCAGGTACCTGATTTTTAACTGAGTTCACACAGAGGTAAAATGTAGTGGTGTAGCGGGAGACAGATGGGATTGGCGTTATTCATATCAACAAATGACGCTGAGAAAACAAAATTTTGAATGAGTGAGTGACTTCTTGTATTAAACTCAGACCTGAATATCTGCTGAAAGGGTATTGCCCCTACAAGACTGGTTGGTTGCTGATGGTCCAACCTGTCTGTTACTAGACAGTCAGGTACCTTTTCTTGGTAATCTTCTTGAGCATCACAGCAATGAAGTAGGCCCACGTGGCTGCTTGGAGGGGGCATCCCTCTGGGCTGGGCACTGCTCTGCCAGTGGTGGTGCTTGCTGTCCCTTCTGGAAAGGGACACAGTGATTTCAGTCACCAGGAGAGAGAGGTCAGCAGGAGAGCTGCAGAAGTAGCTTAAGAGAGCAGTGTTCTTCCTGGGACCCAAAGGTATTTTCACAGAGGGTTCCCATTTAAGAAATAGGCAGGGACTGCCTAGTGGCAGCTGGGCACAATGCCCGTAGAGTACCTCATGTCTACAAGGACATGAACCTCTGCTGGTCTGCTGAAAGGGCCTGGCCAGGAGGGCATCAGAGAAGTGGACAGAGCCAGTCTTTCTGCTGGTGTGTGGTGCAACACAATGCCTGTTTGAAACTCTGATAAATGTAATAAGAGGCTTTCTGTTCAGAGTCACTTTCAGAAAGAGGAACTCAAATGCTGTTGGATTTCTGTGACTAATTAGCAATTAACTTGGTAATGAATTTTCCTATCTACCTCTACAATCCTTTCATATCTTCTTTATTTCACCAGCCAGAGTTTAAGTCCAAAACCAAAGGCATCATCCTTTACCACCCGAGCAAGGCACAATTTAAAAACACCCAGCAGTTCCTTTGTGAGTAGTTTAAAAATAGTCTTATAACATTTAGGATTAATAGGCAAGCAAATTTTATTCCCAACATATATAGCAATTGTAATACTGCAGAAACTTCCTGGAACGCTTTCTTAACTACCTATTCCCATTGTATTCTTAATTGAGATTCAGGAATACCCAAAGACTAATGGACTGCTTTGGATGCTACTTGCACAGCAACAATTTCCCCTATAGCTACAGGAGTAAACGGCTTTAAGACTGTACAGCTATGTGTGCAAATAGACATATAGACCTAGATGAAATTAGTAACTGAATGATGAAAGAGTACTCAAATGGTGCTGTATATCCAGCAGAAAAAGCAGGTCTGATATGTGCATCTATCCTGGCTCTCTGATAAACTTGCAATGTCAGCTATTGGAACAAACAAATGTTTCCTTCTGAAACAAATCTGGACATGAAGGGGACAGCTGTGCTTGCAGGTTTCTTCCTGATATGCACCCATCTGACCATCAGATCCTCATCCAGGAATGAGGGCTGCGGGGTTTACCACGGAGCAGCACCTACTGCACAGTGTGGACAGAGAACATTTGTGCCTTTCTTGGAGCTGCATAAAATGACCTGCCAAAAGAGTGACTGGGATACTGAATATCTTAATATGTTTCACTTGAACCTATCTGCTTTTTATTTTCTCTCTTACAATTAACATTTTCACATAAATACCACTTAGAAAATATAATCTCTCTATATATACATAATAATTTGATGTTAACATGGCCCTGAACAATTATTTTGTAATGTACATTTTAAAATATTTAAACAGACTGAAACACTATGATACTTTGTTGACTCTCTGGACATATTTAGTTTGCCTGAAATGTGGCCAAAGGAACAATTTAGAAATATTTTGGGAAAAATTCAGCTATACAAAGAAGATTAGAGTGTTATCATAGTTAAATATGGAAGAGCGTTGCAGAATACCAAAGCAGTGCATAGGCTCCATACATTGTTCACGAGGAGCTTTGGGTGCTGTAAAAATGCAGGACTTGCTTACAGAAATTAATAAGAAATACTGCACTTGGATAGGATGTAGTTAATACACAGCCTTTTCTTCCCCTTCTTACCCTTGAATCATCCCTAGAGATTGGGTGAAAGTCTCTTCTTTTTAAAATGAATGAGCGATTAGGACTATATTGTGAAACACTGGCGTGGGTGCTTTACTTGTGCATTCACTGGCTGATAAGGACACTCAGGATGCTGTTCAGCATCCTTTATCTGAAAGGATTTGAACCCAAACCTCCCAGGAGAATGCCCTAATTAGCACTCTGTGGGGCAGCCAGCCTAGGCTGAGGTTTCGCCTGCTCATTACCTTTTGTTGGAGCTGCTCTGATGTCTGTCAGATTTTCTGTTTACAGAATTTATGTTTAAGCATGTGTATATGTCCTGACCATCAGGCCAAATGGTTAAAGTGGCAGACTGCTTTCTCATGTTAAGGCACTTAGGGGGTTCTTCTGTTGGGTTGCATGGTTTTGCAGTGCTATTAGAGCTAGGTGTGGTTTTTGAGGATCTAAATTAGGCATCTAATTGATACTTTAGATAGCTAAATCTCTTTTAATTCCCCATGGGTCCCAGTTTTTAGTACATATTTTTGAGGTTTTCCCAAGAAAGACCTTCTTTTTTAGCTGAGAAAGAAAATTATGTAGAGAAACATTACCTACAGGCTTATTATAAAATCCTGACTGTGCAGTAAAGATGCAGCTGCTTGCAATTCATCATCTAACTTTCCTTAAGTTCTATTGGTGGGTGGCTTTAATAACCACTTTTCTGCCAGCAGATGTAACACTGCTTGCATTTATATGCGATATTTAAAAATATATATAACTGCATAAAGCATACAGTTTTTATGTCTGTTGTGTTCTGTTGGGTTTTTTTCCTTTGTTATCTAAAAGCTGCATAAATCTGCACATTTTTGTCCACCTACTGAACGGACCTCTAATTTTACAGTCTACTCATAGAAAACCTCATTGATATCAGTGAGATTTCATGCTTACTGAGGCCTGCCTGTGCAGATCAAATTGTCCACACCCTGACTAAGGCCGTTTAAGTCCATCTCCCCTCACTAATATCCTTATGCATGAGGTATGTTCTGTTGATTCTAGCTGAGTTGAGCAAAGTCTTCAAATCAGCCATGTGCTGAAGTGCTTTGTTGCTTAGAATGGACTAAATAAGATGATAAAAATTGAATCTACTGACACACCCTCATGAAATAGGGACTGTTTTTCCAACATAGGTTTTGATATCAGAAAAAAAGAACTCACAAATTATTCCATCATTTTAGTAATAATTTGCTAAGATCTTTTCAGCTGAATGGCAGCACTTAAAAAATTAAACAGAGTAATTCTTCCTACCTTTGCCTCTGTGACTTACATTATTTTTGAAAACTCCCATGCTATGTTTTAAAAAGATTTCTCTCTATATGTGCCGAACCAAGAGATTCTGCTGCTCAGTCAGTTGAAAGTTATGTGGAAAAAACCTCATTCTTTTACTTAGACTAAGTCTGAATCTTTAAATGTAGTAGTAGATTCTACAAATGATGAGCTACATCCTTATTTTGGTTGGTTATGAAAAAGAGGTGTTTGTGTATGCAAAATTGGACATATTTTTGCTTTAAGCAATAAGTTATGTTTCTCTTGCAGCCCTTGCTCATTTAGCACAGCTACAAAATAAAGCTAAAATGTTCTTGGGAGGGTAATGAGAAATACACATACATGTGCAACATTCCTCTTTCCTTTTAGTGCTATGCACAGTGGGCAGACAGATGCAAACTGGAGCTTCAGAGAGGTCAACTGATAAAGGCCTTCATCTTGACCAGAAAAGAGCCATTTGGTGATGAAGCTAAAGAATATTCTTATTGTTCATGGTCATTCAGTTTCTCACTTCATTTAAAAAAAAAATAGCCAATTATCTTTGGATGGAGCATTTTCGGTATAGATTATGATTTACTCAGAAATCAACCCCAAACTTAATTTCTCTGATTAATCCTTCATGGATTTTCTTTTGTTATTCAATACAACAGACTAATGATTATTAATACCACCTGGGAGAAGGAGATTATGCAACACTAGAGCTGCATGATGTCCATACACTAGGTCTGTGCTAATTCACCATGCAGCTGTCCAAACCCAGAAACAGGGCATATGTGTATGTGTATGGAAGGGAGGAGGGGAAAAAAAATGATAATTGTTTGAACAAGAAATAACATAAATGTTTTGACATCTAGGTCTGCTTCTGCTGGGTAGGTAACTACAATACAACCAGATGTGATCAGTTGTTTCTTGGTATGGAACATTTGCGCTCTTCAACTATCTGCAACTTTTGTTTTTACAGGGACAGTGTAACAAGTCTCTCGCTCCATACTTTTTTTGTATAAAATAAAAACTCAACTCAGCCACAACATCTACAGTAGCAACGTACAATAAGCAATAAGCATTGTATAGCATTTCTATTGTGAGAAAAAACAATTATTGTTATGCAGCCTTAGTTTTAAATCTCAGAACAGATGGCCATACTTCAAAATCATGAGTATTCTCCACAGACAAAGGGCTTTTGTCCAAATGGATCTGATTGCAGAATCAAGGCCTATATATATGGAAATACAAACTTGTACAATATTACACAAGAGGGTCTATTGACACATGAGTTTAGGACCAGAATGCAATTGCCACAGTCTAGGTGACAGTGTGAATGCCTTGAAGACTATGCAGAGCTTGTTTTTGTTCCAATATAAAGTGTCTTCAACCAGGAAGAAGTCTGATTGTGAGCTAAAAATCTAGGAAAGAAGTCTTGCTGAGGAATTTTCTCCTCTCAAAACCAGCTGAATTATGTCAGAATTTGACTTAAACTTAGGCTTTACAAATTATGAAGAATATAAAGTTATCTTGAGAGTACAAATATGAGGGGTTTAGGCAAAAATGAATACTTTTGGTTTTCAAACTCACACATTCTGGACGTCAGTCTCTTGAGCAGAAATTATATAATACCATAAGGTTTTTTGTTACCATCTTTTCATTTTGATCAAAGAAGCCATTATTCACAGTGAAAATTGAGTTTTGCTGAGTACTGTTTCCCTAACTTTACTAGGGAATTAGAACTTACCTAGATGTTTAAATCTAAACAGAAGACTATCCAGATGTTTGGTAGGGGTTTGTTTGTTTGTTTTCCTTCTGTGAAACGGGGATCAAGACAGAAATGGGCTGAAATATTTGGAGACCAGAGGGAATAGGAACTATTAGGGGGGAGAAACGAGCTGATCAAATTGGGACTAGCTGGCTGAGGCAGCTGCATAGTTAATTATAGGTCTAGTCCTTTTGCTCTCCTTGCTTTTTCTTAAACATATCATAAATCAGCAAAATTTTGGGAAATGTGTTCCTATAACTGTCCATCCCTTCACAAGTGGCTATCAAATAAGACACTGATCCTGATTTAAAACTTCTTAGTAAAAGCATATAAGAAATTACTTGTTTTATGGTTCTTGTTAAGTTAGAAACCAACATCAAATTGAAAGGGAGAAAGTGTTAATAAAATAGGTTAGAAGGTATTATAGGGCAAACCTCTTCACATAGATGAAGAAATTAGTTGTTTCATCAGGATATTAAGTTGTAGAATTGCAAGAAATGGAATGACATGCCACTTTAAAGATTTAGACAACAAGTTCACAACATGTTTCCAAACAGTTGATTACATGCTCGTGATCATTCTTACTTAGTAAAGCACATTAATACCTGGTTAAATTGTTGCCATGTTCATCATGCTGTGAACCCCCTATATTTCAAATACTGGCCTTTAGTGATACATTGATTTGGGTGAACTTCTGACTAGGGAGTCAGCTGAAGAAAAAAGATGAGTCATGGATCACAATTCATTTATTTTTGTCATTCTTCATCACTGACAGTCTAACACCATTGACATAATTTCTCATGTCTCACTCTCAGTCTGTTATAACCTACACGGTCAGACTTGCCCAAAGTTGTGACTGTTTCCAAATGATACTGTAAGGCTTAGAAACATTTTGCAGAAGAGTTCATAGGAACAGAAAGGCAGTGAACTTTTACAGTTATTTTTATAGCACAGAGAACTTTTTTTCATACTTTTGGGAAATGACTGGCAGAATCCCTTACGATCTTCCAATAGGACAACATTTCGTAGACTTTTAATACTCTGTCAAATTAATGGGAGTCCTTTTTTGCCCTGTGAAAAACATCTGAGAATTTACTGCTTTTTAGTCATGACAATCTAAATAGAATTTGTTAGCCTTGTTTCAGGAACACAGTCCTTAAAGTGTCAATGCACCAGGTGTCCTACTGAAAAAAGAATAAAAATGAGCATGGGATCTCAGTTAGTGGATATACAGCATTAGGTAGTTAATTTGATTTATTGAAAGCTATTAATATTATCTCATTAGAAGCATTAGAAGACACAACTTCCATTATTAGATCTCTAGTTTTTCAAAAGGGCTATGGCTAGGTAAAAGACACTCTTTTTCACTCCTGCATTTATTAAAATCTTCACTGAATACTTATTTCTATATTTAGGTGATGGTATCACAGCTCATTACCAGTGAACAAATTAGTTTGAATCAGAATCCAATCTACCTGGTGTTCAAGGGAATAAGGGTGCATGGGAGGTGTTCTTGGTGGTGCTCTGTAAGGGGACCACCTGCCCTCTTACTCATTACAAGTCAGTCAGGGACAGGAGAATACCGATGAGGAACTGCTTTGTCTGTGACTTGCGATGTGAATATTTTGAAGAGAGACACTGTTGTTTTTTTCTTATCAATGTGAACTTTGTCTCTTCCCATTCTCTTCCTTAACATTGTCTAGACCAATCAAACCCTTTCCATTGTCTCAAAGCAAATATTTTGGTCCTATTTTGGGAATCTTTAATTAATGCTAACCAGAAGAAGATATGGGTATAGGTGCTGTGACAAAGCTGCAGGAAGCATTGTCAACCTGGAGCTGTGGTAGTTAAGAAGTAGGAGACCCAAGTTCATTGACTCCAGATTTGAGGCACTGACATCTCAGCATCTCCATCACTGGAGTCACTCATCATTGCTGAGAGAGTTATTTGCATTCCTCTGGACCCCAGGAAATACGTAATTACCTCATACCATGTAGGACACCTGTAGCAGGCGGTATTGTGAGAGACCATGAAGCCTGGTGGCTTGGGCCTGCCAGAATCAGCAGATATGGGTCTAAGCAGAACAGAAAAATGAATGTTGTTCCCTCCCATCTCGTTCATGATTGTCCTAACCACATTACTAACAGAAGGTGAGTCCCAGGCCTTGTTTTTTGCAGGCAACTTGTATGTGTGTGTGAGAGAGAGAGAAATCCAGCAGAAACCTTTTGATGGATTTGACCCAGTTTTGCAACTATTTTTCAGGTCAGCTGAACCTGTTCTTTTTTGATGAATAAATCATTTGTCTATATATTTCTGCTCTGCTCTAATGGGGTGAACAATTGATGGTGGTGAGGTGATGTATAACATTCATCCATCTTACTAGATGGTCAGAACAACTGAGCTAAGGAGTTAATTAAGGTAGGTCTACCCCCACAGTGCATCTACTGCAACCACTACAGCTTCACCCCTGAGCAAAGAGAAATGGAAGAACAGTTGAGGGCTGCTGAATGTTTTGGAGCCTTTGGAGATTACTTCAAGATTGAGTGAGTTTCTTCACCAGAATTTTCTCAGCCTAAGACAGCTGTCAGGTATTATACCATAGAAAATAATCGGAGGCCAAACTTTTCCCGAACTATTAATTATTTGGATAAGGAATCAAAGGAAATAGGATTTCCCTTTGGAGTAGTGCTTCTCTGTTCATTGATGAAAAAAAGAAATGTAATTCAGTCATGCAATGAATAAGGCATTTGCTAAAAGTTGAGCAATTTTTAAACATTCTGTTCTTTAGATAAGTCACTGTGCATTGGCAGATCATCTCAGATGAGCAACTGATTTCCTCTTCTGAGTATTTGCATTTCTTTGACCCTGAAATCTTGGGATGCCAAACTCCTGGGAGAAAACAATGCAGGAAAATGCTGATATTTTTTTCACTTAGTTCCAATTAACTGTAACTGCAATAGGGACTTAACCAAAACCTGAGGCAAAAAGAAAAGAAAAATTGGAAAACAGGCACAATCAATGTTTGTTTTTCCTAACGCAGACTATTATTTAAACTGAATGTGTGATGTAATTGACAATTACATCTTACATGTCCACAAACTTGAAATTGTTATGAAGATGTTTAGGTCTTATCACACCTTAATTTTCCTTTTTACAGTTACAGTGTAATGATGCATATAATGCAGTAATGTACAATGCAGATGGATTAATCTTACAATGGATAGAGTAGTATTATGATAACACAGTGTGTTTTATGCCAAGCAAGGTGTGAAACTATCATGTTAAAGATGATTTATAAATTTATTATTTTTCTGCAAATGCTGCCTGTCAGGTAATGTCTTGTCAAAATAAGCATATAAAAGAAAAATAACAACAACAGCAATCTTGGTAATAAGAATTCTCTTGGAAGGCTAAAGGTATTTTGCTAACTAAACCAAGTGAACAAATCATTGTATTTGATTGCTTGTTGGTTCATGCCACTGCTCAGGAAGGATTAGGATAACTGCTCAAAACAAAAGAAACATCTGTTTGAGTCTTGATTTCCGCAGATCTTTGAGTTTGATTAATCTCTTCCTGTAGTCAAAAGGGTTAATTTTTTGTGCTGTCCTCTTGCAAAAGTGTGGTGGGATTTTATGTCCAAATCTTAAAGTAGGACATTTTCAGGCCAGCCATGCAGAAAAAGAAAACAATGATGAACTATGATAACATTATCACTGAGGTGGTGTTTCATCATCTTTTTTATTTGTATTTCAATAGCACCCAGAGATCTGTTTTAAGGACAGCACTGTGGAAAGCACTGTGTGAACAAATTGCACAAGATAGACCTTGTCCAAAAAGAGTTTATGATCTAAATAAAAATGTCTATAAAGAAGCAAATTGACTAGCCATATGCCAAGCACTAGGCTTTTTGGTTTCCGCTTATGTCCTCTGACTCACACCACCTCTTGCAGCGCACACCTCATTCTTCTCATATTTCATCTGGGGAGGCGGCGGTAGCATGAAATCATCTCTGCATTATACAAGTGATTCAACCGTGGCGTATTTCTCTAATTTCCTCCAAAATAATTTTGATGTGATTACCCAAGCATGCAAAATGGTCAATAAGTAGAATATAGAAAATGTATTTTCTGATACAAAATTCAGTTGTTCCAGTGATTATAAATAAAATTTGATAGTGAATTAAAATTATTTAGGTTTCTCTTGAGAATGGAGCCAAAGTAAAACAATTAGCAGCATTCCAGAGAATGCAGAATTTGGAACATGTGAAGAATGGGAATTAGTTGTTGATGTTCCAGGAGCAATTGCTCCCAGGGACCTCATATCTCTTAAATCGGCTAGAAGACCATCTGCTCCAAAGGATTTATCAACTACTACATTCCTGCTTAAAGGAGTTTTAGGTATTCAGTTATACTTCCCTTTGCCTCTTTTTCACTGAAAAGGTTTCTATTGTGTCTATTACTGTATGAAAAACTTTCTTAATGAAGCTCCAACTGAAAAAAATGTGGCTTGCTATATGTATCATTATCCACCCAAAGGCAGGCTCCGTTCATAACGATTTCAAAATCTGTTGTCTGAAACATAATATATATATAAACCCCAAACTATTGTGAACTAAAACATTACCACATTCCTTTTGCTTTTTATCTTGTCTAGCCAGTGGTGCAAGGAAAATAGGGCCAGGTCCTTGATTAAGCGCCTGGCTTGTAATTCTTAAAAACACAGGAAAGTCTGTGTTTTCAAGCATCTGCTATTATAATAATTTTTGAAATTTTCGTCAAAACTTCTGCTGCCCCAAAATTATTTCAGCTCACAATTATAAGATTCTACATTCTTAGAAGCTTACTTAAGCTGGACCCCTGGCCTCTTGACAGTATTGAATACTGTAGGTCATATAAGTGGGTTATAAAGATCATCTTTACATCTCACCATGAGATCTCAGGGAACTAGGAACATTAGTCAATGTTGAAAAATATTTGTGACATAAACCTTGTATATTATATATTGCTCTTTTTTTTTCTGCATGGAATTGTTACATCAAAATCTTTCCTAGAAAAACTCCATCTTTAGGATATTTCTCTTTCATCAGAGTTTTTGCATTTGGTAAGACTCCTATGCCTTTTTTAGCAGAACAGTAAGGATGTCTATCCCTCCATACTCTTCAGGGATGGGCTCACTGCGGCAGATCACTGGAGCTCCGGACTCTACCAGGAAATTCAGAGCCATCTGGGTCTGTCCTTGTGGTTGGATGATTTCATCCTAACCCATGTTGCTGATTGTTTGTTTTCTGCTAAAAAACATTTCTGTTTATTAGGAAATGTGTGTTAGACAGTTTGACACTAGAATCTGGCACGTGTCTTTGGGTTAAGTTGGCCAAAGTGATTTATAGCTGTTTGTTCATGACCAGCATCCATTAGTGGAAAATGCCATCCAAGTAAAATCCCATGAGACAGGAGGACAATGGGGAATTGTTAGGAGCTATCTGCACAGCCAGTGCCCCAACCACCACTGACTGCAGGGACAGCCTGGGGGAAAGGAAGGCCAGGGAAGCCTCATGGCTTTCCTCTGGCCATGCAACTATACAGTTAAGGATCTTTTAAATTCTGTTCCTATTCTTATTTTGTCTTCCTGAATTTTCAGAGATGGATAGCATTCAGTCACCAGTGCTGAATAGCTGCTCTGCAGAAGGAGTGAGCCAAATCATGGGCTGCAATCTGATGCTGTTCCAACGATTAGCACCTGATCCTCACGTAGTCCTATTAAAACTTCCTAATGTGGTAAGCATGAGTAAGCATATCATTATCTGATCCTGGTTGAGCATGAAGCCTTCACTTCTGATGGCATCTCTCATTTAGTGGAAATGAATGCTTTGTGCCGTACATTAAATTTTAGACAAACAAGGGAGGACAGTAAATGGTCTTCCTGATGGTAGGCTAAAGAGAATGGTTGGATCATAGGCTCTTTATCCTGTGTTGAAGAACTTTGTAAATAATATAGGAGCTAAACCATACTACAGGAACATGGGGAATTAAGAATGAAAACAGACTGTCGGAATGGATGTACCTTACGGTAAGTACTGACTGCTAAGTGTGAGATGAGCTAGGTCATGACTGCCTTTATATTTCCCCTGTTTCATGACTACTGTCAAAACTCCAGAAACACTGAAATTCATTCAATACATTATAATGGAGTATTCTCCCACAAAAATTGTAAAGCCAAGTAGACTGATATCTTCCTCACTGGGAAAGCTACTGACATGATAGGACACTTTGCATCAAGGCTTATAAGCTGCTTGGGACAGCTACCAAGCCTTAGAAATAAACACGCACAAAGTAAATGTTAGCACCACTGTTGTCAGTTCTATGCCAATTTATTAGTCTGAAAATATGGCTAGTAAGGAGCACCTCTCTAAAATGTGGTCATTTATGACGTCTGTGGGTTTGGGGTTTTTTTGTTTGTTTGGGTGGTTTGGTTTTGTTTTGCTTTTATACTTGTTTGGATATTTCTTAGCAAAAAAACCTGATTTTGATCCCAACCCCTTTGCCCCTCTTCCCTATTCAACTGGTCTGCTAATCAATACCAAGCTGTTTTCCAATTAACTTTCTGAAGCTACATAGGTATTTTTGCAACCATGGTAGCTGTGGTTTTACCCACAAGACACAGAATTCAAAATTAGACTTAAAAGATTTAACAAAAATGTTGTATCAAGCAAGAAACAAAAATGCTAACCTGCTATTTCCCTTCTCTCCTGGGGAAAAACTTTTATACTGTAACACTGGCCAGCTTTCCTTTCCTTTTTTTCAAACATTTCTATTAGTATCAAAACATATCTGTGCATAGTGATTTTAATATAGAAATATTTTAATAAGGAAAACAATTTAGAAATTTAGTAAAAAGGACTTAAATATCTATATTTTGATTTATTGCTACAGTCCTTTATGTTTAATAAAGCATGCTGTAGTTGAAAAAAAAGGTCAAAAGGATGTTTTAATGTCTTTAGCCTCAGCTTAGAGAAGCATATATATGTGTGTGTGTACATACATACATATATATATGCTCTTAACTGTTGGAACTTTCCTAACTATTAACCTGTGTGTCACCTGTGTTCTAATACAGGTGTAATTTTTTTTTAATATTCTGTGGTCAATAAAGCACTCTGTATATCATAATATATATTTCCAGCATCTAGTTTTGATGCCTGAAAATATGTTAGTCTTTCTCCAATGTCTCCCCCAGTATGAAAATTAGCATTGATAATAAGTTATCTTGGTGCACACCTTAAAAACCAAGAGGTTTTTTTTTTTTTGGCTTCATAGAACAAAGTTTAATTAAAAGGAGGAAAAAACTAGTGTTGAAATTACACAGGCAACACTTGGTGCACACAGTAAATACTTTTCATGTGTGCACACAAAAGGTAGAGAACAACTGGAATGGTTTCAAAAGGCCACCGCACGAATAAAGGTGCCATCAAGAAACAGCAAATCACTTTGAGTACATTACGGGAATACTTCAGCTTTCTCAGAAACACTAAGCATAGGCCATTTTTAAGAACCTCACCAGAACTTGTTGTTAATCTTAATTATGTGCCTTAGCCTACATTCTAGGAAGATGAATTCTTTAGAAATGTTGCAACCGATGGCAATCACAAAACATGAATACTTTGTACATGAATGCTTTCTAGCCTTTCCATGTGATAGGGTCTTATGCTTTCAGTGGAAGATTAGTTTTTATTTTCAAATAATCTCAAGAAATCTGTTATTGTTATTACATACTGGTACTTGGTGACTATGGGACAGCATAAAAATTGCATGGGAGTTTTATGGTATGTTGTGACAGAAAACATAATTTTAAGCACAATGGATGAACAGTATGTGTTTTTTACTTTGATATGCAATTAATAGAAAACCTTGTGCTGTGTGTTTGATTTAGTGAGTTGTAATGCTTTGTAGTAGATAACGGGCTAGCAAAGCCTTCCTCATGAAGTCCTGCCAGGAGTAGGTGCAGTGGTAAATCTCACTTTCGTCAATGAAACCTATTTAGGAGGAAAGATTTACGTTAAACTGCTTTGCGCTTGTAGCCCTGCTTAAAACTATAACCAGGTTTCTCTCATTACCTACTTTTCACATTAGAGTAGCTGTTGCTATCATAACCCCCCCATCCCTGCCCCCTTCTCCTTTGCTGTCTATTGTCTGTTTTCACACTCCTCCTTGCTTTATAATCGCTCACTCACACTCATTTATCACTGGCTTACTCTGTCCTGCCTACACTATCTCCCATTTTTGTCATGGTGCACTGGTACATTACAAATACAATTAAGCCTTTTACGATACCCCAGCTTTTGGCTAATGCATCCCAGCTTCAAGGTTGAAAGATTTCTGATATTACCACTGATATCAGTTCTTTCCCATTTATCGGCAGTGTCCGGACTAATGCAGAAGTGTTGCATTAATTAAAGGAAGCATCCAGTAATGCTGCTGTTTTTGCCAGTCTGACACTGAATTGGAGCTTGATGCCTGCTCATGTTTTAAGAGCCATTCATCACACATGTCATCCCAAAGCAGCCAGCTGTCTGAGAAAAGCCTCATTTGCATTTCATCAGCTACACTCTCCCTCTTCTCCCTACCTTTTGTATGGAGCTTTGCCTTTTTTTAAAAGAGCATAGTCTTCAAAAGCAGCTTAGCTAAAATTAGTATTCCATTTAGAAAGATGATTTTCTTTAGTTCAGAGGTCTTAGAATTGATCTGAGTGGAAAAAAAGTGTCATACAAACATAGTCACACAATCTGTCTGTATAAAGAAATTAATGCATTATAGAAGAAGACAAAGATTTTTATGATGGATGGACTACACCTCTATTAGTTCTGTACATTAAGCTGTTAGAATTAATAAAACATTTCATTTATTTTGAAAGTTCCTTAAAGGGCATGGGATTTTAAAATCCCCGCAGCTCTGAATGATTCTGCATTATGGATTTTGATTTCCTTTATTGTTAGACTCAAATTGTCTGTGTCAGGTTATATTAAAGCCATTTTAGGAGGCCAAAGGACATGCAAAACCGTCTCAGTGTGCTGAAAACAGCTGGAGAAAAGAGAAAAAAATGAAACTATAAGCTCACACTTTCATTCAGTGACTGCCTTGATGAACTAATTTTTGCTTTTGTGCTGTACTGAATAGTGCAGAATCTGTAAGCAAACAGATCTACCTTATAGCTAAATAACTGAAATGTAAATCTGGCTGAATGTATCTTTATATATTAAACACAAAATGTTGTAGATGTAGTTATATATGTATGGTTATCTCTCCTAATTTCAATTTTTGCCCAGTGTTGGGGCTTTTTCAGAAAAAAAAAAAAACAGTCCAAATTTGGTTCTTACATCCCTTCATCTAAACAGCAGTAACACAGGGATATTGTAGTTCAACATGATGTGTTTTCAAATTTTAAAATAAATGTATACTTATTTCTGAACCGTATAAGAATATTTCCAAATCTTTTATTCCTTAAACCAGGACTAAAAATCTATTCTCACACACAGTGAATGAGATGGATTGTACACAACCATCGTGATTGGAGTTATCTGTCACCAATGGAGAGAGACAGGAGCATGTATGTACAATAGGTATCTACAACCAAATTTAATTTGAGGGGCAGATGCTCCAGGGCCTACTGGACTGTGAGGTGTGGCTTGCAGTTTTACTGTCCTGACGCAGAAAGCACCTTCTGCTCTCTCTGGGGTACGTAACTATCCTCCAGTTGAAACTAGTGTGCAGAAGTGTATTGATGTGCACCTGGATCTTATTCTAACTCCCTCTGGAAATGGCTGATATATGCACCAGAAAGATCCCACAGGTTTAATATAAATGAAATAACTCGGACTAGATACTTAATTATTAGAGAACTCAAGATTCATTTTGTCACGTGCATGTTATATGCTGAGCTAATGGGCAAAACCCAATACTTACCTAATCCTAGGTAAATATTAGCTAACAGATACCTAACTTTAGGTATATGATCTTAAGCCCTGTTCGTTTCAATAAGGTTTGGGAAGTGTTTTGCTGAATAGGCTGTATGGTTGAACTGTTAAAAAGAAAATTTATATTTGCATTGGCAGTACAAATGTTAACTTTTATTTATTCTAATTTTTCTTATTTTAGTTGTCCCATTTGACACTGAATTTGAAATAGATGCATGTAATTTAAATCCTAGCAAAAGTTACTTTAAGTCAATTTCTAGTCCCAGCAGAAGGAGAAGCAAACATCTCAAAAGCTTGACTTGGTGTAACAGCATGTGTGGAAGGGATCTGCAATTCAGAGTAACTTTGTGGTGGCCTTCCCTGTGCTTGCTTGGTCAGCCCACACTGCAAATATAGAATGCAGCATCTTGCTTCTGTCTTCTCCACAAAGGTGACTTATTTAGTCCTCTTATCACGTTAGCCAGTGAAGCACTGGGACTGCCTTTGGCTACTCTGACTACCTTCAGGGAGCCGGATAAGAGACTGGCAATGAAACGATTTGTAGAGGATAGAAAGTGTGGAAACAGCCAAGGAGCATGCACCCTTTCTTTTTGCTGTCACTGGAGTAAGAAGGTCATGATCGTAGCTGGTGTCTCCTTTTTGGAGCTATATTTATATTGCATTTGAACAGATAATTGCAACAGGGACATAGTTTTGTATGCAGGTGACTTATCTGTGTGCTTCATCAGCCATAGAAAAGGATCTCCACCTTAGCGTTAGGTGAGCACTGGGCATCATCTCTGTTCCAAACTATAACAGGTTGGAGTTTGTGGTGCATAGGATACTTTTTTTCCTGTAATTTCAAAACTTAATATGGAATTACAGGAATTTACCCATCAAAAGCCAGAAATGAGCACAAGTCACCTTCATTTTTCTCCACGTGTCTATACACATCTACAAGATTTTATCTGTTTATATTTTAGAGTGAACAAAACTGAAAGAAACATAAGTCTTATATAGGTTTATTACAGGTTATTATTCCTTTAAAGAATCAATTATTTTTTTTTACTCAGTAGGAAAAGAGACCCTCAGAGATCCATTTTTCTATGATACATACAGTTGCAGCCACGTCCTGCCCCACTCTTTCTTTTGCTACACACACCACAGAGGTTCCTTGTGTGACACCTTAGCTGCTCCCTCTATTTCCAGCATAGACCTGGAAAAATAGCAATAGTTGGCTTAGCTTTTGTAGGTGGTTAAAATTTAATACATTTGTATCTGTTATTCCTTATATAGCTCTTCCACAGAGTTAATTAATATCACATTTGGGAGTGTGCAGAATAAAAGAACTTGAACATGCACTACGATATTTTAGTGTTTCTTATAATTTTTCAAGTTACTGGCTTTTAAATAGTATAGACATAAAGATTTTTAGATAAAATTTATTTCAATGTCCTGGTTTTAGCATATTATAGACTATCTCACTGATACCTTTAAACCAACCACATGTATGTCTTTATTGTAAAATAGTGAAAAAGGACCATCTTTGGTTTTTGACACCTTCTGTGAATTTAGAGCATTTTCTGTTTGGTTTTTTTTGTTTGTTTGTTTTTTTCTTTAATGCAGTCATCTTACTGGGTTAATCATTTATCTATATCCCAAATTATAAAACTTCTTCCTTGCTCTGACATGCACTTCATTCACTTTATTCTTTATAGATTATTTTCTGCTAATGTGATTAGTGCTTTTATATAGGGATTATTACCAGAATCAGATCTGCTTTTAAATTCTTCAAAAGTTGTCATCTCCCTTTTGTCCAATATATCAGATACACAATTAATAAACCTTTTCTTTTTTCAATCTCAGAGCAAAATATATATACACACAACCTTATCTCTACTTCCAGCTGGAAAATAGGAATTATTTGTAAAAGTAATTAGGAAGGATTGATTCCTAATCAAATTAAAATACTTGGAAGCCATATTCTGTGAACCAAATTGTCATTTAAATAGCAACTGAATTAGTACCTGAATAGACTAATAGTTCTGAAGGTAAATCAATGATTTTGATCCTTTATAAAGCAATGCCAGATAGAACGGAGCAAATACGTGACAGCAACATCATCGTATATGAAGAGTTTATGGTCTGTGCCCGGAGAAAGCGTAGGAGATTAGACTTTGTCTGAGAGACAGGGTGGAAACAGCCTGTTAGGAGGGAGAATGAGAGCGGCAACTTAAGGCACAGCGTGTGGGAAACTGCTTTACATATAAAAGACAGCCAGGAGAGGGGAGAGGGACTCGAGGGGGAGGACACAGAGACCTGCACCTGAGGGCCCAGGGAAGGTACCTGGCCCGGGAGGATAGGTTGATACAGGGTTGCGAGAAGAGAAGGATCGGGGAATGCCGGGGCACTGGGATGGATGTGGTGATATACCAACACCACTGCTGTCTCATGAGTATAGGGGCACAGGGCAGCCGTGCTGAGGGTGCTTACACTGCTGGGGTGATACAATGCCCCACTCCTGGAGACCGACCAGTGCCCACCAACTCCCTGCCCAGGGCTCTGCCTGGGAGAGCTGGGGCAGTGCTACCCTCTGTGCCCTCCTGTTCCAGCAAGTCCCAGCCCCACATCTTTCCCTCTGTTGCAATGCCCCTCTCTGCTGGAAAATACTGATGTGGGCCCGCTTTGTAGGTGGGCTGGAGTCTGTGATAGTCAGAGCAAAATGGGATAAGGAGGAGGCTCAGCTGTAGAGCATCATGAAAAGAAAGGAGAAAGTGCTGTGTCGCATCGCCTCCTGCTGCAGGTATGAGCATCAGGTGATGTTCGTCAGGATTGTGTTTCTGCTGCCTAAAAAGATGTCAGTCACTCCTAAAGAATCTGATGCAGAAGCAGCAGGGGAAGGTCATGTGCACTTGGGGTCCTATATATATCAGATGAGGAAGAGGAAACTGTGGGCAGCCCCTAAAATTAGGAGTAACTAGATCAGAACAGTTCATATGTTTGCAATACTACAGAAATATGATGTGTTCCTATCTGAGCCGTTTTGTGGTGAGATTTGTGATGGTCAGAACTTATGTGAGTATCTGGGACGGGGGAATTTCCCCCTTAAAGATGGCAGTAAAAGAGTCAAAAAGTATTGAACTGGCAGTGGAAGGTATGACAACTGACAGTGAGCATGAGCCATAGGCATCACAGCGCAGCAGAGAGGTCTGTGACAAAGCATGTGGGAAGAAAGGCGCTAAGATTTGAAGCACATCAAGCACGAGGAAGGAACATGGATTGCTGAGAGAGCAGAGCAGCCCTAGACACAAAGGATGATATAGGTCTCTCCGTACATTGCAGTAGCACTTTCTTCCTAACTTCATGCAGATTTTTTTTCTTCCCCTACAGCTTTGCCTGTCCTCCGTCTTGTTCACTGCCAAGGAACGAAGGCAGCCTGGGCACTCGGGCACGCACAGAGAAAGCATGAATGAGGAGTCTGAACTGAGGTAAGAAGAGTACCTACCCTGAAATGAACCAGACAAATACAGCTACAAAAGGCTATATGCACTGCCTGAGAGTTGCAAAATCCGCAACTTCTCGATTTCTTTGCTTACCAGTTTTCTTCAGATAGCCATATCCCTCTACCCTGCTGTTATCTCTCTCTCCTTGGATTTTTACTATCACATTTTCCTGGTTCTCCTTGTCTTTTATTCTTTTCTGCTTCTTCAAGATGACCATGCAAGGCAGAAGTAAATAGAAACATAGAAATATACAGAAAAAGGTTGCTGATTTCGGCCAAGGGCAATTGCCCTTGGGTATATCCTCTTGTAAGTTTTCTTTATAAAGAAACCCTTTAAGATTTCAGATTCCTGATTGTGTAATGTGTAAATGTGAAAGATACTGTTGACAAAAAGGATTGGGAAGAATTATTTTTTGTGAACAAAACATTTATGAATTAAATTGTCTTAAAAGCTTCTATTTCTGTTTACATTTAAATTTCACTCAGAATAAATTTTAGAAATTAAAACTTATATTAAACCATTAGGAATTTAACTACAACTCTGAGTGATTGTCATGGAAATTTAGTTTCCTCATAATTACATTTGTTTCAGTAAAAGAAACAAAAAAAAGAAATTGAAAAAAGCTCATTCATTTGACAGAACAAAACAGTTGCTGTGACTGTTACAGGATTGTGGTCCAGACTAGTTAAAGCTCTGGAATAGCGAGATAATTTGCAAAGCAAAATGCATATGCAAATTAGTTGATCAAATCACTACACTATTTTTCCTAGTGCTTTCAGTAAAAGAGGAAAAGGGAAGACCAACAGTGGCAGGATGTCAGAATATACATTATTATTTTTAATGTGATGTAATACTGAGCACAAAGAAAATGAAATTTTCAGCACTCATGAGGCTACGTACAGCAGTAATTTCAGTGACAATGCAGTATAACTGAAATTGCATCTGATGCACGAGAGAATAGGGATGGCATTTATTCCATCTGACTTACATTATCTACAGTGTTGTCATCTGGACTTCTCTTATAGGTAACAGAGAAAAAATAGCTTTTACAGGACAACAAATCAGGTTGCAGGTGGCAGGTTGCCTTACAACCATTGCTGGTTCTCAGCAGAATATTAGTAGCTAGTTGATTTCCAATAACCTGACGTGTTACATGTTAATTATTATTTGTTAGACTTTCACACCTTCACATGTTATGTCCTGGAGGTTTTTCAGGATCTTACTACAAGGAAGACTTTTAACAAGTGGAAGGCTTGTGCTTATGCAACATTTCTTATCTGCAACGAGCAAGTCACTATTGAGATTAGGTCCTGTTAGCTGTCACTTTCAAACACATGTTCATATTATGTGTAAGAAAAGGCATGCCTAGATTCCTACAATTTACTAGAACCAATTATTTTTTGGCATTATATTAACAAAAGATTTTTTTATATATATACTAGGTCAAAAACATGGCAAGTATTTATTGAAGTAGCTTTGGCTTGACTTGGATATATATTGAGGTACCTTATTGTGAAAATGAGACTGGTATTGGAGAGTGATCAATGGAAAACAACAAAAATGCCCAGTTTTGAGTAACTGACATGCTGATTTTTTTTTGGTCCAGTTCCTGTTTTCCTTTCCAGAAGTGGAATATGGTCAGGGAATTTCTGTCCTTTGTTTGAAGATGTAAATATATAGCAAGACTTCATAAATAAATAAATAATAATGACATTGTATTAATTTAAAAAATAGTAGACTTATAGATCTCCACATGTGAAAAAAAACCTAGCTGTTGCTGTTTTCAGTCTCTTCTAAAGACAATCCTTCTGCTCCACTGCTTATTCAGTACATAGTATCAACTCCTTAGGAAAAGCTCTTTGGAGTTGAACTTAAAATCTCTGTAAAGCATTGTATCTGTATGGGATTTTATAAACAGGATAAGATAATTTCTCATGCTGTAAACATGCCAAACGAATTAGCATTACTGACCAAAAATTTTAACAGCACAAAAGGATGAGGTTCAGTTCTCCAGAGAAAACCCAGGGAAGGAAGTGGCCATCAAGCCAGACTTCATCACAGAGCAACTCTCATTAATTTTAAAAATCTGCTGACTTTTTGGAATGGTTACAGCAAATGACTTATGAAATGAAAAATTCTTTCCCAACCCAGTGAGCTTTTCAATCAATGTTCTCCATGATGTGCTGTTTGCTAGCTGTCTCAATTCAGCAACCCTAAAAATATTTAGCAATATAAATGTACATTTTAATAGCTTGCTGCAATCTCTCTTTTGATATCTGGCTTTCATAATCTGTCTTCATCCACCCACAATCTCTGGTGCCATCAGCCGAAAAGTCAGTTTCTCTCAAGGGTTCACCTGAAGGCTTCTGCAGTACCGAGCTCCCCCCAAGCCCCCCCTCTGCATTGCTCCACGTCCCCATCAGTCTTACCAAAATTTTTTTTTTTTTTTTTTCTCTCTCATGAAAAATATAACAACAATTTCTTCCTGTGCATACTCCATGCCCTGAGGAGAAGATTAAATTAAATTAAAACTTAAAAGAGGATTTGCCGATGGCTTAGATCTCTAGTTGAACTGCCTGAACTACAAATAAGTTTTATGTAAGTTATTGTTCTTTGGCAAATGCATCGTTACTGAAGTCTTTGCTAACAGACAGAGTAATCACTGCTGAGGGAGAGACAGCTTGTTTATTGACTGGCCGTTACACCACTTGCTGACTAACTTTTCCACCTTTTTTCCACTGTCTAACTTTTTCTTCTCTCAACAGCAGAACCACTCAGATCTTCGGGGAAGCCAGCAGATCTGGGGAAAGGGTGCATTTTGCACCAGAAGTATTAAGCTATTTGAGGCATATGCTTTACATGGTCCACAAGAATCATCAATGTTAGTAAACTAGGTTTCCTACGTATTTCCTCTGTGCTTTCCTTACAGTCGATATATAGGGGTGTCTGTCTCTCAGCCAAATGATACAGATGCCTAAAATAGCCTGGTGTAACCCCCAGTGTCATCCCCCAGTAGCATAGCTGCTGGTATTAAGAAACAGCAGATGATAGAAATGGATATCGGTTAGTTACAGCTTTACATTTCCCTGGGATTCCGTATTTCTTTTTCAGTAGTTTTTATGTCTAGTTGGAGAAAGAGGAGGATTATGTACCTTCAACATGCACAAACTGTTGGAAACGTTATTGTTGTATAACACACAGAGCAGTTTCTGATGTTAGATGTGTCCAGGCAGTTTACACTTCGGTGATGTGTACACAGACTTCTGTCAGTCTCCTTGGCTCTGAATGATATTTGAAGACCACAACCTTCCTTGTCTCACAAACTTCAAAGATATTTCTGCATTGACATGCAGAAATGAAAGCACATAGGGCACTGGGTAATTCATAGATGATGAATAATACAAATCCACAGCATTTGTGAATTTAATAAATATTACCTTTCCACACTAGGTAAATAAGACCTCCCTGAAACAATTTTTTGCAATTACGTACATTCTAAGCCATACTAAAAGCATAGGTTTCACTCTCTGTAATAAATGTGAACTAGGAAAATTTTCAGGAACAGGGATTTTCTAAGAATTTTCCCCAAAGTGAGTAAACAAGACGATTTTTAAAACTTGTACTACTGTTTCAGTTAAGGCATGAATGATAGAATTTTGAACAAAAGCTACTTGATTGCATCTACCTGTAAGATGCATACGAAGGACAAAACAGGCATGCAAAATTCAGGAATAAAAGTGCAGAGCAGTTTGTGCCTTTAAAACTTACTGGCATAAAACCAAAACTGAATCCTTAAAGTCTGCACTTGTTTGTTAGTAAGAACTTGACTCTGTTTGGAAGTACAGCTTGTAATAATATGATCCTTGCTATTAGTATTGCATGAATGTCATTCAGTTGTGGAGTAAATAGAAATGAGGAGAAACAGCAGGTTTTCAGAGTTCTTAGCCATGGCACTATCAATTACCCATCTTGCTTAGGTCCCTGGAGGTCTTGCAGTTTCTCAGCTGTAACTCCTTTCAGGCAGCATCTCTGTGCTGGAGCCGAGAATCATTGCACTACCAAAGAAACATGCCATGTGAGGAAGTCCTTGTGCAACAAGTTAAGTCCAATCTAAAATTATGTTGAAGGCAGCATGAGAGGCAGGACAAAATGATCTTAATGAATCTGGACCTTTGTGGGGGTTTTTTTGTGACATGATTGGCTAGAGATTCAATCAGCTAATCAAAAAATGGCATCCTATAGACTGAGCTGGTATTTAGGTATAAGCCTTACAGAATGTTTTGAGATTCATTGATTCAAAAGGCTGGTCTTTTTTTTTTTTTTTTTTTTTTTTCCTTGAATATGAACATACACAACAGCAAAGACTAAATCCCCAAACCTTGAACTGCAGGCATAACCTTTTTGAAAAACACAAAACTTAATCCTGCTTGCCTTTCCCTTGTTTCACAAGGGTGTTCTCTTAAACAGGACACAACTGTAAAGTAAGAATAAAGGACACCAGGTGTGGTTTCAAATGGTATCTTCACATTTTAAAAGAGTTTTGAAGGATATCATGTGCCAGGAAAAGAGATGTAAATCTTTCCCCTGGCTGTAGATGACAGATCCCTTTCTGAGCAATATGTCAGTGTCTATACCAGTGACATGCAGCCAGCCATCCTTCTACCAAGGATTTCTAGGCTTTTCTTTTTTTTTTTAGGCACAAGTGAATCATGGCAGCACAAAGGTTAAACAAAGCATTTTTAAGTCTTCCTCCACAAACACTATGCAGTGCTAGTGCCCTTTTGAAATAATAACAATTTATGTTATTTCTTGCCAGAAATCCCCACTTCGTGTTTTTTTTAGGTCTGGTGCTAGCATTTTTTGCACCTTTCCATTCTCTTTCATGATCCCCAGACTCCATGTTTCAGTCCTACTGGTCTTGCAATACGATCACTCCTGTGTTACAGTAAACACATGCACTGTTTTGTCCAAAGTCTTCCAGATTCTTGCAGTCTCAAGAATACAAAGATGGCCTCAGGAAAGAAATCATAAATAGGTGCATATTTTGCACTTGTGACTGTATACTTTAATCTAATTGAGCATTCATGGAAAAAAAAAATCTGCTTTATTACTTACTATAAATCCAAGATAATTCCATTTAATGTTCCTTTAACTGACAAAAAAGGATAAACATAGCTAACTATAAATATGACATAAATAAAATCTAGCATTCCTTCCATTCCCCACCCACTGTCCCAGTTGGCTATTTTATCATATCACTCGATATAAAATTTAACAGTATGGTATATAAATGATCCTTTTTTATTCTTTTGCATAATAATTGGCTGGTTTCCAGTGATAAAGAATAGTAAAGCTACAATTTATTCCAAATCATAAACATATTTGTTTTATATGTGCTTCTTTGCTTTTATTGTGGAGAGAACAATACAGTGGCCAACAGAGAGCTACATCAGCAGATTGCAATAGTTTTTTGAAAAGAGCTAGAGCCACTTGAATTCAGTCTGAATTTAGCTGACTTGGTGTCTTACTTCTTGGGTCGGGGAACTAGAGGAGCTGCTAAAATGGTGACACAAATTGATGTTAATAAATTAGTACACTCATAAAAGGAGACTCCTAATTTTAGTGCTAACAGCACACCATTATATGCAGCATAATGTAGTTTAAAAGGCACACTGATAAGTGGCTGTATTCAAATCTGTTTCTGTGCCCTTTTGTGTTCTTATCTACCCTGGTCCAGCAGACAATCCAGCTTTTCACTAACCTTTGGCATTCCACCATCAGCAATAACCCGTGCTCTCCTTTATATCCCCATAGCTTCTGTAATGAGCATCACCTGTGGTATGCTCCATTTGGAGCTGCAGCATCAGCAAACCCCACCTGCCCTGGTGCCTGCTGGTGGAAAAAGCTCCGTGGCTCTGGGCTTGTGGGAACCTGTCTGTGTTCCCTAAAGCAACGCCAGAGAAATGGCTAAATACCTATCATCTCCAACGAGCTGAACTTTAGCCTCTAATCCTTGTAATTGTTGCCTTAGTAAAAGGAAATAATCAAACAGGGTCCTGAACTGACACAGAGTGTCTGGGCTACTTCTAGCAAAATTGTAAGGCTGCTTCCCTTTGTGGTAAATTCTTTATTTGAATCAAATAGATTACTGTGGCAGCATCTCAGTTTTCTAATAATTTATTTCCTTGATGTGCTAATTTTTAAGGGTTTTTCTTTGTAATCATAAGTATTTTTAAATTTCTTGTACATTTTGAATGTATTTATACTGAAATATGGAGGCATTTTCCCCTTAGAAATTTATATATATTTATCAATAGATATGAATAAATATTCATTCAGATGCAAATATCTTTGCATTCTAGTAGCTTCACAAGGAAATAAGTGGGCTTATAATATTTCAAAACAATAGCTGTAACAGTTAATAATGAATGGCACATTGAAATGGATAGGTTTTGCAGAGCTATAGGCAGAATACCAAAAACAGAAATACGTACAGAAATGTCATTTCAGTTGTCTGAACTGAGTGCTTCTCAGTCCTTCTTTCCTTTTTTTCTTGTTTTGTTTTGTTTGGGTTTGTTTTTCAGAAGGCAAATTGAGCTGAGAATTTTAATAAATTTATTTTCTTAAAGTAAAGGTCAGTTTAGCATCAAGGCTGTTATACTCAGTTATAAACTTAGAGAGATGGTGTCAGGGTTTCCAACATGAAGGCACACATTCTTCTGAAAACAGAGAAGCCTCGCAAAATAAAAGCTTTTTGTTGCTAGATTGATATGTTGAATGAAGTAGAATTGAAGTGAAGAAACGTCCCAAACTAAAGCCAATGTTTCTAGTAGTAGAAATACAGGAAGATTACCAGGGATACAGAACAAAAATCTTTTGTCTCACAACACAATTTACAATAAAGCAGGTAATATTATTTTCTCTTTCAAAAGTTCACTGAGACAGACAGCAAAGAAATAATGTATTTTGAACTGTCAGATATACTTACCATATTTTAGCATTTCATTTATGTATGTCTGACATCTGATTTTGCTCTGGACTTTCCCAAAGAAATATATGTATAGTTTCAAAATATTGCTTTTTAAAAAGAGAAAAACATTCAGTTATGTGATGAATCAGCAGATAATATAGACAGAATATTCTGACTCTTGAAATTGAGTGACTGATAATACTCCATAAATTCTGACCCTGCTTTGCATGTCCTTTATTTCTTATCGGAGGAAGGGAGCAAGCCAACGTGTTGCAAGTATCACATTAACATTAATCTATTGATTGCAATTTTTTTCTATTCATAGCAAGACATGTATATTGAGGAAAAAAACATATGAGAAGGAACTCTGTGAACATGATAATCTAAAATCTTTTACTAACTAAAGGAACTTGCTACTTTGCAACTTGGATTCCTGGACATTACTCAGATGAGAACATAAAAAATAATACCAGGATTAATATGCCACCCACCTGTGTTGAGGATTAATATGGCAATGGTTTTGTTCCCCCATACTGGCACAAACTAATTCTGCCTAGCAGGAAAATAGACCTCTCTTAGCTAATGTGCTCATCAGCAAAGCAATTTATATTGCTTTAGACTTTGCCCCTGTCTTGCAACTACAGGAGTTGGGGCTCCTAATGATTTCACAGACATTAAAAAAAAAAAAAAGGCCTTGAGTTAAATCACTTTATTTTCTCATCTTTTAAAACCACCTGACAGTTTTTGAAAATGTGCAGGAGGGCTATAAAAAGACACCCATAAAATTCAGCTGTGTTGCATCACAAGGCCAGCAGCATCGCTATAGTGCAAGGAGATATCCATGTACCATGCCTATCTCAGAAAAATCTCTGAAACATAAGAAAAATATGGGTTGTCTAGAAAAGAAAGGCAACGACAAAGAAAATATGTAGGGACAAGTCAACAGTCCAGTACTGTTGTAAATTACTCTGGCTGTCTCACAGTCAGTGATGTTATGTGACTTAGCCTAAGTACTTTGCTCAAAATAAGCAGAATGCTTTGGATTTTATAGCAATTGCAGTTGCTACAATTTAATTGCTATGGTTTAACTCCTCTTTTTTCAGGTGGGGTCTTGTGGACATCAGAGGCAATCGCATGTGGGCAAATGCAGCCACAGAGAAGCCGTGACAGGATGAGAGTTGAAGTGAGATTCAGAGCCTATTGATTTCAACCGCTTTCCTGTTCCTGGTTAAAATTCAAGATTACAGTTTTTGGATTGGCTCCTCTGCCCTTCAAGATGAATGAGAGCTGTTTACCCAGACCACATATGCAGTCACAGTCGGTCGCCAAATGCTGCCTGCAGCCGAAGAGCAGCAGTGATGGGTGAAGCTGGGCACCCACTGGAGCTCCCTGGAGAAGCAGGCAACACTGAGGTGGGTGCAAGGGCTTGTGATAAACAGAGCAGGAGGTGGGTTCGTAAACTGTTAGGGGAGTTTTCTTCTCTCATTGGTTAGCAGAACAGAAATTTGTTGCTTTCGTAAAGATCTACTTCCCCAGGCCTTAATGATTCGTTAGGAGCGTCCTTCTTATACACGGGATTTCTTCTGAGGAAGAACAAGAGTAGAAGGAGCAGGAAAGTGTTGGATAAGCTGGGGGTGTGCAAAACTTGCAGGGTTCCAGTGTTGTTGTTATTTTAATTATTCAAATAAACAAGAGACATAAATTATCTTGACAGTGCCTGCTGGCCACCTGCCTAGCCAAATGTTGGAGAAAATACGTATGATACACAAGGAAGAAATATGGTTGAAAATGGCGTTATACTCTCTAGTAAGCCTTAACTGCTATTAGTGTTCAATTAGTAATTAGAAAGAGATTTCCACCTAAACTGTTGAGTGGAATTTTGAAATAGTGACCGTACTATCTAAGGATAGTTAAGGGATTATTCTGAATATAATCTTGGCCTCATTAAAGGCAGTGGGAATACTTCTTCCCTCACTGGTTATTGTTTTGAAAGAAGCAAAATAAAATATGCTTAGTAAGTTCAATGAAGATTTGTTGGAAGTACTTCTATCCTTAATTAATAAAATAATTTCATTAGTACAACAAAGCCATTCAGTGAAAAATTAACAATAGATTTCAAGCTCATAATTTTGCAGTTGTTAAATATTTTTTTTGTTTTCACCACTTCATTATATATATTGACTGAAAATAATGAACAGCTTTGTTAATTCTAACAAGCCCCCACCCCCTGGTTTCTTGAACACTTTCTTGCTTGCATCAGTGTGTCAGTCATCCAGTACGCTCTCACTGACCAGGGAACAAGTCCCTTCTAGAAGTGGTGCTTGCTTGTCCTCTTATTCTCTTTCAGCTCACAAAACTGCCCGCTCATGCTGGAAAAATGGAAAATTTCTGTGGTACAGCTTAAACAACAGTGCCATATAGTAAAAAAACCAACAACATGGCCTTCAGCCACAATAGGTTTCTGTTGAGTTGAGTAGCCTGACACATGTTGATGGTTTTCAGCCAAATAAGTAGTGGCATGTCTTCTGAAAAGGGGAAATCTTTATTGATATTTATCATAAAAATATAAGGACTTTGTCTGTCTTAGCAACTCTGGAATGAGAAAGAAAATGAGGCCAGGGTGGAGGAGAGGAGAGAAGCTTTAAGGGAAAATGCTTTAAAGACTTAAATTAATTCCATATCCATTAAATAGCAAAGATTTAACCGTGAGCATATATTTACTTATTAGAGATGGATGGGAGCAAAAAATAAGCTGAGGTGGTGTTAGAATAAGCTGCCCAGAACTAAATAGCTTTTGAACCTCTCTTTTTAAATATTAAAATTCCTCTCAGTTGTATTTGAAGCATTTAATGAGAAAAAAATGTAGTCTATTCCAATCTTTTCCCCAGCTGGGCTACAAATTTGCTTACAACCTTACTGTTATCATGAAGTTAATAATCATAGTGACAGCAGAGAACAGTTGGAGTGTGTGAGACTTTCATTTCTGCTAGATTCAGACTCCCACTAATGACTTCGATCAGCTCTTTTCTTCCCCCCTCTTCTTCTGGAGTTATGTCAGATGCACGCCACCTCTCAGAGCGCATTAAGCGTAATGTGGGATTCGAGAGAGTGTAGAGTGCTGCCCAATGTCAAAGCTCTTTAGAAGAGGAGTTGTTCAAATTAAACTCTTACATTAACTGTTTGGTGGAATAAAACTAAAACCTAGAAAACGAGAGCAAGAACCTGGCTGGTTTCTTCCCGGGGGCTTTACCAGCTAGGTGTCTGCATGCAGCTGTTGGATGCGGCAGGTGCCTGACAGCAATGTGAGCAAGATTTGGGGCTTCTGACTCAGAGAACACTTCAGAGAACTCTCTGATCCCACTTGGCTTCACAACACATTTGATCAAACCAATTTCATGAAAACCCATAAATAAATTGGAAAATAAAAGAAAGACAGGCTGGAGCCAAGCTGACCTCCTTCAATCACCTAGTAAAGTATACATGACTGGTGTTCAAAAGGTTTTACTCCCTAACCCTGTAGCTGCTAACCCTTTCATATCACAAGGAAAGTGACATTTTTGGCAATGTAGAAAAATCTATAGTCTTTCATGTATGAAACGGAAATACTGCATATTGCAAAAAAACCCAAACAAGCAACCAGCAAAAACAACCTGACATGTTCATGATTATACCAGTTATTTTTTTCTCACTTAGGGGAAATGTTATTATAACATTCAAGCGAATGTATTCTTTGTCTCATTCAGAAGCCAGCTCAGCTGATAGCACACTAAAATTAAAGCTTTTTTCCAGGATTATGACATAGTAAATACAGCAGTTAGGAGCAGACCAAAGGTATCCAACCCAGTATCTAGCCTCTGACAGCGTGTTAAGTCCCGGTCTGATTTTTGGTCCGGGAGAGGGTTTGTAATGATTCTGAGGGTGAAATTAAGACACAAACGAGGTCAGATACCGTTTACTATAGCTTTACTATTGTTACCTAAAAATGACGCTAGTTGGCAATAGAGAAAAGGCAGAGGTATCGGAAAGGGGGAAAAGAGAAGCAGAAGCAGTATTATGGAGCACAGCAAGAATATATCACCACAGTCAATCCACACAATGGCTCGATGATCCTCTGGAATTCAACAGCGGCCCATTGATCCGCAATTCTCAGGCCTTTGCAATGGTGAGGGTCAATGACAATGAGAGGTCCCAACTGCAGTGGGGTACAACAGTAATTTATAGTCCCTGTTGACTAGTAGTTTGACCAATCAATGTGACAGTGACCTGTGCTCATCCAATCATTGTCCAACACTACTGTGGCATGAGCCCCCTCGCCTCTGCCTCAAGAGCAGTGCTGGGCCTTACAAGGCAGGCAAGTTTTTGGGGTAAACAATGTATAGTTGTTTTGAGAACCAAGGGCATATATCCTTTGTTATCATGTACACTGGCAACAGAAATCTTGCAGCAAGTGAGCTTTGAGGCATCTTGTCTTTCTGTCGGTTTCTCACATAGGGGCATATTATTAGTGTTTTGGGAAAGAATTTAAGAAAGAGGAAAAATGTGCGGTAATCTTTCTCCAGTGTAGTCTCCAAATACTGTAATCTGTCATTAGTCAGCAAGTAAACTAGCTTGTGATTTGATGAACCAGAAGTTTCAATTACATTACTGTGTTTCAGATATTCATGGATCTTTCCTTCATGATGTTATCTCATCTCTTATTCGATCATTTATATACTGAGAAGATTAAAAAAATGTTACTGCAATGAGTTCCATCATTTAATTATAGCATGAGTAGTACTTTCTTTCACTGAGTGCCCTCTCAGTCTCCTTACAGTGAATGTTCTCTTCTTTCCTTTCTCCATGGCATTCATGATTCTGCAGCCATTATTTTATTTTTTTTATTTTATTTTATTTATTTTAATGTATGCCCTTTTACTTCTCTCACTTCTAAACTGTAGATTTATAGTTGACTTAAATTCCCCCCCGGAAAAGAAATCATGGTGATCATCCTTTCTGCCTCTTCCCTGTACCTTGTCTCATATTTAATTGTGAACTTTGAAATGACATGACCAGGTTTGCACATGGCAGTCAAAACATGGACAGTCTTTCCTGGAAGATACATATAGAAAGTCCAGTCCATTGCAGAGAATGACTTCTCAGACTACTATTCTAATAGCAAATACGTGGTAGGGGAACAAGATGAGGCGTCAGTTGAAGGTGAATCCTTCAAATTTTTGTTTTGAATGCTTGATTTTACAACCCTAGTAATATTTTTCTAACATACATTTTCATACTTACCAGAGGTGATCATGACTTTTTTTACAAGAGATGTCCCAATTCACTGGAAGTGTAATAAAAGGTTTTATAATCAGATTTTAAAAGCACCATTTCAGATCATTTCAACAAAAGCATTATTCTGAATTGGGGGCTTAAAGAAAATGTGAGATGAGTAGGTTCCAACTGGAAGACAGATTTCAATTTTGCAGGAAATTAATTTCTCTGGAATTCTGAATATTTGTGTTAAATATGAGCGTTTATCTTGAACATAGACAAAAGCAGAAGAAAGAATAATATCAATAAACTTGTAAAATCCATTATTCAGAAATCAGGAAACATCAAAATCAAAACTGTGTCTTGTTTGCTCTTCTATGTCCTTAGTAATATATTAATATTTAATTCCATGAACTTATTGAGTATATCCATAGGAACTTTTCTTTATTCAGTGTACAGAATTATCAGCACTCCCTTACCGATTCAATATTTTGTTTCATCTTCTATGGTCAATACAAGGTTATAGGCTTTACTTAATCACAGTCTGTTAAAACTCTGTTCCAAAGCCAAGATTATTAATTTCTGATGGCCTTTTCTCTCATATCACTGTTCTAATGTTTTAGAGACATTAATGAATGTATCTTTCCTGTTCAGTGACCGAGGGACATTGGGAGCTGGCTGACAGAGACAAAATTTTAAAGTGTACACTCACTTTTGGGCTCAACTTCAGATGTGCAGCTGGATTTTCAGAGTACTTACTGCTATTGTGGGTGTTAATGCAAGGAAAACATTGATTCATTTGCAACCGTAGGGCTCAAACATTTTGACGATCAGCCTCCACCTCCAAGAAGAAATGTCCAGCTATCCCCAATCAGCTGTTTGCTTAGTGTATATAAGAACTCGGAGGCATGTGCAGGCAGGGCAGCCATGTCCTGGACATCGTATTCTTCTACACCTTGAATGCTAGACTCACTTTCCCTCTACTGCAAAAGGTTTACAGAAAGGCTTTTGATGCATTCCCAGAACAGGTGTGGCCCACTAGTCTGAGAGCTTCTTCCCTGCTCTGCAATATTTGACTTTCCAGGTATTTTAGTTAACTGGAATCGTGTTTGCATTTACTAATGTTTTTGATTTGTGTGAAATGTTGTTGAATTGTAGAAGAAAAGCAAATGAGAAATCCAATAGTTAGTGGCCCTCCTTTCCAGATTTCATAAAACTGCTCTAAATAATGCAGGTGTCATTGCTGTTCAAAGAATGGTCACTGAGTTTTTCAGGTGGGTGAAATATTACCTATTTATTTCCTTGGCTTTGTTGTAGAAATGGTAGAGGTGTTTTCTGAAAGAATTCAACTAGAATGGAAGAAAACCTCTCATATTTATTGTTTAAAGTTCAGCTAAATTACATGCTACTCAAATAGGTTTTACAATGGAAAATGAGAGAAAGCTTGAGTAATAAGCAGTACTAACATGCTTGGCAATGACAAATCATTAGCATATCATATGACTTTCTCTGGATGATGAATCCATTTTCCTGTAAAAACTGGAAAACATGTCCTATTGAAACATTTAATTCAAAAAAAAGAGCTTCAAAATTTTCTGCTTCCTGTAGGCATTAGAACTTTCCCTTGAGCTTATGTGAGGTGCGTTATGTAAATTTATTTGTTTGTAGCTATATTTTTCTCCTTATATTCTGTCTAAAGAATCTAAATTACAAGTTGTAATTAATACATTATTACTACATTATGTGCAGAAAGTCTATATAAAAAATTAATATATTTTGGATGTGTCTTTTTTGTTTAAAGCATTTCACCTAAGCCTACCGAATTTCCTCAGGCCATCACTTGTCTTTGCCAAGGAACAGTGCTTTTGCTTCTTGTGGAAAAGTGTGTAATTAATAGTAATATCCCCTTTTTTACGACATTTGTTGCTGAGTTTTATGATAAGAACTGTGACAGCTTTAGCAGAGCAATTGTTGATTTAATGAATTTGAGTTTAAACACTGACTTATATTAAAACATAAATGTTTTAATCGATTGCTATAGAATGATTTAGGCAATAGTAGTTTTCACAGGTAAACTGCAGAGTCACCTAGCATTCACAGAGATTAACCATGAACTGACCCAACTTGCTTTCAAATGCTTACAATTAAGTATGTCATCAGAAATAAGACTATGACACATCTACAATAGCCTCTTCTCCTGTAAAAATACCAGTACTCAAGCGGAAAAGATCTTCCCCCTTCTTCATTTGTTGGGCACCCCCTCTTTATCAGGTATCACATTAAGCGTGGCCACTGTGAGTGCAAAACCAACACACTGCATTTTCACAACTCCAGGGTAGGGCTGTCTACTTTTCCACCAGCAGAGAATTCCCCTGGCTCTTCTGCCCACCGCATTGTCCTGCTGCTTCGTTTGCTCTATTGTTTTTTCCTGCGGAGTGATACATTGCTGTACCTTCGCTTGCTGCAGCTGAAGTAGAGCCATCCATCATCCCAATCACTAGAACTAAGGACCTTATGGACTAGGAGTAAATTATGTAGCTTTGGGGGGCCAGAGAGAAAAAGAGTGAGAGGTTTTTTGTTTGGCTTCTGGGTTTTATTCTCTGCTTGAACCTGCTATTTTACATTACTGTTTCCTTTTATATAATATTTCTGCCTTGCTTGGGATCATGACAAGGTAAATGCAGCAGAAGTGGTTTCATTATTTCCAGAATGTAAATTTAATCAATACAAATGCAGTTAGCAACTCCATAGCTGACTCGACTGTTGCTTGGATCTGAATTTGAGTTTCATTTGTGGCTTTTGTTTCAACTTTAATGTAATGCAGACACAGTCTTCACTAAAATAAATGTCCGGTAAACTGTAAAATAATGCTGTATAGGTGTTGAGTCCAATTTACTGCTACAGGCAAGCTGCTCTTCCTATTCAGATAAAATAAGATCCAAGTGAGACTCCTGGTTTTAATTTTAAAGAATACGAATTATTAAAACCTGAAACTTTGCCCTCAAACTAAGTCATATTTTGGCACCTAAAATTAAGTCAGAAACTAAACCAGAGCCCAAAATCTCAGCAGCATATCCTGTCCAACTAGGATGACTGAAAACAAAGGAGATGAGTAGGCTTAATTTTCACTCCTCGGATTTGCTGAGTATCTTTTCCTTCTGGAGTATTATGTTATCTCTCCTGTCTCACTTTAAGCTTCTGGCCACCTGTGGTAGGGTATGGAAGAGGTACAAGTGACTGTTTCCCTGGGGTCGACACCAGGTACCTCTATGAGCAAATCATGTATATTCCTGTCCTCTGCAGATCACATAACCTGAATTAATGCTGCAGGCTGAGATGAGGGCTTAAGTTAACAACAGCATGCCGTGCTGCCTTCCCAGGCTTCACACCCCACTCCCCAACTTGTCATCTCTCTGACAGTAGACCTGAAAAATACTGTTTACCCTTCAAAAATTTTCAAGGCAAAATTTAAAGGCATTTTTCCAATTACCGTTAAGCTTCAAGCTTATATCAAATAAGTTGCTCATAAGGATCCAAGAGCTAAACTACAAAGAGCGCTGCAAGATTTGGGCATTAAGGTATGGATTTTTACTTCTAGCAAGGCCACCCTAGGTTTGATATCCAAGTTGTGCTTCAGATTGCCTCTTGATGTTCAGGGCATATCTGAAATGACTGAACAAAGGAATAATGAAACAGCAGTTTAATGATAGAAGCGCCTTGTTTTTCATACTCTTGTCATGGAAATTGTGTGCAAAAATAAATTTGAGCAAGCTTTGTTGTTATAGTTAGTGAAACAATCAAAGATGCTCATATAATCTCTTTGATAATTAACTGACAAGTTTTAATGGCACCATTGAATCACAGAACAATGACAGATCCTTTCTAGTGTTTCAAAGTAAAATGAATTTGCTCTGCATTTGGTAAGCTTACTTGGAATATCAATTTCAAAATATGCTCACAGCACTGTTTTGTAAGACTACCAACTTTCAGCTGCCCCTTTCAGGAGAAATACTATAAGGAGCTGTCCTGCCACCAGAAGTGATTTAAGCTTAGATGCTTCTGGCAAAGACTTGACCAAAAATTGCCTTCTCTGTCTCTTAAAGTCTATTATGTTGTGGAATGAAGCTGATGAACTGGGCCCTGGTGGGCTACGAGGCAATCACACCTCCAAACTGAAGTTTGGCATAACATTCGAGGAATCACCTGTGCATCTTGTTAACACTAAATGCTAAGTACCAGCATATTTACCTGAAAATTTACTTTCTTATTTGTCAAGGGAAGTGATATTCTCTGGGGCTCCATACAGCTTATCAAACCAACAGGACCATGAAATTGGCATTAATTTATTTTTTGCTAGAGTAGTGTAAAAAATGACATGTACAATGCAAGTTTTTTTTAAATTCCACTGTGAGACTAGGATCTTTACGTGGGGAAATTCCTTTTTTCTAGTAGTGATAAATTACACCTTTTCTCAAATTCATTATGGTTGACATACCATAATGAGCCATATTTGCTCCAGTAAGGTATGTTATAGATAACCCACAGAATAAGACCTAGTGCCTCTCTAATGCTTATAGCTCCAAGGCTGTGTATAAGGTTAGAGTATTGCCCTATTTAATAAAACTAAGTACATCTAATTTTGTAATGAATGTTATGTCTGTTGCTGATTAATGAAAGAAAAGCCGGTAAAGTGAGATATGAGAGGCATGCTCTGTGTTTAGTGCCAGGCTAGATGCAGTGGGGTGTTTACTCGCAGGCAGATGGCATGTATGTGTGGGGTTGTAATATAAAATGACCAAGAATTTCACATGGTGACCATCAATGTGTGTTTATTATACATTTTCTTATAGCAGACCAAACTATATGGCATCAGTTCAGATGTATCAGATGAGTTTGAGCCAAAAATATTTACTTTAAATCAAACTATTGAGAATTTTTTTTTTTGGTAACACAAATTCATGGGTATAATTTCTGGACAGAAATCCCTAAAGCCATTTCACACACACAACTGAACAGGCAGTCATCAGACTGGTTTACTGCTATTCTGGACTGGATTTGGGTAGTGTAAGCTACCATGAAATGCAGTTTCATTGGATTCACTAGTCATCACATTTCCCCTTCAGTTGTCAAAGGTAGATGCTTCCATTTCCTCTGCCTGTTCCTTGATGCCAGAAATTATTTTTCTTTTGTTTTACAGAGATTACTGGCTCTATATTTCCTTTCTTTACCTAATAAGGGTGGTTTTTTTCCTGACAAAGTGTTTGTTTTGCATACTCATTTCTTTGCAGTATCTTGCATATGTACTTTGTACTGAAAATGGAATAATTACATCTATTTCTGTTCCAGCTCTGCTGTTCTTGAACTCATTCTGTTGCTGAGTTGACCTGACATTCTTAGCTAAGTAACGCATGCTATTAGCAATTCTAATGTGCTTCATTTGAAACCCATACATAGAAGGAAAAAGTTTTAAAAATATAAGGAAGAGTAAAATACTGATCCCTGTTGGATAATCACTTTCAAAACAGAGAGATCATCATCATAGTCAGTCTTCTTATTCTGGAAATCACTTTGCTTGGAAGAACAAAAGGATTGGAAGAAACAAGAGATATTTAGCTTTTCTTCTTTGTTTTCACACTTTTTAAAAATTATTGTTACCTCAATGTTCCAGTTCCATACTCAGCACTCAATTATTTCTCTTTCTCATGAATTGTCCTGTGATGCTTATTTTACCCTTAAAATCTCAGCTCCTGAAGTTAGGTTATTGTGTGAAGCACTCAAACCCCTTTTCTCTTTTTCATTTTCCTCCTTCTTTTTCTTTTTCTTTCTTAAGCAAGTTTACAACTCTCCCAGGTTGTTATAAAAAGCTTTAAAATAATGAAGTTTTATGCTTCCAGCACTATAACTCAATATTTTCAGGTTTTAAAATATGATTTTAAACCCAAACCATAATTTAGGGGGCTAACTTCTGACTTGATAACCCCTAAAACCTATTCAATATTTATTGTCTTTCTATGTGATGCTTTGAATATTTTAAAATTTTTAAAACTTAGCATGTCTCTTTTCACTGTGAATGGCTGAACCATAGAAGCTGTCATCATCAGTACCAAAAGCACAGGGGCTATTATGCCACTTCTGATTACAGGTGTGGCAATAAGCACAAAGAAGGAGACTGGGGAACTTGAGGGATCCTTTGGCATGACTTTCTGTTGACTCAGCTGGAAGTTCCTGCAAGCATTCAAGAAAATAAAATTTTATTCACATCTAAAAAGAGATTTTTATGGAGTGAGTAATTCTATGCTGTTTTCACCTCTCCTGTCTAAAATCTGGGCCAATGGGATGCCAGGTGATCAGACAATCTTGCCAATGTGTGGAAAAGGAAAAAAAGAGGGATGTTTTATATCTCTGAATCTTTCAAAGTGTATAAAATATTCTATTTTTCTATTTTAGATCTGCCACTGATTACTGATTCAAAATTACATATTTTACTTACATGAAATTCTGACAAGACTCCTTTATGACAGAAGTGTTTAGGTATTACATGAATTTTTTTGTTTGCAACCCTTTTCTGAAGAATCCAGGCTACAAAATCGACATTTTAAGTCATACGAAGTAGGAAAGCACTCTCTGATAGTGTTCTTCTAGAAGAACTGAGTGAGCAGGACTGTTTTTATGAGGAAGTATTTAGGTAAATGAACGCATTGTGCTTCTCTGTTGTATTTAATGTATAGAAAGGGAGGATATAACAGTAGAATTTTTTATGCCACTTTTTCTCCAAAAACATATAGGTGTGTTTAGAGCATATAAATCTTTCTTTTGATCTCTGCTGCTTTCAGGAACCCCACTGATATAGCTCCTGGTGCCTCATAATCTTTCATGCTTCCATCTTCAAATAGCTCCGTTTCACTTCTCCTTCCCCCAGCAAGGTAGGCATTTATTGTTCCATTTTAAGTATGGGGAACTGAGGTTAGATTTCAACAGCCTTGATTCCCAGGAACAAAAAAGAACAGCCTGGAGGGAAGAATCCCAGGTTAGATTATTTTAGCTTAAATACAAACAGAACAAATGAAAAACATGGTACTGGGGATATGTCTTTGCCTCTTTCCATCTAGCAGGTGTTTTCAATATGTGGAGCACAATTTCAACACTAGTTCCAAGCTCCCAAAAAATCTCAGGAGTGAACAGAAATTGATTTTTCTTATGGGTCAGTGTCGTGGTTTGGGACGGGTTGGCCAATGGCAAGAGGACAGATGCTCTTCTCCACCTCTCATGCCAAGGAGAGAAAGAAAACAGAGGTATGAGTTTAGGAAAAAACTAAACTACTTTAATGAAATATTAATAATAAAATAAAAAGGAAACAATGAAATAAATACAATGTATATAAATATACATACAAAACCATATCAAGCTCCCAGGGACACGTCACTGGCAGGCACTGGGAAAGTTGTAGACTAGTCTCAGTGATGAGTGGGAACTGGATTCGGGAACACACTTATAGGGATTGTAGGCAGATGAATTGACAGCATGTTCCTCAGCCATCAGTCATCAAAGAGAGAGAGTCATTGAAAAACCAGCCACTAAAGAAGAGCTAGCAAAGAGGAGCAAACCTGACCTTTTCTGTCCCTATACTTTTATACTGAGCGTGGCAGATGGGATGGAACACCCTATTGGTCAGTTTTGGATCACCTGACCTGTCCATGCCTCTTCACAGGTGCAACCCCTCCATGGTGGTAAACAACCAAGTCAGCTGACCCTGGTTGCCACTGCAACAAGTATAAGTAAGCGCTTGTCTCGCCAAAGAGGCAGTTGGCCTCGTTCCACTTATAGTTAAGTGCTGGGCTGCTGCAGAAGAGTACAGAAAAAAACTGATCTGGGACAAAGGGAGGAATGTGTAGGAAAGAGAGAGGCTTAGAGACCGAGTCTGGCTGCTGCCATCCCTACTGTGGGACTAGGGAGGATCTCTGGAGTCAGTGATCCAGCTGCTTCAATGGGTTGCCTTCCTGCAAACATGGATCCTCTGTCTTTCATCTGCCGCTACTCTCCTGGCTCTAGGTGACAGAGCAGTGCCCATTACTCTTCTCCAGAGTAGTTTTACTGGCATAAGCATCTGCCTAATTTGCCTTTCCCACAGCTGGCTTGAACAGTTTACAAGGGAAATTGTTTTGTGAACACATCAGGATCTCATGGAACAATTCCCATATTCATATAGCATCTCTGGGACAACTCCAGCCATTGTTTCAAGGCAACTTCATATTAGGAGATGTTTAATGTGTTTTAGCTCTTTTTAATGTGATTTGGCAGCTGGGCAGAAGAACAACAAATCAGACAACGTGCCATCAACCAATACACTGCATGCCAGGATTTGGAAGTCTTGGCTGTGTGGCACCTTTTGTTTCACACTTCCACCTTACAGCTTTGGTGAGCTCTGCCTGGCCTGGCCCCTCTCGCCCTCCTGGCAGTACCACAGCCTCTACTTTCCAAGATGAAGAGGCCAACAGGACTTGGGTGTGTTGGTGCTAGCCAGTGCCCCTGGGACCCTACGCCGTTACAGCTGAGTTCAGGCCATGTGTTTCTAGGTTTACAAGCCCATGCCTTGATGTCCTCACAGGGAAAGTGTAAGTATTCATGTTGGCTCATGTAGTTAAAGCATGTTGTGCAATTTACAGATAGTAATTTCTATTTGGTTTTGGCTGGTATGATATCCAGCACTGTCTTGCTGTTATTTTCCCTACAATGGCAGATCAGAAGAGGGCTCAAGAGCCAGGTGCTCAGCTGGGACAAATCAGCATTGATGTGTTTATGTCAGTGAAGAGTTACTGTTTTACCATAGCTACAACATATCCTTTTCTGAAAATGTTTGCTATTGTTAGTACCCACATTGGTGACAACAGGGTAACTGCACATTGTTACTCACACAGTTCCTTGCTTGCGTTTATTATATCCTTTCCCCTTCCCACACCCTGCTCCTGCTGTTTGGCTGACATTATTTATACAGCTCAGTAATGTTTTTCAACAAATCTGTCTTTCCCAAACGTTAATTCAAGTTTGCTTGAATTTTATGAGATCGACTTGGAAATGTTCTATAAAATTCTGACTTGCAACTCTGTCTAGACCTCTGCTAAACCTCCAGGGCACTGGGGATGACAAGTGACAGCTTTTAAGATGAACTTTTTTCTGAAGAAGGAGGTGTTAAATCCTCCTAAGGAAACCTTTATGAATCCAAAATGGTAATGTATTTCCTTAAACTGTTTGATCTAGAAGCTTTTCTGGGTTCCTGTTCACTGCAGGAAAGGTTTTGCCTCACACGTATTTAAGCTTTCATTTTTTGCTCATGTTTTCTTGCATTTTTGACAGTAATAGCTTTGAAATGTGCGAAGATAACTAACTGCTCAGAGCTCTAACTGCATACTCGGGGTCTAAAGTACATGTTATTTAAAAGTTTGCCTGTTTGCTGGAGGAGAGTACTTTTTTTTTCCGTCTGACTTAATTAATTCTTCCAAGAAGCAGTGCTGGCAGGGCAGGAAGACCTTTTAGCTGGCTGAACTGCAGTTTAGGTGGTTTAATAATTTCAGCATGACAATGCATGAGGTGTAAATGCCCCGTTGGTTTGATTGTTTTGTCCATTATGTTATCCCCAAAATACGTTATCCAAAGTAATTTTTCTGTAAGCTATGAAGAGGCTATTCTGTAACATCCTGTGCTATGAAAGAAAGGTATAGTGGGATGAATTCAGGCTCAGCAAAACTTTCTGTGTCTATCAAGAGCAAGATAGTGTGGATCAGCTCAAGCTGGGCTGCTTTGCAGCGCCTGCAGGACTTCTGGGGGGTGTCCCTGCTTGCCTTGATGCTACCTGGGTTTGAGGCAGCAGCTCCCTAGAAGAAGCAGCTGGATGCTGATGTTAAAAACAAAGCAGTGGCAGCATGGCATGCCACTGCACAAAGGGCACCCACCTGAGCAGTGTAGAGCACTACTCTGATTTGCACTTGTTACTCTATATTAGTTAGCACTGCTCAGCTTTCCTTCTGAACGAGGCTAGGAAAAAACTAGTGCTTTATTTCCCCCCTTCCCCCAGATAAAATGTTTCTTTTGAAAAAATTCAGGGGTCCCTATGTTTTGCAGCAATAAATACTTTACTATGTCCAAGTTGCCTACCCTGTGTACGTGTAGAACACTTGCTGGACTTCAGCTCGTGATAATGTATCAGGATTGCTTTTCTGTTGCACATCCTTGAGACTCTCACACCTCATATATTTTCCAGCCAGAAATAAATGCACACAAAAAGTGCACGCACGCTATGAGTCTGATGTGTTCAGGATGTGCCAGAACTTCTGCACAAGCTACACAGGTGACAACAGCGTGTGTAGTAAGTCAGATACATTCTGGATGTATTGGATTTACTGTGCATACACAAATTGTCTCCACAGTGCACGTAAAAGCTGGATGATCTGTCACAGATGAATCATAGTCACTACACATGCACTGCTGCGTTGAGATCTGGCTAGCTGTCAGCTCCCTCTGAGCTCATGCTTCTGGGAACCACTGGTCTAAATAGATGGATGGAAAGTGCCACCAGGGGAGCAGCGGCTTGGAGCATGGGCTCAGAGGCTGAGAGGATTACCAGAGCCATAGTAGGGACCAACAAAAAGTCTCAGCTTCCTCAATTCTGGTTAAATATCCTATCCATTGGATTATCTTGTCAGGGTACATAATTTCACGGTCTTTTGGTGTGTATTCTAAAATATCCAGTTTAAAAATAAATCAATGCATATGGGGGAAAATGCCACATACTAAAGTTGTCATAAGAGAAATCAAAAGTCAGCAGCTCCTGTGATCTATGTGATAGGGGGTGATTAACTGGAACAGATGCCTTCACAAAGCCTGCAAGGGACTGTTACCATGCTGAGCATGAAGGGAAAAACCCAAGAATCAGGTATGCTTTTAAAGAAAGTTTCACTGTGATATTTTCTTATGCTACTGCTGGAAAAGCTAATAAGGAATTACCCCAAATTACTATTTTTGCTATTCAAATTCTGCAGTTGTGATACTGCCTACAGAAGATGCCTGACATGCAGACACGGTAAGGACTCACCCTTCCACTATAGAACTAGTTAGTAGGGTTCTTTTCACGGATTCATGGATTTGAGAAGAGGATGATTTCTGCATCTTGTGC
>JAHREE010000363.1:19954145-20029638 GCA_033628505.1 Tringa tobata | reverse complement strand
ATTTTGAAATTGTGATTTTATTTGGTGTGTACAACATTTTTTATTTTCATATTTTACTAGGAGAGGATTTGGTTATATTTTTTGTAGAAAGAAAATAATGTAGTAGAAAGACTTGATGGTACCCGTGGACAGTGTAGTTTTTATTACTGTCAAAATATTTCAAGTAGAGGGCATGTTTAATTAGATCCTCATTTCTTAAATTCCCCTTTAATATTTTCCTTCTATCACATTAAACACTTGTCAAACACAACTCAGCGTTGCAAGATTGGATCTCTGACCATTGATCATTTTTTCCAGGTGTTAGCAGAGCACCGTATACTTTCTTTGCTTTCTGGATAACCCCCTAGGTAAATACACTTTCTGGATAAACTTCACTCTACCTTCTGGGTAACTACTATGTGATGTTCATTACTGTCTGAATATCTATGCTACAATTTTATGCACAGAAATCTGATAATCTGGGTGCTTTTGAATTGGTTATTATTAGAAATAGATTTTGTGAGTGGATATTTTTAGTGTTGACAAATGTAGAGTGCAGCATTATTAAATTTCTTCAGTTGCCCTCTGTGTCTCAGGAATGTGCCAAACCCAGTACAGCTTTTAATTGCTTCATTCTCTGCTCAGTAATTTTCCTGCTGTTATTAGCACGAGCTGCTCAGCAATCACTCGAAGCCGAGGCGTTTATCGGAGATTTCCTTTGTGTAGTGCTTGTGTTCTGCCTCTCAGCGCTCTGTAACGCAGTTCTGCACATGAATTTCTGCTCTACACTGTAACTGGTTCCAACTGGCACTTGGAAGAATACAGGGTAAATTCATTTCTTCATGAAGCAGGTCTTATAGCTATAAATGGGCCATATTTCTTAGATGACTCTGCAAAAAGAGCTGAAAAGATTTGGCAGATTTGTTAACACATTGCAGACATATGATTTTAAGCCACATGGGGAGGGAGAAAAGCGGGATGGGGAATACAAGCATCAAGCACCTGCAGGCACTGCCCTGGGTTGGAGAATCCTGGCCTGTACAGTTTTATCCATTCTACAGGTATCTATTTTTCCATCTATCTTGTGTAGAGTTGTAATCTTTATAACTATATAAAATGCAGAAGGGTATAAAATCCACCCAAATAAGGGCAAATAATGAACTAGAATATTTTTATACAATGTATCTTGGTTTCATCAAATTTCAAATAACTTTCTATTTATTGGAAGCTGCAAATCTGTAGACTTTGCTGACATGAAACCATGTAGGAACATAATGAATAAGACTGATTTACAACTGTATCCAAGCAATGGATGCACAGTGGTTGGACCAAATTCAAAGTCTATTGCAAAGTTCAAAGTTCAAATTAAAATGGGACCAGTACTACATACTAAAGGGTACTGACTTAGCTGTTAGCTTGTTGTCACGGTTCTGGAGATCATATTGAATCCAAGGAATCCAAAGACTATGGTCTTTGGGTTTTGATGCAAGATAATTTTAGGACAGGGTAGACAACCAGCTGTGGAAGGGTATGGTTGTGTGTCTGTGAAGACAGCTGCAAAGTAAGTGGCTTGGAAATTAGTAGCTTCTTGTTGAAGGGAGGAAAGTTTGGTTTCTTTCTTTGAGGCAACCAATGCAAGCCGGAAGGTAAGTACGAGGGCTTAGCCATTTTGGAGAGATCCTTCAGAAATGCATATCATAACAGCAATGTCTTCTCTAATTGATTATGCGGTCTGAATCTTTGCCATTAAGTGCTTGGCAAAAGTATTATGCTCTAGCTCTCCCTACTGGATTATTATTACACAATTCCTGTATTTGATGGGTGCGATGTGTCTCTGTGTTAAACAATTAAACAGATAATCCAAGCATCTCACTACATCTTATAGATGTTTCATACTTTATGTGCATTGCAACAGATGGGTATGGATTGTTTCTTTAGTGTTACTAATTCTTCATGTTTTGTAATAGAAAAAAAGTATGCTGTTTCTCATGCTGCAGTTTATGAAGAGTCATTCTAGAATGTGAGAATATTTCTTTTGGCTGTATTCTCCAAAAGTACCTAGATGATTTTTAGGAACTTAAGGTAATTTTTCAAAAGGGTTAGACTCCTAGATGCCTGAACCTCAGTGTCTTTCACGGAAACTTAATTGTCTGTCCGAAAAATTTTTTAATTGTGTTTAACTACATACTGTTCCAACGTAATTAATTTTTGAAAGTTAATGGAGAGACTAGTTTATACAGATTTCGTGTTTCTGCCATACCCAGTTGTGGTTATCCTCTTTTTTTTCAAGGGAAAAAGCAAGCAGATATATTTTAGGAGAGTTAAAGTATGCATAGGTTATATTTTGCCTGCTGTCCCAGTATGACGTACACATATGAGGACTTAGCTAAGAGAGGGCAGGATCTTTACTGATAAAAATTTGATTTAAATATGTTTACTCATATATTTTAAGAAACTGCTCTTTACTGGCCGCAAGATGACCTTTTTGACTTACTATACAAAAAAAAAAAAGTGTATTTATACTTTAACTCACATGATGAACTAATGACGGGCTTAGAAAGTTTCATGTTTCTTCTGAAACATGACATCCACTGAGAACTTTTACAAAGAATATAGTCATATTCTGTGACTGTAAATGCAAATACTTTAAGAGAACAAGTTTATTGTTCTTTCATTAATCACTGCTTCACTGCAAAAATCCATACAGTGAAAGAAAACAATGTTTTTCATATGCTCATGGTCCATACTAAATATCACTGTTAAGAACTGAAGAATTTTATTATCACTATAAAATCCATAGGCTTGAATTCATCCAGACTAAATGAGATATACCTATCCTGCTAATTTTAAAAAAGGAGAAGAGCCCAATCCTAATGTCTGAAAGCAAAGGCACTGTAAATCTACAGTCCTCAAGAATATAGAATCATAGAATGGTTCAGGTTGATAGGGGCCATAAAGATCATCGAGTTCCAACCCCCCTGCCATGGGCAGGGACACTTCCCACTATATGGCAGTCTTGATCTGGCAGTTTGTTGGTGAGAGCCAAAGCAAACTAAGGGAATGAGGTAATGATTAAGTATGTAGAGATCACGGGACTAGTGTTCAGACGTTCTTTTTAATCCTTTTACTTTTTTTTTTTTTTAAAAAAAAGCACAGTAGATATTTTGTAGGATGCCTAGAAGATTAATCCACTAAATCTACACCATGAGATAACTTATACCCTGATTCAAGTCCTGGCTCATTGTCTTCTTATTACGCACAATTTAAGGCAGTTCACTCCTAAGCTGTCTTTCACAGCAAATCAGCTAATTCTTGTGAGAGGAAAATGTGATGCAGCTCTGGGAAAAGGTCCTAGAACCGCCCCTGTACCATATGGATGCAAATGCAACAGGTTGGACTCCCTCATCTCTCTGCATGCCTCCAAAGCAATTTCTGCAGACTTTGCATCCTTACCTACTACTTTATGTCTTCATGCTGCACCTGAAACATTTCAATGAAACCCTACAAGGAATAATAATCCTATTCGGTGTGGACACAGACATTTTACAGACATGGCTCATTGTGGGGCAGGCATAGGTGTCTCTCTACCACTGCACATGGGGACCAAGAATCTTGCAGTGAAGTAGACGTATTCAATGATATAAATTTAACCATAGGAGATGTCAGGTACAAACTGAGATTTCTGAAGCAATTGAAGGCTGAATTTCTGAGCAGTTTGTATCTCCATTAGCAGAACAAGTGCACTCCAAGTTGAGGCACTTTAGTTTGGTGCTGGAAGATGGGTTTTCTGAATATCGGCTAGTGTAAAATCCAGCTCTTACACTCAATTTTCATTAAATTAATGTTTTATCCAATATATTTCAATTTTGACCTAAAAGCATTTTAGTGGTGACATTACTGAAAAATATCTTAGGCTATAAATCACTCAGTCTGTACAGACACTCTAATCTGTTCTCTTTTTTTTTAACTTGTCTTGCCACTTTAAATGTCCATTAATTGTATTAACATGTTTTGCTGACATAGGGTGTTTACATAACATAAATCAGTGGATTAGATCAAACAAAAAGAGATTTTTACTTACCCTAAAAGTTTTTTGAGAGGTGTTTGATAGTGCTAAAATGAAGTATACATTCTTCAATTCAGAACTGCTTCTTAGTGGCCAGCAATTCAGAAGGGGCAGGTTTTGCAATGGAGTTCAGCATGAGCTCCCAAAACTGTGCAGTGGCAAGAAGTGGTTAAGGTGCTATTAGCTGCACAAGGAATGAGAAGGATGGGAAAGGACTGAGTTTCACTTCCATAGCTGAAGAATATTAGCTTGACTCTATCTACCACAGGTTTGGTCCAAAAAGACCAAGATATTCAAAAGCTAGAATAGATATAGGAAAGGAGAGAAAATAAAGCTAAGCACTGAGTAAAATGCCATGTATTTTAAGAGAGACATATAGAACACAACTTGTTTAATGTGTGGAAAAGCAGGTTGAGAGATTCCTTTGATTGTACTGATAATCTCTCCCAGTGGAAAAATGTCTAGGTACTAACTGCTCTGTAATATAAAGGAGAAAAAACAGATCCAGTACGTGCAAACTGTAGTTGCATGAATTCACATGAGAAATAACAGTTTTGATGCAAAGGTGATTAACAAATGTAATAAATCACATGCATAAGTGATAGATTTTCCATTTGCAAAGTCTTTATGTTAGTCCTTAACAAAGTAACTGCTTGACTTAAAGGCATTCACCTTAGCAGAGCTCTGCATTAACATAGCTCTACTGCTTCTGTGACAGTTTGTTTCACATGTGTATTGGACAGTATAGAAATGGATCCAACCCATTAATGCAATTAGTTGTGAGCTGTAGTCGTATGTTTGCAAGAGAATCCAGCCTGAAGATAGGAGAGATGAGCAAATGTATGAAACCTTCTGTCAAGATAGGGAGCTGAAGTTTGAATGAGTGTGTAAATTTTTGCTGTTCCAAAATAATAATCTGCAGCACATTTCAGCTAACCGCATCCTCATAGTATCAGATGCATGTAAGAATAAGTATACATATAGGGGTACTACAAAAAGGTCTCAACTAGTACTCAATGCTGAGCTTGCACCTTCTTTTGGAAGAATTTTAAGGTTGTTTCTAAGGCAGTTCTCAAATCGAGCAAGTCCCCAAGGATCTAGGAAACCTCCATCTGGTGTCTATTCTTTCTTCATTCCCCCTTTCCCTCTCCTTTTTTCTTTCCTCAAAAATGCTTTCCTCTCTGGCAGTTAAAGAGAGGAATATAACTTTTACTCTGACCCAATTAGGAGAAAGTGACAGAAAGCGAGTGGGGCACAAAGGTTATGACCTTAAGTAGGAGTCGCACACTGTGTGTGCGTAGGATTGGAGAGAAGAATATAAACTTTATTGCAGAGAAAGAGGGCCATGCCCTTCTGCTTCTCATTGGTTGTTGGTTGTTTTTTTTTTTTTTTTTATCTAATTATGTCCATGAGCTTCTAGATGAATGTGAAAAAAATAAAGCAGTATGTTGAGCTGAAGAGTGAAGGAACCCCAACTTTATAGTAATATCAAGAGCCACCTACAGAATTTATGGCTTATTGAATAGACCCCCTAAGCCTATATACATCTCATCTGACATAGAATTATAGTGTTTAAAACCAAAGCTGTATACCTCTAAGAAACTGATGAATGGAAGGACAGATCCATAGAGTACTTCATCAACTGCCTGCCACTTTCAGTCAGTATAGCAACCAGTAAAATCTCACTCATTCAGACAACGGAAGAATCATTAAAAATATATGCATCTGGTGGAGAAACTGGGCTAAAGATGGCCTACTAATGGTGTCATATATCAGTATGTAACCTGGTGTGGAAAAAGAAAAACCTACAGAAAACACCCCTTTAAGAATATCTATAGGAACCGAAAGAACTTTATTGTATCATCAGATATGCCATAAATATGTCTTAAAAGCATTTTAGATAGTCTCTTTAGGGGAAATAGTATTTTTAATAGTATAATCTAAAAGCAAACGGTTAATGTGGACTTGAATTGAAACAATATTGAAACAAAATAAGTCTTATAACAGCTGAATAATCACATTGCGGTCAAAATTTGTTAATATATCCTGCTGTTTAAACCCATTTTACGATCTTCATGTGTGTTTCATATAAAACTCATTTGCATGACACTTACGTGTATTTCCTGTAAAGCTTACTAAGTTACAAATTTTTTGTCTGCTTCCACAAGCAAGCCTACTGGCTGATCTTTGATCCGTGATCTTCACTTCTCAAGCAGATTTGGACTACAGTAAATAGAAATAGCATTGTGTGTGGGCTGTGACTAAACTCATTTCAGCACATTTGGAGGGTGCTAAACAAGTCAGCCCTCATTTGCTGAGTTTCTGACTGGAGTCAGGAAAAGTGAGACAATGAAGAGCAAGAACAAAATGTCCCTTAAAACATATGCATGAAGCAATTTATTTTTTTTCTTTTCTCCAATGGCTTGCTGACAGAAGTGATATATAAAATGTATTTTATTATATGATTTATTAATACTGGTAATTTGAGTAAGTTCAAACAATATGTTTTTCACACAATGAAACAATGATAGTACATAAATATGTGGGTGTACATTTGTTCTGAGCACAGACACAAAATATACAATGAATATATTAATACAAATCAATTACCTTCTAGACAGAAAATGTGCTGTCAGCCAAGGACCGTATGCATGCTACACAGTTGTTTCACAGGAGGGATGCTTCTAGCACATCAGTATAAGAGAATGGGACTTATTTGACCCATTTCTTCAAGCTGTGCATTTCTGTTGTGGTTGTTTCCCTTTTCTTCTTTTCTCCCTTTTAGCACACTGAAGATGGATAGGAGGAACAGTTGTGCTTCTCACTCTATTTTACTATGAGTTTTGCAACAGTTTTGTTTCTCTTAAAGTTTTAATGAGTGAAAGGCCTATGATTGTGATAAAATTTCAGCATTTATTTTAGGGAGAAAAAAGTTTCTAAGTCTTGTGGCTGCAGAAAGCACTTCAAAATCAGATCCTTCTGGCTTTAAAATGCATCAGAGTAAAGAAAATGTAGTTCAGAAATTATTATAAAGTCATGAATGTACATCAGTCAGATTAATTTTAGAGGGGAAAAGAGAATTAAGGAGGATTTGATTTATCATTTTAAAACACTGGTGTATTTTAAGTCTGCAGAAGAGAAGAAGAACCAGAAGACAAAAATATCAAAAAAGATTGCTAAAGAAGAGGTAAGGACATGGAAAAGATGAATGGCAGCCAGGGACTGATAAAGAATATAGGATACAGAAAGTGTTTTTGTATTCTTGACCCAGTGCATTACTCTGATCATATTTCTAGACTTTACTATCCTTAAAATAAATAACAAAAGATTTACTAGCTTCCCAAATAAAGCCTTGAAAGAAATAGTGAAGTAGTATGAAGGAAAGAGAAATTATAGTTGAGAGGCTTTTTGTCAAGTATGTAGTGTACCACAGAAAAAGGGAAAAAATTGTTTTAAATTGTTCTGGAAGAAATGCAAGTTATCTTTACTCTGTGCATTTTTCCGTGTAATAGTTTAAGAGTGGATAGGCTGAGAAAAAGAACCACATTCTTATGCCAGTCAGTGCAATATTAGACTGGGGCAAACTTCTCTTTTTTTTACAGGCTTTCAGGTGCCTTTCTTACTGATATGAAATGTAAACTTGTATATATTCACCTGAAGCAAGATGCACAGCTCTTCTGCCTCCCACTGATAAATCAAGGCAAACAAGCTGTGCTGTGAGACCGCTTGCTCTGCAAACCATCCGCGTGGCACAGTGGGTAGCACAGAAGGGCAGCTGTTGAGGTGAGTTTGAGAAACCTGTGTGAAGAGAGAGGGCTAACTTTCAGATCAGCGCTGTTTTATAGCCATACAAACGTCTGACCTGCTGAATACTACAATATTGGCTAAATAGATGAGAAAAAGTATTTTCTCACATTTCTTTGTCTGGTGTTCTTGATTCATTGCCTGCTGCTGAGTTGCACAGCTGAGCACATATACCTTGTAGATAAATTTCATTGATGTATAGATTTAAAATAGCATATTACCATATATTATATTACAGCTCAGGGGAGGGAGCAACCTCTGTAACAGACTATGGGCTATTCTATACATGCTCTTATCTGTATAAATATTTCTAAAATAGCCATCTATATTTCTAGGATAGCCGTGTAATGCAGCTAGGCAGATTGTGTTACTTCATACTAGGCCATGTGCAGGCATAAGCCTGAGAAGTCCTCTTCTCCAGGTAATAATTTTTCATTGTGCATCTTGAAGTTTCAAGTCATCTTCAGACAGGCAGAAATCCAGCTTCTTTTTAAAGTTCATGGTCCACAACACTGTTCTGGTATTTGGCAGAAAAAGGAAATACATTTTCTATGAATAAGGAAAAGAAATGCCTGATTCCAATACTTATTTTTCATTATCCGTAGTTCAAGGTGCATTAGTACTGGTCAGGTGCATGACAATTGATCATATAGTTAAGTTTTTAGTATCAAGAAATAGAGATTTCTGGCCTATTGCACATGAGGGAAGCAGTAAGGAAGTATTCTCACTGGCAAGCAAGTAATCAGAACATACCCATGATTTTCTTCAAATTTAGAAAAGGAATGTGAAATATTGACTTCATGGGCATGGTGTTCCCTCTGAGGCACACAGTTAAGTGTGGATTGAACAGGGATGATTCGTTTTCCTACTTTTTAGCCTGGCCTCCTAACAAAAGTAAGTTTGTGTTTCCATGCTGTCCCCCGTGTCCACTCTCTTTCTGTTTTCAGTTAACATTTGAACACATGAATCAGTTTTAAAACTAAATGGGACGGAAAGATAGAGGTTTTCCAAGATTATTTCAGTAGTATAAGTTTTATGACAACTGTTGGAGGAGACATATTCAAATTAGTACCTCTAGGTGTGGAAAAGTCTGAAAAACTTGCCTGTCTGTCCATTGCAATTATGAACAAGTAATTGGCAGCAGGTTGAACCCCATTCACCCAGTCTATCCTGCCAAGGATATGAGGAAAAGCAGTGGGGCAATGCGGCTACTCAGCAGAGAGAAAGGAAGCAGCAAAAGCAATTTTGATGTCAGAGTGCAAATCTAAAGGTCTCTGACACTGCTGCATTTTACTGATATTTTCATTCAGTTTTATATTCCCTCTATTATGAATATAGCAATGAATCTGCTATAGATACTGGGAGTTTTAAATAGAGGCTTAGAAGAAAGAAAAGCTACCCTTCTGAAGCCCAAAATCTTTGTCCTGGTGGCTCTGGAAAGGCTGTTTGATGATGTTTGGGAAAAGGCAAGGCTGCTCATCCTGTTCTTTATTAAAACAACAGCTTTAAAATGTTGATCTTAAATCACTTCATATAAGAATATTGGGAAGTGTGTTTCTACAGTTTACTTTATTTAGAATTCAAAGGAAAAAAAAATCTTTTTTTCATGAAATTTCTTATTTAAACATTTATCTAGGCTTATGACTGAATGGCTTTTCACAGAAAACAAAAAGTAGATATTGAAAAACAGCGTTAATAATGCTGTTGCAACAGCTTTGCAGAGTTGCTGGGTAAGCAAGTTAACATTTTCTGAAGTGTTTAACACTATTGGCTACAGGTTGATTTCTAAGCTTGCTAGGCTCTGCAAATAGCAACATGCTGGCACATGAAGTCTATAGAAGGTCTTGATAGTCTTTCTATTGACAGTAGTTATAAGGCTTTCTTTTTATTTTATTAATACTCTATACAAAATTGAGGGTAAACCCGGGTCAGTTCTTATTTGTGTAGTGTGTCGTGTCTGTGATTAGATTAGGAATCCGGAGGGCGCCCTCTGCATCAGAATATTTGGTAAGGGGAAGTAGGGGAGGGTAGAACTGTGAGTTAATAACCCTTTTCAGCTTGTGATGAGGATAATTAAAAATGAAGGGGAATGTGGAAATATGGAGTCAGTTTAAATTGAAGTACTGAGGGAGAAGGAAAAAGTGTTTACCACCTGTGGTTCAGGGTAGGGAAGCTCACTCACAGATAGCTGAGAGTGTTAGATTAGTGACTGCAGTGATATCTAGGGAATTTTAATTTGTATAATTTATTCAGTCATTAATAAGGAGGACTAGAGTTTTATGTAGAACTCATTTTTATATCAGTATGTGTTACAGGCAACTCAGCAAGGAAAAACTTCAGACTGAATTTTATTAAGTAAAATGCATATGGTAAGTACCATGATCATTAGGGATGGATTTTGGATACAAATACAGGTGTATTAACATGTAAATGGTCCAATTTAATACAATCAGAAATGTATTAAGTAAAATAGATTGGCAGTGTTTATGAGCAAAGAACTCTGAGGACAAAAAAAAAAGAATAATTTGCAAAAAGATTGGGAGGTTGTGCTGCAAAATGAAATCTGAAATAGAAATTATTTAAAGCCTCTGTGGATGAGTGATAATTGTTAAGTTAATTGCAAGTAACAACAGAGAAGTCAAAAATCACACAGAGTCAAAAAACTGGCACAGATTGGAAGAAACAGAAGAAATATAGAAAAGCTCATTTGGAGAATAAAATTAAAAAAAAAAAAAGTATTGCTGTCACCTGCCTTGGAGGGGTGACTGGGGGCAAATATCCTTGAGATGGAGCCACCCACTGCAGGTGGAGGATAAGGGAAGAAAAATAAGTAAAACAAGTAAGAAAACAGCAAGTGTAAGAGAAATTCAACCTTTTCCTTTTCAAGACCCTTGAGTCCTGTTCCTGGTAACCCCTTCATTACGACATTGCTTTTGAGTCACTGTCTTCCTTATAATACTACAAACTACTATAGGGAAGGACTGATTCTTTAAAGTGTCATAGTACTCATTGAGCAGCACTCTACAGTGAGGGAATATGCATCTCTATGTATCTCTTTGCGCAGAGGTTCTTAGATAGAGGTGAAGAGCACAAAACAATGATTTGTATGGTAAAAATAGCTTTGTCCCCCAAAAGCGGAGGAGAAGTTGATCCAATTATTGGTGGTAACAAACACAAGAGAGAAAGCATTAGAGATATGTGTGTTTTCCAATAAATTCTTAAAAAACAATACAACTCAGCAGTTGCAATGCATTTAGGGAAATATTGAACATCAAACTAGTGGAGGGATATCAGACATAATCTATTTAGTAGTAGAAAACTGTCTTTCTGTGTCTAAAGAATCTTCACAATTCAGTGGATAGCAATGTTTTGCATGAGTGATTTTTTTTTCCCTACGATGACCAAAAGAGGAAATATTTAAACATTTATAAAACACAGGTTTTCCAGGGTTCTGAAATGACAGTGTTGTCAAATTATTGTAGAGAACACAGGTACTTCTCATTTCTTTGCCACATCTAAGTTGCTTTATTAGTGCTGGACATAGAGTGACACCCAACAGAAAAATTTTAAAAGTCAGCTCCGTTTTGCTTTTTTATTTTATTTTTTTTTGTTTGAAACAGCGCACAGTATAATAAGATGCAGTGTCGAGAGACAAAACTTAGGATGTGGATGAATTAGTACAATTCCTAATTACTTTCAAAATTAGATAAACCATTGCGTTGAAGGATGTACTTGACAGGAGCATAAGCTCTTCCTCCCTCTTCTCTAGATGCTGTGGCCAGGGGTGCATTGTTTGGTAAGAGGACGAATCTTGAGCCTATCTGTGCTTTTTTCTTTGCCAATTTCTTGGACAGCACCTTATGGTTACTGGCAATGAAGTATTACTTAATGCAACAGTGTTTGTGTTGGAAATAAATAAATAGAATAGAATAACAAATTAAAAGAGTGTGTACTATATTGGATAATTGTGCTAGCATCTTTGCAGATGCGTCTTGGTAATGCTCAAATCAAAGCATACCTACCACAGATTTTCCTTTAATCTTAGCAGAAGCATATCAGCTGAAGCCTTGTAAGAGAAGAGCGAGCTGTTTCTGTTTTGGAAATAAGCGTGGCCATATTCTGTACAGGGGGAAAAAAATGGTATTTTGGGGAGGAAATAACTCAGAAATTTAGCCAATGAGTAAAGTCTGCATGATTTGAAGTGAAGGAGGGAGAGTTGGAGAAAGTTCTCATTTGAAGGAGAGCAAGGGAGGTGGTTTATCATGCATTTTCATTCTGATAATCCATAAGAAAATTATGGAAATTCAGTTTGCCGTTTGTAATCTAAATTTTAGCTGTGCAATAGATCTTGAGATTGCCGTGTTATGACATTGAATATGACATTCATTCCTTGAATGTGAATTTTCTAAGGTTTTAGTACCTCAGTGACAAACCAGTGCTTCTTATAGTATCGTTCAAGCCACGTTTACAGCATGTTTTATCTCACTTGATTGCTTCACTTATGCTTTTGCTCACTATATCATTCAGTTCATATCTGCACTGCACCTGATCAGTAGGCACTGACCTGAGGCTGTGCCCTGGGTCTGTCTCCCTCCCATGCAGGCAGGCAAGGTGGAGACCCCTCATTAGCACAGCCATTCCTTGTAGCTCAGCCTGTGGCCAGCAAAGCTGTGGCCACAAGGGAGGGACGGTGACCTCCATCAAAAACCTGGGAGCCTGCTGCTGTGTGTCCTCAGAGAGGAGGTCCCCAGAACAGGCCTGCTGAGTGTTGGGCTTCACAGTCTCTAGGAGGTTGTTTCCTAGGGGGGGGTAATAATAGTTGTGTGTCTTAGAGTGCCCAAAATAAATGATTGTGACAGCCTTCAATGCTTCAGGCAGAAAATGACAACATGATCCTGCTCTGAAACGGTGATGGTAGCCCTTTGGTCCCCTTCATACCTCACAAAGGTGGCAGGAGTCCTGGATGGCTGAACCAGGAGCTCCTGACTAAACTCAAACATAAAAAGTATACAAGGCATGGAAGCAGGGGCAGGTGGCCTGGGGTGTGCAGGAACAGGGTGAGAAAAGCCGGCCCTCCCCAAGAGTTGGATCTGGCGAGGGATGTGAAGGACAACAAAAAAGGTGCCTACAGATATTTATTTCAGCAGCAAAAGAAAGACCAGGGAAAATATGGACCTGCTGATGAGCAGGGAACCTGCTGACAGGAGACATAGAAAATGCCAGAGTTCTCAATACCTTCTTCACTTCAGTCTTTACTGGTAAGATTTGCCATCAGGAATCCCAGGCCCCTGAGACCTGAGGGGAAGTCTGGAGCAAGGTAGACTTACCCTCAGTGGAGGAGGACCTGGTGAAGGAACATTTAAACAACCTGAACGCACACAAGTCCCTGGGACCTGACGGGTTGCAGCCACAAGTGCTGAGAGATCTGCCCCATGTCACTGCCAGGCCTCTCTCCATTATTTGTGAAACGTTGTGGTCGTTGAAGGAGGCTCTGAGTACTGTAAGAAAGCAAATGTCACCTCTATCTTCAAGAAGAAGGATCTGGGGAGGTACAGGCCACTCAGCCTCACCTCAGTCTCTGGAAAACCATTTCCAAACATGAAGTAGAGGAAGGTGATTGAGGCTAGTCAACACGAAGGGGAAATCATGCCTGACCAACCTGAGAGCCTTTTATGATGAAATGATGGGCTCAATGGACCAGGGGGAGTGGTGGATGTTGTTTATCTTGGCTTCAGCAAGGCTGAATGCTTTTTTATTGTGAGGGTGGCTGAGCTCTGGCACAGGTTGCCCATAGAGGCTATGGAGTCTCCATACTCAGAGATACTAAGAAGCCAACTGGACATGGTCTTGAGCAACATCCTGCAGGTGACCCTGATCTGAGCAGGAGGATTGCAAGTGCCCTCCCGTACCTGTGAGTCTGTGATTCTGTAATGTTGCAGAGGCATATATTGGTTTAAATAACTTCAGTTAGGAGCCTTTGTAAAGCTCATAAGCTTTTAAGGGAAATGTCTAAAAAAAAGGGAATTAAATTTTTTTCGTATAAAATTAATTTTTCATAACTAATTTTAATTATGAAAATATTTTTTTTGTATGAATCAAATAAGCTGTCTTCAATCAAAAAAGGCATCTATGTTTTTAAGAGCTGAAAATAGGGCTAAGAATTCCTGTGCTTAAAAGTTTCCATGCTGTCATTGCGATAAATTAAGTTTCTAATTAAACACATGCTCACATGCACACTCTTGGATGGGAATGCTATGCTTGATCAATAGCCCTAGGCTACACAGTAGCAGGCAGAATTATAGCAAATGGAACTGGATGAATGGGTTTACTTAATGACCACAATATGATTTATTTCATTGGTGGGAAAGGGGGGAGGAAGACATCAAATTGCTAAAAATACTGCCCGAGCAAATTAAGATATGATCTTACAGGAGAGACATTCCCAAGAAATCCCATGTGAGTATAGCAGATCAGAGCGCAGATTACTCTTAAAGAAGCATACTTGATGAAAATGTTTCAGCTAATCTGCATTCAGCTTGTTTTCCATTTATAATTAAGTAGGCCTTTTTGTTATTTTTTAATGTAGCTGCCTTAACCATGGACAATTACTAACGTAGTCAGCACATTTACAGTGTCACTATTTTAGCCATTGGGGGACTCAGTATGAGAAACAAAATTAGTGCAGATAATTTCATATATAGATAAACAGGTGAAAATTATGACTTTGAATACAGTTTCACAAAATTTAACTTTTTTATCCCTGACCACAACCGGTTATTATGTGTCATTGGCACTCAGTTAAAGCAACAGCTCATGCAAGACCTGCCAGTGTGGTAATGTGGTGGTATCTGCTGGTGATGAATCTGGGACTGGCAGCTACATGCTTGCCTCTGTCACTTGGGAGATGATGTTGACCTCTCTGTCCAGTTACTTACCTTGCCAGTGAAGAGTAATGCCAGCCAGAGATGAGACACAGAGAGAGATGAGACAGCTTTCTGAGTTTTGACTTCACTGTTAAGAAAGTTTTGTTTTATATGAGTATGAGCTGAAGTGGGACAAAATTGAAAGAGCTGGCAAAATCTGAATGAGTAGCAGAAGAAATCTCCAGCCCCCCAAAATATACACATGCAGACATATACTGATTTTGGTTGTGGTTATTGGAAGTATTCCTTCAGTTTCCCTTTCTCCCTACTTATTTATCTGTGAAAAATGCAGAAACTGAATATAAATCAGGTTTTGACTTTTTCTATAATTGCGCTTTTCAAAGGAGATAATTAAATTTCTGCCTCTTTGGGAAAAGGTCAGCATGTTGGGGTAACAAATATTTGTATCTCTAGGGCATTTGCCCTTATTAGCCATGAATCACTGTTTCACAAGCTTGGAGCCTTGGCAAGAATCCATCTAGCCTAAAATACTTTGAAAACCTATGAATTAACTGAGATCCACTTTAATAGTTCAACTTTATTACTAATTAACCTGTATATGCCCCTGTTTGTTATGCTGTTATTCAGAAACTAACACTATTGCTATTGTCTAGATGTATATTAAATGTATGGTGCTACTTCTACATTACTTTAGGAATTTGTTGCTATGCTGATCACTTGTTTTGTACACAATTTAAGGCTGAAAACAGGCTAAGGAGGTTAGTGAAGAAACCTTTCAAAGGCAGATGGTTGACTTAACTTCATCTCCACATCAACTGACTCAAATCAAGGAAACAGCCTTCATTTGGTTGATGCTGGAGAGCTTGGTCACAAGTTGATTGACATAATACAAGGTGCTTTCTGAAGAAGCAAACAGACCACCTGGAAGACAACATAAGGATCCTTTTTTTTGCATTTTATGCAATTATTTCTTGTGATCTGAATTCATAATTAAGGTTCCTATTCAGATTTTCAACTACTTTTAAGCTTTTGGGATGGCAGAGGTGATCAGAGCTGCCTTTTATCCCACCTGAGGTTTCAGAATGAAATATCAGGACCAATATCTTTGTTCTTGTCACTTGAGCTAGATCCATAAAACCGTTCCAGACCCTTTGGTGTCCACTGTGATGGAGCTTGAGCTGACACCAAGCTGGGAGCTGTGTAGCTCTGCCATTGCGACACACCTGTCATTAATGCACCCTCTGGGCAGTGGGGCCAAGAGACTGGGGCATTACTGTACCTGGAGGTCCAGAGAGTCATGCCGGCCCGTCTTGAAGTATAGTGACAAAGGTATGGCATTGTATGTCTTTGTCAGCATGCTCCTGGTCATCTTAAAGGCTCAGACCTATCATTAGCTATCCCTCGTGTAAAATTCAGGTAGTCAAATGACTCCAACTTAGCTGCATCCTTAACGTCAAACGGTCATTAAGTCACTTGGGTTTCTACCAATAAGGTCTCTGAGACATGTAACTATCTGAATACTATGAGTCTGTGCTTAGCTTTATTTAAAGTCTGCTAAAATTGAGACACTGAGCAGCCCTCACTTTTCTCACCCGTTGAGACTCATCCTTAGAAGATCCTTCTAGATTGTGTTTGTGCAAAGCAAACAAAAATAACATCCTCCTTTCCATCACTTCCTCTGTGGATTAGCCATTAACATACACTTTCACTATTAAGAGGTTTAGAGGTTTGAATTTCTTCCTTCTTCATGGTGGCCTTGTGGACATTTTTAATTAATTCCTCCGCTTAATACTTTAACCCTTGCTATTTATGATACTCTTCAGTCTTCATCCTTCCTGTTGAAACAATTTTGTATGGTGTGAACCAGTGAGGAAGGCCTGTAAGCATACTTCCCATGCCTCGTTATAAGAGTGTTTGTCTAAGAAGTCTAGGTTCATTTTGAAATGCCAGTAAAAGTTTAAGCATTTTAAATTTCAGTATGCGTTGTAGCAGGAAAAGTAATAGAAAGTCATTTTTCTTTGTAGGTAAGTACCCTAACAACTAACCTATATGGTCATGTTTCTGTTTGTTCACCCTCTCTTTCTGGTCTACCGAATGTGGAATGATAATATTATATTTAATATTAAAGGGGAACAATCACAATAGGAGGGCAGGAGAGCACCTGCTCTCACATACGCCTGTACTATACTGATTCAGACCTTCACCTGGAAGGTGAGAAAAGTGGGTTCATAGCCCTTTATAGCAACGAATTGGAGCTGGGAGCATTATTTCTTGTGAGAGAGCTATTTTATGCAGGATTTCTTTATTAAATGTGACAGTAACACATAGTTCATATAAAGGACTGAAAAATTTGGTAATAAAGAATAAAAGTGTGAGTATGCCTAGTCATACAAAGAAAGCAGAGGTTACCAATACATTAAATTACAACTCCAGCACAGGCATATTTTTATTTGCCATTGATCTTCAGACCACACAAAACAAAATCTTCTCATAGTAATTTAATATTTTTTCAAGTTCTGCCAAAGAGCTGACAAAATGTGTTGAGACTCTGATAACAGCTAAGTGTCACTTTATCCAAACACTTTAAATGATCTTAATGTATTACAGTAACTGTGCCACAGGAGTTACCTAAAAGAATGTAGGTGTACTCAGGGGAGCAGAGGAAATAGTGAGGTAAATTTAGGAGAAATTTTTATGTGTAATTTCTTAGAAACAAACCTTGCACTAACTGGTTTAGAGCAGCCCAACAGAAAAGCAAAACTTGGTGCAAACCAACTGGTTTCTGGAGCCTGATGTCCTATATGGAAGTGTCTAGAATCAGCTGCTTCAGAGAATGGGGCAAGAAAACCTGCAATAACAAGCTGTATAGGAAAAAAGCTGAAAGGATCCTATAGCTGTAGAGGATCTAGTCATCGTTTCCAACCATACCAATATTTTCACTATTTCAATTCAATTTCATTTTCTCTAGCTGTCCCTTCTATATGTCTAAGGAGAAAAGGTGAAAAGAAGTCCTTGGTGTATACTCTATACTGTTTACTATTTTGTTTGTTTTCATTTCTCCTATAATTTGTCTCTGCTCGAAGATTAGTGCTCGCCAGCCATCTTTCACACGAGGAAAATAGAAATGGATTTTTCAATCTAAAGAAGCAAACAAACCAACTCTGTGAAGACAACATTAAAAGTATACATAACTGATGCCAAGACACTGATACCAAGACAGGTGTTTGGGTTTTGTTTGTTTGAGTTCTTTTTTTTATTTGGACTATTCTTGGTAACTCCATCAATTTTTTTTATATTTAAATATTTCATACTAAAGTTTGATAGAATAATAGAATTTTTCCTAATGGAAGAAACTTTGCTATACAGGTGAATAAGGAAGGATTAGAAAAAAGTTTTTCTCTTTAAAGACATCCTTACCAATGCATAAGTGTCTTTCAGTGGTGCTAATTTAATATTTAGCATGCTCTGATACCCTACTCTGCAATGCTTTCATTTGAAGGTGCAGCAACTCAGTGCCACTAGCCATTTCCCGCACATTCACTCATGGTTGAACTTTCTATTACATTGCTGGAAAAGAGAGGGCATAATGGCATCTGCCACAGGTTTTTTTTGGTGGATTTCAGGAAATGAAGAAAGAAAAGACAATTGCCTGCCACAGTTTGAAAGAGCTCTTTTCATATATTCCCATGGGCTTCATATCTGTGTAGACCAAGGCAGACTCAGAAATGTGTTGTATTATAAGTTAATGATCTGTTAAAAGAAAAAAAGAATAAACATCAACAGTCATAAATTCAAAGGTTTTTTTCTGCTATTTGAATGTTACTTCCTTATTTAAAGAAGGGTACATTCTTTAGGCATGTAGGTGCTCGAAACAATTTTATAACAGTAATATTTTTACACCCACAGTTTTACATAATCTTTTCTTTTAAAGATTTACATATATATATTTCAGGCTTGACTTCTCTAATTTCCTCTGTCTACCTAACCCTATTCCCGTCAACACCAGAGGTGTTAAATCACCTCATAAGGTAAAAGCCACAATTTTCTGTTTTGACTTTTCAAGTGACCCTCTGACTGGTACCTTGAAAAAATTATGGGATCTAGGATATTTTTCCAAACCCATGTCTGCTTTTTGGATTATCTTTCAGGGCTCCATTGTGCTAAAGTAACCAATGTTCTTTAATGACTTTCTGCAATACCTCCAGGGAAATGAAATGGCTTTTTCATGTCTGAGCATTCAAAGTACCAGTTCCTTGTCCTATTGCCCTTACCATGGGACAGGGCTTTGACAATGCCTGTCAAAGCAGCATTGTCTATGGTATCAGAAATGGCAGTGTAAAAGCTGACAGATTTTTGATCCTGTTGGCTATGGGCATTTGTATTATCTTGTGGGGTGTATATTTTTTCAGTGTAGCCTTCATCTTAATGGAGTGTGATAGCTTATGGATGCCAGTTCTCCATTTATACTGCTATATAATAGCTTATGGAGTGTGATAGCTTATGAATGCCAGTTCTCCATTTATTACTGCACAGATTTTTTCTCTTTGTCCACAAATAATATCCTTGTGACAGCAGTAGAAACTGTTTATATAAGAAAATAATTGAAAAATATTAATGATTTTGTAGGCACTTAAGGCAGTAAGTCCTCTTATTTGTAGGATGCAATAATATTAGGCATACAGCTGTAAGTATTCATACTCCTTCCATCTTGTAACAGGCAAGCAGTCTTTGTGTCCTCCATAATTCCATCATTTGCCTTCTATGTGGCACAGGGCTGAAGCCATGAGATCTTAGGCACTGAAATGTTAGGCAACATGGCCTCAGTGCTGAGTAGTTTTGTTAATATAGGGAAATTCACAATTCTGACTTCTGTTCCTAGGCTGCCTGTGCAGTCCTGAAACACGTGTAGCAAATCAAGCATCAAAGGACGTGACTCGCATCAGACATCCTAATAAGTTTGTAAGTGGGCAGCGCAGCAGAGAAGGCTATGTTCTGCACTTGCTCCTTCTCTGGGGTTTTGGAGTTGATCGCAGGGTCTGCTTTTTGATCCCTCCATAGTACATGTCTAAATCCAGCCCTTCCTGATAAAATGCAGACGGAAGAGATGTTTTTTCCTGTCATTCTAACAATAAAAGAATTCATTCTGAACACAGGAAATAGAGGAAGGCATGTTTTACCATCATCAACTGTGTGTCTAACCTATTGGGCCATAAAGCATTCCTTCAAGTGTTTGCTACTCTGTTGTAGTACACATTGGATTATCAGTCTTGGCTACTTCACCATTACACTACACTTTTCTAATGATCTATTGTACCCCATGGAGATTCAATTATTTCATGCACGCTAAAATAATTTCAGCGGGGGGAAGACCTCACGTGCAACCTCCTGAACCAGTCCATGTCAAAAAACAGGGCATGTGAAATCTGACAGCCATGTTGCTTGAGGTTGCTCAGCATGTTCAGGTGGAAGTCATGTGGCTAGCTGCTGAGTGTATATTATCTAAATTTTTCTGTTTTTTCCCCTTAGCTTTCAAAGACGAGGCATGTACTCTGGGTTTTATCTACACAAAAATTTTGGGTTAATATACTGTGCTTGTAGCAATCCAGGGAAGCTGTTATCATTTAGTTGTGTTGCCTCAGCTTCATCTATCCAAGGATGAGAAACCACCTGTTGCTATGGATGCAGTCGAGGTAATCATGGTAAAGCATGTTACTCCCAAACTTCAAGCAGAGAGAGGTAAGTACTTGAGTGGGGTGGTAATGTATAGATTACCAAGAACATAACTAAAGAGAAGCAGTGATTGGAGCTTGGAACCTCACCTTCTCTTGCAACCCTGGCAGGAGATACACTAGTCGCAGGAAGACCAAGACAAGGACAGTTTGATGTACCCTGGCTGGAATAACTGTAGTAATGACACAATGACTCTTTTGTGCCACAGACCCCACCAACCTTAAGTAGGATCTGTGGCAATAAGGAACAGAGGCCTAAATGATTGTTTTCAGTCCTGGAAGACCCATCCATTCCTTTTTTTTTTTTTTCCCTCCTTCTTCCCTCTGTTTTCTAGACTTGAAGAGTACAAGATGTATTCAAATGATAAAAAGGTATTCAAATATCTGGATGGAGAAAACTTAATCCAAACATCCTAGATATGGATAAATGCTCTGTTGCTATGCTGCTGGGCAAAATTGTGTGATAGAGACACTAGATTCTGATCCTGAAGGTGCGGATTGATTTACTGAGTTGGTCCCTGAAGGCAATTCAGGCAGAGAAATTCCATATTTATGGATCCTGGAAGGCCTTCACTGCTCAATGCTTTAAAATTTGATCAATTAAACCAAAGTTTATGGATATGCAGAATACCTTGAGAGGACAGTATGTTGCAGCCCATTTGAAAGAAATAAAGAGTTTGAAAGGCAGCTTCAGCATTCACTGCTATGCATTATCAGACCTTCTTATGCTGGGGTGCAAGCAGCCTGTGCAGTTTTGCTCTTAGTCACTTTTGGATTAGCAATGCTTCAGGAAAAGGTATTAAGAACCCCAGCTTTGAGCTTTGTCAGTTTTCCTGGAGGGTTGCCCTCAAACGTTATTGTGGATTTAGACTTTAGTGAATGATAGTAGTGAACAATAGTGCCGTTGAATCAAGAGTGATGAGTGTGTAGTTAGGGCAATAATTTCTTGACTCTGCTATCACATTCTGCGTATCAGGGAATCCAAATCAATGTCTTTAAATTAATTTTAAAATTGATTTAAATTTTAAATCAAGAAACAGAATAAGAGTCAGAATCTGCTATTTCAAAACGATTCCCCTTTTATGCCTTCCTTAGACATTTTAATTAATAATCCTAAACACTTAAATGAAAGAAATCATATATTCTTAAAGTAAATATATACACTCAATATGAGAATTTCCAATTGTCTATGCTAAGAGCAAGCAGATGGCTCATTGTAGTGTGTTATTTTGTTATTTACAGAATAGCTAGCTTGTACTACAGTATCTCTTCATCTCCAGAATTTCTCTTCCAAGATTATGTATAGACTCTGTCTTAGTCGTAATATTTTAATTCATCACCACATATTTAGCAAACTCCTTCTTTTATCACTTGATGACAGAAGGGATTTTTTTTTATCTGACGTTTATTGCTTTTTAAACTGTATTTCTGGTCGGGTGCCAGATTTCTCCCAAAATATTGTAAATAAATGCGAGTAATACAGATTTGGATTTATGAAACATAATGGCTGGATGCTCTAGATGTGAAGAGATGGTTTATCATATTTTCCACCATTATGCGGGGAAACTTTAAGACTTGCTTTCCTGCTTTATTTTACTACAGTCCTTAAAGGTTTTAAACCAAGTTGCTTTGAGACTTGAACACAATTATAGTAACCAATCTGACATACACACAATGTGAATAAAATGCTCTATTATATATAGGCATTTTAACACTGATACATTCTACACACATAAAATAAAGGCACCTTGAAATAAAACTCTTATCTTCCTCACCTCACTTATCTACTAATTACATATAAACTCACACAATACAAAAAAAGATTCCTGTATGTATATCATTAAGGAACGTAAACGAAAGGCTTGTTATCTTTTTGCATGCTTATCTGTAAGACTTGGTAATGTTCCTATCTGTAAGAATATATACTCTGTATACATGTGTATGTTCATATATAATTTATATATACAAGTGTATCTCCCTTCAGACTCTGAAGGATTAAAACACAGGCTGGGGAACCATTCCTGGATTCAGGCTTCCTGAAATCAGACATTCTTTAAATGGAAGACCCACATTTCTTTCTTCATGAATGCTACTTCATGGGACCATGAAATCAATCCTGCCGCCCTTTTGGCTAAATTTGGATTCAAAACGAAAAATTGCCTCTCCTCTGATAACCTTATTCTCTTTCAATCAGTATTTCAGAACCTGGATAATTTTTTGCATGGTAGTTTAAATGTGCTGGTAACAGAGTCTGAAAACATGGTGGCTAAGCAAAACCATCACCCCTTTGCATCACATTCCTTACGTTTTTTGCATAGTGATACATTGTGTAGTTTATCTTGAAGAGCACGAAAAGCTTTAGGCCTGAAAGAAAGCATGTGCCTGGGAAAAAAAAAAGGGATATTTATACTCAGTAGGAAATAAATTTCCCCCTCAACATCTGTAGCATTTACCTCCCACTCATTATATGGGGCTAGTTAACCTCTGAGCTTGGTGTGCTACAACTGAAGATGAATAGTATCAATTTGAGCTGGGGTGGGTTTTGACATAACCAGTGCAGGAATCTGGATTCCCCCCACTTCTGCCCCAGGAAAGAATAAAGGACTATTGGTGCTCACCACTGTAGCAACAGGGGCTGGCATCACTTTTCTTACAGTTAGAGGCTATGTGACACATTTCAGAGGTGATGTAGAAATACAGGCTTCCCATGTTTATTATCTGTTTTCCATTCTGAATTTTTAATGATTTCTCAGTGGATCCAAATATTGCATAAGAATTCCAAGGAGAGGAATGACCCAGTTCAGAGAGATACCATCAGGGCACATGTCCCAAGTGCCTGTTTCATGGAGATGGGAAAGGAAGCAGATGTTTTCCATCAGCAACTAATGTTGAAGAGCTACTATTACTCCCTCCCTAACCACAAGCTCTAGGCCATAATCACGTACTCCCTTCTTCTACTTCTATAGATGTAACAGCAGCATGTAATAATTCAAATTCTGTCTTGTTGACACAGCTTGCTTCAGCTGTACAGAAAGCAAGTTGTTTGTTCGCTGAGTCTGTGGACACATCAGCACTTTACCGAGAGTGTAGAAGGAGTTGCTGCTTTCTTGATGGCAATTGCAACTGCCTGCTGTCATCTGAGCCTCCTGGAAATCTGTGACAACACACTGAAATAGCCACACATAGTAAACTTCTGTCAATGTAGTACAATTATTTTTGTTAGAAAGAATCACAATTTTCCCCTGAAAAAAAAATCACTTGAATAACTCATATAAAGTAAATCTTTCTTTTCTGTTAAATCAGGAAGCTGATTTCAAAAACTGCTTCTTTTTTGATTTGATTAATTATGCTATTTTGGGGCAAGTCTAGGAATTGCTTCAGTTAGGCCTGTGTTACGGGTGGGGAATGGTGTGTTATACACACCTGGCTTTGAGGAGAGTGAGAAAAATAGGTATTCCGATATATGTTGTAGCCTAACTGAGTAAATATGAGGCATAATGGGTAAAACTGGCCTTAAAATTCAGACATATGTGCTATAATTTCCCAGAGAGAATATTAAAAACTAAAAGGAGGAAAAAATAAAATTAAATCATTAAATGGCATTAGTATAATAAAAGGGGAATTACTGTTAACCTTTTGAACCAAAAAAGGTTAGCTGCAGGACTAAACATTTCTTTAAATATGGACATGGTCAAGGTGTCTATTCTGTGAAAATGAGTACTTTAATATTCTGTTTGGCCAATGTGTGTAATATAATAGCTATATATATTTCATCCTTTAGTGCGCAGCTGTAGATGTACCAAACTGAAAAGCAAACCCATTAATTCCTTTCCCTTTGCAACCTCACAGAGACCTGCTGTTCATAGAATAGAATCATAGAACCATAGAATGATCTATATAGAACCATAGAAGGAATCTTTAAGATCATCGAGTCCAGCCATTAACCTAACACTGCCAAAAACCATGGCGGTAAGCACAGTAAACCATGTCCATAAGCACCACATCTACCCGTCTTTTAAATACCTCCAGGGCTGGTGATTCGAACACTTCCATGGTAAGCCTGTTCCAATGTTTGATAACCCTTTCTGTGAAGAAATTTTTCCTAATATCCATCCTCAACCTCCTCTGGTGCAACCTGTTTCCTGGAACAGCCCAGGTTGGAAGTGACCTTGAAAGATCCTCTGGTCCAACCTCTCGTGGGAAAGGGAGCCTATATGAGATTATCTAGCACCCTGTCCAACCACATATTGAAAACTTGCATTGATGGGTAGCCCACCACATCCCTTGGCAGGTTGTTCCACTGATTAATCATTCTTACTGTAAAAAATATCTTATATAAAGATGAATACTTATTTAAGACCTCTGAAGTGTTCCACAGTAGAGAGCTTTTCTTTTTTTGTAGCAAAAGCTGCATGGATATAGCTGTGATCTAGGCTCTGCTTGAGGCCCATGAGCCAAAGTTGACCCTAATTCATAGGAATCCTTGTCCACAGTGTAGGCGAGTCAGGGGAACCCTGAGGCAGCTCATATAAGGGACTTTTCTCTTCCTTCCATAGTAAAAGTTCTGAAAACACTGAATTTCGTAGGAAGGCCACTTAAACTATGAAGAATATGAAACCAAGGAATGCCATGGGACTGAAAACCCTAAACAAATATTCTCTGCAACTGCATTCTGTGTCTTGGATACCAGTCCTGAAGAACAAGGAAGGATCATTACTAACTGACATATTTAGTATAAATCTAAAACTTGCATCTCATGAAAAGGTGAAGAAAAGGATGAGATGAAAGGAAAAATAGGAAGGGAAGTTTTATCACAGGGAAGAGGAAAAAGAATATGTAGATGCTCCCCAGGGCAATGCAGACGGGGTGAAGAGGGCTATGCTGCCAGCTTCACACGTTAGTTTTAGAAGTCAGTTGTAAAAGGTAAGAGTCAGGTGTGTAACACTTTTTTCCCTGCCAAGACACACTGTCAAGAAATCTTAGGTGACAGCACGGAAAGGTGATTGATACCTGGATTTGTTGAGGGGGGGTTGTACTATTTTTATTTTTGTAACATTTTTTCCCTAAATTTAACCATTTCCCTTGCCAGAATAAAGCTTATTTTTGATTTCTAAGTTTCTACTTTATTCATGAGTGACAAATTTGTAGTGTTCTTTTTGCTTGGAGGTAACAGTCAACTAAAGTGATATTTTGCAGCAAACCCTTGCAAGAGCACTGCCCGTGGAGGAAGCTTCCCCTCAAACTGTGAAAGTTTGGAGACCTACAGGGTTAAATTCCAGGACACAGGATAAATTCTCTCCAAGCATGCACTACCCAGGATGTTTCTTGTAAAAGGTAGGAAAGAGAAGGCAGCCTATATGCTGAGTATTCCTAAATTGCTACAGCTGATCAGTGCAAATTTCCTTTGGTGGAAAAGATATGACAAGTGACAAGACAGAGTGGAATGTTGCTTTGTTATTCCAATTTTTCACTGACAAACGCAGATCAGCAGTATGTGTGAAAGGAACCTCAGACTCTATGAAACAGAAGAGAGCTCAGGATATGATGTATAGACTTTTTTCTTGTTTCATAGGGCTGCTGGGATATGAACATGCCATTTTGGGGCAAGCTAATTGCCTGTTCAGCAACTAAAAGCAAGATACCTTTGTTCTGTGAGTTACAATTCCCTGAAGTACACTGCAGTAGCAAAGCAGTAATTACAATGCAGCATGTCTTAAAAGAGCACCATTATACATTTCATGAAGAAAAGGATAACTTAGGCATTGCTGTTAACTGGTTAAAGCAAAAAATTTAAAACATCTTGAGCACAATCATGTATGTTTTATGAGTATAAATTTGTGTTCATGCAGATTTCTTGTGTTAAAACTATGCTTGAAGCCTACTGTTTTCAGACTGCTACTAGACCAGGTTAGAAGCTATTTTGTGCTGCTGGCAACAGTCCAATAATCTAAAACACATTTTTAATTTTCTTCTCCCCCTCCCCTCTCCCCGCCCCCCTAGTCTCTAGCAAAGAGATATTGTCTCACCAGAACGGAATGACTTCTGGATGAGGTGGCCAGTATAAATTAAAGCAGGGTCCTTGGCTGAAATGAAGCACAATGAATGTTCAGAAAAGGGTGGTGAAAAACAGAAGTATGAGCAGATAGAGGAAGCCAAACAGCAAAAGAATATGGGTTTAATATATTTCTGATATCCAAAAAGAAGAGTGAGCATGGTAGCAGCATTCTGGAAATCATAAACACCTTAGAGTTAAGACTACCTTATAAATGGGAATAGGTCATCTCTTGAGGATTATTTATAAATCAGATTTAATTAAAAGGTCAAGGAAAGATGAATATATATTTTAATAAATAGTTCATTATTATAGAATTCAAACATCAATAAGCTGTTAATAATCACTTATTGATAACTACAAGATTGCCATAGTTATTTATTAACCTCTAGTTATTTATTAACCATTGACAAATGGATCCTTTTCTATGCAGTATAAAATTGCAGAGGAAGCTGGAATGAAACAAGATATGAATTAGGATTTTGACAGAAATCAGTAAGGGAAGTTAACTTGCACAGCAATTATGCTGGGTTGCATTATAGGTCCCATACTCTCTCCTAATGACTATGTAATTTTCTCATGTCTCCACAGCACATATTTTGTGATTTTTTCATTAAAAAAGCCAACACAAACCCAATAATCTTTTGCCACATAATACATTATTAGAAGAATCATAAGGAGGGAGGATAAAGGAGCAAGTTTAATAAATGCTGCAAAGCATACTACTGCTCCTGAATGTTTGTGTTGGATTTCATATGATATATGAGAAGCTGACATGTCCTTTGGGGGCTAGTTTACATTTTTTTATGAAAGGTTACAGTACTCTGGACCTATAGTTTATTTAGTTTTGCACTAGTGATGTAAATATTTATTAAGGATTTGACTCATTACATTTTGTGCAACCCTTGCACTCCAAACCTGTGTGATTCACAGTATACTGAAAACAGAAATAATACCCCTAAATCACACCTGTCTGCGAAAAGAAAATCTTTCAGCTCTTTCACTTCCAACTCTTCACCTTGCATCAGGCAAGAAAAAAAAAAAAGCTAGAAAGAAAGCTGGCTGCTACTAGGAAATGAATTCACTGGAAAAATGTTCCTTTGTTAAGAAGTGCTTGGCTGGGATGGGTAGGCGAATACAGTACTCAAAAAAGTCAACATGTTCTTGTTTTTTAGGTCACTTAGCCCTTGATTTGGAAAAAATTTGTATCACTTCTTGTTGGTTTGTTTCTGTTTGTTTGTTTGTTTGGGGGTGGGATTTTTAGGGAGGGGGAGAGGATTGGTTGGTTGTTTTCTTTTCTAAATCACCTGTTGAAGATTAGATTTATGACCAAAACCAAAAAGTTACATCAGATCAATAGTGTGATATATTCAGATTATATATCCAGTATCAAGGTATTGTATATATAGTTCAGATACCTTACATTGACTAAGACTTTATTCCAAGAGATGCCAGTGACCACAAAACATACCCCAGCCAATAGGTTGCTTTTGAGACAGGCCTGCTTGCTGCTGGAATTAACTGCTAGATTCAGTAAAGGGCGCTGGAGTCTCAGTATTCCACACGCAATCACAAGTCACTGGGACTAACAAAAGGCTTCTTGATCCCATCAAAATTACAGGATTTTTGCTCCCATTGCTCCTAATGACCTTTAACGTAGACCTTGCTAAGCTTATGAGAGGCATTCAAAGTCTTCATGGCTTGTGCACAGAGCCCTGCACAGATTTCCAGTGTGACATTTCTGTGAGGTAAACTGGCAGCTGCAGACTTGTGAAGTCTTTTGCTTATTTGCTTTCTGAACAGCTTTGTCTTGAATTCTTTCCTGCACAGTGGCATGATTGCAAAATACGTGAAAGAAAATATAAATAGCTGATAACCTGGTGGTAAGTGAAGTATTTTGAGAGATGAGTTTGAATTCTTGTATGCCAGACATGTAAATCATAGTCTTCCATCTCCTACTGCATTCATCTTTTAAACAAATGTGTCTGCCATCTCATTTTGTGATGAGCTTGATCCTGTCATACTCTGAAAATACTTCCATGAGTCTCTAAATAAAAAACTACAGCCATTGTGGAGTTCAAGTGGTCTCAAGGTTATGCAGTGTTAATCAGTTTTGTGGTTCTTAATTCTATTTTCAAATTTGGCCATAGTAGTCTTTCCATTCACTTTTGTGGCACTTGATTGATTTTGCTATTAACATTACAAGTCATGGGATCAGATAGCAGAACATGTTGAACAGACATACATCAACACAAGTCTACTGAAATGTATATTGATTTGCATCAGTATTTTTGGTCTCGAAAGGTTTTTAAATTTGGGAGTTAAAATATCTCTCTGTATATAACATAGGTAAATATATTAAAAATATTTATGTAACTGCAATGTATAAAAAATGTATTTATTTATCTTTCTGAAAAATGACATCTACTTATAGATCTGCACTGTTACCTTATGCCTCCAGATAAAACTGTAAAGCCAGCTTTTCCTGAGTACAAGAAAATCCATCTTGAAACTTTAATTAAAGAATAATCTATCAATGACAAATTACCAGAGGGTGGATATGTCACTCACAGTACTGGCACGTCATTTCAAAGAACACAACCGAAATCACATGAGACTAAGAGATCTGGGTATTTGTTTGCACTTAACAGTCAAGGTGAACATAACTGATACAAAGCAATTTCTAGATAGTTCCTATATTAAGAGATTAGATGGAAATTTCTTCGCTCTGGAAAAAAAAAAAACAACCACTACAGCACGTCTGCATCTCTTGGAAAGTCTGTAAAAATTATACTAAACCAATTAATCGCTTGACATATTTAATACCACTAGTGTTTTTTTTTAATTTTGTTCAGGTTTGTGAAGTCTCCACACTGGATGAATTCCTGAACAGCTTTTTATTTGGTTTCATGGAGACAATTCTTGTAGCATTCTATCAACTTCTCTTTTACAAGTGCCTGAGAGAAGAGACATCCACGAGGATATGAGAAGTAAGAGCTTTGTTTTTTCCTCAGTTTTGTAGTTCAAATAAATTAATTTGTACTTTGGTAACTCATCAGCTGCATGTGCATTTCTGTGTATAGAGCCATTTATAAAATAGTGTCTCTATGTAGAGTTGCTCTGTAACTGTTAGGCTTAACATTGTCTATTCTGCAAAAATGCAGTAGCAAATATTGTTCAATTATTTGTTGTAATGTTTTTCACTCAACTGATTAGTAAAAGCTCTGTAAAAAAATAAATACAATTGTTCAACTTCCCATGAAACTGGGATTTTTTTTCCATAAGTTATTATTATAAGGCCCATATCAAAACAGATTTCAAATGGGAGGCACTGACTGCCACTGGAAGTAAAATCTATTTTCTCTTGCCTTTACTGAAGCGTATGACCTCAGACTGAATAACCTTACTGTTAGCTCCTCCTGCTTAAGAAAAAACACCAGCAGAGTGTTTTCCTTATTTCTTCTCCACAGAGCATAGTTTTGCCTTTATCACATCCAGGAGATCCTCGTAAATCAGATGGAACAAAAATTACATCAGAATCATATGGAAATTTCATTTAATCTGAAAGTAACTTGCAAGCAGGACAGAAACCTATTATTCTGGGCTACCTAGAGTTCCCTGATCACTTCATGCAGGAGGGATACACATACTTAAGCCATAATCCTGTATGTTTTCTAGTCACTGTTCTTTATTTTTAATTTCTGTTGGGTTTGTTTGCTTCTCTTTTTGACTGTCAGCTACCAACATTTTGCTTATTTTTTACCCCTGAAATGTGGTCATCATATTCTACCCTTAAAATATGTTAAGTCTTAAAAAAAAACCACTGAGAAATTCATAGCTGAATGTCATAGCTACAACTTTATATACAGACTCAATTGGACTACACTTCTTTCGGGAACTACTTTGAACTCTTAGCCCAAAGGTCTCTATCATGTCCTTCGGCAGGAGTGTATTATGTTTCTCTCCATCTATTCATGTTTTCTATATGAAGAGGGTATTGGAATAATAATATGGAAGATAAGAAATCTAATGAAATTAACTTTCTTAATCAACAGCAGTGTTAAGCAGGTTGTTGATTAGAAACTTGTTGACCAGAACATCCCAGTCAAGGAGTTGGCTGTTAGCCTAGACATTAGCGTTGGTTACACAGCTTACCCACCAGTCTGGCCTCAAGCCCATGGTAAACTGCAAATCATGCCTTTTCTGTCAGGATATGGTAATTCACAATGTATATGTAAAAATGGTGCAATCAAAAGCAGTACAAAAGTGTAACACTGGAGGTTAGCAAAGTCGATTGTATTCTGATGATCACCTGGCTTCCTGGGTGTTTTAGCGTACAGGTTGGTACTTCCTATACTACTTTAACTGAATGATAGATCAATTTATGATTTTCTTCAAATAGAAATTGTTTCTTTCAGCAGAAGAATGGTCTACCATGGACATTACCAGTCCTTCAAAATTTTATTCTTTTTGTAATGGTAGTCTGAGTACTCCTCCTTGCAGTTTTGAACATCCTTTATAATCCTTGACTTTCATTACATAGGACGTTTAACATTTCGCAGAAAATACTGATATGTTGCAGATACGTGAGAGGACACCAGCTCACCTTTCTGAATCTTGCTATGACTGGAAATGGGATGATTTATTTGCAAGAGTTTACCTTCTTATCTTGTTGATTTGACATTCTTTTTTTCTTTATTATAGATTTCACTGGCTGGAGAGAAACATATAAATCCTTCTGAGTGAGACTCAGTGTTTGGGGAAAATAGCCAAACCTCAGTAACTTTCAATGGACTTTTAGTCTTCCTGGATAATCTTTTACTTACTAAGTTCTCTTAAATCATTAGTTTCAGTGTAAGAGTTACTTTTAATTAAATTATATTAATAATAACCTGTTTCTGTTATACATGACACTATAAAACATGTTCAATAACAATCTGATAGTAGTTAATTAACTAATTAATTAATTTTCTGGGAAAGAGCTTCCCAGTGATAGCATTTTTCCATTTCATGATGAACATACATAATAGAACATCATTCTAGCAGGCTGTGCAACTATTAACAGCATGCTTTGCTATACTCACCGGCATTCTACTATTTAGAATTTTAATTTAACTATAAATAATATTGTCAACACATATATTGAGAAGGATCAGATTAGAATCGTACACCAAAATAAAAACCTTAGACCAGTTATGAAATAGCATCTAGTATAATCATTAAGCAGGAATTGAACTGGTAACATTATGGTTCCATTATTAGGAATTTCTGAATAGGATATAATTACTTTTATTAAGGAGTATAAAAACACTTTATATGTGTAAATCAAAACAAAACAGGTAGGAATACTGGTGGTCCTTAGCTAGGCACGAATGTCAGATTACTCTTTTCAGTTAATAGCATTCTCACAGGTGTGAGAGGTATTACAAGTGACAGTATCAGATTTGGTTACTCTTCCTTAATAAAATGAAATGCATGATGATGCCAATTATTTTTTGAAATCAAGATCAGAGTTGTAGACTTAGGAGTTTTCATAGATTTCTTGTTTTGTGGCAAACATTGTTTAAGTACATCTATGCATTCAGAGATGTTTGTGTTAATTTTAAAAGGTGGGGGTAAAAAGGAAAGAGAAGAAAAGCCGTGGAAGCCATTATTGATTTTAGTGGTACACGCTATCCATCATAAACAGCTAACATACAGACTCACATCTTACTACACTTAGTTACCTCTATATATAGGACAACCTTTGACTCAGATCTGAGGCTGGTAAGCTTCCTATTGTGAAACCTCCATCTTGAAGCTGGCAGAGGCAACAGTGGTAAGACTGGCTTATGTAGTTGTTTCTGTGCAGCACAAACATGTTTTACTTGAAAACAGAGGGTTTGGCCCTTCTTTGGGGACAAAGCTGTATTTTTCTCTGTATATATGAACTGTTTTCTTTTCCTGGGAACTATTTTCAAAGAGAATAATTTAAAACAGGCTATAGAAAAACATTAACCCTTGAGTCTTTCTGATTCCTTCAGGTGAACAACTCCATGTTTGGCTGATAAAGTGAACATTTCTGTAGGGTCTCAGGTCTATCCATCTGCACAATTCTTGGAAAGGAAGTATCTCCAGGCAGTGTGAGCTACTCTTTACTCATATGCCCAGTTTCCTTCTGTTTATTTTCTGCAAGAAGCGGACAGAATCAGCATAAAATGTGTAGCTGGACTGTTTGAGTACCTGAGCAGATGGTTCTTTGTGTACATCCTGGTTTTCTTCCTGTGTTGCTCTTCAACAATTCTTTTTTACACCTAAGATGGTCTCCCTCCAACTTCAAGTATTTATGGTCTGATTTTAAAACATACTGAAGATTTACTTTTCCCTTTAGCTTCCATGAAGGATTAAGACATTTTGAAAATTCAAACTCTAGATAGTGTAAGCTGCACAGAAAATATTAGTGTGAGGGAGGGCTTGTTGGTTTTGGGTGGGGATTTTTTGCCATAACCAACTTGCCCAAAGTTACAGAGGGAGATGATGTTAGAGTCAGTCAGTATTCAAACATTGTCTTAAGAAAGATGTCATAGTTTGAGATCCAAACATCTGGTCATCATTAACCATCGCTGTTCACACATGATATTTCACTTAGACTGAACCAGGAGGCAGACAATAATTTATAACCTGTAGTCAGTGGGAAAAAGTCTGGTAAAATACATAAGTGATCATGAATGGAAGTCTCTAGCAGGTTCAGCCGTGGGGTAAGGTCAGTGAGGAGACAGATTTAAGAAAGGAAATCACACCTTGGTGATTTTCCTGGCTTCCAAAAAGGAGGCTCCACCTAAGCTCGTCAGATGAGAAGTGGTGTTAAGGTACCTTTTCCACAGAATGTTGGGCTGTATGTAAAGAGATTTTGCAATATAAATGTTAAGCTTTGTCGTTTTATTTGCTGTTATTTCTTAGGTCTGTCTCTATAACATTTTCTGGGGAAAAAAAATTATAACATTACTTCATTCAATTTCAGTTGGCATTGTGAAATATTAGATTAATGCCTGTCAGGCAGTCAAATATCACAAGAGTTTGCCAGTGTACTTCCCAAATTTTGCCAAAGATTAAAATGTCATCGCTAGCATTAGGGACATTGAGTATGTTCTGAATTACTCTGTAGATTATACTTTGAAAAGTTTCAGCAGTATTTCACATCTTAATGAATTTGCTTCCTGGACTCGGGCTAATAACTCAGGAAAGACCACTAATTTAGCAGGCCTCCACTTCAGGTATTGTATTTTAAGATTTAGCTTCTTGTATCCATACCTTTATAGTTTTTCCTGGTCTTTAAGGAGCTTTCTGAATTTGTACGAAGTTCAAGGAAGTCTGTGGTTCTGCTGCATACTTGGGCAGAAGGATTAAACAGTGAGACTAATCAATTAATCTTGTGGGATCAAAGAAGATTTCTTTTTTTTTAGGTGTTTTTTTTGTTTTGTTTTAATTCTAAGAAATATCAGTGCAAGATATAAACCTCTCCACAAAGTTATTCTCTACCTAACCTATCTTTTTGCCTCTGTGCACAACTGTAGGTTACTAATTGTGCAAACTGGCAGGAGATGACTTCCTTGTATAGAGGTTTTTGCTTTGCTTCCTTTCTGGACAAGCAGTTCATGGCTTTCAGTGGTTCAGCTAAGCACTGAATAAAGCCTTCAGAATTTGTTCCCATATCCATTACAGATAGAAAAGACTGTAATGCCTCAGTTTCTGATCACTGTATCTGTTTCAATGGCTTTTTTCATAAACTTTGTCCTAATTTCATTAATACGTAGGAGGTTTAGAAAAGTATGCTTGAACCTATTTATATTCTCCACACAGACAAAATAGCCATTGAAATCAATGAGTTAAGTAATGGCTTTCCCACCCTTTTGCTTGGGATGCACTGGAAAGCAATGTTGCAGAATTGCAAGTTTCTCCCTTCCCCAAAAGGTAATCATGTGCCTGAGTTCACTGTTCAGCGTATTTTTAAACTGCACTGAATTTTGTTCCAATTTTCTTTTTTTTTTCTGTTAGTCTGACAGTTGGATAAAATCTCATTGAGCTTGTGGACATACAGACTGTCCTTCAGTCATGATAAACATAAGAAACAATTTTATTTTCAGTGTGTATCTGTGTGCACAGACACAGAAGCAGCATAGCAGATGCAGACAGCTACAAAGAGTCAAAAGATCACTTGCAGAATAAACTCAAGAAAAATATCTGTCTGGATATTGTTCTGGCAAAACCCTACCCCTTAAAAAAACCCAAAAAAACTCAAAACAAAACATTAGCAGTTGTGAGATTTCTGACGTGTTCAAGAAATAATATTTTTGGCACATTTTTGTAAAATTATATTTGTTTCAAAGAAACGTGATTATCGTCATTAATGTTGCCTTCTAACAGAACTGCATATTGATGGACAGCTCACATGAAAAGAACCAAAGGATATTCATGTTACAGAATTGTTGTTGGTTTGCTGTTGGCCCCTTCTGATTTTCGTTTTGAGCTTTCGGCTTATTCAGTGTCAAAAAAGTGACACAACATTTTTTGTCAAAGAAACCAATATATTTTTGATGACAAAAACAACATTAAGGAGTCCAGCTCAAAAGTTAACATCACTAATTTTACTTTGAGCACAAGAATTGTAAGCAAGCCTGAAGCGATTCATGTGAGCTACTCAAAATGACAGCAAAAGCTGATTTTAAAAAAAAAAATGAAATGGAACTATAGTTTATACAAAAATGCACCAGTAAGATCTGCAAACAAGCTTGGTAATATGCTGAGAGAAAAAAATGTTTTGAAATAGTTTTTTTCTAATCTAGATTCAAACTCAGTATGTGACTGTCAAAGCTCTTCATGCGTCTTCATTCTCTATTTCCGTTCCTCAGCCTAGCATGAATTTTTACAAGATTAATCTTTAGTATAAAGAAATTTCAAAAGCACTTTTTTCAAGTACCAGGGAAATACAGGTAAGCCATGGTACTCAATCAGAAACTATTAACTCTCAGCATCCTTAACACTGATTAGCTTTAAGGTGATTGAGATCAGTTAATATCTCAGTGGGACACGAACCTTATTTTTTCAAAGTCTGTCATCAAAACTTCTGTCTTCAATAAGAACTCCAGCAATTGAATGGGATTCCATCTCATTTCCTGCAGGCTACTGAACATATTCTTTATAATTTTAAATTTAAGCCCTCTGGCATAGTCTCATGAAAATAGAGCATTTCATTGGCTGCATAAAGGAGTAACAAAGCTGTTCCCCCCTTTCTGGTCAATTATATCGATTGTGATTCTGAGATTTTCAAATGTATTTCTCCATTTACTCCAATTATACTAAGCATGATTGTTAAGATGATTGTCTTGGACTTCGAAAGACGTGCAATGAGCCAGCTCACTTGTAGTAGTGTCACAGTTAATTTATTTTTCTAAATCAAAAATGACCAGGGATGCATTCTGCTTTCTGTTTTGAATTAAAATCACTTTTTCACTGCTGTGTTATTCCTAGTTTGTATTGATTTTAGGTTCAAAGAGTATTAACTTCAATTCTAAATTTTCTTTTAACCTGTGGAGAACATCGAGGGATCTCGAGCTCTGCTTAGAAATTTCCCCATAGGGCTCATCCTAAGCTTAACGAAACATTCCCAGTGACTTAATTTCACTTGATGTCTTTGAAGAACCTTCTCTTTTATCCTTCAGGTTCAATTTTTTGGGAATGCTTTTGTTCAAGTGCAAAATTTCCCAAACTAAGAGTAGTATTAGTGCAGCTGGATTTGAATTTTTGCAATGGCCCAAAGTGAAAACAACAACAACAAAAAAAGAAAAATAGATATTTGAAAGTAACTTTCATTTAAAAAAAAAAATCTGTGATGCGTCAACCTTGGCTAACAGCCACACTTCCACCCAGCTACTCACTTTTCCTCCTCCTCCAGATGGAGGCAGAAAATAGGAAGAACAAGAAAGCTCCTGTGTTGAGATAAGGACAGGGAGATTGCTTAGCTCAAACTGGGGAAAATTAATTTATTGTCAATTAAAATAAGTATTTACTTATACAGGTAGTGGTAAACAAAAAGACAAACATTAGCACTTCTCCTCCTTTCCCCAGGGACAGCTTCACTCCTTCTCTCCAGACTCCTGTCCACCACCTGAGTGGTGCAGGCTATACCAGGGGGGGTCACGGTCAGAACACAGCAGTTTCTCTCTGCTGCTTCCTCCTTCTCACATCTTTTCCCCACTCCAGTGTTGACTCTCCATGGTGACAGCTCCTTTGATAATAACCATGTACTACGGCATTGTGTCCTCCGTGGACTGCAGTGGATGCCTGGTCCAGTGCCAGGTAGTACCTCCTCCTCATTGTCTGACCTTGCATCTCCTGTTTCTCACTCTTTTTGTTCTCTTGCCCCGTCTCTGTGTGACACTTTCTGGCATTTCTTATATACATTTAGTCTGAGGTGCCACCATCGTGGCTGTGAGGCTCAGCAGTGCCCTGTGGTGGGTTAGTTTGAGCTGGCTGGAACTGTCTGTGTCTGGCTCAAAGCAGCCCCGGCCCTCTGCACAGAGGCCAGCCTTTGACACATGCACCCAATACAAATTCAAATAAAATATTTAAATCAAAGCTTACCTCTGGGCCAGTTCTTCAAAATTGGCTTCTATTTTTTCTGCACCTGCAGGTAATTTCAGCTAATAAAATGGGTAGCTGAAGCTGAGGAGTCATTACAGTCAGCCTTTGAGCTTGAAGCAGGAGTGTGCTTTTTTGGAAGCAAATTTGGTGATCACCCCAATTTGCTGTGCCACGGTTCACACTGTGATGCAGCCTCAGAACGCACAAACCAGGTTCCTTGCAGTGATGCCTCACTCACAAGGGAGGCTGCAGGGCACCCCTGGCTCATCCCGAACCCAGGCACAGCTCTGGAGTAGGGCTGAGCACCAGCAGGTATTGGCAGGGCATGGGCACAAGTATGGGCTTGGACGTGGGCTTGGACATGAGCAGGGCACAGGTATGGGCACGGACATGGGCGTTGGCATGGACACAGTCACAGGCACAGCTGTCAGAACCAACTTCTTTGCTGCCTGCTGTGCTACACATCTCGCCAGTGCACAAAGAGATGCACCTGCAAAGCCACAAACACACCAGTATTTGGTCCAGGGTCTGCCACATACCTCAAAGTATTGCGACCAGTGTGATACGATGTCTGCTTGCTGGACTAAGTGCCATGAGCTCAACAGTATCAATCTAAAACCTAGTGAGACAGAAGCCACGTGACCAAAAAAAGATAAAAACTACAAGTAGGTTTGACACAGTAATTACCCCTATGATAGCTCTTTCTAGGTAAGGCAAATTGGTGATGACAATGCAGGGAAATTTGCCTCTCTAGCACTGTTTTCTGAATAAAATTTCCCACAGCTGTCAATCAGGCCATTTTACCTTCACACTAAATTAGCACCATTTATTTTAACTGTCTTTTGTGCAATGCTGAAAGGTGAACTATATTTTAATTCAACCTTGAGAATATTCTGCTGTGTTAAAAGTACCTATTTTTATGTACTCTTTATTATTTCTTAACTAAAATTCTTAGACATATGAGCTCTACTTTCTCAGCCTGGTACTGATCTGTGGACTATGGCCTGAGAAGTATTTTTTACTCTTTTTACTTTATAATTACAAGGGAATGATGATTTCACTTTGATTGTAGTCATACACATTTCCCTTTCATTTTACTGTGTAGCTGTAAGGTGCTGTCTGCTTCAAATAACACTTATTGTGCTTGGATATTTTGTTTTATTAAAACAGCAAATGCCTTTTAGAATTACTCTTGTGTCTCTCCTGCACTGTCAATAAAATGCTGTAATATTGAGTGATGCATGGGACACTGCATAGGTTTGTTAATGCTACAGGTAGTTTTACAAAGAGACTATGGCAACATAAAGCTGAGTATTTTGAAAGTAATTCTCAGGCAAATGACTTTTCTTCACAATGTAGGAGCTACAGGATATAGTGTTCCAAAGCAGGATATGACAGAAACTGGCTACTGAGTCCAAGGATGATTTCTAATTCCTATCCATCACGAAGGTTTAAATATTCTCATGGAAAGAGAAAGGACTAGGATTTCCAATCGTATTCCAATAACATATTTTATCCAATAATAATCACAGTTACCGCTTGAGACAAAGACTGTACCCCATGTTTCATCTCTTAGTGCCCTGATCCCTTGACTGAAGACTCACACTCCTTAAGAAGAAATAAGCTCTACAGGAAGCTCTTTCAAGAGCTTCATATTATGCTCACTGCTCTCCTGCTTGTTCCGCATTAAATGAGCTGTGTTTGAAACAAACTCATGAGAGGTGGCAAGGCTTCTGTGTGGCAAGTTAGACCCTACAGATTATAGCCTACCAGCCTACCATGAGGAATGTTCTGAAAAGTATTTGCCATGTGGGTTCCGAACCTGGAAATGAAGCAGAAGCTTCCTGACTCTCTGAGTTTAGGAAGGGACAGCTTTTGAAAAATGAAAACAGAAAGCAAGTACTTACACTATTAGGTTTACCATTGATTAATAACATTGAATGTGAATTTCAATTAATATTTTAAAATATTTCTGATTTACTCAGATCTGGGGATTTTTTGTTTGGCTTTTATTTAATTAATATCAGGTAATCTGGTTCAATAAAACAAGCTGAACCTTCACAATGAGACTTGCTCACAAATCAGTTCCTCTGTGTCTACCACTTTCTTCCAGAGCCATACAAACGCATATCAATGTGGCATTTATAAGCTTGAAACTCTCTCAGTGTCTGAGATTTCATCATCTTCATGCACAGATGCAGACCATTTTGACCCTCTTGAGTTACTTGGTGAGCCCAGATCTCCTTTCAGAGACAGAATCTAGCAGTGCTATTTGTGTTTCCTGATGAGTCTTTGCCAGGTTCACATCTGGAGCCTGCTCAGCATGCTACAACTAAGAGACACTTGGAGTTTGAAATGATGGTTCACCTACCTGTTAATGAAGGATATGGAAGGACACCCATAGGTCGAAAGTAGTCCATAAGATGCTCCACCTGGCCATTGCCTTCTCTGAGACAAGAAGAAGAAGAGGTGCAGAGCTCCTGCTGTGCTCACTGCAGCACATGCAGATAGACTCCATGCTGGGGGCAGCTGGGAACATAAGCATCTGCTGGCCCAAGGACAAGCAAAACATAGTCACTGATGAAGAAGTGGAGCAAAGAAGGTTGCTACCACTGTGCGGGGAGGTGGATCACCTGTTTGGACAGATGTTTGGAGGTGTGCAGGTGGCCAAGAGAAGCAGCCATTTGCACATCATGGGCAGGTAAGTTTCTAGGTTCTTGTGCATGGAGGAAGGATGGGGCATCCTTGTAGGAAAGGAGGGGGGAAGAGGCACTTGCAGGGAGGTGAGGCAGGGGCTGCTCTGGAGTCAGCAGGAGGAAGGACTTCCACATATACACTTGGCACTAGTTGTAAGTTAGATCACCCTGGACCCACTAACCTATTGGTTATACGACTGTATAATCTCCATTTCCCAAAGTACTTGAACTCTTCATTAAATCTCACCTTAACCACTCTGGCCTCAGCTGAGTTTTATATAACTGCATGGGAGGCTGAATTGTAAGATTAAGAAAATTTGGTAGAGGCTCAGAGATATTAGATAAACCTGAAACTACTTTAAATTGGTAACTTAAGGTGGCTTTTCTTTTTAGTCTCTTGGTTAGAAAAAGTAGATGTACGTGGAAAATTTCATTTGGGGTTTTCTGTGAGCACTCAGATTTCATTCCACACTGCTTTATCCACCCTTTAGTGAATCTTTTCATCGGACATCCAAATTGGATAATGTGAGGCCTCTCTTTGAAAAAAAGAAAGAAATGACTGAGCAAAAATGAGTGAGGTTTCCTAGTGAGCAAACCTATTCAACAGCTTCTGTGTAGAAGCAGTTTTCAACATTAGCAACTGGATACCACCCATTAGCATGACTTAGTACAGCTGTGAAATGCTGCCAAACTTTTGTAATACAATTATCATGTGGCAGCATTGCATAAAATAAACCAGGGCTGCCACTGTAAGCTCTAATTTGTAACAATTCTGTTTTTAAAAGCTGATGAAGAACACCAGGCAATTTTGTGGTACAAGGTAGATCTGGTAAAGCTCAAAGAGCCCCATGAGACTAAATAAAAAAGTTGTAGTACAAGACCTCTTATCAAATTAAAAGCCTGTTGCATTTCTGTGTTGGTGCTCGCTTTCTTAGAGAAAAATGCCAAAACATTATTTTTTCTGCAATTAAATAAACATGAATTCCCAATATTTGCATGTCACAAATCAGGCTGCAGAAACATTTTGTAGTGCCTTGATGACTATTTAGAAAAAAGTAGTTCACAGAAGTCAAATTAAGGTCCGCCTCTGTGGCCAGGTTTATTTTTTGTTGATTTAAACAAGATAAACTTTCTATTAGTCTAATTCTCTAAGCAAGGAGTTAAAAAAAAAAAAAAAAAAAAGAGAGATGGTGTCTTTTCAATAATGGCAGGGTTTTTTTCTACAAAAGCCAGGAAACTGTAGACTGACCATAGAACAGATGGTTCAGAAGAAACTCACCTGGTTGTGACTTTAACCTGGTAAATCCAGCCAGGACCTCAGAAAGGATCCTTAAGACTCCTGAACCGTGTTATTCCACAAGATCTTTACGATACATGTCACTCCAAAACCTCAGGCAAGGACTCAGCTATGCAATGCTAACATTTAAATATATGTACTTATTTCCCACACACTAATGTAATAATGAATGGTATACTGCTTTCTTGCCTGTTAGCTCATTTAAGGTTTTATACTTCCATATTTTGGATTCTTTGCTTGTGACAGACCCATGTTGCTGCAAACAAATTTTTATCTGTAAACATCTAAGTGGAGTTTTAGCAGCGTTGTCTCCCCTCTCATTACTTTCTCTTTCCTTACAGACTTCGGGTCTTTCACCATTCACTTAACTACTAAATACCACATGCAAAGACAGATGAACTAATAAAGAAGTTCATTCAGTAAGTTCTTTTCATTCAAGTAATAACGTTTCTCTTTTTTGCTTTTGCTTTTCTTCCCTTTTTTTTTTTTTTTGAGCTCTACTAAATAACCCTGCTGTCTGAAGTCTGTATCATGTAATTCTGTGATTTTATCACCCATTAGTCTGGTATTTAAAGCATTCCTTTTCAGGACAGCATTTTAACTCACTGAAACCTTTCACTTCTTTACTGAAGAAGTTCTTCACAGGATATTGTTTGCACTACCTTTATTCGTTAAGAGATAGAGGTGTGAGGAAGCAATCACCTTGTGTTGTAACTTACATTTTGCGATTATCTAGTAACACTGTCTTTCCATCCTGCCTATACGATGAGCAGGATCATTTCTGGTGATGTTAGGGTTTACAAATTCTTAGCTGACCCAGTTAATTTAAAGGAAAAAAAATAAGGATTTCCAGAGGGCAAAGGATAGTTTATTTGCTAGGCCCAAGATGTTGCTGGAGCACTGCCATGTTCTTGCTGAAAAGACCACAAAATTTTTAGCTGAAAAGGAAAGGTGCTGGCTGTGGAATTCTGTCAACATTGAGTTTGTCAAAAAAGTTCTGCATTCTTTGGGCAAACTCACGTGAGCAAGCAGACCTGATCTCATAATTTGATGCCACCAAAAGGTACAGGACCCTTTCCACCTCCCCCCATGAGGCTGTGTAGTCCTGCTAGTTACTTTTTGCTACTTATGGACCGCTGTGTGTACCACTTGACCTCACTAAACAACTGAAATAGTATGTGGATTGATTTTTGCTGGATTAGTGAGCTGAACTGCTCATGCAAAGCTCCAACAAGGAAGGAAGCACATAACCTGGGTAAGGGCAAAGATTATTTAATGGCCTTATATGATAGGTGAAAGAGGAAACTGGAGTTGAAGCAAGCTTGGATTGGCTCAGGATTGTTTGTATCTGCAGGCAAAAGAATTGAGGTGCTATTTTTCTCCTTTACTCAGAAAAACCCAAGATGGTAGGAAACCTGGGATATTTACAACTAGGTTCTTCTGTGTAAGGGCTTCTGAAGCACAAACTCGGTCTGGTGTTTGAGCAGAATTAAAATGACATGCAGAAAAAGGGAGGATTGCAATGAAGTCATACATACTTTCTCATCACCTGTTTGTATTTATTTTCCCATTTGAAGTCCATAAATATATGAGTTCTGTAAAGGTCAATTACTATGATATTTTTTCTATTTTAACTAGCTTTGGTTTGAATTTTTGCATTTTTGTAAAATTTTACTATAATTATTTCCTGCAATCTGGCAACTTCTCACCACCCCAGCTGCACCGAGTTGCTGGAGAGTCAAACTTGACAGGAAAAACCTGGGAGTTAATTTTGTCTGCAGGGGATCCTAATTTACCATAGAGATGGTAAGAGTCCTGGCCCTTAATATTTAAAAGAAAAACCCCAGGAAAATGGTATGAGCCCAAGGAACTGGTTGTTCCAATGATCCCTAAAAGCTGGAATGGTCCCATTGGCCAAGGGCAGCCAGGTGCGTCTTAGAACGTGTCAGGAAATACTGATAGAAGGTGTTGAATCATGAGCTTTGATGGCCTCAGTTTCTAGTAATTGCAATAGTGGAGGAAAAGCAGCTGGCCATCAGACACTCAGAGACTAGCCTTCTCTAACCATAGAGGAAATGTGATGCAGCTAAATCTCAGGAGAATAAAACTTTAGAAACTCTTGCTGCAAGCTCCAGGTTTACTGGAATAAACCTCTGAAAATCTGATTCATGGAAGTTTGATTAGAATATATAGCTATTGTGTTCCTTTTTCAGTGTTCTTTCTTATTACTTTCCAAACTTTGATTCAGAAACATGTTTCTGGTCATACAGGTTGCCACTGGGTTTGTGCCCATCAAAATAAAATATGGGGGATTATATTGCATGCATACCTCAGTTCAAGGAAAATCAAAATTTTAACTGAATAGTGAGAATTTAAGACCCTCAGAACAACAGAATTTTGAAAAAAGACCTTTATGTAGTCTGCATATATTCTGCTGTCTGTGTAGAATTAACATTTAGTTACAGAAATTATATCAGTTTAACTACTTCTTGGTTATAGGGGAAGCTCTATATATTTTACCATGGTTAAAGCTATATTTGACTTATTTAAATTTTCTTTTGGCAAACAACACAATACATGGATCAGCTTATAAACTTCTCTTTTCAAGGTGATGATTTAGGGAACGTTCTTTACCCCAGAAATCTATTTATCCCCATCCATGGGCACAACCTACTTTTAAAAATTCAGACAATGATATGATATGAATGATATGTATCAAAGATATCATATATCTTTGGTAGACCACACCATGGACCAGGCTACACCTTTTATTTTTCTATTTGCTCTCAGGCTGTTTGCTTATCTCAAGTAAGAATACACTCTTTGAAATCAATCTATTTAGCCTGGATTTACTGCTTTTTCCATGGCTAGCCTGATGCAAAGATCTAGGCTTGGGATTTTTAGAGTTTATGTGTTGTACCACTTGCCATACAATGAAGTGTAGGCATCACATCATAAAGATTCAAAGCAAAAATCAGAACAGGTAAATCAACCCTCTTAATATTTAAAAGAAAGTTATCAGTAAATACTTTACCTGAATAGGTTGAGAGGGAAACAATGGAATAACTGCAGAAAGAATGGCATGTGCAACTAATTCTTCAATACTCATTTGAAATACAGATTTTGTTTATAGTTAGGATAATGTAAGATAAGAAAATGAAAAGTTACCTATTCAACAAAAGAAATATCAGGTTTGATAGCTCACCCTTTCATAAAACATACTAAATTGCATGTGTAAAGGTTTTCATACAATACTATCAGAAAACAAATTAAGAAAAAATGAGTTCGAGATCAATATAGATTGTGTTTGCAGAAGATATGATTTAGTGGATTATAAATGCAGTTAAAACATAGAACAGTGATAAATCCAGGTGAACAAAAACCTGTGTCCATTAAATGGGGAAGTGCAATATGATATAGATAAAGATACAGAAGTTAAAATCCTGTATCAAAGACTAAACAGGCCCTGGAGTTGTCAATGCCTGAGTAGAAGAGTTCTAAGAAAAGCATATTTGCAGCAGGAAGCTGATTGAATTGGTGACCCTCCGATTTAGTAGTCAAACAATGTTGCATCACTAGGTTATGGAGGGTGCCAGGGAGCCATGATTTATCAGCATTCAGAGATGTTATTAAAAATACCATTGATTTGTGCGTTGAGACTTTTTTTCCTCAGCAGGCAAGTGTCTTAATTCTGTTTCCCTGGAAAATTTCAAATACCTAGTTGTATTGAAGGCTATATAGAGTAGAGGATGTGACTCATTTTGTCCTGAAATGATATCTTTTTTCTGCCTTGTTTCAAAATTGTTACTACAAAGTCAGATCAATTTGGACAAAATGATTTTCTCTTTCTCATTTTCTCTTACCTTTTTGGTATAACATAAAGCAATGATTTTCTAAAGCCATATTTTTTTTAAAAAAAAATGAAAATTTATTATTTGGAAGACCCTAGCATTGTCATGATTTGGAACTGGAACTTAAAATTAGATACACAGGGTAGTGTTTGTCAGAGATTTGCCTTTTGCCATTCCTATAAAAATCTACTCAAACTAGTTACACCTTTGGGAAATCATGATTCGCACATGCTCGGTAGTAATGTGTTAAATATTTTAACAGTTATATATTCCCGAAGGATACCATCTGCACTGGCAATACTCCAGCCAGGGCTAAGAATTACCTTTCCTGCAATTGTCTTCTAAGATGCTTCAGGCCATGCCTGGTCCAGCAGCTGCACTGAAAAAGGAGAGTCTGTCGCTCTAATGGTCTCAGTGACATCCTACAAATAACCAAGGGACATGTAGTAAGAAACCTCCCAGATTCAAATACAGGGTAGATAAAGTCTAGCCGTCATGTGAGAAGAGGAATGCCAGGGTAAAGCATGCTGAGACAAACTGGAACAGCAGCCTTCATGAAAAGGACTTTGATTCTTAGGATGTAATGAGAGAAGAGTGTGGGCCTGTAAGGTCAGTGGTGGGACAAAAAGTCTGAGTGATGAGGACAATGAGATGTGATAAAGGTCTCGAAGGATTGTCTGACATTGAGATCATCAACTTCCACACACCAAATCAGTTCCTGCAGTTTTAGTGAATTGGAGGGGGAAGCCATAAGTACCAACTCCAATCATAGCCTCTTTGTTTCTGAGTCTGGCAATCTAATCCCATTGCAATATCCTCACCATCATTTAGACAGTTCTGCCTTTCTTCTCCCGGGACCTCCCCTCAGCAGTTAGCCTACCTCTTTCTTGGCCTGGAATGATTCATCCTCCCTGGGCATTTTTCTCCTTTTTGTCCATAAACCTCCCACCAGATCTGGCTCCAAGTCAGATGTTTCTTTCCTCTCAAAACCTTTACACTTGTTCTGTTTGTCTGTGAAGACACCACTAACACTGGCACAGGCAACACTTGAACATCCACCCATCTCCTGATAGCCTTACATTCAAACTCGTCTATTTTGTTGTTGACCACAGAACTCAAGTCCATAAAAAGCTCCACAGCTGTCAGAACATGAGCACAGACAAATGCACTAAAACTCTTCTTAAGGGCAACACAAAAAATGTTTTTTTTTAACGTCAGAAGGAGATACTATACTTGCTTAGTTAGACAATCTACTTGAAGAAGCTTCCAGAGTCTCAGCATACAACTCCGACTGACGTAGGTTCTGACTCAGGAAGCATACTCCCTTTAGAAAGACAGCAAGATGAACAAATGAACAGTATTTTTTTTCTTGTTTATTTAGTTTATTTTTTATTTTTTTTGTCTGAGGAGATGGAAAAATACACGGAGAAAGAGGCAAAAATTCTAGACATGCCATGGCTGGTTAAGCAAGGAGTACAAATAATAAGACATAAAAATGGGAATCCCATACCTCACTTTTGAGCATGACTATGAGCAAGCCCACTGATTTCTCTATGCCTTTTTTCCTCCAGCAGTATTGTTCTGTCTTTTATCATTTAGCTGTGTGGAAAGCAGAGACATATTTCAGGTGTGTGTTTGGAGGCATTTGTAATATTCATACCTTGCATACAACTAAAACAAAGCCTACTCCCAGCCTGTGGTGCCAGCCTTGCCCTGCTTGTATTGCCTGGGATATGAGAAAACTTTTAGCAGCAAACTTTGAAAAAATTTCCATCGACTACATGGAAGTGAATACAAAACCACTTCTGATAAGCTTGCAAAAAAGGTGGGGATTGGTGACATGGGAAAACAAAAGATGATTGGAGCTGCTACTCCACTTGGCAAAAGGGTACCCTTCAGTCAAAATGTGTTTCGTTCTGTCTCACCAAATGCCAGATAACAGACTGAGAAATAAAGAATATAAGTTAAGCCTAGAGAATGGAGTAGTTTGTCTTGGAAAGCAGTGACTCTGAAAGGAATTTAGGGGTCACAGTAGATATATGACTCCAAATGCCTTTATGTGGTGCTGTGGGAAAAGGTTTAATGCCATCCATGGGTATATAAACACAGGAGTAGAAGGAGGTGAGCTTACCTCTGTGTGATTGTTATTGCAATATTCTGTGCTGTTCTGGTCTCCATATTTTTAAAGGATGTTGGCGAGGGTGCTAAAAAGAGTCATAAAAATGATTTAATGGCTGGAGACTTAATGACTTACAGTGAGAAATTTAAAGCACTCATTTTGTTAAGCTTATAAAAAGGAAGATTGAAAGGTGATTTGATAATGGTTTATTACCACGTGCATAGAAAAAAACTCCAGGGAACAAAGGATTTTTTAATCTACTGGGGAAAAAACAGAAGTATAGAAAGAATTGATGTCTAAATACTGAAACTGAAAATTAAAAACATGGTACATACTTTTAGCTGGAAAGATAAAAATCGATGAATATTAACAAGGGAAATGGTGGAACCTCTGCCTCTTGCTGACTTTAGATTAAGATGGAGTCCCCTTCTGAAGCTGTCTGTAAGTGAAGAAAATATTTTTAATTATGTTAATGTAAGGGCAAAATGAGAAAAAAAATTATGGCCCCCATCAGTTTCCAATATTTATTTTTTTAAAAAAAATCAGCTTGGCATGGGCAATACACTGCTATATCACTTGGTAGCTTGTTTGAGCCTCAGGATCATAGGTCTCCAGAGAATGGGACAATGCAGAGGGTATAGTATGAACATCCAAATCAACTGGCTAGAGACATGAACTTAGCTTTACAGGAAAAAGTGAGTTTTACAGATAGGCTGAGAACTATTAGGCAAATATAATGGACGTAGACTCGGTATTAGAAAAAGTTTGACATCACATTTGTAGGACTTGCCAGCTGTCTAAAAGGTAAGAGCCTTATTCTTGATTAGACCATTCCCTTCTGGAGTTCATGAAATGAAAGAACAGTGAGCTAAAATGTCAGGGGACAAAAATCTCAATAGAAAACTCCTTAATCTTTGAAAATAATTCCAGGGGTTTTAGCCTGAGTTTGAGTTTTATTTGTTTGTTTACTTGTTTTCACCTTTCCCTTTTTGCTGCCTTCTTCCCCCTGGGTATTTCTGTATGTTCCACACAAGGAAGCCAGGCTGGAATAGCTCTCTGACAGGGGTCTACTCTTGTTACAGCTCATTCCCCGGGCTGTTGGTGCTGATTGACCCATCTTCACCTTACTGTTAAGACAGGAGGAGACCCTGGTCCTTGTTATTTTCCTTTAAGAGTGATCAAATAATTCATAATGAATTGCTGATTTGGGTAATTTCATTCCCTCCTCCCTGTTTGTAAGTTATTTATGATACTCATAAATATACTTGCTGAATAATTCTTATTAACAATTCTGGTCTGCATCTCATTTCAGAGCACTTCACTGCAAGTATTCAACGTGTGACATTTGAGCTGTGTTATCTAGTTTAAAGTAAGGACTTCTGGTATACTCTTTCATCAGATGACTGGATTCCTGGGATTCACTTTTCTTAACAGCTTAGGATAGGCTATCAAAGAAAAGCAAGACTCCTTCTTCTGCCACACATACTGTGTGATCTCTGACAACTATCGTCACCTTTCTCTGCCCTAGGTGTAAATTGGAGACAACACTTTCCTACTCACCTTTCAAGCACATATTTCTGTAATAAAGTAATATCCTGTTTATAAGCAGTATGATAAATGAAGCTTTTTCTGGTCTGGAAAATCATACCAGCTCTATTGTGGTTTTTTGGTTGTTTGGGGTTTTTTCTGGCTGAGTTCCTCCAGATTCCCGAGGTTTCCTTTGCATCTTCGGGTCCTTTTTCACCTGGCTCTAGTGGAGGTGCTGCCTCCTTGCCCATTCACTCCTTCACTGTAGTCATGATTGCTTTCTGGTGCAGGGAAATGTTATATATAAGGATTGGGAGGAAAAAAGAAAAGAAGAAAAAGTCAACAAATGAAAGTAGGGAATACATTAAGAAGTTTGCCAGTAGTTAGAACACCAGTTCTGGCTCAAAGAACATTGTGGTTAAATGAAATGCCTTGAAAACCCTCAGCTGTTAAATAAGGAGATGGGAGAGTAGTACAATGGCAAACTTACTGTCTCACATAATTGAATATACAGTTGCTCAGATCATCATATAGTCCTCTTTACAATAGTGACCATTGGAAATATGTCACAGGATATTCACCTTTGGAAATGCGATCCAGATTAGGAGATTTAGGGTATATAGCCATTTCATTCGGTTAAATGGACATTCTTTTATGTTATGTCTATACACCACGGTTTTAGAAGTGGACTTCATAACCATGGTCCTTGTGCCTGTTGACCACTGGCACTGCAGACACAGAATTACAAAGGCTTCTCACAAAGCAGATTTTAGTCTTAGTAGCTTCTCTGCAAAGATATGGACCTACTCTAAGGGATACCGGTATTCAAATTACAATTTAATCATTTGACACTCCTATATTTATTAAAGGTAATATTTGGAGCATAAGCTATTAGTAATTTATAAGGACACTCATGTTATTAAAGTGACTTAGTTTCCATTGCTTTTTATATCAAATTTTAACTTTCTTTGTCATAACTCAAATTATAATCTACATATTGTTTTATTAATACATAATTTGTATTATATTATCATGATTGTTATTCTCTCTGGAGGTTCTGAGTATTAATAAATACTTTGCAATGTGGCAGATATTCATGAGACCTTCTTCCAGTGAAGAGAAAATCTGTTAAAATGAATAATCCTTTTAAATGAACAGTGTGAACACACTCAGTAGAGGCACATGAGATTTTAGATGCTAAAATATCCTTTCCTATAAATGCTCTCAATTATTTTCTGGAGGATTCTTTTACTCATTATCTCTATCTCTTTGTTAACTAGAGGGGGCAGCCTAGTTAAACTGACCTAAAACTAGATGTCTGAAGGATGTTTTTGCTAAGTGGGCTTTTTGTTTTTCCCTAAACCATGGAAAAGTTGCAATAAAAAGCATTTGAAACCATTATTAAGATAGCAGGATGAAAGATCTAAAAGTTAGAAAATAATATTAAAACTTCGGGTGAAAATGTTAGGTATTTTGGCATAAATTATATGACAGTCTTAATTGCATGATCATGTTTTTCTTTTTTCCCTATGGGTTCTGTTTGCTATGGCATCCATAAATAAGCAACTATTCAATATCTCTTTTATCATTATTGCCCAGTACATGTCTCTAGGATTTATTTATTGCTCTCTGTCCAGTTCTTCTCTGAAATCAGAAATATTAATTGCCACGTGGATTTTTCTGATTTGATCATTACTGTAGCATCTGAGTACTTCATAAACCATACCATAACACCACTTCACAGCTGGAAAAAACACATCGGCATTCAGAGATTAAAATGAAAAGTATCCTCTAATTTTAGAATCCCCAAATTATGCTGTATTCTTTGGAGAGTGTTCTAGTATATACAAAATCAGTTGCAGCACATGCAGATATGCCTGAGTCTTCTCAGTACTATCAGTGGTGCTTATATACCTCTGCTCTGTTTCACTCCCAGAATTAATGTCAGATTTAGGTCAATTTAATGCTACTGAGAAATAGTTACACTTTTAACACTGCTCAGAAAATGAAGTCATATGCAAATGAATAGGAATCAGATTGCAGTGAAACTCTTCAGACAAAATTTATTAGTCCCTGGCACATCAATCAATGGCTATGCATAAAAGATACGTACCAGACTAATCCTGCATCTTTCATAAAGCATAAAATTTACAGTACCTATAATATCCTTATGCATAAACTTAAATATGAATTGCCAGTGTTTGCAATTATCTAGAAAATGGCCTGCTCTTATAATTATTAAAGCAAATGTATAAACCCTGGATGACAGAAAACACAATTTTGCTGCTATTAAGAGACAATTTAATGTACGAAATCACATTAGCATGCTCAAAAGATGGCTTTCAATCATTCACATGAACATTACAAACCTGTCCTAGAGAACTTCAAAAAGAGGATGGGCAATTTTTTAGAGATAAACCTTTATGAGTAGATTACTTGCAAGTACAGCAGAACAGCTATCCTAAGAAACCACCAACATATGAACTTCCTTCATATGCCAAGGAATGAAACTATTTATGTAACTCTGACACAAAAATTTTGTTAGAGACTAAAGCCGATTTCCAGGTCTCATTAGCTAGTATTAATTGCATGCTTCTCTCCCACATCAGGGGCTGGAAGGCAGGAAGGAGAGAGAAATGAAGGAGTTTTGTTCACTGGGCCCCTCGCGTACTCTGTGACAGAATGGAAGAGGACTTGGACTCCTGTCTTCCTCTGCCTGGATGAGCTCAAATCAGTGACCAGACTGACCAGAACATCCAAACCACAGCATACCTGGAGTGTAGAGCACAGACACATTAGGTACAGACCTGTCTGAAAATGTCTGGGTTTATATGCCTGAAGTTTCCTCTGTAGATCTAGTCTTCTGATGCCTCTCCCACAACAGCAGCAATCACCTTCAGCCATTTTCAAGAAGATTTCATCCTCTCTTTGAGAACATTTCTAAATGTCCATTCATTTCATCCTCAAAAAGAATTTTAGGAAACTTCCCTGACCTGTTCTCTCTTTCTATTTGCATTCCTGCCATATAGCTCCATGGCAATCTAGACTATTCCAGTTGATACAATAGCTATGTTTTTCGACATAACTCAGAGCCTTACGTTTGCTATTTGGGGATGCATTTCCAAGTCCAGAAATAATAACAGCAGGAAAACTTACTTCCAATAGCATATACCTGATCCTGAATTTTGAGGAAAACTTCATTATTATATTTTTTCACTAGAATGTTGCTTTACTGTATTACTGTATTAGTACAAGAGAATCTGCATCAAATTCTTAGGAGGGTATCCAAAAGGTAAATGTGGAAAAACAGAGACCTGATATGATTTAAACATATTTTATACTGTCTTTTGTGTAAATAGTTTGCCTTTCTCATTATGGATTATTTAATGTCTGCCAAAAGTCAAGAACCAGTTGTGCTGTAGCTATATTTCTGACTACCTGATAAATACGAAATTCAGTTTAATTTATGAGAGGACAGGTAAGTGCAAAACCATGATGTAGAAGATACATGAATGACCAAGGTCAAAAACCATAATAGACTTTTGTGTTTAGAGCTTAAATAATAACTCGTAATCAGTAGAGATAGGAGAGAAAATGGAGGTCAAACACTGGGAGAAAGATTGAAGTAGCAAGTGCAGATGTTATTCAAACTGACAAAGTAAATATTATTTCCATGAATGGCACATTCACACTTTTTTTTTCTTTTTTTTTTTCAAGCTCCCATTTGTAATATGCAATTAAACATTACCAATCTGAACTGGAACTGCCTATCTGCTAAGAAAAGTGAGGCAAAGATCTGCATTTAGGACTCATGCACACAGAAACTGGAAGAGAAATCTCATTTGTGTAGACAGGCATGTATATATATATATTCTTGGATTGGAAAATAGCACCCAAGCTGAGTCTTCATTGTTGCATAAACATGGCTAAATTTCAACTTTCATTTTCTACTTGAATTATCATCTATATCTCCACCCATGAAAAAATAAAATAATTTCCAAATAATTAAAACCAACCTCTGTCTTTCAGTGCTAGGGGCTTCCATAGTTTCACACTCTCTGAGCTTTGATTAATAAGTCTTTAGTTGAAAAAAATTTTTATTAAGAGGGGACTCCAGGGACTATCTTCCTCAGAATTTTTTTAGTGGTGTAAGATGGTATAGTTTAGAATTCAATTATGTCCATGAAAGAAGAGATGCATTTCTTACCAAAGAAAATGGCATTAGGAGTAATTGTTAGAATTCTTTTTCATTTGTTTTTTTTGAATCATATATTAAACAAAGAGATTCTAATCTGTAGAAAGCCATTCTCAATCAGGAACTAGTGTCCATATTGAGATGCATGTTTATGATCCATTGTACAAGGCAAGATTTCAGGAAAAAGACAAAGCCTCAAGCTGAAGTCTAAGTGAAATAGACTATGAAAAGAGTAAGGTAGAGCAACATAAAGCAAAACTTATCTTCAGTCAGAAAAACATATGAAAAGATCAAGGACTTCTGAAGTGTTGGCTCAGTTGCAGAGCCAGATACGCACAAGGATGAAGTGATGCAGAAATGGAAAAATCACCAAGACATTGTCTCTTGAATGAAGAATTTATTTCTAAATCCATTAATTGTTGCTCAAAGCAGGCATTGGGCAAGAGAAGCATATGAACAAAAATAGAACTAACACACCCACCTGGCCACATTCCATAGAGACTGACAATGTTGGAGGATCATTTAAAAAAAAATTTAAAAAAATATTAGAACTTCGGTAGAGTATAGAACAGGGTTATAGGGTTTACTAGGCAACTGTATGTCATCCAGCTGTATGGTTGATAATCCCATACAGAATGTGCTCAACAAAATATTTGTAAAGTGAGCCTGGTCAATTATGCTTGAACAGCATAAGGAGAAAGTTTTAGAACTGATGTAATGCCAAAAGTTATTGCCATATGCCTTCTGGTTGAGATCTAGCACAAACATTCATTCCAAACACATAAATTATATGTGACAAATTACAACAACAGGAAGAAAAGCTATGTTACCTTATGAATGGCAGTCTAGTCTCATCAAATTCTTGGTGACATAATGCAGAAAAAAATCAAGTCCATCTACATGAACCAAAGGATGTCTTAACCAAAGATCAGAATAAGAAAATCAGTCAATGAAATATTAAATGAGAAGGATGTAACCTATTTTTCCTGCTCTCAGTGCTTTAAACAGCAGATGCAAATCATATATGATCATTGTGAAAGACTGACATAATTAGATTCAGCACTGCTGTTTTGCACTTAACATGCTAGAAAGCTAAGACAAATTTATTAACATTAATTAAATAATATCTTTCTTTGAGTTTAAAGTATGGAGTGCATTATGGACCAGTATGTCTTCTGGGACCACTTTACTGTTAAAACTTTTCTAAATAAGGAAAACCTGAGAATACTAAAACTTGGGCAAAAAGGACCCCAGTTTAAACAAGCACAGAGCACTCTGATGCCACAAGCTATGGCAGGACAACTGACATCATAATGAATCAAAACATTTAGGGACTAATGGATCATCAGATCTCAAAGCTGTCCTGGAGCTTATGAAGAGCAGTTTATATAATCGCTGAATTATAATACTGATTAGCAATGGATTCAAGTGTACAGAAATGTGCAGGCTACCAACTGCACCAATGAAAAATTGAGAAGATGTACAGAGTTGTGCAAAATTATTTCAGTGACGACTTAAGAAGGGAATCATGATGATGTTTGAAGTGCAATTTCTTTTGACTGTTTTCTAGTTTACCCAAAACATCTTCAGTATACTTGCCAGAGGAAAACTATTGTGTTATTTCTGACTGGCATATTTAAAAAAGAATTTTCTCTTCTAAATTGTATAAGTATATAAGGCTAGGCATAATGCAAAAAATGGGCTTCTTTAGAGATGGGAGAGTATCATCAGTAAGAACACCACAATCCATACTCTCAGTGAAGTTAGATCCAAATAGAATAATAGAATAATTCAGATTGAAAGGTTCAGATTTAGAAGTTGCTAGGTCCTACTCCACCACTTGAGCCAAGGTCATCTTCAACAACTAATTAATTTCAGTTTCAGCAATAAGACCTCCCCAAGATAGCTCTGTATTCAATGGGAAGACAAAGACAGTAAGAGTGTGAGAGAGAAAGAGGATCCTCCTTTGAGTCAAAATAGGGCTTGCTTTTATTTATTCCTACCTGTCCCTGGAAGGTCTTTTGCTAATTAGAGGGTTTATCCTATTAATGACTAAAACTAATCTTTGTGAATATGCCCTCACATTCATAATCAGTCAAGTACTTCAGGAAAAAATAATTTCCAAACTATTCCATTTTTCTTACCTCTGTACAATACAGCTTTGTTTTTCTCTTTCTGAAATAAAGCATGATTTTTTTTTTTATAAAGACTACTGTCATATGGATAATTTCATGCCCCTAAGCTCCAGATTTGAGAATAGCCTAACATTCAAGTAAAGGCAATGAAAGGAAGTCTATGGCCTCCCTTATTTTTGTAAGACTGCACCTGGACAGTGGTGTCATGTACCAGGAACGACAAGAAAGGTGGGTCAAGTGGGAAAAAAAGAACTGGTATGGATATTATAGTCTAGGATGTTGATGACAGGTATGGTTACAGCATTTCCAGTGGGATTTACGGTAGCTGTAATGCAGAAGCTGTAAAAAGTCTTGAGGGATACTAATGGAAATCACACAGCTAGTTTCTTCCAATGAGGGAAACTCAGAAAACATAACCCTAAGAACAGACTCAATTACTACTTCTAAGCTATCTCTTATTGCTGTGCGCTTTTTCACATCTCTGGACAATATTAATGTTGTTTCCCCTGAGCCTCACTTTGTAGTTCACCATTAACCTTCTTGCATCCTATGAATTTGATACCTTGCTCCCTGGCAGAGTAGGGAGCACACACATGTGTACATGCACTCAGAGACACTCACACACGCGCACAGACACACTCATACACAGAGAGTCTGTTACAAGACTGTTCTTACAATGTTGGCAAAGGTTAAAATTAAGTTTTAGTATAGGCGTACATTGTACTCAGATGGCAGTCAATAGATCTAATGCTACCATCAAGTATGCAAAGTGCATTTATAAATCTTAAGTGTTCAAACTAATTTCAGGCTGTGCTGCACACTCTTGCATCTACCAGTCTCTTATTTACCTGGGTTTTAATTGTTTCTCTCTTTGACATAATGAATGCCAGAAAGTAACCCTGAAGCACTCATTTTGCATCATAAATCACAGTATCTTTTTAAAAGGGAAGGATAATTACAACAAAATAACAATTCAAAACGGCTTGGAATTTACTTCTTACCTTTGACAAATAGAGGAGAAAATAATTGCCTAAAGACAATGTACAACATTGATTTAGATGACTTGTTATGCACACATAATGTATTCTGCAAAAACAACCCTCTTTGTAAAAAAAGAATCAACCCAACCACCAAACCCAAGAACTCTGCAAGATCCTGACAAATTAATTTTTTCAGGGCAAAACATTGCACATTTGTAATTCCTTGCCTGTTTCTTCAAAGCCTGCGTGTCACATCTCTTTTGCCCTGTGTATATATGTGTGTTGTAGTTTATTTTAAAGAACGCTTCATTTCTTCAGCCTGCATTTTTATTGCTCCTCTTATTTTTCAGAAGAGTTATCTTTCCTTGGCTTTTTTCCTTTTTACCTCTTTTAGTTTTGGTGGAAATATGATAAGATGCTGTGGTCATATGAACCACTGTCAACTGGTACTGTTCTGTTTGTTTAATCTCTGGTGTGGAATCTGTCTTTACAGATTCTGCTGCTTTTGCTGAAAGCTGCTTGAGGTCAGATAAAGTTATACTTGAAGATACAATAATCTCTTATAATTGCTGTCCCAAACAAATAAATCTTATTTGAATCATCCAATAGCTACCAGATTGTACTAGTCTTCTATTATGAAAAACCAAGAAGAGGTTCATTGTTCTTATATTGAAGGAATATGAGGGAAACAGGCAAAGTTATCATTGTTTAAGCTCTCTATCTTAAAGATAGTTCACGTATATCAATATGAGTTGCTGTTACTTTTGCATTTACTTGTGCTGTTATTTTAAAATAACAATGAAGACATAGCCTGCATGATATAGGCAAGTTACCTCCCTTTTGCTATTCTTCATCCCCAGTCATTTCTCTACCTTCTTAGACCACACATACAATGCCCAAAACCTCTCTCACTATGCTAGCAGCTCCATTAAAATCACTTTGTGTCTCCAAGCAGCCTGGGCAAACACTCTGCTTTGCAAGGGCGGAATTTACAAGAGAAAGCTGTTTAGCAACTCATCTGGAGCAGAATGAGGCTGCAATTTAATCTGAAGGTCTACAGATAATACTGAAGTAGAAACAACATGAAGGGTGGAAAGGACATACAAAAAGCAGGTCCACCTGCTACTTCCATAGGGGAAGGAAGGGATATGGTCTGAGGGCTCTAAATATAACTTTGTTCTCTTCCAAATTTTCTCTTTTGCTTTTCCTCCCCATTATAAACCCATCTTTGAGCTCTTTTGTGAATATCATCCTTAGCTGCAACCAACTCCTTTCAAGTACATATCAAGTTCCCTGTACCATCTTCCTCTTCCACCGTCCTGTACAATGATTTTCCCATGGCAAATTCACCGTACTCAGTAAACAGTGCCCAAACTGTAAAATAAAATACAAACATAATACTCTTCAATATGCCAACATTTTACAAAATACTCTCAACAGAGGTTTACTTAATTGTAGTATGTTGTTTTTCATAGAGAATAACGGTAGCAGTACAATAAAATGTACAGCTAAGAATACATTTAGTCTTCTGACTAACTAACCTAGGTATATTTAATGAACTTACCATGATTCTATACTTTTTCACAAATCATTGAGTAACTATGAATTTAATTGTAGTCAACAAAATTATTTCTTACAATGTACAACATTATTCCTTTTAAACCTTACCTGGGATATTAAAAAATTATTGTCCCTTAGAAATTATGAAGAAGACATTTTGAATTTGTTTTTCTAATATAAAATCAGCCCAGAGTAAATTGTGATGAAAAATACCTCTGCTTGGAGCAACTGTAAATCAGAAATAATAGTTTCTACAAAACAGTTTGGTGCTCTGAAGAAGGGAATCAAACCAGAATTCTTTTCCTGGACTGGAGATCACAGAGACAGGAATGTACTGCCACAGGCATCAGTGAGATCAGGTACTAAACTTTTTTCTTCAGGGTACTTTGTACAGAAGAGAAAGACAGAAAGAACCAAGGCACCCTGGGGAATTGCACAGAATTGGGTTATTTACTGCTGGAGATGAGGCTTGGTTTGAAGCCAAGAGTTCACCGGAAGAGAATGTAAAAGGTGGGAAGGATAACTGATTAACCACCTATGGACACTATTAAACAATGGTGCAAAAAGAATGATTGAAAAATCTGTGAGCACCAAACTTCAAATCCCAACTAGCAAAACTCATTTTCATTTAAAGTTTCTTTAATTTCTTTTGAATCTATCCTGTCATAGCAATACCATCAACATCCTACTGGAGTCAATGCACAGAAACCTAGCTTCTGTTATCAAAAAAAAAAAAATTTAAAAAGGCAAAAAATGTCTCATTGTCAGTATGTTCATTAAATAAGAATGTTTCACTTACAAGTCAGCTAATGCTTTTCTTAATGACTTAGTAGTAAAGCCCTACTAGCCATTTACTAGTTAAAGATGTTGATTTTTTTGTTACGAAACACCAACAATCAATGGAAGTGACAGCAGTCAGAATACTAAACCCACAACAGAAATGATAATTTCCTAATAATGTATAGATGTTGAAAGCACAATTTATGTCTTTGGACATACTACTACAAAATTTGTCATTGCTGAAGTATCATCTTGATGACATTTTGTAGAGTAGCTTTTCATTAGCAAGACATTTTGTTTTCTTTCATTATTTATTAGTTGTGTGGTTTGGCAGCAGCTATTGTAAAACAGTTGTCCAGAAGAAAGTATCGCGTATTTTCTTATTCTTTTAGTATTGGAAGAAAACATAAATGAGGGTCTTTCTCCTTAGCTGTGTAACTAATATTCAAAATAATAAATTAACTGCTAAATGAGTGGTCCTCTTGGACTGGGTCCCAGGGAAGCTCTCTCTAACATTGGCCAGCTCCTGAGGCTAAAAGCTCAGCAACAGAGTGACTTGCCTTAGACAAAACTTCCTCCCGTCTATGTTCTACAGTTTATGCCTGGAAGCACTCTCATAAAAAGAATAAGAAAGCAAAACAAACATACAATGCCATGGGGTGCATCTGCACTCTCAAAAAACTCTATAAAATATCTAATCTTGTCTTACAAAGTTCTCTGGCCTTGTGTCACCATGACAACACATTTCAACAGATACCTTCATCAGTGTCATTCATTTAATAATTATATTTTGATGTGGAAACAGTTTATCAAAGGCAAGTTAGGTAGCAAATGGGAACTGGAAGCTGGTGTGGTAAAAAGTAGACATGAACACACACACACACAAAAAAGATCCAAACACATACGAACTGCAGATGGAGTTTACCAAAAATTAATTTCACTTTTGTACAGTACTGAAGAAGAATATACTCAGACCTTGCAGTTAAAATTCGAAATTTGTGCATATAGTATTTAAACCGTGGGTCCTACAAAGTTAAAACAAAATACTTCAAGTTACTTTCAGGAAAGCATTACTTTGTGGAACATTGCTGCAGTGATTTCAGCAGCAGTAACAAAGAGAATATTCATGCATGCCTGAAAAGTTTTAAGTTCTACATGAATGATGCACAAAAAATGGCTGAGAAAAAAAACATTTGAAGCAAACATATCTAAATGCTGATCTGAGAACAGCCAGACACCTTTGCGTTATGCCTGAATGATATTGAAAGGAATTTACTGTAGCAGGTCTCCTTCTTCTCATATTGCAGAGCATTCTCTGACATTCTAGACATTATACACTGTGAGTATTAATGTCTCAGCTTCAAGTAAGTTAGGCAGCAGCTTTTGATGTACTTTTAAGGATATAGATATGCATAGAGTTACTAAGTAGCCAAGTTATGGACAGTATAGGCCACACCTTCCTGTAGATTCAGCCAAGTAGTGCTGGCAGAAAACACAATGACAGTGGCAGGCAAAGTACAGCTTTCTAGAGGAACAAATAGTAAAATGAACATATCTGCAGTCAGTAAAATAGATAGCTCGCCTTATTTATATTCACATGAAGACTACCTGAAATACCAAGCTCTTAAGTTTATGATGATTCTGATGCAAAATTAAAAAAAAAAAAATTGTTTCTCTGTAAGTTTATAGATCATAGCTAATAAACTGCTGCCCAGTCTATGTCACTTGTTTTCTACTTATTATGAAATGATAAATAAAGCTCTCAGTCTCCCCTATGAGAACTTATGCTACCCTAAACTCCAAACTTACTAACCGAAGGACCCTGAACAAAACCACTTCCCCTTTCTTAATCAGTTGGTTTCAGAACAAATTTCTCTGTCCCTTTCCAGATAATCCCTTCTGACCTCAATTAAAATGTTCAGTTTTGTCCTCTGTATTCAACAGTGCTTGGCCAGTTTAGTCTGTCAGTTCTTCCAGCTCCCCATCTCTCTTCACACAATTATATCCACAGCTGCCAGTTCCCAAAATGTGTCAGTCTCCAAAGTTCTTATCTATGAAAGCTTTACTCATATCAGTAGTTCTATGCATGAAGATAAAACTAGGTTACCAAATGTCAAGAAGTGGAACTGCAACCACCTTTAAGAATATATATATTGTCAAACTGCATAGGATCTACGTAGCATTTAGCATCTTGAAAGCATGGCAAAATCAATCAACTAGAAGAAACAGATCTCTGTTAAAATACCAGACAGCATAGAAGAAACTTTTCAGACCTACAAAGAAAAGACTGGTATCTTGGACGAAATAAAATTACTGACTTCATACTGTTTAAGAACAAAGTATGACAAGTACGAGCAGAAAAGAAAATGTCATTAAAGTTCTATGTAGGAAAAGCTCTAAATGTGTGTCAATCAAGATAACATCAGTGGGAAAATGGCTTCAAACCACCAGTGGCTAAAACAGCAAGGTATGCTTAGAAACATATGCTCACCTTGAAAATTAAGTGCAGAAAGAAAAAGATTTAAATAATCAGTTTGCATGCTTAGTGATTCCCAGAAAGCTTTTCAACCCATCCTGTGTGAAAGTGTATGCTGGGCCATAGCTATGGCTCTTGCTGTCAGGGTGTATTCTCATGGAAATTTCTAACTGAATCACTCAGTGGGCACATTTACATGGTAAAAAGCTGTAGAAAATTCTCCCAAAGCCAGAGGAAAGTTATACTGCCAAAACTGTTAAGCCCTAAGTGGGTTTCCAAATAAAATTCAGTTGCTCTATTGGGTGCCACTTGAATGAGTCAACAATAAACTAAGGCACTAGTTAAAAAAGACCTCTTTAGTATGGAAAAGTATCTTTCAGTTTCTGAAACAGCAATCCCCTTGAGAATAAACTGAAAGGTGAGACTTGTGAAAGGCTTTGTCCAGTTTCAGCCCAGTGCCTTTCATATGTTTAGAGATGTATTCTACTGTTGCTGCATATCAAGTTTGCAGCTTTAGTGAGGTTTTCATCAGTTGCACAGAGCAAAAGAAACATTTCTTTGGACTTTAGACAGCTTTTTAACATTTTCCGTATTGTGACTAACCTTCTGACATACAGACCCATTCATGGACCACTTTTATTCCCTCTCTTGTTAACCTCATCTCATGCTTTTTCCTTCAGAAGTTCATCTGTTTGAGTACATGAAAAGTTCACAGAAGGCAAGATTAAAATGAACTTCCTTCACTGAAGGAAGGTTGTGGAGGTTGTAATTAATTTCATACAGAAATGAGTCTTTGGAGGCCTCCTGTTATTTTATGATCTTCATAATTTGGTTTGATCTGTAGAGTTCTCCAACTACTCTTTATGTCATTGAGGTAGAAAAGACATATTTATTGTATAAGCCAAATATCTGGGCTGTATGGTTGACATATTATTGATGGTGATTTCAGGAAACAAGAAAGAAATAATCTGTGGTAAGAGTGTGTACAACCTTGTTGTTTGTGATGAATGCTACAAGACATTGAAGTTGTAAATACATGCTGGGCTAAATTCCTTCTTCTCTAAAAATACCAATAAAATACCACATGTGAATCTTGAATTCAATTACTTGAGCTCACCAAAATATTCCAGAATATTATTTCAACATTATTAAACAGCTGTTAAAGAATTGGGCCCTCCTGCCCTTTACCGCGAAGAGATATTTTATGTAAGACTATTTTCTCTTTGTAACTTGAAAAGTGAGAGCATTTAGTATCTTAAGAAGAACCGCCGGCTGCTAAAACCTAACATAAACAACTCCCTTGGTCTGCTGAGGTTCACCCTTAAAGACCACAGACTTCCACTGAGCTTTTGCCCATGTGATTCTATGATTTTCTACATACTGTGATGTTTCATGTGTATTGTGATAACATTTTAAATGTGTTAATCAGGATGTCTTTTTGTCACGTTTTACCCAGTTAGCAAAGTTGTACTTGGAGGGATGGCTTTTAGAAGGTGTAAGACATGGCAGCTGCTGAAGCCCAGTCTACTGTTTGAAATGGGGGCAATATCTGCAACAAATGCACATTTCAATCTTCACACCCTGAAAAGGGCCAAAACCTCTCATTTTCTGCAAGGTCCCTATGCAATATCATCCTCTTTTCTACCCAAAAATATATATTTAAATGCTTATTTACAACCCTTTATTTCCATATATAAGTAAATATTTACCACCTCATACCAAAGCTTCCCAGTTTAGACCAGGCTTACTATGGAGATTCAGAAGGTAGAATTATTTTCATTAACTCATGTCTTAAAAAAATGCATCAGACTGGTGTTTGGGGCACATATTATGCTGGTGAAGGCTTCATCTTTTGGTAAGACACCAAGCAAAAATTCAGTTGCAGTCATGATGGCCTGTAATTCTGCCTAATATTCCTTTTGATTACAACTCAGTTCTTTATCATTGTTTACCTACGGTTTAAATATTTTGTTGATATTTAAATTTTCCATTTACAGAACATAAAGTCTGACAAACAACAGCAAGAATTAACATATACTGAATATACAAAATGAGGCATATCCATCATCTTTAGAAGCACGAATAAAATCCACTACTGCCAGATCTTCTCGATATTCATAGCAATATTTGAAAAAAAGACCCACCCATCTGCCATGGAAGGAATTTTTCATGTTGATCCTTTCCCAGTCAAACAAGGTGGGTGGATAATAGCATTGAAAACAGGGAGTGAAAAAGGGGCTAAGTTTTAAGTGGCATACATAGCAGCATATAGACAAGCTTCCTTTAATCAGTCAGCCAGCATCAGGCAATTTCAAAAACTGGCACTTAACAGTGTTTTTCTTAGCTTGTGGTAGTTGGAGGACATCGATATACACATCAAACAGAATTCAGGTCGTGCACTGTGAAAGTACCAACTGAAGCTTCATATGTAAGTTGAAGCTGGAATTCAATCCCTTTATCATACATGAGACATGAAGCCTCTCCTACCAAATTTCTGTTTATTTTGAATGAAGAATTGATTTTCTGAGGATTTACAGGTAAATGTTTTTATTAAAATCTAGTCTCTAAACCAAAATTGTCACATACTCTACACCAAAGATTTAGCGTAGGCCAAATTGCATAGTGAGATTACAATGCTTGTGTTGTTTTATTACTCATTACATTTAGCATTAAAAATATAAAATGTAAAATTTCTTAAAGGGGTCCTTTTAAAAACAAAAAAAATCCTTTTTTTTTTTCTATGGAGGGCATGAACAAATGTACATATCCAGATCTTGACCTTTATTCTCCTGTTACACACCTGCTTTAACCTTCTTGTTGCTTTGTCCATGTTCCACTATGCACAAATGTGGATGTATGAGCATACATATAACCAAATAACAATTTCCCTCTGCTTTTTATGGCCATATTACCTCACTTGATACTATTTCAGCCCAAATTCTTTTACCTTCCTGACATGTGACCCTTATTGAAATAATAATTTTGCCATCATTTTTAACAGCTAGCAGTTCACCAAGCAGCAGAAGTGGCTGCATAACCCCTTCTTCAGGAGAGAAACACAAAGACTTTCACCCAGTGATGTAGGGTAAATAGCAGAAATAGATGTCCTTCTAAAACAGCCTCCTGAAACCAAGTTGGTAACTTCAGTTGTATTATTGACAATGGAAGATGACAATCATTTTGAAAGATACTTGGATACAACCTGTAAAACAACATTGCTTTCCTGAAGACAAAACTACTCATTAGAACATAACAGTGAAAGATTTACTGTATATGTTCAGGTGGCTTTGTTGACCTGTTTTCTGATGAAATAACAAATTTCTCCTTGCATGGGAATTGCAGGATATTTTCCTCTAAATATTTGTGCAGCAATGATACACGCTAATGAGAAACAAATAAGTCCTTGAAAATGGAGAAAGGCTCCTTAGCCCAAGCACCTAGTTACCAAATCTGCCAACTTTATTGTTCAATCATCATATGCAGTCTTTATAGAAAAGCTGTTATAAACCAAAAATCATAAACAAACCCAAGTTGTTTTGTATTTTATTTATTTTACATCTGAAATATCAAGACTTCTTTTTTTTTTTCTTTTTTTTTTTTTAAAATACCATCTGGAAAGGAAAGAGGGGGTAAAAATGTAATGCAACACAATTCTAGGAAGAAAGGTAAGAAAGATTTGGAAATACACTGATAACAAATGCTTCAAATATGAAAGATAATTACTTCTAGCTAAATTCTGAATGCTTCAGCTGCTGTAAAAGTTAACAATAAACCTCTGGAAAATATGCTCGGAAGATGTCACTAAGCAAAAGGGTTTGCATCTGGAGATAAATTTAGGATGTTGCAGTGCTTCACAGATAAGAAATTCCAACATACCTGCAGGTACAGTTGATCCCTGGGAGGGTACTTGCAGCCCAAAATGTGGAGGGGGAAAAGTGTCTTCTGCCAAGGTGTGTAGAGAGGATGGAGGCTGGTCCTGCTGCTACCAGGCTCTGGGGAAGAATTCCCCTCCACAGGCACAGTCTGTTACGCATCCTGCAAGGGCAACTGACAGCCAACACCCACTTCTAGGCCAAACAAGCTAAAAAATCCAACATACTAAGAGTCTTTTTTTCAATATATTTAATGAGTCTCTTGCGACTCTTTTAAGCAGACACAGGATTTCAGTCAGGACTGGAGAGCAATTTTTTATATGTACGTAAAACTCCACTCCTTTCCCAAGGAAGGCAGCTGTTCCCATCCCAGTCAACAGGAGCCACAGATGCTTAGACAACACATACAAANGAAGAGAAGAGAAGAGAAGAGAAGAGAAGAGAAGAGAAGAGAAGAGAAGAGAAGAGAAGAGAAGAGAAGAGAAGAGAAGAGAAGATTAATTCATTCCTTATACTAAAACATACCATTTTACACTGACTTCAGTTCTTGGAAAACCAATTAGTGTTAAAATCAAAAATGAAATTTTCTGAGACGTGAGAAAGTTATGATTTTCATTGATTCCTGAGTGGTGCTTAAGGTATCAGACTCAGTGTAAAGCTATGGATATTAGTTAATGTTCAGTAAGCTAGACTAGGGATTCACAGTGTGTTAGCTACTCCATCGAAACTTCTCAAGTTTTCAGTTTACAAATGTAGACCCTACAGCAAATGTGAGGAGTAAGTTATCTTACTTATTTGCTTTGAATAGTAGCCTGCACACAGTAATTTCAAAGTAACAATCTTTAACTTGCTTATCCTGTGGCGACTTGTTTATGTAGCAACACCTGTAACACAGTGTATTTTGGAACAGATTTGCTAGTTTATCTGGTCTCACTCTAAAGTGAGACTAATATCAGATGAAGTAGCAACTCTGAGACAGAACACTTTACAACTAGATAATTTTGTTCCCAAGACTTACCTTTTAATTCTTATTTAATCTCAGAAACCTTTAAGGCTTCTCCTGAAGCGGGTTTACCTACACCGCACTAGGACATTTATTTGATTACTCAACAACTAGCAGCAGCCAATAATGCTGGATAAAAGCTAGCAGGGCAATAACCCCTATGCTGCTTCCATCTTTAAAAGGAATGACTTTACTTGAGAAGAGTCAAACTTACATTCACCAGCAACACAATCAATACTTGAAAATTTGCCAGTCTTTTAAGATTAGATTTGCTTAGGACAAAGCAGAAACATCCAAAGTCTGAAGCAGAAATGTGTGTGGTGTCCTCTAGCCTTTAAGAAGCATGCTAACTATCTTAAGACCTGCTGATCAATTAACTGATGATAGAAATGTTTCATTAAAAAATTCATCTTCGTGGTACATATTTGCTGATAGAACCTTTTCCTCTGCAAAATGTATAGGTTTGAATCTCACTGAAGCATAGAAAACCTTGAAGAAACACTACGAAAAATAGGTAGATCATATTATGGAGGGTAGGCAGCAAGACATCAGCAGAGGTTATTAGTAATTCCATGTAAGCTGCCATTATCCAACACAAGTAGCTGCAGGGACAGAGCCCAAGTTTTGGAACACACACAGAGATATATGCACTAACATGTGCAGACACACAGCCATAGACACATATGCAGGCACACACATTAATGCCCCCATATATACACACATGTATGACCAGAAATGCACAGAGACTCAGGCACACACATGCACACACACAGATCCAGGCCAGGAAGGCAGCAAACTTTCTGGACCTACCACAGAAGAATCCTGAACAACATCCAGCTGGCCTAAATGTCAGAACAGTGGAAAACTATAGTTCTTTTTGTCCTAAGAAATACAAAAGCAGAATTACAGAACAAGTGAGACACTTGTTCTTCCTATTTCTAGACTACTCCTGTCTGTCCCAGGGATTTTTTTAAGGATCCCTGTGTATGCATCAACCTTCACAGCTCCTCCCTTCAATATTCTTCCTTTTAGTATTAAAAAAAAAAAAAAAAAAAAAAAATCTCATGCCAAGCCTGCTGCTCAACACACAAAGCAATAAATGTGAAGTGATGATGCCAGTGGCACTGATATGGAGGGGCTGAAGGAGTCCTTCTGCCCTGCTGTTGCACCCATGATCCCAGAGGTGTAGCAGAAATGGGGAAAATGTGGCAGGACAGGCACCACAGGAAGAGTTTTGATGCTTGGGCAGACATCACTGCCCCAGCAATCAGTCCTGGTCTTTCCTAGGGAAAAAACAGAGCGTTAGAGTGAAGCAGTTCCTGGGTTTGACCCGTGACATTACCTTGACCTAGACTGTCCAGATTTCACAGGGACAACAGACAAGATTAAATACTAGAGAAAATTAATAAAATCCCCAGTTGAACTGGCAGCTACTACCAATATTAAATAGATCCTCTTAAAGAATAGTGTTTCTGAATCACTAAGGTTCAAATATAATTGAAAATGTGCTTATGAGAAACATTTTTTGCAAAGCCTCTAAAGCGGTGAGGATTAGGTTGAAGTATCCAATGTGATCAATATCTTGCAATCGCATTAAGGCCTGAGAAAACAGGGGCCCTCATTCCTTACCATTTCCCATTTTCTGTTTTCTGTTTCCAGGCACCATCATAGGCAATCAGACATGAACAGAAAATGAATTTGCTGCAAGCTAGTAGCATTGTAAGTGGCTTTGATATAAGTGGAACAAGGGTCGGTAACTTCTAAGCTTCAGTAGCCTGATAAGAATATTAAGTCTACCATTTATCCCCAATGAGTGCTTGATTAGCCATACAGTGCTCTGCTGACAGAGTTCACTAAAAATACATTATGCTAATAACACTTGAGTGCCAGCAACACTGGGAAAATTCAAGTCTTAACACAAAGAATGAGTCATTATGGTATTTACCTGGCAGATACAGTTATAGGCAAAAATATGACTTCCTAGTGCTGTTTGCAAATATGCAAGTAGAGACAGAGGTGATTCCTCAAAGCATGTGAGGATTAGAAAAAATAGAAAAAAAAATAACCCACTTCAGCATATTAGCATGTGGGAAATAAAAAGATGCTTAGTTTTTAGAGCAGGCAGCTGATAGTGGGGACAAGTCACTTATATGTATTTATCTTTGTCTAAACTAAATCATATGCCTCTCACTAGTGCCTCTTTCTGCCTGGTTTGACATTGAACTCCTATGTACTCGAACTGTATGCAGGGATTCCCCCTGCAGTCCCACAGCTCTTGCCTCTTCCCCAGCCCACTGCCATCCCCACTACTTGTGCTCCTGCTAACACAGCGTTTGGTCTCATCTGTGGGAAGGATTTATAGGCTGTTCTGTCTTTCTCAGGATCAGTTAACAGGTGTTACATACCCCAGCTACATTCCAAACCATACTTCAATGTATAGAAGAAAGGTCCATCACTACTTCAAATTAACTCACTGAATCTTACCTTTACTTCCAAACACTGAACATCACAGTCCTCTTCGCAGTTCTCCTGTCCTCTACTGTGGCTGCCAATGTGCAATTAGAAACCCGCCTTGTAGACCCCTGGACTTTGTACAGAAGACAGACACATTCTGCAGCAGACTGCCTGGCTGCCAGCTATTGCACAGGCAAATTGGTGTACACTACTCGGGCATGGCTCACAGCAAGGGCAAACAATTATTTCACAGATACACAACTGAGAATTTTTCAAAAAAGGATCAAGCTTGGAAAAAAAACTCCACAATTAATCTGGCCATTAGAACTCTTCAAGCATTTTTCCCCTTATCTTTTACTAGCCAAAAATGCTTTTTAAGCCCTGCCAAAATTAGGTCAAATTTGCTGGACAGTTTTAAAGAACAGTAATAATATTTCAACAGGCAACAGAACGTCTCTTCAATTTTAAAAATGTTTAATTTTTTATATATTTTTGAGGTGCCATAAAAATATTTTAAAGCATTGATAAAAGCTAAAACCACAAGAATTGCTTTAGAATGTGTAAAACATTCTGGTGTACCTGAAGCATATTTTTATTTTTAGCATTTCATTTTGCTCAGAAAAGGGAAAAACAAAAAATAGCTTGGGACTCTACCAATTTTAAGAGATGTTGACAGTGAGCCAAAACCCTCAGCTACTCACAGGCAACTATTACAAGCCACCAGACTGCTTAAATGCAAAGGGACAAAAGAGTTAAGTAATATGATCTATTGTAGCTGCTTGTACATGAAGTAGTAACGTAAGAAAGGTCCAGACAGTGGAGAAAAGCAAGCACTTCCATGGCACAATTTGTCTCATGCTAATGTAAATGCCTAAAATAGGTCAGATGAATCATGCCTTAAAAATGTCCATTTCTCTTCCAAAGAGAAGAGAAGGGGACTAAATGGGAAACACAGGTGATTCGAGCTGGTGTAGCAGTCTACCTTACCAATGCTGAGGGTCGAGTGAAATGAATTTCTGCATTTTGATAATTCACAAAAAAATTAAAATTTTTATGCAAAAGACCCAAAATATAGGGCCAAAGACTGGAAGTACTGGCCAATGGAGAGGACATAAATGGTTGTTGGTGACTCTGGCACTCAACACTTCATGTCCTAGTTATTCTCCTGTGTCTACCCTTTTTTCTCACCTCTTCTTCCATCTAACCCTCTCATTTTCCTTTTTTTTTTTCACCCATCTTCTGTCTTTCTTTCTTCAACCCATACAGCTTGACAATTGTTTTTCAGAACTTACTGTTGACCTGCTTCAGGTCAACTGCTTGTTATCTTTCATGGCCACTGGAGAACAAAAGAGGACATTTTAAAAACCATGAGCACTTATACGTGGTAGGGCATATGAATTCTCCCAAACTAGCAAACTGTACCATTGTCAGCAGGAAATGACATTAGATGTGGCTCCAAGCAGGGACTTATTTATTTTTTTCAGACTTTGACCCTGAAATGCCACTTTCATTAACCTCCATTTTTTCAATGTATTATCTGGACCCAGACAAACCTTTGAAGTTTTGTTATGAAATCAAGCATTCCTGGAACTCTAAACTCAATTTTTTTGTCTCATCCTTCAAGGACCTACTGTGAATTCCATGTGCTATTTCTAAGTTTTACATTCATCTAGTTTCCTTGCAAGTGAGACAACAAGGTCTTTAGTGGAGCCTTAAAAGATTTTTTGGTTCGTCCAGATCTACCAATGGTTTCACTGTTGACTTCCATGATAGCAGAACAATGAGCAAATTTGAAAAATATAACCCCTACACCTAAACAGAAAAGAGTTGTGTGTAGTTATTAAGAATACCCTACTGTGCACTCTTCTTCATTATATATGCATATATGTAAGTACGTGTATATATACATATATATATACACACAAAAAACTGCATCCATCTCTTAAATTTCAATTTCATTTTTACTAGAGCTTTCTGATGATGACCTACAAAAATATAGTAAGGATTGCAACAAAAATTAAGGGCAATCTGTATTACTCCTAGCTGTAAAAAACCCATATGTATTTGACTACACCTTTGAGGAAAGAGAGAATTGCCTGTATTTCCGCACTCCATAAGCAGTTTACAGGCACCAGACAAACGTAACAAATTACAGAAAACGTAATTCTGAAGGAACCCACCATACTCCTGGATGACTGAACTGCTGATCACTTTGTCTGTATGGAAAGTTAAAGCAAGCTGAAAGTTTTCAATTTATAGTGAGTAGTGTACTTAAGCAGCAGAAAATTATATACTTACTGTTCCCCTCCAACTGTGTGTGATATATGAAGAACAATGAACTCAGTAAAAAAAATTAATAAAACCAGGTGGTAAATAATCAAACTATACTCTTCATTAGCCTTGGTATTTATTCCATCATTTTGCAAGCAGTAAGAAGCCACATGCGGTGTTAGTGCCTTTTATTTCCTACTGTCCTTTATTTTTTGCCATTTATATTACCAGTACTTCCCTTTTACATTTTCCTTCTTATTGCTTTTTCCTCTCCCTTCTGGTGTTCTGATATTGTTATGCACCAAATTTACTATCAGGTTTAAACACCCTTTAGTTTATAAAGATAGTTATGTATCGCTATAAATATGTTAATGTAAGTTCGCTAGATAATCATATGAAAGTCTATCCTACTATCACACTCTCTTTCCTGATAAATTCCAGGAATATAGGACAGGGCAAAAATTTTTCCTAAGCACTTATGAACCTGATTTTTCACAGTGAAAACATACGCTTGGATACATGCAAACTACATTTGAGGCAGAATAGCTGTGATCAGGTAAAATCCTGCCAGAGATTTATAACAATTTCATCAAGGTAACTATATAGAGAATTCAGTAGATACAGAACATGAAGCAAATTAAAGACACTGCAGAATGAGCTTTTATGAAAACCTTCAGCTAAACTGAAGTAAAATCACTTCTATGGAAATTGAGGACTTTGGTCCTTTTTTTCCCTGATTATTTAGAATCTCACATCATCTGTCTTTTTCATAGTTCTGTACTTACTCTTGGCAATAATAGTGAACATGTTAGACTCAGAAACAGTAATTAGTATCTGTTCATACAAATGTTCTGGCCTCTTTTTTCTCATTACTCAAACTCCATACACAAGACATGTTTAGAAGCATAAATTGTTTTCCTACTGCGCTTCTAATTAACACTTCCATTAAGACCCAGGCAGAGAGCATGGAACATACTGAAAGAAACTGCTGTTTACAGAAACGGTGATAAAATGTATACAAATATGTCCTGCAAAGTGCAATCAAGCCAGCTTGCGTGACATGTGGATGTGTTTCTCTGTGTATGTAGGCACAAACAGATGTGGTAGACTCACATGCAAGACTGATTTGTTCATTAACGTTAAAAAAACTAGATGAATAACAGTCCATTAATTTTTATAATTACTTCTTGCATGCCCATATCACTGCTCAATTTAGTTTCTGAAGCCCTTGAAAGCTTCAGATTGGCTCCTTGGAGTGATCACACTGGATACTTTAGTTACCTTCCACTGGTTTTGCTTTTACTAGTTTGGATTTACCTGGATTTTGTATGTAAAATGGCCTCCACCCGTCTTCTTATTCTGTATGAAATTCAAATTAACCTTAAATTAAGACAAATAGTAACAGTTTGGGGGGGTGGGGGGTGTTCCATCCTGAAAGGCAGAATAAATTGATCAAATGGCTTGCTAAGCATCATAAATAGTTCTGGATTCGTAGAAGAGATAACTTATGTCTTTGAATAAAAACATGCATAACCTCTTCAATTTTGCATATATTCTATACAAAACCAAGTGAGAAAAACGTTCAAGTAGCTGTAACTGAATTTCACATCCAGAAATCCCACCGAGACTCAGGAGAGTCAATCTACCAGGAAAGAGATTAAACAAATAGACTTGTGACCTAAAGTGCAATAAGCTTTGCACTGTGAGAGTAAGTTTGAAAGCCTGACAATTAACTGTAACTCAGGGCTGGTGATAGGGGGATGTTGTTGTCTTTGTTTTTAATTACATTTTATTGAACAACTAAGTGATAAGCATCAAAAGACAAGATTGTCTTGGATCATCAAAGACGGGGGAGTTTGTTTGTTCTGTGAATTCAAGCAAACTAAAAGAGCTTTTCCTGTGTTTACCTGAGTAATTAATGAAAGACCAAATTGCTTTTGAGCCAGCAAGCTGCAGTTAATTGGAGTTATGTGCATTCAGTGAACTTAGTGATTTGAAGTAAAAAGGATTTACAGTGTAGGTGACAACCCTTTTCAGGGATATATTGCAGTAAAGGCTGAATATTAGAAGACAGCTTCCAGACAACGTAATTTGTGTGGAGAGCTTTCTCTTTTGGTTAAAGTTTGAAAGTTGAAAAAGTAGTGGGTTAACTGAGAAAAATGCTTGAAAAAGGTTTAGTTAATTAACAAGTTTAAAAAGTGGAATTCAGACATTCAACCTACTGTTATTATTTTTTAACTGCTAAGATCAGTGAATTCAGGGAAGTTTGACAGTCTACCCTAAGAAAAATTATGTTTGCAGGGACATACATGGCCTAATTTCTGAAGTTAGTACTATGTCTGTTTTGCTAATATATCTCACTAAGGACAGGAGATATTGTGATGCTCTTGATCAGATGTAGCAGCATCTAATAATCTACTGTTATTATCAAATAATAGTTAAGACAATTTGCTTTTCAATGTACTACTCACAGTGCCAGGTCTTATCAGCAGTTGTATTTCTGTTGGTTACTTATTTTATTTTCCAGACCTGCCTGAATGTGTTCACCAAAATGTTCTTAGATGGAGCTATGGTGGTGCTGGAGATCAAAGACTGCCAGCAGACAAGCCTGCTGGGCTAAAGGACAAACAGAAAAGATGTGCCCCTTCTTCCTCATGAATGCTGTTAAGTTAAACATACAAGGTTCCTCTTGCCTCTTTTCTTGCTCTAGTAAACCTAGAGTTATTTTGTCATCTTTTTCTTAATCAAAGAATTTTTCACTTATGCAAGAACAAATGTAAATTAAAGATGAGGAAGTGTTCTTCCTTCCTGAAGAAACTAACTTTTAGGTACATACACTCTTTCTTGGATCTAGCTCTCACCAAATAACAATGAGCTGATCAGACCTCAGTTTCAGACCTCATGCATTTGTGCACTAAATATTTATCTTATTAGTCTGGAAGATCTGTCAAATTCAGCTTTTTTTCCCTCAATTCCTTTCACTCCTGGCTAGCTCAATCAGAAGACAGAACCCCAAACCTCTCCCCTTCCTTCTTCTTCCCCCAGCTTTATATGCTGAGCATGATATCATATGGTATAGAACACCCCTCTGGTCAGTTGGAGTCAGCTGTCCCGGCTGTGTCCCCGCCAGCCTCTTGTTCACTCCCAGCCTGCTCGTTGGCAGGGTAGTGTGAGAAGCAGAAAAGGCCTTGATTCTGTGTAAGCGCTGCTCAGCAGTAACAAAAACATCCCTGTGTTATTAATACTGTTTCCAGCACAAATCCAAAGCATTGCCCCGTATCGAGTACAATGAAGAAAATTAAAGGTGAACGTGCCCTGTCACGGGCATCCTGCAGCACTAGAACAGCTATCCCAGCCAGAACCAGCACATGCACCAACGCTCAAAATGACCTGAGCTCTTTCACTGAATAATTGCATTATACATTGTAGTAGGATAAATGAAGTCTCAGTCACTCCCACCTCTCTCTGATCTATGCCCAAAAATCCTTTATCCAGATTTCTTGGAGTTCATGGTACTGTTGACTGGTGGATATCTCCATATATTTTTAATAATAAAAAATGTGAAATTACAGATGGTATGGTTGGTTAAATTTCATTGCTTTAAATGGAATTTTTTTTCTGAAATAATAGAAGGTAAAAGATACTCAGTCATTGTTCTCTGCTTTTAAAAATCATAATTTTACTCAGTCTTCCAGTAATGATTTTTACAGACAGTTTCAGAATTCTTTGTTCAAAGTCAGTAATCATACTTCTCCCTCCCTATCTCTCTCCCTTCTTTGTCTTCCTTGTCCTTTTCCAGTAAAAAATGCTGATGAGCTGTACTGGTATTTCCACATACTTTCAAGCATAAAGTGTAATCAAAGTAGTATGTAAAATCTCATTGTCATCACCAGGTTAAAGATCAGGCCTGAATGCCTTTACCCTGAGCCGTACTACTGAAATGTCTGCAACACTTTGTGGGAGGTAGTAAGATATTTCAACAGTTTTATTTTTAGCCTATCTGTTGGGGCTAAAATTGTGCAGTGTATTAAAAAACTTCTCAAGTGCTGTCGGTGTCTGCAGAGGCTGCATAATCTGTGTTTAAATTGTTATGGGCTAGATTCCCAGTGGCTTCCTTTCTAATTTGATAAACTTAGAGATCCATTACATTTGAATATGTAGTTTATGAGTTAATAGAAAAACCTGGCTTAAATTAGTAATAAGGCATACCTTTCCACCATTTAATAATTTGAAATGACTGGATATTTGCAAAGAACCAGAGCTCTATAGGTTTCAGAAGTTGTGCTATATGAGAGAAATACCATAAAGCCATAGGGTGCCATTTTTTTTAAACAGAGTTCTCCAATGAAGTCAATAAGGAACTATACTGAAAAACTAGACCTCTATTTTTGGGCAAATTCAGGAAAAATTCTGCCACACTCCCATTGAGAAGGACCTTATATTGTGAATAATAATAATAATTAAACCCTGGGACTCCATGAGAAGAAGAGTTTTCCAGTGCGTGTAACATCAGTGGAACCTAGTCTTCTCCTACCCCTAGTATAAAATGCTACAAAACAGGAAAATGGTTTTGAATTCTTTGTTTTCATTGCAGTTGGTTGTTATATTTAAACCACCTAAATATCATTTAGCCAATGGTCATTTAATGGAGCTTCATGAGCCACATGGAAGCAAACTATAAAAATTTATGTATTTGTATGTGTAACTATAAAGACACATGCAAATATCTGTATACATGTGTTCATGCTGTTAGTTATTTGAATTGTCAAATTCTATATTTCTTTCTTTCACATCCCAAACTGTTGAATACAACCATGTGAGACCAAAAGAGTCAAGGCAAGACCATTATTAAATTGAAAGCAATTACCTGGTGATGTACAAAAAATACTTTAGTGGCAGGCATTTTGATAAATAAAAATAATTATATTTTCTCTGTTTATGTAAGAATAACATCTTTCTTTCAGAGAAATGTGAAATTTTCAAGGAAAGTACTGGTTTACTGCATAGTCAGTAGCTCTTGCAGAACCTTAGCAACATCTTTTATAAATAGCTTAATTTTCTTTTCTTGGTTGATGGCTATTTTCATTACTTATTAGGATAATGTTGTAAAGTCACTGTTTATTCATTGCACAATTCTGCAAAT
>JAHREE010000363.1:19902937-19953745 GCA_033628505.1 Tringa tobata | reverse complement strand
GAGGGGAGGAGAGGAGAGGAGAGGAGAGGGAAAGGAAGCAATATGTGGATGATTAATTCCAGGCACAAAATCCAGCTAGCAGGCTCATTTTCTTATATGGCTTGTGTAGGCCTGTGTAGATAATTCAGATATCATAATGCCAAGTCACATAATAAATAAATCCCCAATTATACTCATCACCTCGTATTTTGGCCAATGCAACATTTGGCCTCATTCCACCCTGTGGGATCATTTTCGTGTAAAATAAGCCAGCAAGTTTAGCAAAGAAGAAATTGTTCCTAGGATAAGAGATATGCAGAGCCCCAGATATGTGCCAATCCCAGAGTTCCTTTAAAGGCATAACGATATGAGAAGTTACTCTTAATGTGATTTGTTGCTGCCTGATTTGTGGTGCAGAAAGAACCAAGAAACATGAGGGGTTTCTCTCACACAAACGTACAGATCCCAACACATAATTTTGCTGCATACCTCCATAGCAAGTAAATGATGCTTCTTAAGTTACATCTGGAAAGGGAAAACACATGAAAAAGACCTTTTCAGTACACCAAACAGTACAGGCTCAAACTATCCTGTGTATTTTCTGTATGTTGGAAAAAAGCACCAAAAAAAAAAAAAAAGGAACAGTAACAACAGCTGCTCATTGCATTAACAAGCTACTAGTAGCATTAGGCTTGATCCACAAGAACTGCATTGCACTGGATAGTTTGAAATCACCCTGCTACTTGATGGAATTTGCAACCACATATTAGGCATGAAGTGTCTCTCCCAGCCACAAAATCTCACCATAGACAGAGTGTCCAGGAGTTACCAGGTCCCAGGGTCCAATCTAATCTTGTCACCTCAAATATCCTGAAGCACCCTTTTGAAACTGTTCCCTTGTCCTCCGAATCATGAAATATTTGTAGGAAGAAGAAACAGCCAATGCAAGAATGACAACTAACATACTGATAGCACTGCTGTCAGGGTAGGATTCAAGTCTCTGCTCCATCAAAGATAATTAAGATTTTTTAAAAAGCACAAAGGATTCCTGCAATGAGCCCTGAATCAGAATATGCTGCAATATGGTGATCAGCAAACTCCATTCTGTGTAGAAAACTCACTCAAGTAACTGCAATATCATTTTAGAGATGAGTTCTATAATCACTGAACTATTGGATAAAAAAAAGAGACCACACTCTCCCCAGCTGTGCTTTCTGCAGATTTGGTATCGGTTTGACACTGCTTTCTGGATCAATTCCTCGAGTGATCTACACAAAGAAATACCTACATTTCCTACTCTTGATCTAGAAAGGGATTAATACCGCCCTTTGTTTTCATTTACATTTGCAAGTATATATGAATATATCACCATATTCTTCCAATGTCAGAAGCTGTTTTTAAATCCATCCCATTAAGGACATTCAATTTTTTTTTATTTTTTGCCTATATAAAATCGTTTCCTGAGATGTAATGGAGTGCAAAGGAAGAATCTGTTCCTTTTCAGAAGAAAATTCTCAAATCATTTAAAATATGTTTTAATGGTATTCTATATACAAGATTGTAACAAACTAAGTATTTAAAACCATTAAAATTTCCCAAGTTACAGGATTTTTAAAATTAAATCATTGCATTCAAGGAAGGCTGTAAGGGGGAGAAAGCAGCCTGAAGCCTAAGCTAGGAGTCTACTAATTAAGATATGCAATAAAAATGTTAATCAAGTAAACTTAGGGAGGACGGGAGAAAGCGATTACATAATCCTCTTGGCACCGTATAATGTCTCAGTGCTCTCACAGAGGAAAAGGATGAGTAGGTAAACAAGTGAGAGAGAAAAAAAACAGGTCCTTTGATTGTTGGCCAAAGAAGAAACTGTTCCAAATGGCTTCTCTAACCAACATTAGCAGTTCAAGTAGAAAACATTCAGATCTAAGAGCTCTCTCTAGTGTGCCAGCCTGGGGATAGCTCACAGAAACTAACCAAGCGGCCTGAGAAAGGGGAGTATTTAAGATGGTTCTTGTTAAGAATGGACATGGCAATGTCTTTTGCTGTTCCATTTCTTTATAACTCTATTCCACAACTGCAAAACTGTAAGTAAACAGGAGATTTGGTTCTGTCTCCTGTATTACAAATATTTCATGGCTAACCACCAAGTAAGTACTTCATTCATACTTGTGTGGACCTTAAAGTGAGGGGTTTGAGATTACGCTTATTTGTAGCCTTGTTACCTTGTAAATACAGTGTTGTTTGTAACAGGTTTTGTGCTAAGCTAATAACACAGAACTCAACATCTGTCATACTCTGTCTGGACTTGTTTCAGCCTAGCTGGAGCCATATTTAGTCTTGTTTACATGTAACTACAATTATCTAATAATCCAGTGACTGTTACCTACTTTGTTTTAGCTTGTGAACAACTGTAAGGGTTAACAGCAAGCAGTTATTCAGTGTAGAATGAACTATTTATGACTAGAATAAAATGCAGAGTAGAGGAGTACGGGTATGGGGTGATAGCAGGGGTGTCGAAACTATGGGCACAGGATGACACCAGGGGCCCCAGGGCTATAAACATGTCACCAATGGTCACTCAGTTGTCATTAAAGGAATGTAGCCGTGTAAGCAGGTTAAAGATAGTTTTAAAGATAAAAAAAAGGAACAATGAACACTTACCTAAGTCAAATGTTCTATACACAGTAATATGGAAATATGAACCAGTGAAGAAGCAGCAGGGCATTGATCATATCATAAAGCATATAAAAGAACTCCAGACAGACCCAGAAGTGAGAAGGAAGGAAACATACAATGACATCACAGTTCTCCTGAAAAAGGACTATGATGCTGAAAACTGGCTGTAATTCTTCTTCCCTGCTCCGAACCAAAGCCTGAACCTTAGGACCCAGAAACACAGTGGACAGCTGACAGAAATTCCAGAGAAACATGAGGATACTAGACTGTGTACACTAATCTTAACTGTATATAATTTAAATCTTAAGTATTTATACAATTGTAAGCAGACTAATGGTTATTCTTTCATCAATCTGTTAAGACTTAAATTACAATAACAATAAAATCCCTGTTTGTGTATGATATGTACTTATTTTCCCTGTAACAAGATTCTGAGTGGAGCAAACAGGTGGGAATAAATGCAACTTACTCTGGAACCTGTATGCAACAAACTGACAACACTTAAAGGGTGCACAATAACCCAGTGCATTTTTCTGGTGTTTCAAAAAGGTGAGAAGATATGCCTCCACCAAGTTGTTGAGGTATTTTAGGAGATAATAATATTCTAAAGACCATAAATACAGAGAAAGCATCTTCCCAAATTCGTCAAGAATCCCCAGGTCTGGAACTAGGAGGACAAACAAAATAAAAATTGAAGATCATCCGACTTTCATAATAGATGTGAAATTGCAATTGTTGGCATCTGCAGCTCAAAGCATGATGCTGGACTGAGGACTGCTTAGAATTGTCTGTCTGTCACTTATTCACAAACCTGGACCACAGTTCGAGATTCAGCCTTCTAGGCAGTAAGCTAGGACTGGTTTTCTTCAGGATAGTTAGGCTCTTTAATCAGGTAGACTGTAGGGCTATTCTAAGTTTTTCCCCCTCTTGGAGGAATTGAAAATATTTGGTGCCTCACACCCAAAGCAATGACAGTAATTTTATTTTTTCAGTACTATTAAGATTGAAAATGCTTACCAAATAATGTAAGCATGCGTTTCAGAGCTCTCAATAATTTTAATATAATTTATTTTTTCATTAGAAATCAAAATAGTTAATCACAGCAATTGGTTAATTTCTGGCCACGATGAACTCATTGGCACCAATTTTGATGAAGTTGTCTTGTTATATTGCCAACACTATAGATTTAAATTTCCTGACCTGAATTTTTTTCATTATATGTATATTGAATTACTTTGTCCAATACAAACAATATCATGAGTTAGGCTTAAAAATATTATTCTATGTCAGGTTAGGTGTAAGTCACTCTGTAAAACTCAAACACTGTATTTATTACCTTGCTAAAGGTGCCTGCTGTTTTGGGATTCTGTATATTGATTTCAGAGACCCCCTTTATAATGTTAACACTTCTCTCAATTCTATAACTTATTTTGCAAAACAGCAATAATGATTTGCAATGTGCAATTTTGATTGCAATAGCAATATTCCTGTAGCTAATAAACTTAATTATTAACATACGACCTCCTGCCTGGAAAAACTCCAACAGCATGTGCAGTTTAACTTCATATAACAAACTTCTGTGGGACTGGATTTTTTTTTTAATATGAAAAGATTCCTTTTTATATGAAAATATTCATTTTGGTAAAGTATGATAATGCAGTATCAGAATAATGAAGAAATAATTATATGAATTGAACATGAATATGAATGTATAATACCTATATGCAGATCACTTCTCATTACTTTTTCTAAAATCAACATATTTCAAAGAACAATATTTAAAGAGGAAAAAGAAAAAAATTAAATTTACATATTACATATATTGTAAAAAAGCAAGAAAAGTATGATTTTTGTATCCAAGCCAATCACATAGATGTCTCTTCTACTAACATGAAAAATGATGTAGCATAAAAGATATGAAAGTAGGGAAAAGAAATATTCTAATAATATTTTGCACTTCTTTCACCAGATATCAAAGTTAGCTATAATTATTGCCATTTTGCAAAGAAGGTAGCCTAGGAACAGAAGAGTTATCTGAATGATGTGAGTACAGATTGATCAGGCTATTAATGCCCATATGTCTATATCATCCCGGTTCATAAAAGCAGTTCAGAAAGTACATCTGAGCCATTTGACAATCTTAGTTTTGATTTTAGTATCCTGGCTTTGTTTTCAATGGCAATATATAAAGTTTTCTGTATATAGGTGGTGTTTTTCATGTAGTCTTCAAGTAGACATGGATTTCAGCACAATGCAGGTATTTCCAAAGATGAAATACAACCCCAATAGCATGCAGGTTGGGAACAAATCATGTATATCAAAAAGAAATATGGAGAATTAGGCTATAAATACACAGAAACAATGAGAAACCTCTAACCCTTAACTGTGTAACTCTACATCCCAATATAATAATTTACTATGTCAATAAAACTGGATGGAACATCAGCAAAAAATGCCTGTAAAAAGGAAAAAATTGTCTTCCCAAGAATATCAGTGACAAAGGAAAGGTTAAAACTGCAATGAACATGCCTTTTTTCCTTTGAACTCCAGAGTTTTAAAGAAAAAATGAAATTTACTCCACTCGATAGTCAGTGATTTATACAATTAAATTGAAAGGGTTTGGAGAACGTTATTTTATGGTTACCGTAGCAACCAGCACCTAAATGGTCCATATTCCTGTGTTCTTCTACCATCAAAAAAAAAAGAAAAAAAATAATCCATCTATGACCCACTTGAAAACACATAGGTTTGTACCACTCAAACTCCCATTGTTCTTCATGGGCATCTATTGTTGCTCAGAACCAGGCTGCTGGGATAATCCCACTCTGGAAATATTCCAGTGGTTTTACCAAACAGCAATATGCATCTTCCATGGCTTAACCTATAACATAGCAGTGGAAATCCTGTGCACAGTCCTATGTGGCTCTATTTGGCCATATGTGGCCATAATTCTATATATGGGGAGAGGAAAGGATGGTTTTAAAAGGCTATTGCATTTCATAGCCTAAGCTACTGATATTTAGAAAAGTTTGAGATTTTTTTTACCACAATCACTCAACTACTATCATCCCATCCCGTTAAGAACAATAAACTTAAAACCTTATGTATAGTGAGGGGAATTTGAAAGTTTTTCCCAAAGCTCACCTTACTGTTTTTCTGGCGTGAACTGAAGATGAACTAAAGCAGACGTGCTGAATAGCTTATTGCCAGAAAGAATTTTCCTGTGTTCATGTTGCTAAGAAAATCTCCTCACCTGTCTCACATTGTGCCTGAAAACTTAAGAGAAAGGGACAACAGATGCGTGACAAAGAGTGCAAAGTTATTATCTACCGTACAAATATATAGTACTTGTGAATACTACTTAAAATATTTGTTCTGAGTTTACATCTCTAACTGCAAATCTTTCTCATGTGAATTTTTCAAAGGACGCAATAACACTCAAGAATGAGAAAAAAAAATCAGGCCAATGAAGTAAATTACCATTTTGTTAAATTTACCATCTCTTCCCTCAGAGGCCTCACAAGTGTTAATTTTAAATGTAATCCTTGACTTGTCAGGAACTTGCTTCTACTTTATGCAGATATGAAAGGCAGAATCAGTCTTAACGTTAATGTTAAAAAGGCAGGAAAATGATCTTTCTCGTTTCCTGCTGAAATGTCTGGTTACCATTCCAGGCAAATTTGAGAGCAATTTCTTAAAATATCTCTCTCGCTCTCTCTTTATTTTTTTTTTAATAAGCATTTGTTTCTGTAATATGAGGTGAAAAAATGAAACAAAACAAGTAACAGAGAGTACCTCTTTATCACATATTGGTTTTAGGTCTTGTAATAATTGACTGTACAAAAAATCCAAAAATAATATATTTATTTATTAACTAAATATTTCTTATTAGAATGACAGCTTCCCTTTTTACATTCCTTCACTCTTTTCCCTATGGGCCTTCCAATCCTTACTTCTAGACATCTTAACTTTAAATCATACTCATTTCCATTCTGTGATCAGAATATAAATAACCTGTTCTGCCAGACAGGAATATAAGAAACTACCTTTCCCTCCTCAGTCAGTTCCTCTTTTTACAATAACAATGGAAAAAATCCGGTTTTAGAAATAGGACTAGGGAGAGGTTTTACACGGGCAGCATGCTGCAAGTTTCTCTATAAGCTTTCATGTACTTCAAGTCTTCACTGTACCTGCCAACCCATATGCAGGAGGCAGATGTTCCTCCTTCCACTTTGTTAACTGCCTTGTCACAATACATCACCATTTACGTATTACTGTGTGGAAGTTTGGTATATACAATTTAGTCTGCATTTCCACCTGTGCTTGAGCAGGATTGAAGAAGTACCTGTTAGAGTTACTGGATTACCTTATGTTTCTATAGATGTTTTAAATTATTACATTTAATATTCATATGACACAGCAAATATTTTAAGTCTGGTTCTGTGCTCACTGCAGGTAACGAGTTTGCAGTTCTTAAACAGAGATCATTTGGCTACCTGCAGAGGTTAGGCAACGTTTGCACTGTATTTTCACTAGGGTAACCAGCCCGAGGTGGGTAGCCATAAGTGTGGCAGGACAACCAAGCCTCTAGTCCAACTATGCAGGTTTTTGATCTCACTCAGGTGCAGCCAACAAGGACAGACATGCTGTACCACTTATAGGTTCATCCATGAATTTAAGCAAGACCACTGAACCATTTCACATGCATTTGAAAAGAGTCATCAAATGCGAAAAACTTGTGTCATGATCAGCGTGTGGCATTTAATCCAGAGAGCTGGCAGAGACAAGAACAAGACCTGCATAAAATACAGGGAGGCAAACTTTTGACTCCTGACAGGGCTCCATGACCTTGAGGGTTCCGCTGACATTGTGGCTCAGCATGAGGGGTGAGTGCATCACCCATGCGCTGGCATCAGGTATCAATTCACCAGTCTGAGACCAAAATGTTAACATTGTTTACATACTTTGTAGGACTCCTAAAGGAGGGGTTGAACCCTTTGGTCTCACTGTAATATATATATTAACAGTTTCTACTGTGCCAAATAAAAAAGCAAAATGAACAGTTCACAAGGTTAATAAACAAAGGTAGGTTTTCTGGTACAGTCTGTTATTTGTCTTAGGTAAACTGCCTCATATATTTCACATATGTCCAACACATATGGAAACATATGAAACATGCTGCCGCTTCCTGACTTACACTTCTATGACTGAAAGTGGAATTGGAATTATGTGTGGGGAGTTGAAGGTGCTTCACCTTCAGTAAAATATACCCTACCCTATTTCTTCTTAACATTAAATACAACTGAAAATATGAGGCTATTCAGTCTATGGAGTCATAAAACACCAGCGTAATTCACAAGCAGGTGAAGAAACACCAGAATTTCTGAAGCACATCGACACTCCCTACAATATTCCTGCTGTAACTCTGTGCACTGTCAGACTCCAACTGAAGAAAGAGGAAGTTGGGAGGGCTGATGTTCACACACCATCAGTCCAAAGTTATTTAGCACAATTGTTCCTGTAATTGCAGCTCACTGGGAATGTTCAATGTTCAATGGTCCTCAAAAATCAGACTTCCAATTGGCTGATGATGGGTTTTGTTAGATGCACACACTGAGCTGGGAAATTCAGCCACACACATCAAGACCACAGAACTCTCAACACTGCCACAGGTTTGGGGTGAAGAGGGTCTTAATGGCATTTAAGCAGTTTTTCTTCACACAAATCTATGTCTCTTTTGTGGATTAATAGCACATATACATGACTCTAAGCTCCTGAAATTCAATAGCTGCTTTAAACTGAGGAAAGCGAAAAATTAGTGACAATAGGAAATGCATTTTCTAAGAAAGATCTTAAGGAATTAACCACTTGCACACCATTACCTCTGATGAAAGAGTTATATCTAACTGAGATGTCACAAATGTTAGAAAATTGACATTACTATAAAAACCTTTCCGGGTAAGTTGTTTGGTTTTTCGGTTTGGTTTCGTTTTTTTCTATTATTAACAGCATATACAAACCACCCCTCAACTCCTATCAAGATAAATGAGTTACCTTCAGGCTTTATCAACAGAAGTGATGACATCCTCACATCTTGGGTAGCAGAGAAACAGTAGGGCATTTTCTCCTTCAGGGCACATTAGAAGACAAGAGTACCCCTCTTCCTTCAGGGGTGGAGGGAGACAGGAGGAGGCACTGGCTTGGGACTGTAAAGGTGCAAGAGCACATACCCCTGCCCAGGACCACAGATGGTCTCCACATCTGATGAATGGAGAAATCACAGCAGAAGCAAAAAGCTATAAGGTAGTCCAAAGTCCTTTGAGGTTCTTCTGTATCCTGCACTCCCTTCTAAATCCATACCTGATGATACAATAATGACTAAACAGGGTGACAATTAAAGGCTATTTTACAGAGACTTCCATTCTGCAGCAACATAAATTATTGCAGTCAATAACTCTGCTGCCTCGGGAAATATTGTGCTGGGTAAAATCATGTCCCTCAGAGGAACAGAAGTCTGTGTTCAAACCCTTGATCTAACTTTATAGATGAGACTGTTTTCTGATGGTAAAGAAAATTACAGTCCATGTGTAGGAGCTATATGAAAGAGCATGAATCTCAGGGTAGGAGCTAGGAGCTCTGCTGTTCCTGGTGAGCAGCCTGTTAAAGGTAGCCTAAAACCTCTGTGGATTCATAGCCCAGTCAACAGCTTCTGCCTGTTTGACTCAGTGGTAATAGTCTGGTCTATCAGTTCTGCAGGGGGAGGATGCTGATTCAACCTCCTTGTCAGATGGAGCAGTGGCAGCCAAAGAGGGCTAAGCCTCTGGGCTGGGAATAAGAGACTCAGCAGTGCCAGAGCTGTGATCTGTGAGCACACCCTGTGAGAGAGGGGCAACCCCAACACAAACACTTGTAGGAAGACATAGAAGCCCAAGAAAAGTAGGTTCAAAAATCTCCACAACAAAAGAATTGCAAATAGGCCATCAAATACACTTTGTGTGGTCAGTGTTGCCGTAGCCATTGCTCTTTCCCAAACTCATGACACCTATGTGTGAGATGCACCAGACTGCAAAAGCGGCCAGGCTCACACGCACTCCCTAAACAACATCTCCTGTTGCCACCACAGGGGGACCAGCTACGGTGGCAGATGCTCACACAAGCCAGGGCATTTTTTTTCTTATCCCATTAGTTAAATTCTTGAACAGTAGAACAAAGTCACACTAAAGAGGCCAGCAAATAAAATCCATTACTGACTGGTATGTGAAGTTTAACCAAGACAACTTTGCAAAGAAACACACGTGCAATCAAAGCTGTATCTTTCACCATCTCTTAGAGGCTGCCTAGGTAATCTACATATTTAAACAAAGCTTCCTAGTATTCATGCCTGAAAGTGCATACCGAGGGAAACTGAAGCCAGATGGTTAGATGTCAAAGTGACTAAAAAATTGCTTTTAAAAAGGTAGACTTCCAATAATTAATAGTCCAGATCTTCAGATAATGTAAATCACTGAAGTGCATTGCACAGTTCTGATTTACACTACCACATAATCTAGCTGTGTGTGTCCAACCCTTATTCTCAGAAACATTTAACACAGATTGCTTGGATAACTCATTTTCAAGGTGGGGAGGGGGGAACTAAACATCCATTTGCTGAAAGCCTTTAAGGATATGATATATTCTAAAGCACTCTAAAATATAACTATGTGCTAATTAAAACTTCATACTTTTAAATAGTAAAGCAGGAAAAAGATACAACTCCAGCTGGAATAAACATCCCACTACAGCATACAGACAAGGCAGAGTTTCTGAAGGCACAAATGGCAGTAAGGCACCTCCCACTGGGAACGGGTAATGACAGGTCAGGTCAGACAATTCTGCACTCTCTCAGTATCCCAACAGAAAGATGTCAAAAAGCTTCTGAAGACAAAATGACTGTCGCTATTGTTTGCCAATCAAAGACAATTTTGCAGCTTAAGTTTCTTAGCACTCGTAGAGTGGTTAAAAGATGTTATACCTCTTCCCACCTGGTGAACTCTTGTGTTACACCACGGATGGCAGTAATGAAGACAGATTAATGCTATTTATTTGCTGACACTGACAAGAGTAGCCTGGTTTTGTTTCTGTATTTTATGATTAAAGTCTTGTTTTTCAGCCTCAAATAGCCCCAAGACAATGCACTGTAATAATTAAGTAAAAAAAAAAAGTCTAAACAACATTAATAGACTGGATAAATCAACAAAAGGCAACAAATTGTACTCAGTGTTGACAATCCAGCCTCAACACACTCCTGAGGTAGAAAACAATAGAAGAAGATGGGTGTGTTTATTTGTAAAGGTTCCCCTTCCCCCCCCCCACCCCACTCCTGCCCTGTTTGAATTAGTGTTCAGGAATCCCTGTTCCTCAAGCACTATAGGTAAAGAACAACAAGAAAAAAACCCCAACAAAACAAAACCCAAAACAAAGCAACAACAGCAAAGCTGAGTGGCTAGTGCAGCACTGGAGCATGTTGCCTAGAGAGGCTATCAAATCTGCAAATCAGTTTTTTGCAGCCCAGCTAGACCAAGCCAGGGCTGACTTGATCTAGCAGCAGTGACAGTCCTGCTTTGAGCTGGAGTTTCGACTAAAAGACCTTCAGCGGTCCCTTCCCACTGACATTTCGGTGATTTGACGTTTCTGTGAAAACATCTGCAAGGCGGTGTCCTGATGGCAGGATGTGCTTAGGTAGCTTACGCCCTGACAAGAAAATAAGTAATGCCTCTGTGCCTTTATAACTTATGTGCAGCCTGAGACTTTCCCTGACTGCCAGTAGTGTTATAACTCTTACTGAAACAAGCAGGCAAAACACCTCCTAATGAAAATAGTTAAACTTTTAAGTACAATTTTAATTACAATGACAAACTTCATCGATTTTCTTACATGGAAATAAATTTACTCCGATGCTTGTACTTACAAGGCCCAGACCATACTTATGAGATTCTTGGCTTGCTTCTTTTAAGTTCTTGAGCTGGCTTCTTTCATCTGCTTTATTTTTCTTTTATTAAGAATTAATTAAAGAAAGCTATCAAGCTCATCTTTCTGACTGAAGTCAGCCTTCTTTGCTTGGGTAAGCACAGGCAGTACTTAACAGCTGCAAGCAGTATAAAGTCTATTTTAAAAATGTTTTTGGTTTTAAAGGGTCACTGCCGAGGTGATTAGCACCAAATCCAAATGAGCTTTAAACCTGCCTCCTTCACTCTGATGCTGATTTAACTACTAAAATCCTGCCAGCAACACCAGTTTCAAAAACCATCCTTCGAAGCTATACCGCAGCAAAAGGCTTCTTCAAGTCCAAGGAGATTATGCCTACTGTGGTGCTCCTGTCAGCTGTCATTGTCACTTCTTAGGAGAAGTTAATCAAATTTGTTTCAGCCTGACCTCTGCTTTGGCTAGCCTGGACCTGTCTAAGGCTGTAGCTGTCGGGTGCTCCCCATTGGGTTCCTGCTTACCTCTGCAGCCAGGCTTGGCTCCCTCCCAAACAGTGGTGTCAGGTCAGCTCCCCTCACTGCTTGCCCTCTCATCTGCCTCCCCCAGCCAGCAGGCAATCCAGCCCCTCCACCACTTGTGCTTCTTTTCCTCATCTAGAGCTAACTTAGGGGTAATGGGTGTTCTGCTTTCCTCTTTCCTCTGTGTGACAAGGTGGGTATGCATATCATCCCCAAGTTCAGTGGCTTCATGGTTATCCACCACCACTGGCTGAAATGGGGCTGCAGGAACCATGGGGACGGGGGCAAGACCCTGCCCACAGAGGTCCCTAGCATTAACTTATAAAATCTTCCTTTTATTTCAAATGTTTATTCACCATTAACTTCATTTTCTTTTACTCAGATCAAGTGTGTTTATTATGTGGAGAGCTGGTAGTGATGTTTTTAATTAAGGTTGTCTAATAATTTCCTTTATAGCTTTCAGTTTTCAGTACAGTTTATAACCCCAGGAACATTAATAATTGTGGGCTAAATTTTGCATGCTTTGTTTCTGCCTCAAGCAGAATTGAATATGGGAACATCAGCTACCCTGCTTCTGCTTCCTATTTTTCTTCCCCAAAATAGTGTCTTGTTTTAATAAAGTGCAGTAGGCTGGGAGCCAGCTGATCATAAATTGCACTTTCATCATTTCTACTGCTTAATGCTAATAATTCTGTGCAATTGTATCTGTAATCAAGCAAGGTGTTATGCATCTTTTGCATAGAAAGCAGAAAACTGTCAGTCCATCAGCTTAATCAGTGAAGCAATGGAGGTTTTCAAAGGTTGTGCAAGGTCACCAGTGCAAACTGGGATTAAAACTTCACGGAAGAAACGTGATGTTGTCCACCATACACAATGTTTCTAGACTGTTTGCTTTTGCAAAAATATTAAGCAGAAAAAGCCAAGACATGAAAAGAATACTCTGATTGTAGAGGATGCCATGCATACCATATAACACATTAGAGACACTCACAGTTGAGCTGAGACTACTAGACTTTTCCAACGCTCATGATAGTTGGCTGAAAACCTAAAGGCAATTTGCCAGATCAGCATGAGGACTCATACTTCCTTTCTAAAGGCTAAAATAAAAAGTTATTGTGATTATTAAAAAAAAAAATAAATATTATTTGAGTTTCCACTCCACTGGACATTTCAGTAGTAAATGCTGAGCAGGAGTCTTGGTGTTCCTGCTCCTTCCCTTCCCTCTTTGTCTCTTTTTCCTTTCTTCAAAATTACACTCAGAATGGAAATTGAGGATTTCAGGTAAATTCTCACTTTTTTTTTCTGCACCATGTCCCCTTTGGGAATATGGCTGTCCTCAAAATCTCTGCGGAATGTGTAAGATTAGCTACAGCCTGGGACAGAGACATAGTAGACACAACCCCCAGGACTGCTCAGCACCAATAATTTGAGTGTGATCTCCGGTGAGAACCGTTCAGTTCTCAGGACTCCAGACAGCAGGGCTGCCCTCTTTTCTTCTATTTATTGCTACTGTCTCCAGCAAATAGGCAGGAAGGCTTTCTATCTAGCATCCACCAGTTCAAAAGAGGTGTCTTGTATTTTTCTCCGTCATGGTCAGGCTGTTCAGAGGTCTATAGGGGCACAAGGTGTTCAACAGATGCTGATCACTTCTCCTATCCTCCTTGGTAAAGCAGAAGAGCATGCATCTGTGGCTCAACCCTCTTTGCCTCAGCTGTGAGAGTAGTTTCATTGAAGTTACTCTTAAAGCATGCAGGCTTTGCCCCTTGTGAAGAAAACTGCCTTCACCTTTGGCACTGAATGCAAGATCACTCACTCTTCTGCTTCTACTACAATACTTAGGTCCAGTGGATACGGAAAATGACCTGACTCTAAAGTTCTCCTATTCTGTGAGGTTAACCTTCACTTTAATCCTTACACTTTTCGTTCATTTTTGTGAGTGAGATTTCTTGAATATATCAGGTCATGAGCTTCAGTAGCAGAAAGAGAAGGGGCAAAAACCATTGTTAGACAAGAATGCTAATTCTGAGAACAAGCATCAAAAGGTTGAGTCAGCCTGAGCCACATTGTGAGAGTTCAGCAATGCTCCATTCATTTGTGTGACAAGCCTCATTATGAGGAAGCTTTTTAAAAGCAATTCATTCTGAGAATGCTTTGGATACAGTTCCAAAAGCAGAAAATAAAACCTAGGAGAACTGGGGAAAGCAAAAAGAGCAGGCAGTAGAATCAAGCAGGAAGGCATACAAAAATCAGGTCTTTTGCAAGTTCATTTTTTCATTATGTTTGACATACTTTGGGAGACAGAACTACGCTGCACACTTGTGGCCTCAGGCAGTGAAACTGGAAGAAGATATTTCAAGAACTGCAGAACACACACACAGCTGTATAACAAAGAAAAGATATAAAAACTGAATTGACAAGAACGTGATGATAACTTGCTCCAGAATTACATCAGCCAAGAGAGTCTATTTTGAAGTAGAGAATTTTGCATATTCCTAACTATTTAAACATTCATTTGGACCTTTAGGTGGTGATCAAAAGGAGTGGCATCTAAAGTTCAGCTGAAAAATTAATTTAAAGTCACAAATAGATTAGACAGATTTTCTGAAGAAAACAAGCAATATCTGGAAGTTGTGTGTGATTTTGGGGGAGATGAGAGACACCATCAGTAACAGTTGTAAGAGGACAGCTAGAAAAATATATAACTTGATGATGCCCTATGGGTTGTAATAACCTCTGGGATTTGTGATTGTCGTGTTTAAGTCAACCACACCACCACCAAGAACTTAAAATAAACAAACAGCGTTTTGTGCTCCCTCTGCTGGTTCTGGAGCAGCAGGTAGCTGACAAATGCAAGATCCAGAGCTCCACTGTTTGACATAATTCAGTGATGATGAAGCAGAAACAGGCTTTGACTTTCAGTGTGATTTTGTATGTGGTTGTTTTGGCTGTTATCAGATAAGAGAACAAAAAAATCAAAATGCATTTTAGCTCCCATTTAGAGGAAAATACATTTCTCTTTTTGACAGTGATAGAAAAGTAATTTCCAATGTTCGCTGAACTTCAAGGCACCTTGCAACAATCAAAATCTGGCCGATTCTTGGGGCAAGGCTGTGAGACTGAGTGGCTTGCAATAGTACAGATATTGGTCAACTCTCTCCAAGTACTTGTTGCTATCAAGATTTTCAGTCTCAGACTCAGCTAATAGGTGATCAGGCCTCAGCTCTTCTTATTAGCCCAGTAGAATTGAGGATTTAACTTATATGCTCAGAAAATGTAAGTACAAAAGACTTCCTATTAAAAAATAAATTGAAAGAGATTATATTTAACATAAAAGATCTAATGTGTTCATGAAAGGAAATTTGTACTCATTGGGTTTACAGGAAAATGCAAATGAGTTTAAGATAGGTTGATATTCTGGCATGCTATGGTGCAAGCAAAGTTTTTCCTGTCCTACACAGCATAATGTACACAGATGCTACATAAAGGGATGGTTCCTCTCACCTGGAAATAGTGGTACTTCCGCTGGCAGTTCCTGCAGGAAGAGGAAGGTGGAAAGAGCGATGCTAGAGTACAGGCTGACCTCATAAGTCCTCAAACAATGTGACATTTACCTTCGGAAAAAACAAAGAGAGAGCAGAAGTCTGATGATCCTGGGATGAGTTAGATGTGACTCATACTGAGTGAAGAACCTCTTAACCTTCAGAAGAACAGAAGCTGAACTTTGGCACATAAAAATATACTGATAGATATTTTAGGTCTGATTAAAGCTGGGGTTTGGTTCCAGCATTACCTGAGGGAAAAACATGCATTGTAAATACAGAACGGAATAAGGAAAGAAAGCACATGCACAAACATCAGAGACATATATAACCCCAGCTTTCTCACTGGGAGCTTGAGATGCTCTAAAGCACAAAAATAATATGCATATCAGTGTTTGAATACATTGCCATGGCCCTAGAGCGATAAAACATTATTCCTCTACCAGCACATGCATAATTCTACTGCTTCTCTGTCCTTTTTTCTACCATGTTACTACTTCTGCTCTGGAACTGCATTCGTTCAATTTCTTCTATGTGGGCCACAGTTGCAGAGATCAGTGGAGTTCTCACTGGGTGGCAAAACTGAAAATCAACCTAATCCCAAGGGAGATAAAAGTTCCCCATGGACAACAGGAATTGCACTAGTACACCACCTGCATAAACAACTAGAGGACTAGGCCGCTTTCTTGGTGCGTCCCATACTTTTGACCTTAGCACGCTCTTCATCATTTATAGAATTGCTCTTAAAAGTAATCTCAGAGGGATATAAAATGCCTTCTGTAAGGCACATATGAAAAAGATGTGAGAAAATTCCACTGGCCATTTGATTAACTCTAAGGAGCAGAACTTGCTAACATAATGAAGCATGACACATCATCAGGAGGCTGCATCTATCTGGAGAAGTGTCAAACAGCACAGTTTTATGAAGCATGAATACTGTGCATTATGGAAAGAGAAAAATATTTTAATTTTATTTCAACCTCGGCTACCAGTCCACCACCCCTAGGGTAGAGATACTTCCATATGCAAGACTGCATAATTTAGAAAGTCACATAAATTATTATGGCGTGAATAACAGTACAACCCAGTCTTTTCTTTGTTTGAAATGGTAGGTAAATTCCATCCTTTCTATGTTTTTTTTTTCTTTAAGGTTATCCTAGGAAAAAATAATTTTCGCTTTAAAATGAAATGGACAAGAAATAACATAAAAATTGAACTACATAAATTATTCATTTGATTCAATTGTATAAGAGAAAGATAGATTCAGGGGCCGTTTTCCATATGATTCACTAAGATCTGCATTTTTAATGGGATCTATGAGCTTAAATTTTCTGGATAGTTCAGAGTGATAATGTACATCTGTGTACTATGTCCCTCTGTAAAAAATTACAAGATTTATGAATTACGTTTATAACATCCCAAAGCTGGAGAGAGAAATCAGATCTGACAGTGTTAATGTCTAATTTTAGAATGCACCCGGCTGTCTGATAACCATTTACAACAGAGAGGTTACTATGCTTCCTTATGAAATGCAGCTTATTATTGGCAATATGTTACAGAAAAAAATCCCACATTACTTCTGCAACAACTTTTGTATGACTAGAGCTAGTAGAAAGGACTCTCAGCTTGTGGAGAAACATCTTTAATTCCCAGAGTAAGATTCAGCTCAGCTCCTACCCCGTGTGGCGGAAGTTGCCTCACAGGGTCTGGGCCAGCTGTAGATCCACTCTCCCCAAAAGACAACAGTAGCTGTAACATTCAGGATCACACTTTGGCCATTCTCCCTTTCCTGCAGTTGCATTTTCAGCCTGGGTTGAAACTCTATACCCAAATTTTGCTTCCTTCTATGCAATGTCATGTATAGAAACAATCCGATTCCCCAGTTGATTCTCTTTCTAGTCCCTTTTAACTTATCAAACATCATTTTTTCTGTTGAAAATGTCTGTTGGTGTCTTGAAGGCTCTATATTTGACCTTAACCGCACCACTAAAGAATGTAATGAACTATTTTAATGAGAAAAGTCTCTACCAAACAGGCAACTGAGCTGCTAATATCTCATTCTTAGCACTATCACAATATTCATCAGGGCCATGTAATGACTGGGAATTAATTATTTCAGAGAGGTGTCTTTACTGAAATTTTCAAGTGTCCTCATCAAGATTTCAGTAAAATATTCCCAGATCATTGCCCAAATGTCATCATCTTATAAATAAAAATTACACAACTGGAATAATAATAAGCAAAATTAAAAGGAAAGAAAAAACCGACAACTGTAAACAAAGTAAGCTTCGAGACCCATTTTCAACTGAAATATTTGGACCAATTTCTTTCTTATTGTACCTAATTTACAATAAGCAGCAAGCAGATGTAAACACTATCCTGAAATACTGCAGAAGAATTATGAGGATAGTGGTACCCGATCACTGTGCCCACTTATTTTCTACATACTAATTTCTGCACAGCATGGTCTGCTTCAGAGGTGTGAAAGATCAACAGCTGTAAAAACAGAGCAATAGCTGCACTGAAGTTTCACACCTGCACACAGAGACTCCTTCATCAACTTCGTGAACTTTGTCCTTTAACTGTAAGGCAAAGGGGTTTTTTAAGTGTCATGCTGCTGTTTCCTTAGTAAACAATGGGCATAATTAAAGCTATTATGTATCCTCCAGGCAAAAGGATACCAGTATTATGTTGGAAAAAATACGGCTCGGGATTTAACTGGCTAGATTTGTAATTCCTCTACTGTAGAGGATAAAACATCACAAAATGAAAAAAGTGGCAGTAAATTTTTTGTTATTGCAAAGGAAATGGCTGCAACACTTAGCTGTAAACGCAATTCACAGTGAAGTGTTATTAATAAATAGGCTTCTGACAAGAAAAGTTTATTTTAGTACACTGTAATGTAAGTTGCACTGGATTGCATTGCATTTAGTAAACAGAGCTACCTACAGCTCTGGAAATAACTGTAGCTGGAGAAAACCATGAGAGTTAGCAGAATCACTTTGAAACTGTGAATTTAAAACCAGAAGTCAGCAATATAGTAATCACTTGCTATTCTCAAAGGAGACTAAGAAATTAGCAGAGAGGTAGGCTAGAACAAAAGAGGTGTAATTCATCATTCTCTGAGCATTTTTTTTAGTAGAAAACTGGTGCTAAGACGACTCAGAGAATTTAGTTTGTTTTATCCGAACCCATAAACTATGTAAATGATACAGAACATATTGTTAAATGGTTAAAATGAAGTGGAACAAACACAGAAAAAAGGAATCCATGGCAACAGCTGTCCAAAACAGAATATCTCCGGCTTTCCTTTAGAAATCTCCAGCAGGTTGACTGAGTAATTCCACACTGCAGAAATGCCTTTGGGATGTGCTCCTACTGGCATCCTTGTACCACCTGCTTTGGAAGTAGTGTACCATGGGCCTTAGCATTTGCGCAGACTTCTGTAAAAGGAAAATGTCAGCTTCCATCTGATGTCTCAGTTTTGTAGTTACAAAAGACGTACATGCATAAGCAGTGGCTAGGCTTATGGAGGTGAGACGCACACATGCAGAGAGGGCTCTGTGCCGCTTATTTCAGTAAGGCTGGAATATGCCTCTTGATTTTTTCCATCCAAGCAAAGTGATTGTATGGTGAATATACAGTAGATTTCATGCATGTGAAATCAGACCTATTCTATAAGAACAGGTAAATGGGAGATCAGGAACATCGCCTCTCAATTTCAGCCTTAAGTCTTTAAAAGCTTCTTATAAGAAATATTTTTTCAAAATAGATTCAGTTATTGATATGTCCTCCTTTTGAAAATATTTCTCATGTCATGGCTGAAATGATTTATACAATGATAGACCTTATGTTCTCCCCCTGCTGTTATTATAAACGATATTTTTACAGTTCAGGGAAAGTGGTCTGAAAAAAGGTTTATGTAGAATGGTTAGGCTGGGGAATGACTAGAGATAAGGTACCTGGAGAATAAAACTAACTGCACCCTACAGGTTATAGAATAACAATAACATAAAAATAAGTATTGAAAATTGGAGAGGCCAACATAACTGAAACTGGAACTTAACTCTGTAGGTAGAAAACCCATATACAATAATTTAGTACTGGGAGGGAACTATACTAAACAGTGATGTTGAATACATTTCTTGGAAGTAGGCAACTGGTGAAGTAAATGGCTTTCCATTTTGGTTTGTAGATAATCTTTGAACATGCTTGATGAAAAAGCCATTCATTTACCATAGAATATCTTGTAACAAAGGCCACCAAAACTGATATATACTAGTGTTTTATTGACATGGGACTAGTTCTTCCACCACAGGACATATTTTACTTATTTAATAGTCAAATTTGCTCTGCCTACTCTTTGATGCATCTCCATCACATCTTATTCAGGACAGTTACTGGTGTACACCCCATGCTACTGAGTGCTGTAGCCAATTGGCTTTCTATCAATAAAGGAAAGTTGCTTTCTTCTCAGGGCAATAGGCAGTAACAACTGATAGTTTAAGAATCAGTATTTGAACTGAATTGATATTTCAGAAATCTTAAGATGTCCTTTGTGACATCTCTCTTTTCTAGCTAACCCTGTCAGAAGTTGTACTGCTGCTGGGATAGAAAGTTCTACATTCAGGGATGCAAGCAGTCAGTCCTATGAAAAATGAATGTTTGTTAACCTTGAGCAAATGAAAAAAAAAATAACAAAAAGGTAGGCCTCTGAATACCTCTAAGACGTTCAAAAAAAACCCCAACACACTAATTTCTCCCAGAGAGAGACAAGCTACCACACTAAAAGATGGCTTCTAAGCTTGATACTTGGGAGCAGACTCGTGCCAGTAACTAGTTACTTAATTTTTATGTTTTCTTGTTGTTCATTGCAATGCATTTACAGCAAGTCATTCAAACTACATTCACTCTGAAAAATTAAGCCCTGGTACTGCAATTCAATCTTAAGAATTTATTTCATTGCCAGATGTTAGAGAGACACAGGAAATAAACACTTGAAAGTAGAGAGAAGCTGTGGTGCCTGGCTTACTTTACAGCTCTAAGATTTTCTTTTTGCATGTACCATAAGGCAGTAAATCCCACATTCCAAGATTCCCAAAAATAATTTTCAAGTACCAGAGAATTTGTTCAAGATTCTGGTTACTTCTATGCAGCTGGCAGCTCCTCTTTATTACATTTAAGAAACAACAAAGGGGTTTTAAACAACACCATTTTTTAAGATAAATTACCTTTCTGAAATTCCAAAGAAGTAATCTCACTCAGACACAAGAAGATCTATTGTCCTCTCATCCCTAGGTACAACTTCCATTAAAGCACATCAAGGAAGGAATACACTTTCTAGTATTTAGATTTTTAAAACTATCTCAAATCAGACCCGTGAAGAATATTAAGGCCATTTTAATGGACAAGGTATTAAAAAAAGAGAGCAAAACACATACATTTTACTGAGCAGAAATGGTGATGTGTTACACACAGGTTGATACACTAGCACAACTTCATTTTACTAACTGCAGTATATTATCCCTTGCCTGACAACACCAAGGTAAATGACAAAATAAAATAAAATAATAAAAAAAAAAATCAGGTGTAAGTCTTGAGTCCACTTCAGAAGAAGAGCAGTGGATCTCATTGTGGGATCTCTGTGGTTAACTAGAAAAATCATGAAAAGCAATAAGAGGTGTAAAGCTGTCATGAACAATATCCCATTCTCCTTGCAGATAACTTTCATTTAAAGCCCACTAACCTGTTTCTGCCTCAGAATCTTCAACAGTGTTAACATAAAAATTTTAACTTCAGTGATACAGTAAACATGAGCATTGTGCTAAGACAGAAATTCTTCTCCTTCCATCACAGAAACCACAGATGTTAGTTTGTGTTTTTGTATTCAACAGCTTCACAATCAACTCCGTACAGAAATAATTGGAACAGGTGGGGAATTCGACAACATATGACCACCAATTTGTATCACAGCATCTCAAAATAAAATACTGACTAAAATTAGAAAACATTCAGTAGAAAATAAGTTAATATCACCTTCTGCTTTTCTCTCTTTTTAATGTCCTCCTGAAACAACCAGCAATGTATATGCATACATAACGTTTAAATATATCCTATATACCCTATATAATGTCTCTCAACTATTTCTTTTAAAAGGTGAACAAAGACCATTCAGAACTCTAAGCCTGACAGTTATTCCCAGCACCCTAGAGTAACTGCCCTCACTGCACTCCCTTTGGTTTGGAGCAGAGCCAGATAAAACACTCAAAGATTAAGTTGGGTTTGTTTTTTTTTTTTTTTTCAAATACTTCAGTATTCTTTTTCACTGTTACAAAGACAAAGACACATTGGGTAGTGTCCTACTAACACTATAGGTTCATTGTTCAGAGAGGGATTGGAAAGTGTCTGGGAATAAATCAAAATAAAGATTTTTTACCAAGTCACCTAAACCTAAACATTTTTGTTACAACTTTATACTTGACATATAGAGTGTTGATATTATATAGTATCAGTGTTCAAACTCTTTTATCCCTTCCTTCTTTTGCAATGTTTGAGGCGAGGTAACAAAGCCCAATGTGTTCTAACTTTTGACCAGCTTCCTTTGAGTTTGTGGTATTTCATGCCATACCTTTTGTGTCTGAATATACTAACCAGAAGGAAAATGATGTCCCAAGCAATAGTGATTCTTTTTGCCCAGTCTCTCTCCCAGTCAACTGTTGGGATGTATGAGTATGCATACTTGCTTGTACACTGTAAAGTGATAACTTATCTGCATAAGACCATTGTGCTATCCTAATCTTGTAGTCACTCAGTGGGTTCAATAAAGCTACTTTGGTAGAACTGTCCCAAGGATATTAAAATGTGAGCAACTGTACAGTTTGGTACAACTGATTGGCAGAATCAGTCCTGTTAGTATACCATGAAATATTCCCCTACTTTATCAAGTTCTGTTACTTCTACATTATTGATAAGCATTATTTTCTTCATTTTACCATTCATAAAAAGGGTACCTGTATATAAACAGCATAATAAGAGGCCTGAGCTTTGTGTAAGGCTTCTTTGTGGCAATTCCTGTGCTGATTATCTTTGCCTTTTCTTTTTCTCCTAATATACGCAGCAGTGACAGAAGATACATACAAGAAATTGAAATGGAGAATGAAATGCAGTGAATAAACTATTCTCCCCACATGTTACTGGAGAACTATCGGCTACTCTACAATGCTGGTATCTTTTCAGATAAGAGCAGTAGAGTTTTTAATACCAAGACTTACAGCTAGAAAGGTAGCATTTACAAATGTGGTTTAACTGTTTTGAAATAGTAAAAGGTATATATTTTCCTCCAAAATTCTTTAAGGATTTTGGAAAACTCTCAAAAGATATTTGGTATAAGAATGAATGCTGGTTAGTTGAAGTCTCCTCATTGTTTGAAATTAGGTATGATGTACCATTATAGATATACTAACAAAATATTATGCTCCAGTCACAAGTTCTATTGACAATAATTAACTTCTGTTAGTATTACACATTTCTCAAAGTATGCCACAGCAGCTTCAACAGGAAGGCTTTCACTGGTAGAGAAGCATTGTGAAGAATCACATCTGTAAATAGCTAAACTAGAAAAAGTTTTCATTGTAGAACAATCCACAAGAAAATACTTTAATCATCCTTTGTCATATAGGTGACTATGTAAGAAGAATACAAGAAAGTTGGTGGCCCAGGAGTTCGTGGTATTTCTTATTGCCTTTCAAACAGTGGCCACTTTGTTAATATGCTAAGATTTTGCCTTCTCATTCCAGCAGTTTTCTTTAACAGTAGGATTTAACGACTACCTACAAAGACAAATCATGTGTTCAAGAAGGGCTTTGCTCCTCTTGCCACTTCCCTGGATCTAAGATGGGAAAGATTTCATGGCCTCAGCAGTGGCCCCATTGTCAACACAGGATGGCAGAGCCACTCTGCCTCCACTGGCAGAAAGAAATTGTGCATCCTCTCCCCCAGTACTGCTACCCAAGACAAATATGCAGAAGCTCATTATTATCCATATTAAGTTTGTTAAGTATTGCACATATCTTCCTCAGCTCTGTATTATACGCACTGTGCTAAACTGAAACCATTTCCTTTTATAGTCTGTAGTCCCATTTTCTGATTTGAGTTCTCTGTCAGTTTTTTTTCTTTGTTGCAATATGATCCCTTCCGGTAAAGAGGGCTTGAGGCTTTTTTAAAGAGAGTGAAATGCTAGTTGCTTTCATAAATAGAAATAATTCAATTATTCTTTGATACTTTTGCACTTCTGTAAAATGCTGGACTTTCATTTACCAGACCATCTCCATATGAAAACATATTGTTTGGCAACTTTGATGCAGATTTTTCTTCTGTTTATGTGAAATATGTAGCTATTTCACTAATGTATTTTAATCCAGACTCCACGCTCTTTACCATCATTCTTTGGTTCATAAGCTTAAAAAAACCCTCTTCAGATCTATTTCCCTGCTGTCATATTTTCCTTTAGATATACTCTGAAGAAAGCTTCTTTTTCTGAATTGAAAAATGTCATAGCATGCTTTGTACTGTCTAATTTTTCATCTTATTAATACCAATAGTATAATGTATTTGAACACCGCAATATTTTCATAAGATTCATTGGGGGTCTATCTTTTTCCAGCACTACTCTAATGTTCAGATAATGAAGCGTGGGGGCTGAAATAGATAGCCTGCTGACCACCTGAACCCAGAAAGATTAAAATGTATGATTCAAAGCTGTTCGAGGGATATACTTTCTGGAAGAAAGATTCCTGTAGTGCTCTGTCATTAACATCTAGACACTTCATACTGGAAAACTCCAAGGAAACTAGAAATTCAATTGCTTCACATAGCCAAAAATACATGTTTAGACAAAATAGTAGGGACAGGAATAAGGGTCATTCAGCTGCATTTAGACTATCAATTAAGCTATTTGAAGAAATTTCTTTTTCTTCTGTATAGGCTAAACATTTAGGTGGCTCGAAAATGAAGAGGTAACTGAAGCAAAATACCTCCTCTGATATTTCTCATAAAGGAGGCAGAAAATGGCACCAACAAATACCGAACAAAGAGAACAAAAGCAACATGCTGATAATAAAGCTTCCTATGAAAATTTAGTCTCCAAAAATTAGATACCAAGGAAAAGGTATAATTAATGAATTGGAATATATGCAGTAGCAAGAACAACTGTAAAGTATACATTCTAATCAGAAGTTATTTTTTAACAACATACCAGTGACAGACAGGGAACTGCAGGGGATTTTCAAGATTTCAAAATGCAGGTTTTCTGAGAGCTACTAAGTAGATAGAAAGCATAAAGGATTCAACAACACTCATTTTCATAAAAACTATGTTTAATAAGAAATGTTGTCAAAAGCCTTAAATGCAGAAAATTTTGTGCATGTCTAATTACATTGAAATAGCTGTGGTCAACGAATATGGAGGTAATACCTTGACATTGGCTTCTTCTAGACTTCTAGAAGTTAAAGACTGTGTCTTGGATCATAGCCTAGGTACTTTCTACAGACTGTCAGAAGAGATCTCCAGTCTGATTTGATGAAAACTCTTGGCTTAGTCAAGTGGCTTGTTGACTTCATTGAGGCTGAGGCTGCACTGAATTTTCAAAATAAAGTTTACAGACAGCTGAACAAGAGCCTGAACTGAACTACTTTAAAGGACATATTTAATTATCAAAACTCAATAACATTATTCTATTGCAAGTATAACTGTTCTTTGTTATATTAAGTATGCTTTATACCTCCTTGCCTTCTCAAATAAAACACACATTGTGATTGCAAAGTGTAATTTTTCTGGCTTACTTCATTAATGTTACATCCAGATGTATTGTACAAACTCTCTGCTGAGGATCATTTATTGTACCTGTAAGCCCTGAGACTTTGCTTCTGTATGGAGTACCTCTGCCAAGTCAGAGTCATCTGCACTTCAGAGAAATATAAAGAGGAAAAAAAATCAAATTTTGTTTGACACCTTGATGGTGCCTGGAGGCTACAAATCTGATGTTTTTCATTAGTGAAAAGCATTGTGGTTGTGAGAACAGGTGGAATATGACAATTCAAGATGTTCCTAAAATGTAGTAAGGGATAAACAGATTTCAATGTCTTTGACAGGTGCTTCTAAGAGTCTATAACTACTTCAGTCTCAAAGGCTTTTTGGCCATGAATGAAACTTTTGGTAATCCATAGGCATTGTGACAAATCGTCAGCTCTTGTGTATTATTTTTAGGGAGACTGGAGTTCAGGAACAACCTACTCTCTCTGCTCCCTGGGCTATTGGGAGAATTCTTTGCAAAGTTGCAAAGTTAGATGGGTTGCTATTTATCTTGCTGTGAAGTGCAGTTTTCTCACATAGCAAATCGTCTTACAAGGTGCTAACATTTCCTGTTCCCACTCATCAAAACACTTAACCACGAAACAGATGCACCAAAAATGAATCAAGTTTGAACTCATACTTCAGCTACCAGGCTTCATTTTCAAGAGATCTGCATAGGCAATTCAGATAGCAAGAGGATAAATCAGTTGACCAAGACCAGCAACCTGCTGTCCTCCTCTAAGGACAGGTTGGGTGAAGTAATTGGTTTACTTTTCCCTCCCGAATACTGGAGCTATATGGTATTTTGCACTGGCCAATCAGAAGAAGAAGTTATCAAGATTTACTCTTCTTTTACTGGCTCTTCATGGCCCCGAGAGTTATTCCCTCCTACAGAATCACTGCAGAATTGGAGTGCACAGTCTGTGGGATAGTTTTCACTGCTTCATTGTCCTACATCAGAATAGGAACTCTCTATTAATATGTGGAGCTGCCAAAGGAAGACTGCTAAAAGATAGTCTTTCAGCAGGACGGGGAAGAAATGAAAACACCACAAAAGAACCCAGTTGGATAGGTTTCCAAGGCAAAACACATGCTTATGGGTTGAAACAAACCTAAAAGCAACATCCAAGTTTAGTACCACGATCTAATATTTTCCTCCTATTCGTAATGATTCTTCTTAAAGAGGTAAAATAGCTCAATTTACCATAACTAAACTGTTTGCATCTTTTGAAGAATTTGTCCTGTTAATCTTCATAACCTCTGAACAGTCCAGAGTGATCGTTATTACCAGTTACATTAGTATGTTATTTCCAGAATGAATCCTCAGCTGTGAGCCCTCCAGAAAATTCTGCAAAAAATGTTTGGATAGGAAAGATCACAAATTAAAGCACCTGCTTTTTACTAATAAATTCACTAGGAATGTCTTTCTTCAAAGCATGATGAGCAGTCATGAGCTTTTATCATTATGAGAATAAAGAGAACTAATTTGACAGTTCTGCCTTCAGTCTCCTTCGCACTTATTTTATATCAAAATAACTCCTCTGACTTCACTGGGATTGCTTCTGCTTTGTACCAGGTTTTGAAAATAATCATATCCAAATTCTTTTATTTCAACAATGTCCTCATTTTTCTTAGACATTTTTCTTTTAAAATTCTGAAGAAACTGTAAATAGGACCACCCCTGGTTTGTATGTGCTCCTTTGAACTGAAAAGCTAAGCTATATGCTGCGCAAACTCCCTTGGTGGCTTGACAAGTAGGGGCACAGCTTAGGTCTGCTGTTTTGCAAGATGTCCCGCTAACTCTTTCAAGCCCTTTCAATAGTACTAAGCATTCCTTTAATCAGTGCCTTCTGTTCTCCCATAGAAGTAAATACATCCTAAAAACCTCACCCAAGGGCCTAGTTGAGGACAAAGAAGATTAGGTTTGCCAGCCTCCACAGTTTTATGCTTGTGTAGTTTCACTGCTTAAAGCTTTCCACATATGCACTGACAGAATAACATACACCTATAGGATCTACAGTGGCCCATTGCCACCTGCATCCAAGATATAACCAAGATACACTGGAAGTGTAAACACAGAGACAGGAAGCATTTCAGAATATGTTTTTTACAGGGCTGCATACAAAATCTTGCAAAATAAAGTCATGCTTGGTTAGTACATAACATTCAGTACTATTGATACTATTTAAACTATAACACAGCTGGATATTAATGCCGATGCATTTAGTCTTAACATAAAGCAAAATGGCTTACCTGTGAACTTTATACTCAAAAAGCTGTGCTGAGACACAGAGACCGCAGTCCCCATTCTGGAGAGAGAACATGGATGCATCTGTGCCAACCCGCAACACGGGGGATCCCAAAGGAGTCTCCCTGTGACCTCCTTGTGCATCCATGCAGGTGCTTTTGCAAATTTGCTCTGCTTTAAAAAGAAGACAAGTGGTTTTTTGCAGGCAAATCTTTATTCTGTCTTTTCTGATCAAATTATACCAAGCATCTGGGACAAGCACATAGTATGGATGAAATTAGCGGAAAACCCACATTTTGTCTAGCTTTTGTGGGGGCTGCTTACAACAATTTTTAGTCTAACATAACTTGAGAATTACTTTCTTTCCACTGCTTTACAAGAAACTCTCAAACAAAGCAGAGATGATGAAATTTCTTGTCTACAATCATTTCAGATAAATCAAATAAATTACATGACCAAAAGGTTACACAAATTATTTAAACATCTGAGTGAAATCTTATGGGACCCATAAACATTTCTCAATGATGAAACATAACAATAAGAGTTTTCTTTGTGGAGGTTATGTTGAGGTTCTCTTGGATTCCTTATATATAAAACCATAAAAAGTATTCCTGGGTTATATATATTAAATGAGGTTCCCTCCACCCCTTACTTGTAGCTAATATTTCACTAAACCCTAATAGTATTGTAGCTATAAACAATAAAATATCTTGCATACAGGGATATGTTGAATGTTTACTAAAGTACTAATAAAAATAGTATCTGGTTATTTGACACACAAAAAAACCAGTAATGGAATATGAACTACATATTATAATTTATTTGAAGCATTACCTGCCTATTTTTCAGTGTCTGAATAGCGCATAATGAAAAAAGATTCCCAAACACTAAAATGGAATGAGAAATTTAAAAATTGCAAATTAAGCTCTGGCAGAATAGTTCATTCAAATTTTTGATCCTGGTTTACAGAGATTCTACTGCTATGAACTCATTGCTCTTTCAAAGTCCCCAAGTGTGGCATCACTTGTCTTTGTAGCTGCATTTTGCCAGGTAAGGACAAGCTAACTTCTATAAAGTGCGGTATAAGGAATAAATAGCTTTATACCACCTTCCCCTTCCTCCCAGGCTAAATATTTTGGTGGCTTATGAAATAAAATTAACAAAAATAATACTTTAAAGATGTTCTGCAACACCTAAACATTGCATTTGGACATATAATAGGTGCGTGTAGAAATGCTAGTGTTATGTTCAAATTATTACTTTAGAGAACCTGAGCTTGCAGTTTTGAGGTAAATAAGAATTAAATCACTGTGTTTCTTGCAGAAAGTACTTGTCTTGTAAGCTCTTTATACAGGATTAGTTATTTCGTAGTGTTTGTATGGGGTGAGGATATTTGTATCTGCAGCCACTATCAAAATATAGATCCAGAAGTTTTTATTCCAGAGCAGAAACTTGATCAGGAAATCATTACTACAGATTTCAATATGTAAATGTTACAGTATCAATTATTTATGGGAGGAAAGTATCAAGAATGAACAGCAAAACACAAATAACCATGGAAAGATCTATAGTATCAACAATGCTGCTAGACTTTTTCTTGTTGTCTTGGACATAAATTGCAAATAGAAAATACTGCTGTGCCATTCTGTCACAAAATTATAGATTTAAAACCACTAAAATTCAAGCCTTAGAAAATGAAACTATTTTTTCTTGTCATCCCTCAGGACCACAATGTTATTACATAAAAGAAACAGAGGAATAAGACATATTGTTTCTACAACTAATTCTCAAAAACTATTTATGTATTTTATAAAAAGCAGATCACCTAAGGGTTGTTTTTCTCTGGATTGTGTTGTTAAATTTAGTCACTCTAAAAATATGTTTCCAATATTCCTGCTTTGAATAGACCTGCGACATCTCAGAGAAAAGTAAAAAAAAAAAAAAAAAAAAGCTTGAACATCAGCTATTTTCTGTCATCCTGTTGATATTTTTGCTACTTTCACTGTTGCACTTACATGTGTACACACAAAGAAATTATTTCAGCAAAGCAAATTTCAATTTCTTCTTTGTCTAAAGAAAAAAAAAACAATCAAAACTAAGCAGTGGCTTTTAAATTGAGGCAAGCTAAATAATCTTTTGTGGAGGAAAGACAACTTAGTCAGAAGGGTAAAATGTAGCAGGAACTGCATTCTCACTAAATCATTTGGAAGTATCATATGCAAAGGACATTTATCAGCAGAATATGTACAGTAATACTGTGTGACAGTTTGCTTTTTTGACTATTTCATTGCCTGTAAGATTCTAAAATGAACTAATAGTATTAGCTAGCTCATGTGTTAATTGAAATATTCAATGCTACTACAGTAGAGGCACGCTCATTTTCAGATGGTTACATCAGACTTTTACACGATATATGGTAGCTCTTATTTTGATGACTATACTGAAGAAAAATTCCATCTCTTCGGGATATTTTTTGCACGCCTTCATTCCAGCAAGTATTTTATGTCTAGCCAAGAACCTCACACTTGTTTGATAGCAAACACAGCCATTGGAAATATAACCAACCTTAATCTAAACATACCTGTAAATTTCCTTGTTAGTATACGAGATTTGTGTAAAGGGTTTAACTGTAGAATCAGATCAGCTGATTATCTACAACAAAAATTTCCTCTGGTCTGGAGATTCAGGCTTTCCATACAGATTTGCCTGGAGTTTTTTGTTTCTTACTTGGGAGGGAGTCACTCAACCGTTGTCCATTTCGTCTTTGGCTTTTCAGATGTGGGAGCTTCCTGCCACTCTTACTCTTTGCGAACAGTGCTGGGATGAACTGATCCACTCCTATTGGATCAATGACCATGAAAAAGATTATTTTTTTTTTGCTTTTTACCAAACTGACTATTTTATAACAGCTGGTGAAAACCTCCAGATCCAGCTGCCAATCTCACCAGCTATCTTGTCCTTAGGGTTATTCATTAGTTGAAAAGCAGCATGAGAGTGCTGATGAATTTCTATAGCTCGCATTCCCAAATACAATGAAAGCAGACAAATTTACAACTTTGTCAAACTAATCTATTGTAATAAGCCTCAATATAAATGTTTTACTCAAAAGAGAATTGCTGTTTACCAGTTATGACAATAGGGGTTTAGTAAATATTGAAAATACATATAATAACATACAACAATGAGGAAAGAATTCAGTGACTTACTGAACAGGTATCTTGCAGCAGCACAGAGAAGTTACAATCAGAGAGCCTCCCAGGAGCACACCATTTATGGAGACATGTTCTATGGTGCATGCATACCTTCCATGAGAAACAAAGCCGCCTGGAAAAATTAATTTGGAGACCACCAGTACAGTCAAAGACATTTTTGAATAATGTTTGCTTCTTACTGTCAAAATGTTTATGATCATGTATCTTCTAAGCTAAAAATATCCCTGTTGCTTGAATAATGCACTTGGGAGAATGGCTAGATGAAAGCCAAGCACACAGTTTATTTTGAAGAATTTGACCCAGCAACCAGATTTCCAGCTTCTTAAATACGATTCTGTTGGTTTGCCAGATTTAATGTAGGAGCCAACTTGCTCACTCCAAGTGAAACTACAGTGGGTCAGTTGCTTGGTATTCGGTAGCTTGGTGTACAACAGAAAGCATTAGGTTACTCTACCAAATAAGGCAAGACTATAGCTCCACTTGCGCAAGACGAATCTGTTCCAATACATAGTTGTCACAAAGCAATGACACTGATTTTTCCCATGGAATTAAGAACTCTCCTAGATTAGCATGAAATTAAACTGGTTCAAGACAAATTCTCCAGTGGTTCACTTGGTTTCCTGATGAAATAGACAGCCCCATGGCACATTTAAGGCTGCCTGCATACACCACAAGCCCTTCTATTTAATTAGCTATGGGCAAATTATTTACCTGTGGGCAAATTTGAGTATAGTTTAAAGCATCTGGCATCCTTTCATGTGAATAAACAGCACTGAGGCCAGTAGCAATTTCCTAGTAGGACTGAAAGAGCAGTACACAAGTTAATCAATATCCTTGGCATCTGAAAACTCTACCTTTAAAAAGTAGAAATGAATAGCAACAAGCTGTCATAGCTTGGAGATCACCTCAAATCAAAATGGGAGGTGAATGTCTCTGCACATCTCCTGAAGTCAAAGAGAGCTTGGTGTCACTCTGCATCCAATGCTTATGTTATCTTTGAATCTATCTTGTGCCTATTCTAGTCCTGCCATCATCAGCAAAAGTATTCCAAAGTGGATAGAACAGCAGCTTTGGTATTACTGTCCTGATATGCACATGGCACAGAATCAAAGAATGGCTGAGGTTGAAAGGAACCTCTTGAGATAGTCTAGTCCAAATCTCTGATCAAGCAAGGTCAGTCAGGGATTTTTTTGTTATGTTTGTGTTGGGTTTTTTTGTTGAGTAAGGGGGGTGTTGGGGTTTTTTTGTTTTGGTTTGTTGGGTTTTTTAATAAGTAATGCAGGGTACTTTCATAAGAAAACATGAAATACTCGAGTGTACAGTCTGCTAGGATGGTATTGGAGGGCTGTGAACAGAAGAGGGGGCCAAAGCTGACAGTTTCATCCATATTATCTGGCAAAGAAATACTTACCAAGAGTGATTTAATCCACCACCAGAACAACCCTGGATTTTGCCTAAGAGGTAACCTTCATGTTTCCTTCCAGAGAAATCCTGGAGTGAACTAATATCTGTGGGGAAGACAACTGGGGCTCCAGAATCCAAGACTGATGCGAGATCTATGTTATTTTACCATGCAGGCTCCTGCAGATGCATGAAGGGCTCCTGCTAACGCACCAGCAGCCATCTCTCTCTGCAAAAAGCGTTTTTCTCAGGCCACCTGAGCTATGAACAAGCTTGCTGCTTCCTGAGCATTTGTTACCCTCTCTATGTGCTCACATAAGATGCCAGGGGCCTCAGTGCCAGAACAAGTGTCTTGCTTGCTCTTCTGTCACCGCAGTTTTGCCTTCACACTCCTGACTGAAATAGCTGTGCTGGCAGAATTCAGGGTAGGTCTGTGCTTAGTTTCTGGAAACAAAGGAAAAGCACTTAAGGGAAGAGAATGTTTGAATAAATTTGTAATACGCTGAAGATTGAAAGACAGGATGAAATTTAGATCTCTATTGTTGTTACATGGCTCGACACCCAAATTCTTGCTATTCTGTTCAGGTTCAAAATCCCACACCTCATCATTGTGATAACTCACTGCCTGCTGGCAATGGCTGAGATTTTCAAAGGACTATAAGGGAGGTTAGATTTCAGTGAGTTTTGGGTACCTGATTCTCCCATAATACCTTGATAAACCCAGGACACAAAATAAGGTTTTAATTGTTTCAAAATTGTTTAAAAAAAAAAAAAAAAAAAGAGTTAGGGTTCAAACACCAGAAATCAGTCTGTGGCACTGAGAAATTCACTGCATAATGTTACATCCCTTTTTAAGATTAGTGATTGCATCACCAAAAAGAAAGCACATACAGGATGAACTGCTCTTATGAAAACCAGAGTCCATCTGGGAGTAAGGAGAGACCACATTAAACAAATAGACAGATAAGACCACTTTGAGAAATTTCTCCCCAGACTGAAATACTGGATCATCTCTGAAAAAAAATAATATTGCAGATGGCAAGGCTCTGGCTAAAGAAAATCTAGTTATAGCAGAGGAGAAAAGCATATGTTCCAGATACATACTATAAATAGACTAGGTACTCTTGTGGGATATATCAGCATACAGAAGTGCAGCACTAGAAAAGGCCAGAATAAATGTGTAGTTGTTTGGTTTTTGGTTGTTTTTTTGAGTCCCATCAGTTTTCTGCATGCATCTAGTGGCATTACAGGTTGTTTTTTTTTTTTACTCATCATATGTTTTAAAATCTAGTGTTTGATTCAAAATAAAGCTAATTTGCATTGGCATAGAGACTTAACTCACTGGTGTATTATTACTGTGTAAGCAGGTGTACCAGCAACTGCAAATAAATGCTTGCTGATGGAATCCCAGCAGGGTTTCTGGTGAGTTTTCATTTTGTTGAACCTTACCCAGAAAATTATTGTGTAAAAAGCTTTGCACTTAGTTCTTTGCCTGAAACATTATTTAGCTACACCTGGCCAAATTCATGGCAATTATACTAACTATTCATAGAGGACATACCAAAAATCCCATCAGCCTTTTTAAATCATTGTCTCAAAACCCGCATATGAACAGTGAAAAAATCCCCCTCAGATTAATATGCACAATGAGACTTCTGATCCAAATGCTGTTCACTGTATAACCTGTATAGAGAAAGATAAAATGAAAGCTTTAAGGTGGAATCTAGGTGACACATCACTGGAATATTCTAAGCGAAAGTATTTTACAATAAAATATGTCATTCAAAGTCAAAGTTTTTGTTATTATGATGATTTTGGCAACATATTTGACCACGTCATTAGAGTTGATTTTCATTTTAGTTATTTGCGCTGAGACCATCTCCAACTATTTTGCTGTTTAGGGGCTTAATGGCTTATTCAAATCAGTTCAGAATACCCAAGAAATTCTGCAATGGTCGCTCCATGTCCCACATTCTACAGTCTCCTATGAAGGAATTATTTAGGTCAATCTTTCTTACCTACAGTAAAGAGCAGGAAAAAGTTTTCAGTAAAAGGCTGAAGAATAGCTGTTGATGCTTTTATATAGATCCCCAAGAGTAACCACCAAAAGCATATACAAAATCCACATCTAATATTATATAAAGATTTGCAAGTCATCTTCAAATATTACCAGGGTGATTATTTGAAAGTAAACAATCAAGATTAAAATAAATGTTTCCCTTTCCTACACTAGCAAATGAGCATTTGCCAAAGAATGGGAATTAAAATGAGTTTTCTTATTGATTACCACAACTGTTTATTAATTCTTTTAAGTGATAATCATGATAATTCACATACAATGTAGAAAAGTTGATAAAGTACCTATAAACCATATAAACCTCTATGAATGGTTCTATAGAGGAATTGCACCACTATTTACAAAGCATACTGACCTAATTTTTTTTTTTTTAAGCCCGTTCAAAAAAGCTACATACTCAAGGCAGTAGGATTTTTTTCCCAGCTTAAAGCTAAATTTACCTTCTTGCCTAATTCCAAATGATATACCGTGGCACAAGTTTTACTCACCTGTGACGTAAAAGTCACTGGACAGAATTCCTGCAGCACTGGGAAGCAGCCAACCCCATTACTGCACCATCATAGCACACCACCTGCTAGTAGTTGGAGGCACCAGTGTCTTAGTATGATTTGTAAGGGCACCATTTCAGGTTCCATTCAATTCGGTGTACCAGGTTATACAAAAAATATAAAACATCCATCCTGTGAAGAGTGTCTGTTTCACAGCTTAGCTTTTAGTACTCACGGCTTTCAATACCATGGGAAGACTTGCAGGCTTATCATGCCCTGCTGGCCTATCGTGCCCTGCTGAGAAACCATGATTTGGAAGGACTCTGTACCTAAATCAGAGCAGAGAGAGGTAGAAACACAGGCATCAGTAGGCTTCTGGATATAACTTCCAGATGATTCTCTGTTGTGGAAGCATTTTTGTATGGCTAAAGGAAGGGAGAGCAGATAGCACAGTCACTTGAATATCCACACACAGACCTAACTTCTTTAAAAATCTGTTTTGAGTGCATTGAGGAGGTTCCTGTGTATGTAAAAAAAAAATCAAAGATTACTTTGGAAATGTAAACCTCTCACATCACCCAATTTTGTTGCATAGTTTATCATTAACTTGCCATGGTTTTTAAGTAAAAAAAAAAACACACATGAAGCAGGGTATAGAGCACAGCGTGTCTAGGAAACCGTTATGTGTGTAGGTTCAGTGGTGAGCAGGAATGCGGTATCTTTTCTAAGATTTGGATTGGGTATTTGAGCAGTGTCACTGCTCATTTGGGGAATACTGGGATAGTTGCACTCCTATAGAAGCTTTAGGAGAGCCTCTCTGGGAGTCAGCTGTCACCATCCCGCTGCACAGCAGTGTCTCTTCTCTGTGAAAAGTGGCTGCTTCTGTTTCTCATCTCCTGATGAACTCAGCACTCAGATAAATGCCCTGCCTTCTGCAGGGGCAAGGATCCCATTTTCCCCAGAAAAAGCAGTTCCTGCTGCCTTCTGGCTGCTGACTTGGCTCTGCGGGAAGTTAGCTCCTAGCTCTGTGATCCCACTTTCCTGCAAGCACAGCAGGAGTGAGAGCTGCTACCTCTCCTGCAAGCATAATTTCCATCTATTTAAAGAGCTGTGATTCACAAATCATGAGAACTCCAAATTTAGCAAAGCAAATTTTAGAAAAGCAGTAGCCCCACCCCTTTTCCCCACTTACCCTCAGATCTTGGGAGAAGCCTGATCCTGAGCAAAAGCAAAAACTCACCATCACTCCAGGAGCCAGGTGCAGGCTGGGGAAATTTTGCTTTAGAAGAAAATTTTATTTTTTTAAATTCAGTTAGGAAAAGAACAAGAAAGCAAGCATGCAAGATATATATTTCATGCAAGAAAAAATGTATGAACAGCATTTTTATCAGGTCAACATGAAGAAGATGTGATAGTTACCTTGACAAAAGTGCTTTATTTCCCTTACTGAGATCTGCAAGATAGACTGACTGGCAGAGCTATTAATTGATTCTTTGTATTTCTGATCTCACTAGGGCCAGCAAGCATTCCTAACAGTTTCTAATTCCTCATCATGACATCCATTATGTTCACCTCTGAGATGTCTAAATGTATTCCACGTATAATGGCAATGTTATGTAAAATGCAACATGACAGGAATACTTAGAATTGTTCAAAACTGTACTGTGGAAACCAACCTTATTTGTGCTAGCCATCCAATATGAGATTTGCCTGTTTTGGTTTTCTACAGCACGCTGAGAAACTCAACTACGTTGTGGTTTTACATTGCAGGTGGGCTAGTGTTGCATCCCTTGTGGCTCCACTATGAACAGAAAACCAAACACAAACAAAAATAATCTATACAGGAAGAACAGGCATGCTGACAGAGATTGTTTGACATTAGAATAGCACAGCTACAGCTGCCTACTCTTTGTTACAATGTCTACAGTAAATCTGGGATAATGCTCACACAAGAAACAAAGAACTACCACAGAGGACTCTTAAATAGGAGGAATAGATTCTGAAAGGTGTCAATTTAAGTAATTTAGCTACAGCAAAGGAAAAATAAAACAGTTGAATTACAGAAAGCAGTTGTGAGAAAATCTGGCTTTTCTTTGAAACAGAGAAAAACAGGATAGTTGTATGATACAGGCAAGAAGCTGTATTCAGAATATACAGCATGCTTTGCTTATCTATATAACACAGTGTCAATAATAAACATAAATCTACTGTTTCTGTGCCAGAACTGTCAAGAGATTTGTGCAGGGGGTTTTGACTAGATGATCTTTAAAGGTTCCTTCCAACCCAAGCCATTCCATGATTCTGTGATTCTATGATATGGTCTCCAGCATGGCAAAATGACTTGTGACTTGGCTTGTTGGTTCATTGGTTATCTTGTTCTACTGCCACACAGTAGCTACCTCATGGGTCTCATCCAACCTAGAAAGGTAGGAGAGTAGCCACTTAAAAGAAGAGTAAATTGCAATTATCCAAAGGGGCTCTGCAGGTTCTGATTAAGCAGGCAAATGGGTAAGGCACTGTTTTAGGGCTTGTCGGGTTTGTACCTCAAAAGATGTTCCAGATTATGCTGAAAATAAACACAATTTATTCTGCTTCCAGCTGAGAGGAGGGAATCAAAGTTTCCTTTGGATTTACCAAATGTCTGGGAACAATTGCCCAGCATGAATAACTGTATGTGAAGAACAATTTGAACAGAAAGTGAAATATCTGTGATGCAACTTTCTCCAACATATTTGAGAAAGACCTGCACCATTGCTCACACTCCAAATTCATCCACATATAGATTAACTAGTAGTGCAATAGCAACATGCAGAAATATTTCTGTTTCATTAATGTGTATTGTCTCCCAAATATCTGCAAGCCATATCTTCCTTTTTTGTCAGGCAAACAGAACAGTTATTAAAAGACTCCTTATAAGAAAGAATTGAGACAGAGGTGTTGCACATATGCTGCTTTAAGAGCAATTAGATCACTGGTTCCTCTATATCATCATAGAAACAAAAGATTGTTTTCTGAAATGTGTCAAAGCAAGACATCTGTGAAGAGCACCTGGGGGCCAAAAATGGTAAAATATAAAATGAGAGCAGAAAGATTAATGATTTATTATTTTTTTGGTTTGGAATTTGGATCTCACTCTAGTCTTTCTCAGCAGAGGATCTGAATCAAATCAAATGCAGATAGAAGAGGTTATGGACTGAACAGATTAAAAATGAATGGCAATAAATTGTAAGGTTCATAAGATATTCATCCAGCATTTTAGCATAATTCAGGAATAAAATACCTTTCCTACTAATTGTCATTTATAACTTCTCTGCATTCACATGTGATGACTGGGAGATGGCCAAATATCTAATCAATATTTTAAAGGCTCTTGGAATATGACATCCATGGAACTGCAAATTGATAAACCTACTAGAAAAATGAGTAGAGGCATGTTCAAGGAAGTGATAGACTGCTATACAAACAGGGAAAGAAAAATCAACAAACTCTTTGAAGTCTAAGTCTGGACTCACAGATTGTTAGAATTTTTATAAAGGAGTCAAAGGCATACGGATAAAAGAGGCCTTGTTAACGCTAATCTCCATGAATTTCGGAAAAGCTCTCATCATAGGCTTATTAGGAAAATATACAATCATGGAATAAGAGAAAAAGCCATTCCATAGATAAATAATTGGTTAAAAGAAAGGAGAAAAAAAAGATATTTGTAAATGGGAAGTCTTCATAGCAAAGGAAAAGTCCTTTTACTTTTCTGCATATTCACAAGTGATCTGGAAATGGGCATGGCCAAATTTGTTGACGATACCAAGTTTTTAAGAATGGTGGTTCAGATCATGGCTGAGTGAACCACTGTCAAAGGACCTAACAAAGGAGACAGTAGCTAATATCAATAGCAGTTGAAATTCAAAATAGGTAGGTGTACAGTGTTGTTGTTGCAGAAAAATAACCATAGCTTCATATATATTAAATGAACAACTTTAGAATGACAATTCCTATTTGGGAATGAGATCTTGGAGGGATAGTAGTTCTAAACTGAATGATCAGTGGTGGGTGAAAAAATCCAAATAGAAAGAGAGCAAAATAGTTACACCCCTTTATAAATCTTTAATATTCCCACAACTTGAAATTATGGACAGGCTTGATCTTCTACAGGTTGGAAAGAGTAACACGGAAATGCAGGGAGGGACAACAAGTATGTGAAAAGTATTAATTGATTTAATCAATTAGGGCTCCTGAGCTTAAAAAGTTAAAAAGACGACATGTAATAGAGATCAATAAAATCATGGGTGGCATAAATAGAATGATGAAGGAATTATTTTATCTTCCTCTATAAGAACTAGGAAAGTTAGCAGGTGTTGAGTGGAAAACACAAAGCATGGGACCCTCTCACTGTTAAGCTGTGGAACTTCCTGAAGAAGGATGATATGAATGCTGAAAATTCAGATGCCTCTTAGGGGTTTAAGTCACACCTTATATGAAAAAACATAACTGCTGGTCTAGGAAGTTCCTGAGCCAAAAACATTTGGATTTTGAGAGGAAATTTTGTATGTGGTGCCATTACTATACTCTTTGATCCACACCTACCAATGGCCACTGTCAGGTGTTGCCTGATTGAATATTTAGTATTATCCAGCATGACTGCTCTTATGTTTTTATCCTAAAACTTTCCCAGGCACATTACAAAAATGAGTTCAAGAAAATAACCATTCTTGGGAAAAGCTAGCAAACTAATCAGGAGCTACAGAGCTCAAGGCTAGCATTTAAGATAAAATTTAAGCATACGAAAATTTTAATTTGCTGGACATACTTTCCAGCCCATTTATATTACATGTTTAATGATTTTTTTTTACTTCCTTTTCAATATTTCTCAGCTTTATGCAGGAAGAAGATGGACCTGAAGGTGGAGATGTTAAGGAAGATCAGGTAAAGCTCACAAAGAAAAACAGTAAAGTAGTATTTCAGAAAAAAGAACAGGCAGCCTATTCTGAGTTTAAAAGACCACATGAAATGTAAAAAGGGCAGAAGAGAAGAATGATACAAATGCATAGTTGAGAGTGGTAATCAGAAAGGATGAGGGAATTGTTAAATCTTTTTTTTCTTTCTTCAGAATTTGTATCTAACAGCACACCTTCTCTACTTGCAGAAGAACAGACTAAAGCTCTTCTTGTTTTATCCCTTCTCTTAAAGGCCTCAAGCAATCTGTCCCCAGAACTACAACCTTCCAACACTTAATAAGATGATCCCTAAACCTGTTGAAGACATTTTACTAACAAATTTTTTAGGTATATTGTTTCAAGAACTTTCAGAGAAATCAAATTTAAACTTTACTTCAAATTTTAGAGTATTGACACTTTCAACATTTGAGAACAAGAAACAAGTAAATCTGGCTTAACAAAGAGTAAAACCAGGCTTATTATTCCTTCCAGCTACATCATTCTTTTTGTGAAGCACTTTTTAAAAATAGATTTCTGTAAGATTCTCTGCATAATCACACCACTGAAACTCCTGCTGGGCAGCTGTGTCAAATAGCTGCTTAAACTAGCCTGCATAGGCACTGTGGGCTTTGTACATATGGTATTTTCTACAGTAAGTTCTTAAAGAATTAATTTTCATAGTCATCAGAAGTTTGATTCATGACAAAACGAACATTTAGTTTCTCTTAAGTGAAAAATTATTGCTTCTGTCTTTTGTAAAGACTAAAATCCTGCATATTTCATCTGTAAATCTTAAAAGGCAGAATAAGGACAGACACACTGGAAATCTAAGGCTTTGGCTGTAACATTTTTTTCAAAATATAAAACCCTTGAAGTAGGAAGAAAAAAAAAAAAAAGGAGAAACTTCTTACCTTGACAAACTCTCTCTATAGAATCAAAAAGAGATAAGCCTACAAGGGAAGCAGAAAATGGAAGAGGATTGTCATAGCAACCAGTTAAGAACATATTCAACACAGGAAACAATCTGATTAATCTCCTTTTTCTTTTTTTTTTTTTTTAAGAACCCATGAAAAACTGCACCATCCAGTTGAGTCGGAGGACATTTTTTAAAAGATAATAAATTAAATCTCAGTTCATTAAAATTTGTAGTTTATTTGCAGAGTTTTTGAATCATTCAATGCATATACAGCCTATAGGGCCATAAAGGAAAGTTAAAATAGCCAGATCTTCTGTTTGTTTAAATTACCTAGGTGGCAATTAAGTCCAAAGACTTTTGGTAGGAGACAAAGCAAAGGTGATATTACTTTTAAAAATTAGGAATAGATACTCTTGCAGTGAAAATAAGAGTATTAGAAAATTAAACTAGTCCAGGGCTAGAGACTGAAATACCAACTATCCTTTCCCATTTTTTTGCAAGCCAATCTACTATGCTACAGAAACTTCAGTGGCTTCTGAGCAACGTTTTCAATTCATGAAACCACACTTTTGTTTTAATGTTGACATCAGCCATTCACTTAATCCTATTCAGTCTCGATTTCACCACATCAGTAAACAAATACTGCTACATTGCTATCTTTAAGGTAAAACATAGACACTTATTTACTTTCCTTTTGGGGATAGTCTTGATATAAGTAACACTTTCTGAGATATGTTTCTGAATGACTTATTTTCATTCACTACATGAGCTCACATCGAAGAATTCCAGGAAAGACTCATTAGCAGATCTAGATGGAAAACATTGTTGCTCATTAGCGAAACTTTATTGCAAACAGAAGAGCAAGAGACAGCAAACTTTTAATAAAACATTCCACCTTTTCCCAAAGAAAGCCGTAGTATTTAATACAGCCAAAACCCACTCTTCTAAAAGAAAGTTAAAAATTCTGCAAAAAGCCAACACTTTTTTTCTGCTAGTAAATAGTTTTGATGGGATTTCTATTTTTCAGCACAGGAGAATTTGCTTCAATAATAGGTCATTTGCTATTCCTCAAGTTTTCAGAGCCAAACAGCATTTTCTACAAATCCTTTCCTCTGAGTAGCTGTTTATATTTCAGAAGTCCTGGAAAAATACAGCATGAGCTAAATAAAAAGGGGGTTTATTACATAATTGAAATCTGCAATTATTTTCTAGGAAGCTAAATGCATCTACCTATTTCAGATCTTTCAGGAAAAAGCACTATTATTGCAACTATTAAACTCTGCATATTTCTGAAGACTAAATCTTTACCCTCAGGGCTTCCTTCTTCAGATGCAAGAAAACAATACAGAAACTTATTCCAGTAGAAAGGATGGATTATAAATTTGATCTCACTAATTCATTTGCTTTAAAATGCTTTAACAGTCCCTAAACATTAAACCTAATTCTCCACTCCAACCCCAGGGCAGAGTCAGAGCATTCACTGAAGCATTAGGTTACATCCACTCATCTCTTGGCAGGCCCCTGGGAAACACCCTTCAGTTCGTGGGCTAGGCAGCACAGAGTGGCCTCCAGCCAGGAAGAGCAGCAGAAGCACTTTGTGCCATCAGACATGTTCCAAAGACCTGCCTTTTCAAAACTCATGCCTCCCTTGCATCCCCATCAGGGACAGACCTCACCAGCACTCTCCCTACAGTAGCCTGGAGTGCCCCTTCACCACCATCTCTGTACTGCTGTGTCCCCCTTGCTATTGCTGCCCCTACTGTTGTCTTCACAGGGGAAAGCTGTGCTCAAAGGTCATGGGAACCTTTGACAGTGGACCAAGTTGACCAACAACCACAGCTTTTCCACAGCAATGAGCAGAATTGGTGGTGGCAGGCAAAGGTTCCCTTCACTAATCTACAGACCTGGCAAAATCAGCAATGGGTACATTTTTGATCAATGACTCCCTCTACTTAGCAGCCTCACAAGTGTCTGGTACATTAAGGTGGCTCAAATGTCATAATTTCCTTCTCCAACATAGCCAAATCTTAAAATGAAATGGAATATTTTCAGTCAGAAGGGTCCTACAATGATCATCTAGTCCAAGTGACTGACTGTTTCACAGCTGACCAAAATCTAAAGCATGTTATTAAGAGCACTGTCCAAATGCCTCTTAAAGACTGACAGGTACATCCTCAGCAGCTGGAGCACAGTACTCACTAAACCAACATAGTGTGGGTTTGTTGCTGTTTGCCAGTGAAAACTAACTGAAATTCAATAGGACAAGCCTGCCACAGCTTTACAAGGCCACCCTGCAGATGTGCACTATCTTCCACTGGAGGACCACTGTACCACTGCCAGCCAACAGCTCTACAAGCTGATGATTTCCTCTATTCTGTTGACTAGTTTCCTTTTCATATTAATTTTTCTACAAAACCACCAGTAAACGACATTTGAGTTTTGAGCCATCACAGTTTGAGGAACACAAAAGGAATATATCCCCTCTCATATACAAACCTCTGCTTCCTGCTCATACTTCAACCTGTCAAATGTTTAAGCCTCCTTCTTGTACTTTACGTTCCTGATGAGCATAGTTCTTATTTAATGTATTCAGCCTTTCATCTTCCAATATCTTATTTGTAAGATGCTCGCTTACTGGATTTCAATTTCATCATTTGTTGTTTCATGTCTTCTGAGGATCTTGTTAAAACTTTTGATAAATTGTTCCTACTCTTTTCCTTTTAATAGTTGTTGCATTTAATGAAGTCCCAACAAAGCATGTGTTGAAAAAACAGACATCTTCAACTATTGTTGTTTTGTGTTGGCCCTACCTTTTATGAAGGTTAGAGTGGTATTATTTGTTATCTGTATAAATATACTGATTTATGAGAGTTTTATGTTGTGCTTATACAAAATCAGGGATAGCTGAACACGTTAGAGTGATCAAGTGCTAAGCACTGAAGAAAAAATGGTATTGTGAAAGTGTCAAAACTGCAAAATGCTACTGAAAAATGAAAGTTTAAAAAGACAAAGCAATACTATTTTTCTGCTTCTTCGCTACTGTGGGAACTGTGTATTTTAACACAACATATGGAGAAGCTGAACCCCCATCCTGGAAATCTATAAGTAATTGAATGTTTTACAAAAGCCTCAAAAGTTGGGGTTTTTTGTTTTAATTTTTTTGTTTGGTTTGGTTTTGGGGGTTTTTTGTTGTTTGTTTTGTTTTGTTTTTAAAAATTACAATATAGAAAACATTTTCCTTTTCTGTATTTAGCCCCAGGATTATTGTATACAAAAACATCAGCAGAAATCTGCAGTCAGTTCTAGAAGAATCCACATTAATTTATCTCCCAAACCTCTAAACAGAGGTTAATGAATGAACAGTCCTTGAACCTACACTGTGTCTTGAGCATACTCACAAGTGAGGATGAGCCACAAAACAGCGGAACACATTTAAACAACTTCCAAAGGGACAGATAAAATTCTTTTGTCAAACAAAACATTATAACCAAAAGTACACAAAGTTCAGCTGGATTGAACATGGCCACTTTAAAGTGGTCACTAGTGAACAGCCTCCTTGTCACGGGTGGAGTGATTAACTTCGCTAGTTAGAGTGAAGCAGTGAAATATTTGTAAAGGTGGAACAGTGATTTAACAAAATCAGTAGTGAGATAAAACCAGTAGTAAATGCGATAGTGTTTTACAAGATTCAATGTCAAGGTACATTCTATTATTTACTGCAGAGAGGACATGATCGAACAAGCTGTCAGGGAGACCCTCTGGTTGAGTCACGAGGTTCAGAAAGGACCCCCTTGGTTTCTACACTTCTTCTCAGAGAGGAGTCTAGGTGCGGCTGGATGCAATCCTAGTCCCAGACTTGGTCAATGGTTTGTGTCTAAAGGATTATATATGCGCAATCTACCCTTTATATTACTTAGCTAAGATTTCAAAGTTTAGCATGCTATTAGTCACTTACCAAGAATCTGTTGGGGCAAGGAGTCTCTCAACTTCGAGGAGTAGAGCCTTAAGCGAGCGTCCTCACAAAAGGGGAGATCCTGACATGCAGCCCACTGCCATACAGGAGGAGTTCAAAGGGCTCTTGGGCTGTCCACTATTTACACAGTAAGATAATTGACCTATAGTCATATTCTCATAGGAACAAAATTTCTAGGTCCCCACTCCAGATGGTATTTTGGCTATGTTGCCAACCATCCACCACAGTCCAGATGCAAGTTATCGCAACTGTCACTGTGATGGCCATGGTGGCCAAGGCCTGAGCAGGAGCCGGGGGTGGGAGGGAGCAGTGAGAAACAGGGAGAGCACACCACCACACTCCTACAGACATTTCAGTGACAGTGTTGAAACATTTCAGGTCTATAGTTTCAGGAGTAAATAGGTCAGGCACTTGTGCATTATCACAGTGAAGATCACTAGTAGAAATAAATCAGTGACATCCGACAATGTCCATTGGCAAAATATGACCAGTTTGATGCAGAATTTTGCTTTTGTAGTTAAGGACTAAGTTACACATATATGTCCTGTCCTTTCCTTCAGTGCAGCGTTTTCAAACTTTTTGACATGAGAAGTCACTTATGCTTCCAGAACTAATTAGATAAATTAAAAGGAATCAATAAAAGGTGCATCATACATCCCTACGAGATTTGCAGTTAGATCTTGTTGAATATTTTTTCACTGATAACATGACATTCCATTAATTTAGATTTCTGTAGTCTTTTTTTTCTAAAAAAGAAAATTTTTCTACACATGTACCTGCTAGTCATCAGAGCAGTGAATTTACAAGGTCCTACAACTGAGAGCAATAACATTTGGAACAAAACAGACAATAGAAAATTCTCACCGTAAACTTAGTGCAACTGTAACCAGCTATATGAGATGGTATGTAAGAACCCATTATAATTTCAAATGAGCTGTAAAAAAATGGATATGCTTAAAATTACATAATTACCAAGGAACTCGAATAAACACTCATAGAATAGTATGTGAAACTTTTCTGAAAACTGAACCAATGTGCAGTATAAGGAGACAATTAGGATAGTTACTTCAAAACTGCACTGCTCTTCCAACCCTAAAAAGCTAATGTAGACACACCTTGTTTAGCCTCACATGGGCAGAGCACCTCCAGAAAAGTATACATTTTTACAGGTGCATGTAAGTACGTATATAATACCAGCGCACAATAATATACTGGTTTACTTTAACATATAAAAATAAGCTGCTGATCAAAACATAGCAACAGAAGAGTTTAGAAGCCAACCCATTTTTTTGTATCATAGAACTGTGTTCAGAGCAAAACTAAATAATGTGGAAGTTGAGAGAGAAAAAGATACAATATATTAGCATGAACAGAGTTACACATTACAAAATAGAAGGATTTTTTTTTTTTTTTAAAGCCAGTAGGAACAAGTAAGAACATTACCACAGTGGCTCCTTGGACTGGATTAACAATTACTAATTGCTTACTATCTTACAGGGGGACATCAAATGAACATAGGAGGTAACAGGGTCAAAACTGTGAAAAGGAGGAAGTTGTTTATATAGCCTATAGACAAGCACTGAAGCATCTTGTTCCAAGACACTATAGGTGTTTAAAGTTTTCTTGCCTTCAAAGGACAACTGAGTAAATTAATGAAAGAGATATCTGCTGTGGGATATTAACTATAGAAAAAAAAAAATCACTGGTTTTGGAAGTATTTTAACTACAAATTCAAGTAATCTCACATGGTGATGTTCTGTCTACGGTCCATGGACCAACAGTGCCTTGTAAAAGTCACACAGGAAAACCCTACATGCACCACCCTGCAATTGCAAGCAACTGGGGCAATAAATAAGGTAGGAAAAAAACACATATACAAACACTCATAATTTAGCCTAATTTTCAAAATAATGTAAAGTAAAACACTGATACAGTCCGTACAGAATTATTCAAGTGTTTAGAACTAGAATTGCTTTTTTTCTATAAGGCTAGCTAAAAAGATTTAAAAGCAACAATCTGTACATCGGCTGCCCTAATGCAAGCCACACTGCCCTATATTTTCTTTTTACTCTACACACATCCACATCCACCCCTAGTAGTTATATTTTAAGACATGAGGCCATACCAACCTACGTCAATAAGGGTGTAGAAGACATACCTTCACATCCACCTTAAATATGGATGGGGTCAAACTCTTCTCAGTGATGTCTGGTGACAGGACAAGGGGCATAGGACACAAGCTAGAACACAGGAAATTCCATCTCAACATGAGGAAAAACTTCACTTTGAGCATGACAGAGTACAGGGACAGGCTTCCCAGAGAGGCTGTGAAGTCTCCTTCTCAGGAGATATTCAAAACCTGCCTGGATGTGTTCCTGCCCAGCCTGCTCTAATTGGCAGGGGAGCTGGACTAGATGATCTCCAAAGATCCCTTCCAAGCCCTACCATTCTGTGATTCATGTGTTTAGTTTAACACTGTAAGCAAGTTTCATTTCATAAGCATATGTTGAAGCTTTGAAACAGAAAGGTGTGCTGTTCATTTTTTTGTTCTGTTCAGTACAACTGAAAGAGAAGTCATGTTTTCTTAGTTAAGTCAAAAACAAAAGAACAAAAGCAACTTGTTTTGTTTAGAGGCTTTGGTCACCTGGAAGCACTGGAGAGCTCAGATACTTGAGTAAATCAGACCGCACAACTTATGGTTCATTACCTCTCCTCCATGTTACTCTGACAGCTCAATCATATGTCTTTTAATCTGCAAACAAGAAAATAGTGTTTTGAGTAGTAAAACTTAAGAAACTCAGCTTCCTGCATTTTTATGATTTATTTCTGAATTTTACCAATTTGCTAAGTTTTACTTTTCAGTTGGGGTATTCACACTTCCAGTGTAGATTTTCTGGTGTCTGATAAGGTAGTTGAGCTGGCATGACTGTCTTCATAAGAATGTATAGATTTATGAAACTGTTTTGAAAAGATACTCCAGAATCTAAGGTGAGGGAAGCCAACAGGTTTATAGAGTAATGATTCTGAAAATCAGTCTCTATCTATGTGGGTCTTTTTTTTCATTTTCATCCATGTTAGTTGATGGAAGATCCTGGGTCTACTTCTCCAGGGTCAGAAGGATGGTATTATCTCTCAAAATGAAAAGCTATGGTAAAGTTCAGCATATGTCAGTAAACAGTGAAAACTGTCTATATATTTATATTTTTTTAATGTATTTACAGACATATGAATGTTGTAGAATGAAGTCACATGAGCTGTGCATACTACAGTAAATACACACACATATACATACAATTTAACCAGGAGCTCCAGGACAAAGGTCTGTTTATGGATGTTGGCTATTTTTCTTAGGCTATATTTCCCCTTATTTTTCTGTAATTTTCAGTTCCTAATTTCTGTGGGTTTTGTACGGTAGTACTACATTAACAAATTTTCAAAATTAGCCTTGGAATACTGCAAAAAATATATGGATTATTATTCATAAAATGGGTATACATAGATTATGGATTCATATGTGCACGTGTACATGTTCATAGCAATAACAAATGTATTAATTGGCATTAATAATCTATAGATACTGTGTGCTTATATAAATGACTGTATAATAGATCTACGGGGCTTTAAGTGTGGGTATGTGTGGTTGAATGGACAGACTGATAGATTTCCACATCTAATAAGGAGGGAAGAGTGGTTTTATGGAGGTATAAATCTCTTCTGTGTTCAAATATTTGGGAACTTCGTGCCATGATCCTGGATTATATATTTTACATTATCTCCTGTCCCAGATGAATTAGTTAATTAATAGAAACAGAAAATAAAGAATAAAATATGTGTGTTTGAAAACTCTTCTGTATCTAGGCTTGTTGGGAATATTGGGCACTGAACTGATTTCACAACAACACAAGACAATCTGACAGCAGGGAACTCATTTATCCTTAACACAGAGCACAAAGTAAATATTCAGCCTTGTTGTTTGAATATTCTGTCTGGACATAATGCTCACATATTACATCTGACTACATTACTTTGAACAAGTTCAGCTACAACTACCAACAAACCTTTGTTATTTCAATTCCTCAGTCATTTTTCTCTTTATATCTTCCAGATTTTATGATGTCTCATCTTGAACCAACTGCCTTGGGCTACTACTGCTCTAACAATGCTCAGTCTAGAAAATTGTCTAACCTGATGTAAAAGGTAAAAATCACAAAACAGAATCATGTGTTCTCTTAGGAACTGTAGCTTATGCTCTGCATGCTCTCCACAATGTTTTCACTTATTTTTCCTCATACTTCCACAGTCCATTTTCTGAAATCTACAATATTATAAATACATTCATACCTCTGACTACCTCCAGGACTAAAAGCATTAAATATTTAGAAAGCAAGACACAATAAAATAAATATGAATAAATATCATAAATTTACATTCATATTCTTTTTAAAATGTCTTTGTAATCCTCATATTGGAACAGAAGAGCCTAGTAGGTAGCAGTCATATAAAGAGAATCCCAAATGCATTGTTTCTAAAAATAATACGCATTTTTAAGGTGATCCCTTATTTTCTCCAGTATTTGAAGCCATAGGCAAAAAATTCTTTTTACCACATACTTTTCAATACAGTCTTAAATACAGACAGTCCATTAGTTTTGTCATAGTTTTACTCCTTCATAAAAAAAAAAAAAAGGCAAAGAAACAAGAATTCCCAGTTAAGTAATTCTGCTTGTTCTGTGCACAGCAGAATGTGCCAGAATGAACTGAGCTAATAGGCCTAAGCAGCCTTCAGTGTATCATTTGAGGTTGGTCTTGAGTGTAAATACAAAAAGCAAGAAAAGGAAGAAAAAAATAGAAAGAAAAAAAAAAGAAAATAAAATAAATTTGTGGAGAGCTGATACATCAAAGCATGACCATTGAAACTTAAAATTATGTTTCTTTGTACTAATTAGCTGTACATTCCTCTCTGACGTCTTACATTGCAGAAGGTATGTGCCATCTAGTTTGCCTCTTTGCTGGCCAGTATTGAATATAAAGGAAAAATCTTCATGAAATATCCTTAATTCCAAACACCAAACAGAGTTCTTGCCTTAACTCTTTAGGAAGAAAATGCAATAATTTAACACTAGATACTCTGAGTGACAAAGTGATTGTAAAGTTCATCTGACTGAAAAAAAAAGGAAAGGTGCCTGGGGGAAAAAAATTACTCATAATAAGATTGAGTTCTAAATTCATTTAAATGATTTATTTCTAGCATGTGCTTACAGTATATTCATACAGGCTGCTCATTAAAATATGCATGTCCCAAGAGTCCAGGTTTCCATCTGAAATGCCACCAAATGCACCTTTGCACAAATGTCGAACAACAAATAAAAAATGAATTATCCAACTAAATATCATTTAATGAGGTTTAAATGACAAAAAGAAACAAAGTAGTAGTGGAAGAAGGTTAGGAAAAGGTAAAGCAAATCTCCATCTGGCTTTAGTATAAAAAAAGAAAAACAACAAGTAAATAGACATTCAGCAATGAGTAAAGGAGTATCAATGAGCTGGAAGACAGAAATTTGTGTGGACAGCGAGAAACATCTGAGCTGTTTGTGAACTAATGTATGGTGTAAATGAAGCAGCAAAAATGAAATATCAGCATAAAATAGAAAAGCAAACACTAAAGAAACAGAACTATAATCAAGCTTTGTAGGATTTAGTTTCAGTTGGTTAAGGTCAGTAAACATTGGTTTTCTGCTTTGCTTATTTGTCTCTGAGTGTTTAGGATACTTATTTCATGGTTATAGTTTCTGGATAATACAGCAAAGACTGTGGACTCCTGGAGAGGAGGTTCTGGGTCTCCAAAGTTGTTGCAGGGAGGAAAGAATAAAACTACCCAGACATTATCATCACCAATAAACACCAGCAATCAAACCTTGGTTTTTAACACATAATTTTCAAGAAGAATACAAAATCTAATCCTAAAAAGCTTAATTATAACAGAAATATCAAAGGTTATATATTCACTAGAAAGTAAAATGTGAAAGTAAAAGAAATAAGGT
>JAHREE010000363.1:19663677-19902658 GCA_033628505.1 Tringa tobata | reverse complement strand
AGACACAATAAAATAAATATGAATAAATATCATAAATTTACATTCATATTCTTTTTAAAATGTCTTTGTAATCCTCATATTGGAACAGAAGAGCCTAGTAGGTAGCAGTCATATAAAGAGAATCCCAAATGCATTGTTTCTAAAAATAATACGCATTTTTAAGGTGATCCCTTATTTTCTCCAGTATTTGAAGCCATAGGCAAAAAATTCTTTTTACCACATACTTTTCAATACAGTCTTAAATACAGACAGTCCATTAGTTTTGTCATAGTTTTACTCCTTCATAAAAAAAAAAAAAAGGCAAAGAAACAAGAATTCCCAGTTAAGTAATTCTGCTTGTTCTGTGCACAGCAGAATGTGCCAGAATGAACTGAGCTAATAATAGGCCTAAGCAGCCTTCAGTGTATCATTTGAGGTTGGTCTTGAGTGTAAATACAAAAAGCAAGAAAAGGAAGAAAAAAATAGAAAGAAAAAAAAAAGAAAATAAAATAAATTTGTGGAGAGCTGATACATCAAAGCATGACCATTGAAACTTAAAATTATGTTTCTTTGTACTAATTAGCTGTACATTCCTCTCTGACGTCTTACATTGCAGAAGGTATGTGCCATCTAGTTTGCCTCTTTGCTGGCCAGTATTGAATATAAAGGAAAAATCTTCATGAAATATCCTTAATTCCAAACACCAAACAGAGTTCTTGCCTTAACTCTTTAGGAAGAAAATGCAATAATTTAACACTAGATACTCTGAGTGACAAAGTGATTGTAAAGTTCATCTGACTGAAAAAAAAAGGAAAGGTGCCTGGGGGAAAAAAATTACTCATAATAAGATTGAGTTCTAAATTCATTTAAATGATTTATTTCTAGCATGTGCTTACAGTATATTCATACAGGCTGCTCATTAAAATATGCATGTCCCAAGAGTCCAGGTTTCCATCTGAAATGCCACCAAATGCACCTTTGCACAAATGTCGAACAACAAATAAAAAATGAATTATCCAACTAAATATCATTTAATGAGGTTTAAATGACAAAAAGAAACAAAGTAGTAGTGGAAGAAGGTTAGGAAAAGGTAAAGCAAATCTCCATCTGGCTTTAGTATAAAAAAAGAAAAACAACAAGTAAATAGACATTCAGCAATGAGTAAAGGAGTATCAATGAGCTGGAAGACAGAAATTTGTGTGGACAGTGAGAAACATCTGAGCTGTTTGTGAACTAATGTATGGTGTAAATGAAGCAGCAAAAATGAAATATCAGCATAAAATAGAAAAGCAAACACTAAAGAAACAGAACTATAATCAAGCTTTGTAGGATTTAGTTTCAGTTGGTTAAGGTCAGTAAACATTGGTTTTCTGCTTTGCTTATTTGTCTCTGAGTGTTTAGGATACTTATTTCATGGTTATAGTTTCTGGATAATACAGCAAAGACTGTGGACTCCTGGAGAGGAGGTTCTGGGTCTCCAAAGTTGTTGCAGGGAGGAAAGAATAAAACTACCCAGACATTATCATCACCAATAAACACCAGCAATCAAACCTTGGTTTTTAACACATAATTTTCAAGAAGAATACAAAATCTAATCCTAAAAAGCTTAATTATAACAGAAATATCAAAGGTTATATATGCACTAGAAAGTAAAATGTGAAAGTAAAAGAAATAAGGTAACTAATACAGACCGAATAATTGATGCTAAGTATAATTACAAAGTTGCAGCTATTTCAGGATATAATAGTAAACAGATTTATTCACCAAATACCTGCTGAGTCAGCAAGAGATGATTTTATGTTATTTTTAGATGTGGTTTTGGTAGGTGGAAAGGACAGAAGAGAAGACCTGATTGCAGAAAATAACCTTGAACGGGGTGATCATGAGTGAATTCAATTTAAACTAAGATTAATAAACTATAGATTTCCATTTCAAAAAGACAGACTGAGATAGCGGAGTCATCTGGGCTGCACCGATGAATGAATGTGGAAGAGGCTTGGAATTTCTTTTAGTCAAAAAGTGAAAGAAAAGATTGGAATTTGTACCCTAAGGACAGGGTAAAATGTTGTATCCATACACAAAGGGTTTTCTCCCATTTGCACTGATTTGAGTAGCTACATCAGATGCCATAACCCATGAACATCTAGGATGTAACATATGTACAATGGTTCTGTGTTTGCAATGCGCTCTATTCATTCATGTTCATTCATCTCAGAATGGCAAGATTTGCTCTCAGAAAGCCTGAGATCTCTGTACTCTATAAATAGACTGTTTTCTCTTAATATTAAGAAGTCTGATCTTGGCAGATGTGTAGATGAGGCAGGGTGCCAGTCCTTGAACAACACTTGGCATTCATCATTATCCATATTTTTTTTGTCCTTGTGTACTCAGAAAGTAGTTGATGTCAAAGATATTCTCATGACTGGCCACAAAGAAAGATTTTTTCCACTTCAATATATGAGAAAGAAATGAAATGTCTGGAAACCATCTCTGGGCTGCAGAGACACTCCAGTGTTCCAGCTGTGGCCATGAGACCTCTGGATTAACTGCCCACATGCCACAAATTCTCAAAAGCCACTAATAGGTTAAAGATGAACGGAAAAATGCTGTAAACAAATACATTATTAGCAGATGTAACATCACAAATCAGTAACAGAAGAGGATAGCAATATTAAAATAAACACATTTATATTATGTGAGTTTGTCCTCTGCTGTAAAGCAAAATGCTACCATGTAACTACCCACCCTGTGAGAACATACATAGGTAAAAAATAGCATTTGGGCCTACCTGACACAAGTGTATACATATACAGACACTCTGCACTAAAGGGCTAGATTACTTATTTTTAGTCTCTGATTTAAGAAAAAAAATATCAAGCAAGAACCCAAGAGGTCTAAATTGTTGGAAAATTAGTAGGTTGAATTAAAGTGGAACAGCAAATAGAGGAATATATTTAGCCATTGACAGATAAATGGGAAAAATATTAGTTTGAAACCAGTCACAAAGTTATGTTATCTTTTTTCCAAAAATTATTTTTTGTTGTTTTTCTGAGGAAGAACTGTTTTGGCTAATGACATCTTTGTCTTTATCAAAGGCAGGGCAAATGCATCCACAGGGAAGAGGACAAACTACATACCAAAAAGTCATCCAAAACTGAGCAAATTGTTTTTCTTCATATAAAAAGAGAGAAGTTTCAGCACAATTTTTTATTTCTCTCAAATGGTCCAAACATTAAATTCCATACAAAATTATAAAAACATTTCAAACCTCAGGAGTCTTCGGTATCAAAGAGAATCAAAGACACAATCACTTTTCTCTGTCATTATATTATACTGACATATTTACTCTTATTGAGTCTTAAGCTAAATATATTAATATAGCCAATACATCTTACCGTTATAATATCAATAAGTGTGACTGTGTCCCAACTTCAATATATTAGACTGATAAAATATCTAACATTATAAGAAAACTGTCACTGTAACCATTCCTACCCTTAGTATCTGCAAACATATATTTGACCTGATATGTTCTCACAACTCATTGACTGATTTAAAAAAAAAAAAAAAAAAAAAGATAAAATGAAAAAGCTAAATAAAGATAATCAAAGGAATGCTACAGATTTTAATACCATCTATCGAATTCCATATTGAGGTAGCATGCCAAGCAGCCTTCATTTTTTTTTGACTGTAGATGTATCTACAGGTCTTGTTATATAGTTTACTATAATTATAATAAATAATACTAAAATAGCAAGTTACTTGCTTTTCAAAATTGCCACATTCAGTATAAGCAGTAATGGCACAATTCTCACAGATTTAATCCAAAGCTCAGTGGCCAGTCTTTCACTAACTTTCAAAAGCAGTGTGTCAGGCCTCTGATGGTGTAAACTTTATATATCATAACATTTAATGTCATAACCTACAACCTATAAAAGAAGTAAATAGTATCCTATCTTTTTTACTACCATCCTCCTGATACCAAAAGGAAATTCTGTTATGTTTTCCTTTCCTAATAATGTAAATCAATTTACCATTCTATGCAACTGAAGCTGTGTATCATGGTTTCTGTTCCCCTGTAAGAAAAATGGGAACATTACTTAACTCACAAAGGTGATTTCAAGCTTAGCTTTATAATCATAGCTTAGAATAGTCTGAATGCACAATTGCAAGCAAACATATTTTCCTTATTTTGTATAAAACTAAGCAATTATTTTCAGCAGGCACTTTCAAAGGTCTTCATGAGGCTGCTTTAATTTATTTTTTCCAGTTGGTCATCATTTGCTACTAAACCCTAAGTTAATCAATTAAAAAACACTGTGAGAAGGCCAGTGTCTTTAAGTTGTTAGTCCAGTTTATCTCCAGTGTGAAAAGATCACAGAATCACAGAATCTTCTAGGTTGGAAGGGACCTTAAAGATCATCTTGTCCAACCATCAACCTAATTCTGACAAGATCATCCTTGAAAGTACTTCCTTCCAAATTGACTGCACCATTATGCTCAAGATGTTCAGAACACAGAACCTAGTAGGAAATACTCTTTACCTCTAAAAACAGCTGTGGCCCAATTTTTACTGCACTATCTATCTTCACCTCTGTTTCATTTCAATCACTTCTGATTTTTCTTATTATTGATAAAATTTGGGTTTGAATCAGCAGTCTTCTAGGTATTTTTCTGCTTTATGGTCATCTTTTCAAACTAAGGTATTGGACATTATATGATGGTGTACTCTAGAAACCTTTTACCCTATGCATAGAAAAGTGTGGAACACATCATGTACTTCTTTTAAGAATAAATGAGTAACAGTGTACCAAAATTACATCAATTTTACCCCTTTTTGATCTCTTTGCATTTCTTAGATTAATGTAGGGATTAGATGCCTATTTTGATATAAACAGCTTTAGAAGATTTATACATTCATGGAGTTGCAATAAACTACCTGAAGGGAGAAAGTCAAGCAGCTTTGAGTACATGAGGAGAAGGACTGAGAGGGTACTAAACAGCACCCAGAAAAGTAAACTAGGCTGGGAACTGATAAGGAGAGACAAGGCGAGTAGTTTCCATGTGCTAGGGTGATATTTTCTCTCATTTACTGCAAATCCATTAGAAGAGACTGCAAGGAGGACTTTACTTTCATCTGGCTGTCACAGAAAGGGCAGGAACTGGTCTGGTAAATGCTCAAGTAGCTGCTCACAGGTAGTAGTCCACAGATCCCATTAACGGGAGATTATTAGATTCTCCTGCAAAACAGATTTTATCACTTCTCAGCGTGATTTTGCCCAGTCAGAAAGTGCCGTAACAATAACTTATGCTTCTTCATCAGCTCTCCTTAACAAGGAAGAGGGTGGTCAGGGGGTCCTCAAGGATACAAAGTAAGGGGGAAAACCAATGGCACATGAGGTGCATTAATGCAATGTTACAGAGTTAGCCATGGCTTGTGGGCCCAGCCCCTCTGATACAACCCCATCAGCACTCTGCAGGGAGGATGAATTCCACCTGAGGAAGGCTAAGTGTGCCACAGAGGTGCTGCACAGTGCACCCCTTGGGTTGCTGCTGCTGCCCACAGCCACTGAGACTCACCCCAGGGGAAAAGATGGAAGTGATTACTGCTGCTCACTGAACACAGGGGCTTTAAATGTCCACACAAGTGGAGGAAAACCCTTCTGGTACTCTTCCCATCCTCTTTCTCCTCTGATGTTTTGCACCTGTAAGAGGTCTACACAAAATGGGGCTCTAAAAATGAAGCTAAGGATTTACAATGAAGCAGTTACCACTGCAGTCACATTCACGCAGCTTTTGTCCTCACCCAGTAGCAGTTCTTTGAAAAAGGACTTTGTGATACCTTGCTTGTAAACTGCGTGATATAAATTAAGTTCTTTGCCCTTCCTTGGCAAAAGGAAATGTAAAAATCGCTACTATAAATACTGCATCCATCTTTTAAAATGTATAGCTTTTAAGACGATATCACACATGGTGAAAACAGATCAAGAAAACAGATTGAGGCTTTTTAAACCATCGGTTTTATCCTGCCAGCTGCACTTATTCCCACTGTCATTTACTATCAACATTTTAGTGTTCCAAAAAAAGTGTAAAGACTCAAACATATCCTTGAAAAATAGTATAAGCTGCATGCTAATGAAGCCACTCTCCTGAGGGTCTGTCTCCTGCTATTTGTCAATAAAGACATTTAAGTTTCTATAGTAAATAACGTCTGCTTCTTAGAACATATTGCAAAGCACCAAGAAGAAATAGGAGGATAACAAGTACCAGGCATTGTTACTTTGCTAAGAGAAACACTAGTGATGTCTTCTATCAATCACCACCTCTATTCCCCTCCCCCAATATCTCCTGAAAATAATGTCTAATGAATTGATGTATCTTTCAAAAATTTGGATTCCAAAATATGGCAACACAAATATTATATAGTGGAAAGATCATGAAAACAGCACAATTTTTTTGGTGAACTGTAAATAATGAAAGAGAATGGGATTTGTGCCATCATTCTCAGCAGCACATACAACAATTTTAAGATGCTGAAGCTGACATCTGACTGACTTCTTAGCAAATATTACCCCTGGCTGCACTGGCAGATTCCACCATAATATCCGAGACTGAAACACTAACTGACTGCTGCCAAGTCAGGACCGAACCTTGGCTTTTATATTGCCTACTTACTGTGTTTTGTTTTGTTTTTGTTTGTTTCTTGTTTTTTTTCTTAACAAATTATTAATTTGTGAAAGTATTTGCATTTCTGTTTTACATTATCTTAACACATAGTAACAAAAAAATATGCAAATACCTTCTCTCTCCAGTGGCCCAAACAAGATTTATATACTCTTATCTCTTAGCATTGTTGTTCTGGGCCATAAAAGCCATGAGAAATATGTGAGCATATGAAGGAAGGGATAGCCAAGAGGATATACAAGTAATTTAGTTTTTATCCCAAATATAAACAACAACATTGTAGTGCGTATAGATAAGCACTGCTCCAGTTCCATCAGGGGGTTCTGCTGCTATCTATATGGCATGATATTTATCATTCATACAATGACCTTCAACCATTTACTTTGCTATGCTACCAAGACCCCTTCATAGAATAAAGGCCACATTTATCAGAATTAGATATTATTAGTCTTTCTGTACAGTAGCTTTACATAAGTCTACATTTGCCCTTAGGGTAAAGCAGGACAACACACTTTCACTCAGGCGCACCTACACAGATTTCCCAGTGATTGAATTATTCATGAGTAATTTCAAGAAAAAAGTATAATCTTTAAGGTATTGGCCGAAAATTTGTGTTACTACTGGGGATGAGGCACACCTCTGATCCAAAACATCCCCAGGATGTTTGAGACCTTTTCTGAACCATCCCTCCACCAAGGGCCAAGTTGGCTAGCAGGAGGGTCCCACCTCTCCCTGGGTAGCAGTAAGACATTTCTGTAAATGTAAATTTCTGAGAGAGCATCCTCTGGCTGAAGGAAGGCAGAGGAGTCCATGAGTCATTTCTACCCAAACTATTCATGTTAGCTGCACTTCTGTAAGAAGGAAAAAATAAAGCCATATTTTCTGGGACTGAAGCAGAGAGATGCAACATTACCTTCAGGAGATTACATAAAGGTGTTTTACTCAGATTAAAAGGGAAAAAAAAAAACACCTCTTGAAACATATGAAAAAGTACAGCCTCTGCAGTTACACTAGGTAGGATAACAGTTATAAGGGCTATTAGCCTCCATATTACAGATCAGTGGAAGAAGTCAGGGACATATTTCAGCCAAGCAGTATATCTCAGCTAGGCAGAAGGAATCATTTTAATCTTCTTTTGGCTATTCATTGGGCTAAATCTAATTTATAAGTAATCATTCTGGAGTTTAGGGACCAGGGCTGCACTTAGAGACCCTGGATTTCTATGTCACTTGCAAGAATTAAATAAAAATCAGGGGGCATTCCCAGTGCCAGAGAGAGTTCCCTTGAGAAAGACTAAGGGATCACTGAGGATATTGGATAGGCCAGAAGTCAAAGAAAGGAATCATTTTGGTTGTGCAATAGTTGAACAGACATAAATGGGGCTGAAAAGATAAGGAAGTCTTCTAGAGAGGTTGCTTGCACACCTTATTTTTAATGGTAGTGGTAAAATGCTGAAAGAGCTTTCTACGTCTTTTTTTTAAAATTAAATTTGCATCCAAACATAAAACTCAGACAAGAGTTAAAAGAGAGAGAATATATAAAAGAATTTATATTACTCTGGTATATATTTTAGGTTTTGAATAAAAAATTGAAAGGTTCAAATGAGAATCACCAGATTCAACATATATCAGTTTTAGACATATTTACATTAGAGTATGTATCTAAATTCCACTTTTCGTCCCTCTCCCATATACGTGCCCCAAACTACATTCAGGGGCAGGTAGGAAGGAGAACTTTAAAACAGTCCAGCTAAATTATCTGATTGACTGCAGGGGGGAAATTTTGTCTCTGCACTGTCAACAAAATGCAGAAATCAAAATTAAAACATTAAAAACATGTGACTTATTGTACATTTTGAGAGGAATTGTTTTGTCCACCAGAAATCTAACAATATGAATTCCCAGTGAGTCTGGAATATTTATAAAGGTGTCTGCATTTTTCTCTGCCTTTATGCATGCTCTTTGCCTGTTAGGAACATTTATTCAGCTTCCCAATAAACATTTTATGCTTGTGTGTCCTGCAAGGTCAACTAAGCTTATGAAAACCAAGCTGCTGTCTGTCTGCCTTACCTCATCACTAAAATTCCCAGACTGAACAGAAACTCCAAAACTCATCAAAACGCTATCAGTTAGACTAGAGAGAATTAGAGCTGAATACTAATTTTAATATATCTATTATATATGCACAAGACAACTACACTTGAGGTTGAAATAAGCAACAAATCTTAAAGTACTCTTGTTTATTCACTCTTGCCCAAAAGAAAAAAAGTAACAATTCCATCTAATGAAGTGAGAAGGTGAGGGTAGTTTTACTTTGTGAGTGAGTTAGTTAATGAGGCAATATCCTCTTGAATCTTTGAGATAAGCTCTAGGTCAAAAGTAGACAAATTAGCATAACATTCATATTAATATATTTCAGAATCAGATACAGAAACAACCTGCACTCTGAAACCTGCCTAATCACAGACAGCTAATTTTCAAAGGAGTTTTGGCACTCATTATGGTGATGGATGACAGTACTAAAAACATCAACATTTCCTTGAGATCTGCCATGCTTTGTAGGCACTTCTCTTATGTACTCCATGAATTGTATTTTATATTTTTCATAATTTATTTAGATACTCAGAGAAGTAAAATGGGGTTCCTTGTTGAAGATATTTTGGCATGCTTCAACACTACATTTGTGTATTTGCAACATAGATAATCCAACATGGTATCATATCCTACTATCAGGCAGTTTCAGTGCTACTATTCTAAAGCCATTATTATCATATCACAATGAGAAATATGTTTGTATATTTGTACAAACACACTCACACACACAAAATATTCTGTACATGAAGTAAGCATGCTGGTATTTATGGACTTCTTCATGCACACATATACAAACACCTCTGCTCTCATAGTTGTGTCTATAGACTGCACCCACTGTCAACATGTACCAACATATATGCTACTGCGTGCAAATTACAAAATTATCTTATTTTCCTGTAAATGAAATTAAACATTGGTATGCCGCAAACCATTGAAAACTCTGGGTTAATGTTACTGCTGCTGTCTAGTGAAAAATAAACAAAGCAGAAAGAGATGATGTATGGAAAATACTATTAAAAAATTAATAAAATCAGAAAGTCATTTTAAAGAAAAAGGCTCCTACAACAGTTTCCTTAATTTTTAATTGATTCAGTTCATGAGGTTGTTTTAGGCTGCCTGCAGTTCTGTGGAATTCATCTGAAATAGTCAACATAGCAAGCTTGATTCTAGAACAAAGTGCATTCTTACAGCCTCAAAATTTTCTGTTGCTGGAGAAAATTCATTTTGAAACACAGTATTAATCATCAATAAAGATGAAATGCAGCCCTTTGCCCTCTGAACACTGGACTTGGACAAGTAGGTACTCAGGGCCCCATCTTAGAAGTGTAGTAAGCATCTTTGGAGGCGATGAGCATGCTCAGCTTACACTGCCTACAAGGGAAACTGATGTCTTTTGGCATCATCTGGGTGCAGGCTCCTTTTGATTACAGTTAAAAAGAACCAGAAAGGGCTTATGCCTTAGGCAGTGCAGATTAGCCGAAAGCGCATATGCCTAAAAATAAGAAATGACTGGAGAGTGCAAGGCAATGGTAGGGACGATGGGAAGATTTATCCTGCAAGTTACTGGAACACAAGCTGGCCATGGGCCTACTAGCAGCGGAAACTGGAGAGTGAGCCAAGGGAAGGGAGCTCGTCTTATCTGACATAAGAGCTGACAGCACGTTGGCAGCCCTGGTCACAGAAGTGACAGCTGTGAGTCAGGTTACAGCTTTCCATCGCCCGCCTCAGGGGCTCCCCTCCCGCTCTCATTTGTGATAGGAACAAAATCTGCAGCTCACTGGGTGCCACAGTGATGGATACTACCACAGCATTTCTTACAGCAGTCACTTCCAGCTCACTGCTGGAAATGTCTTTATCACCTAAATAATATTTTTGCTCAGTTTCACAACATTGTTCCTCTCGCATCATCCTAAGACTCCATTTCCTGCTTACTGTTTTCTGAACAAGTTCTAGTTATGGGCACCTCTCTCCCTTCATCGTTCAGCACAAAACACTGAATGAGACAGTCTCTAGCAGCGTTGTTACGCTGGTGAAACCATTGTTCTTTCCTAAAGGGCTCTCTATCTGCTGGTTCTTTCCTAACCACTCATTGTAAATATGATACCTGGGGTCTCTTATGGCAGCTTGGTGGCACAAGCTTGAAGGTAAGCAGAGGAATTGTTGGTAACATCCCAGTGTGGGGACTTACTGGCACAAGCACTGCTGACAGCACAAAGCAGTGTGGCTTAAACACAGTGTAAATTCACTTGGCATGCAAAGGCTTCTCTTAATCAAGCCACTAATATTCCAGAGGGCATTTCCCATCACCCAAGAACCAGCTGTGTGCTTTGTGTCCTGGGCTTAAGTCCTTATGCCTGACCATATTCTTGTATCCTGCAAGAAGAAGGAATTAAAGCCATTATGATGGGACCTTGAATTAAGAAATTCCTCAAGCAAGCCTGATCTCTTGGACATGTGACAACTGCATAGGTACGAATCTAACACCAAATTTTAATTAGCTTAAAACAAAAAGATGTTGTAGTCTGTCCACCCAAAGATGCAGAAAGAAGCCTTAAATATATGCAGAAAAGAAAATAAAAATAAAAAAACCACCCACCACACAGAAAAAATATTAGCAAATCAGAAAAATACAATAAAACTCTCATTTTCTCTTCCTACAAAATTTCTCTGTGGCTATAACATGGGAAAATTGCTTTGTGAAAAGCTTTTGTTCTCCTTAGATAGTAAATATTCACCTTTATTGTAGGTGAACAGGTAGCTAGGAGTTTACTATCAGTTATATAGAAAGTTCATAACCATGCTTATCCATGACATCACTTGATTCTCCTCTATTGTGCCAAAACGTGAGTTTTTCAAGTCTGTTCCTACCTTGCCTAGCAATTATTTGCTAGTATTGAAAATTTACCTTGATTCTAGTCAAATTACAACAGTAGCTTTTAGTTCACCAAACATTTTTATGCTTTCTGCCGTGTGGATCTTTATTCTTTAGAGGAACTCTCTATAAAACACCACAAAGCCATCTCATGGTTCTCTAGATGCCCCCCAAAAAATTTGCTTGTGTCTTGATGCCAGTGAACACCTTGACTATACCTCGGCTGCTGCTATTGTGACACAACAGAATAGGTTGTCAATGAGATTTTCTGGCATCCTTTTTATCACTTGTCTGAGAGGGTAAGGCCTGTGGGGGTGACTGCATTTTTACTCTGTCTTTGCCCACTACCTGGCATGAGGTAGTTCTTGTTCAGAAGAAACAGCAGGAGACAGCTGCTGCTTGTGGCTTGAATGACTACAGCCAGCTCCAGAGACCGCATTGCAACTGTCCACTGTGAGTCATGCTCTCATCAAAAAGTATAGCATGCTGACACAAAGTCATTCTCTCGGTGCCTGGCACAGGAAACAATATTAGATTTAATAGCTGATTATAGCCCTTATAAATAGAAACTTAATGCTTATACATAGCAACAGAATTCACTTGTTTGACATCCAAATTTCACTAGTGATCACAATCAATATGTCATATATGTATTCACATGCAACAATAACTTTTCAGCTGTTCAACCTTACTTGATGGAAGCCTAATAACACAACAAAAGGAAAAACTCAATTAACATTTTAAGGGTTGGTGGTCCCTCACTGTCTTTACAGTGTGTTTCCTCTTGTATCTTTAGGCATTACAGATTCACAAGCATTATGCAAAGTATTATGAGGATAATCGGCACAATGGGGGTTCAGTATTTAATGAAAGTAACTCTTGTTTTTAATTATAGCATTTAAGATCATCTTATTGCCAAGTGGAATACAGCCTTGCTGTTTTGTGATTTGGCATCCATGGTTGGATTTGGGAAATATCCCACCAACCTCTCCTTTTACAATGATAATTTCCCAGATTTTCAGGTAGCTGTACACATATTATATACTTTGTTTGGGAGCTTTCCAAAACCAGGACTGAATAGCAAACAAATCAAATGCATTATATGGACATTCTAGTGCAAAATATTTTATTATTTTAACATATTGTACATGAAGGAGGGCAGAACTTCAGTTTTAGGAATCTCACTCCAGGATGTTTTCAACTTCTAACATATATGGTTCCTCCCTTTTTGCAGTTTCTTCCTCCTAAAAAGTAAGTTCCATGACTAAAACAGCCCCAATGCTAGACTATTTAGAGTCTACACTTTGGCTGCAGGTAATTAGATTTTGCATATTTTATATTTTCAATAATTTTGTTTCTACTATAATCAGTGTTTTCCAAATGTAAGGAACACTATATTGGACTAGAGATTTGTATCTTGCAAGAGAAACCAGCAAACAAAATAATAAAAAACATAATTAACAAAATGTTCCAAATCTTGTTTGCATACAGATATGCACTAGACCTCGGCAGCAGCAAAAAGTAATTGCATCCAGACACACACATTTCAAGACTGAGAAAAAACCCATAATTGTTGTGTTTAATTTTTTGTATCTTTTGTGTATATTTTAACCATACTTGCAATTTGCAAAGCTATTTGCCTGATGGCATTATTATAAATCTCTGAAATCCATCCTTTGAACAGATGGTACTATAAAATGCAATTGTATCTGGGAAGAGGTGTTTGAAGACAGAGTATATGTGTAGGCATACATGTAATGGCACCTAGAAGACCACAAAAGCTACATAGAATAGATAAGCACACCAACTGGGAGGCCCAGTTTCCCAGGATGGCTGATAGGTATGTCTTTTTCATAATATCAAATGCCATCTTTGCAATGCTTATAAAATAATACCCATTGGGTATAGGAATAAAGATCTCTACTGGTACCTCAGTAGTATCTTTTTCCTGAAAGCTGTGTATTCCCTATGGATAATCTGTTTCAGCAAGAAAGAGATAAACAATGTGTCATGTTATTTAGTTTCTCTGCATTTTCAGGTGAATTCTCTTTTTTTTTTTTTTATGGAACAATCTGTTATTGGTATAAGAACCTAACAAAAGTTTAAATATTTCTTTTCATCACAACAGTAGCAATATTTATTTAGTAAGTCTTTGAGGCTATTTTTTTCATGAAAATATGTAACAGAAATAATAAAAAAAATAGTATATTATTTGAATTGATGTATATAAGAAGCTGGCTCCAACTGCTGAAATTTGTACATGTTGGCATAGCTCAAGGAGAGCAAATTTGCAATGAATGATGATAATTTGCACTGAAAGAAATTAGTGCCTATTTTGATTAGGAATTAGCCGTCTGTTCAAATTTCAGCAGAGTAATATATTCATTCCTGGTTAGAGTATTAACTGGGTTGAAAGGGTGAGAGAAAAGCCGGTGGACAAAGGGAAAATTAAAAAGTAAAAAGATCAAAGAGCTATTTCTCTAGTTCAGTAATAAGGTAACTTACACAGTTCAAACAAAGAAATTACAATCAGTATGTCACACTGAAATGCACATTTACCATGGTACCCAACCTTTGCCAAGGCAGGAACTCCTATTGTTCAGTTTTCAGGAGTATATCCATTGTTCACCTTTCATCTTTGCACCTGATCACACACAAATTGCTCAGTTTTTGAGGCAGGTAGAAATGTTAACATTTTGTTACTTCCTAAAAAGAAAGCAGCACTTGAGCAAATACTGTATCATTTGTACGTTGGGCATACTGTGCAGACAACGTAAGCTTTCCATTAGTAACATTAATTTGATATTACACAAAACACTTCAGACTATGGGGTAGATGCTTAGCTAACAAAAATTGCCATCCATCTTCTGACTTCATAGGCTATGACAACACAGAGCAGTTGAGGATGTAGTATGCATTTCATAATTACATACATACAAATATTGCACAGCTGAGATTTTTCTTCCTTCCCTTTAGCCCTAGCCTGGAAAAGCAATTCATCAATTATCTTAAAGCAATTCATGTTAAACCTACAGAAGCAGGGTTCAGAGCTACCAAAACCTTCAGTTGCTGCACTACAGTTCCTACCCAAGGTGTCACAATATCCAGTCCGAAATTCTTAAAATTTATAGCTGGGAATGATTCGACTAGATATTCAGCTTTATGTATTGAAAAACATGGCAGAGAACAAATGAATTCTGAGCAATCTCTGCTCAGTGAAAGTCAAAGAGTTGACTATGATGAAGTGGAACCTGGAAGGGTCTGCCATTCAAGTGTGCAAGTACTTTGAGGAGTTAATCTATGAGATAAGCCTTAAAAAAATGCCAGTATTTCTGTTGTGGTGCCAGCTGTCAAGGCTCTGACAGTTTACCTCAGCACTGAATCTTCAGAACAAAGAAACTAGGTCATGAAACAGAAAATTTAAGCATATTCCCCACAAAACTTACCTTAAAAGACAAGCATTCAGGTTACTAAGTCAAGGACTGAGAAGTCAGGAAATGACAAATTTAGGGCTGCATATTCAACTTTAACTCTCTTTGTATACGTGCACCGTTGAACTACTAATTATATGACTGCAGAAATAATTGTATGTGAAGACCATACTTCATCTGATGGCAAAAAGGAGTACTGTTATTTAATTTTAAATGATTAATCAAAACAGGGGTTTAAAATATCTTGGTGAATACAATGCCTGCCCAGTGTTTTTAAGTTATTATTAACCTGGCACTTAGAACTACTTTTTTTAAAACTGAAATTAAAACAATTAATAATAATAATAACAACAAAAATTACAAATATTCTAAAGTAATTAGGCTATTTAGGTGTAAATAAGGTCTTCTACACAATGACAATAGCTCTCTGGGGCTTTGTTCCCCTGCAGAAAGATATCTAATGTCTACCTTAATGGCCAATGTTTTCCTCAATTAATATAATGTAAATTTAGGCTATTGAATCAATCTGGACATCTTAAACATTAAGCAGGCCTTACCCTAAATCCAACGAAAGCAAATCATGATCAGATGTAGAATTAATCTGAAAAGGAAAGGGGAAAGGAGCACCTCAGCACCCAGGCCCATTGAGAAAGAAACACCTGGACAACATTAGCTCAGAGTGTGTGGAGATGAAGCCGTTCCAGCCAAGCTGTGTATTGCACTGCAGATACACGGCAAGAGCAACGGATCTGGCATTTCTTGGGCCCACTCAGGGCACAGCAGAGACAACTTCGCCAAAAGCCATACACCCTGCTCATTCCCTAAGATCTCCAAATTCAATCAAGTGCTCTATCAATACGCTTATTTCTTTACCACAGGAGAAAGCAGAAATCTGTAAGAAAGAGGATTGGGATTGCATGGGAAAAAAGGAGATGTCTCCTTTTCAGCTCTTGGAATTGGAAGACATTGCCTCCTTGTGTACCTTCCCTCACAGCCCCAAGAAGCCTCTGCTACCACAGAGCTCTTTCCCTTAGTCACATACCTGCCCTCTTTCACTGCCTCAGTTCTGCCCCATCTCCAATCACAGATCAACTCTTTGGACCCCAAGACGTTTTAACTGCATTGGTTAACAGCACCTCTACACCTGTGTTACTTTTTATTCTCTGTGTTGCTCTTTCTTCGTTACTCGCTCTTGGATAAGACAGGAGAAGATGCAGCAGCAGAGGAAGGGGAGTGCTCCCTCTAGGCAGAGCTGATCTGACAGGTGTCCACTCTGTTTTCACTCTTGGACATCAAGAACCAGTTCAGAAAAGCCACAGCAAGGACTTTGGCTGCCAACAGGGAGACACATCCTGAAGCTGTCTCTTGCCTACCCAGCTACTAATTTTTCAGAAGACAAAGTCATCAATTGCTTATAGCCAAAGGCTTTGACAGAGGTCTCCATTCAGTGTAAGCTAACCTCAACTTCCTTATGCCAGACACTCTTCAATGTACAAGTCTCAGTATAAAGAGCTTATAGACAATAGAATGCATTACACAAACATACAAGGGGAATACACAGTCTGAATTTCCCCTTGTATCCAAAAGTTAAGGCAATGAGTTTGCCTTGTCCCACTTTCTACCCAGCCACAAAATGCATATACTGTGTAAACCACTCCAAAGTTTTCCAAAATTATTTCCTGCTATTGGAGAAAATACTACAATGCTACCATAAATCAACCCTCAGTCCTTAATGAATGGGCCTTTTCATAAGGAGAGACAAAATCTTTTATGAGGCTAACCAATAAAGATGGAAAAAGAAAAAAAACACAGAAGCTTTTGGGAATAGATTCTTTAAACCATGATTTCTTTAGGTCATGGATTTATAGGTCAAGTCGATTTAAAAACACTGGCCATGAGTGTTTGGTACCATGTACAAGACATAGAGAAATAAGGGAGATTACATCTAATAAGTATTTACAAAGCCATCACTCATAAACTGTTCAGAGAATAAATATTTCCTAAAGCCATTTTAAGCACACTGAAATCTGCTCCCTGACAAACACATCCTTTACCACCTCTTCCAATTCAGAAATGGTTTTAAGTTTAAAACCAGCAGATACTGTTTTTCTAAAGCCATACAGAAGTGGCATATCCTTCTGCATAAGGTGCTTGCTTAGTGAAGATAATTAAGGATAGAAGAGAAAAAATATATTTTCCATCCACCATGGCAATTAAAAACAACAATTAATCGTGTCAAGGTGCAAAGCGATGATTTTAATTACCCTGCCAGGGTAACATAAGAGGTTCACATGCAGCGACTGCATCCTTGATTGGTCCAGGATACTACAGAACACAAGACAGAAATACTCCCCTAGGGCAATGTTCCCCGCCTCGTTCATGTTGATTTACTTCACAAATAACCTAAATAACTTATTTTATTGACCTCCATGATAGCAGCTTTTTGGAAGTAAAAGCCGGATATTTTTCCCTTTCATGAAATTTTTATTATTTCAGTCTATTTTTAAATACTACTGAGAGAAGTATGTGCCATATAACATCATATTTTACAGTCTGTCTTGTAATTTAAAATTGGTTATGAAAGTAACAGAAACAATTCTAGAAGAATGAAAAGGTTAATTTTCAACATTCACAGTATCATTCAGGGTTCATGAAGTCCAAATTTCTCACTACCATTGCTATCACACTGAAGCACACTCAGAAAGCAGAACACCAAAAAGACCCTCTTTTCTTTAATTATGCCTTTACCTCTATCATCATTGAAATAGCATGCCCAAAGGCAAAATAGGGAGAAACGGCAAACTCTTTCCTGAAAAGTTCATAAAGCAAACATGATCCATATATCTAAGCGTCTATTCCCCTTGTACCTTCAGGGAGAGAGAAATATTATTGAAATCATTAAGTTCATTTTACTGTCTAGTGCCTTTGAATAGTATTGTTAAATTGGAAAAAGAATATCACTGCACTCTTGAAGCCACGGTCTCTAAAGCCAGTGCTAGAGGCACATGGAACCATACCTACATGCTGCAGAAGATTAATATATTCAGATTTATATTAGACATTTTGAGTTGAAGAGGGCAGTTTCACACTAATGCGATATCCTAGCTTAAATGGTTTTGTCAAAACAAGTTTTCCTGCAGTTCCTGACCTTTTTTTGTTGAACTGTTACAAATACAGAGATTGTCTTAATCCTTCTTGTTTTTATTCAAACACCTGTGCTGGTACATATTCATAAAGAGGTTTCATATCCCATCATGCATCTTCCAGATGGCTGTTATTAAAGGTCTTTGGGAAGATTTTCCTCTTGCCCCCTTTCTTACTTCTTCAGAACGGCTAATTAAATACTTCCATGGAGATGCACAACATGGACCCACTAACTAGTGTCAGTCACTGTGCAAAAAATTAGCCAGTGTGTTGGGTAGCTGGTTATTGCAATCGTTTTTTTTCATGGCAGCCTGTGTTCTTATTGTGATTCAGCAGAACTGCTGAAGCATCAATTAGCGTGTGGTTTCTAAAAGCTTTTATAATTCATGTTTAAAATGCAAGTTTCAACCACAAAGCACAGCAGTCCCATAATCTACAAAATAAAATTTGGGGCTCAGTTTCCATTTACCTAAACTTCTTCAATAATAAAAATGTGTCTGCTGAAGACATCTGTTACAACTCAGTAACATCTAATTTTAATGGCAAATAATAGAGTTCAGCTCCATAAGATTAGAGGTTATGGGCTAGGCCTTTTGGCTGGCTTGGCGTCCCTGTTGAAATGTTCTGCCAACCAACTTAATATATGCATTAAAAAATCCCAATGACTTGATGATTCCCTCCTCCTGCTCAGCCTCAAAATAAAGCATTTCTGTCGTCTCTTAATGTTTTGCTCCATTGCATTGTTGAGCCTATGGCGGTGTCTGTTTGATGGGACTGACAATAATATTATTTCTTTTCACCAAAAATACAGGCTAAATGAGGAGAAATCCAGAGTTAATTATACGTTGGAAGCATACGCTCTGCTGGAGAGGAGGTGGAGTTGCAAAACTCACTGTATTCCAGGCCAGCCCTGCTTGCATTCCTGGATTTCAGATACTGGACTTTGTCAGCCCAGTGCCTGAGAGTCAATTTTTTTCAGATCAAATTTAGTCCTCTAGCACATGTAAATCACAAAATTGTACACAGCCATTTTGAAAAATAAATATAAAACATCACCATGCATAACAATCAAACTCTCTGTGACTTTTAACCAAAGTTCTGTATTTCTTTTTACTCCAAAACCCTGTGAGAAATATTTACAATTCTCCTGGGCATTATATATATACATATATATTAGTGAAATAACCAGATTTGAAATGCCTATGGAAATCATGAGCAGAAAAAGGATACTGTCACTTCACTTAGCTTCTAACAGAGCACCCAATCCAGTGAATCACCAAGTAGAATTGCTTGCAAGGATATGCACGACTGAAGCTGCAGAGAGCCAACCACTAGAGACCTAAATACTGCTAAACAAGTCTCTCTAAAGCCAGCAGAATCTGGGAAGTTTATGCCATCAAAATAGATCTATCCCATTTGAAACCCAAGTAGCAGAAGTTTTGTAAGCTTGGGAAGAAAAATGATCAGACACCCCACAGGCTTGCTGCTGATGTTGTAGAGGTCTAAGTGGCCTGCTGGACTTTTTGAAAGAGAGAAAAGCATGGGCCAGGTCATGATTTGTACTGTCCCTCTGTGCCCTGCTTTCCCCCAGGGCATAAGCCCTTACTCTGACTGTCCCCTTTCCCAGATCAGCAACTTGCACTCTTTCTCCCTCCTTTCTAGGAGAACTTACTACGATACTGTTTCTAGAGACTACTCACATATAGATAGTGCCTAAGGGGCAGAAGAATTATCAAATCTGTCACTTGTATGGCTCGTATAAAGAAATTGCAATCCAAGAATGGGAGAGTGCCCTGGAATAACATCACAGACTGTGTCCCCAGCTATTGCCACATTTTCCTCAGCTATCACTCACAAGTAGCATTTTAATACACTATGGTCGTGGTTCCTCACTATATCACTTCTGGCACAGTCATTTGCAGCTCTACAAGTCAAGCGAAAAGCAGGTAGTAGGTATTTTTATTTAATTATAGTAGTGCTTTATGAATAAATCTATAACATAAGGTTTGGAAGTGAACCACCAATTTTTGACGAAAAAACCCACAAACATTTGAAAGGTCTGGAGGCTTTGGATGTGCCACTTTCACTTTTTATTCAAGCTTAAGTCCATCAAATGATCCCACACCTCTTGAGAGCCTTTTGCTCCTTCCTGCCTTCTCCTCCATGTTAGGACAAGGGCTAGCCATGGACACCTATATTAGCATACCAACACCCCTGACTGTATGACCAGAGGGTAGGCAAGGGACACTCAGCCAAGGAATGAAGGATCTACAGTAACTGCACTTTAGAGGCTCTGTGAATATAGTTTCAGACCTGCAACTGAGTTAACTGAATGCTCACCTCCACGGAAAGGATTCTTACCCCCCCACACACATTATTCCTTGTACTGTCTCTGACCTTCACCCAGTAGCTAGGTACATGAGTTGTTGATAATTGAATGCAAAAAACAAATTTACTTCCCCCCCCAGGTATTACCCACCCTTTCTTTTAGAAACAGTTACTGCAAGCTCACCTGAGTTCCACACCACGCTCAAGAGAAACAGCAGCAGCATGAGCCTGACAGGAGAGACCAGCACAGGAGGGAGGGGGACATCCCATTTTAGAGATAACAAGCAATTACATCAGCTGAAGCCATGCTATGAAAACACATCTCCAGAGAGTGGGTGATGACCCTGCAGACTTAGCTGAACAGTCAGGAGGATAAGCAATACTTACCTGCTATTCACTTTTCCAAGTGCATGGCTAGGGAGCAGAAGTGGAGAAAAAGACAAGTGGGAGAAGCTGTGGTAATATCTATCTCTCTCCAGTCATTAGGTAGAACAGCTGAAAACAGTGTTTACCAATTGGGCTAAAGTACCTACTCAGCACCCCAGAGTGGGGAAGGCTAACAGGATGCTGAAATCACAGCCGCAGCTCATTCTTTCTTCTGCCTAGGAGTTAATCATCCAGCTCCCTCTTATTTAGGATATGTCGTAAAGCAACAGGCTAGCTCTTTTTGACTGGAGGATTACTTTTGTTCACCGTGGCTTTTTTGAATGCACAAATATTAAGCAATCCTATTGTTTTTGTCTTCTCTCATTGCTGCACCCAGTACCACTTTCACTCCTCTGTTGTCTTTAATGAAGCTCTCTGTGTGCTGGACACACCTGCAGAGCTCTTTAGGAACAGAAGATTGGTCATCATCAAGCAAATCTTTCTTCACCTCTCACGACTCTATTTATGATATACAGATTAATCAATCATCAGAGAGATTAAAGGTCATCTTTATAAAATAAATGGCTTATGGCTGCAGCAAATCATGCCTTTGAGATTTATTGGAAAAGGCTGTAAATTGTCAGTCATGTTATTACACAAATAAATCAGATAGTTACTGCAAATTGATTAACTGATTCCAATTTTTTTAGGAACAAATTGTTGCTCCAACCCATTTTTCTCTCTTCTTGGACAAAACGATTGCTTTGTAGTCCAAATGAATGATTGCCTGTGTGTCCAAGGCCACAGTTATTGCTTTAAGTTGCTTCACACACATTAATGTTTTTTGAGTGTTGTTCACCACAATTTGCTTTTACATGAGCACCGCTTCTCATTTGAAAAGACTGAATGGTACAATGGCTGTTTGAGCTGTTGAAAATAATATTTCAATGGCATAATGAACGTTATATTTATATCTGGAACAACCCTACAATTAATATAGATAGGCTTTTGCAAGGTTCACAATAAAAATAAAGGACTGAGGATAATTCCTTACACTGAAAGAGAAACAATTAAGACCCTCTCATTATACCTGGCTTGCTGTAAACATATCAGTATTGTGGGGTGAGGAGGGGAAAGGGAATTAATGGAATGTTTCAATAACAGAAAATAAAGTTGGCTGAAATTCAGGACATTCATTGCTGGGATACCAGTTAATTTTCTTGGTGAAAATAATTATACAGAGGTACACGAAATCAGAAATTAAGAGCCAACTAAGCACATTTAACTTACACTTCTTCTCACTGCATTTGCACCATCTGCGTGTCTCATATAAATCCCCCTGGGTCACAGCTAGTAGACACAGTGGTTGAACTTACTCTGTCAATTCAGATTACTCTTTGTTTCATTTCAGCGCCTTGTTGCTGTGACCACTCTCACTGCATGCCTGCGGGATCCCTTCTGGAGAAAAACAGAGAGGTTCCTCTCACCAGCTAAAGCCCAGGCACGGCACAACGGCTAGACCAGGTCAGGCACTACTCAGATGGGCAGTATATATAGGTCGGCAGTGGGGTTTTCTCCTGCTGTAGAGCCCTGTCCTAGGACACTAACAGGTCTTGCATCCTCTTGGCATGCCCTGCTGTAGGCACAGACTGAACTGCCACGTTATCAGAACGCAAATGCAAAAGGCTGTCATCTCTGGCACATTACAAAGAAGTATCAATTATTAAAATACCTTAAAATAGCTAACATATCTCAGGATCAGAGAATGCTAGGCAGGGCCAGGAGGCTTATGCCTCAGACCACCCCAGAAACGGGAGTGTGCAGAGGGAAGGAAGAGGCATTCATAACTGCAAGAGCCTTCATGGCCACTTACAGGAGGATGGATCAGCTCAGATCGCTGCTGAGAATTTTAGAGCAGTTCTACTTGAGACTGAAAAACTAAAAGCATCTCACTTGAAGGTCCATCATGAAAATTAGCATGGATATGTGAAAAGTATGGAACACACAAATTTTGTGCAGTGAATATACAATGGCCAGACAGGCCTATGGGTGAGACACAGAAAGCTGTGTGATAAGCATGAGTCTGTGATCATTCCATGTGCCATCCTCCGGTACTAACCAGGTGTCCCTAAAAGATCCCTAAAGGGAAGGACCTGAAAACAAGTTACTTAATGCAAAAGGAACAGATTAATAGGTTGTACGTGATGACACCCTTACATTAGCAGTATATATGGTTTGGGGTGTACTTTAGACCAGACTAGGCTATTCCAATGGGCCAAAGATACACACACAGAGGTACTCACAGTAACACAACCCCAAAATCTTGGCTTTCTTGGATGCAGGTCTCTATATAGGCAAGTCTAGGAAGCCTCATACGATCTTCTTGCGTGTTTCATGCAGAAGATTGAAGTATGTCAATGCCCACGATTGCCTTGAAAGTCTCACACACAGCTCCAAGCCTTATTTCTCTTCCTGTTCATTTCTGGTGCCTTCTTCCCAGTCTCCTTTCTTACTCTGAGTTTGTTCAATGTCCAAACAAAGGCTTTGTAAGGGTAGATGTAATCTTGCTTCTGCTACCCTGAGACAATGCTGTGAATGAGCAGACAGGGGTCGTCCTACAAAAGGAGAGAGGAATAAGACACGTTAAATTATAGCTAACCACAGAAACCACTTTGTCCCTAGCTAGCCCAAGGCTCTGTGCAGAGTCAATGAACCAGACAGGTAGGACTGCAATGTTATATCTAGATCTGAAACAACTGTCACAGATCCAGCACTTTCTGCTGTGGAGGGACAGAGCAGAAGCCCTTAGCTGTGATCTAACATTGCTAATTCTCCATCACCAGACGAAATCCTGGAAGCCCAAAGGTTTATTCAAGGGAGCAGCTATGGCTCTCCCTAGAGAGATAGGTACCCTATCCATCCCTAGAGAGATAGAGACCGTATCACCCTGGTCTCTAATGGGCAACAGCTGAATAGTGTGCAGAGGTCTTCAAGCAAACACAGCCATGGCAGCCCTTACAGTTGGACTGTGAGGGTGACATGCATCAGTTTACTGCAGCTCTGTGGTCAACAACCTAACTCCAGCAAAGGCCTTGGGTATTCCTTTTCATCTCATCTGCTTTCCTGTACACGCCCTCTATAAACTTGAATACAAAACTGTTGCCCTTGAGTACAAAACTGTTGCCCTGGGTTAATTTTGAAGCAGAGAGGGGTCCTGATGTAGGCCACGATGGGGGTCTCCAAATACTCCTTTTTAGACATCCTTTGTGGGGCTCAGGAACAGGGACCTGAATCAGCTCCAGAGAAAGTGCTGCAACTTCCTGGGTGTTCCACATTGTGAGCACAAGACCTGCAATGGGGGCACTCAAAAGACTGACCAACCCAGCTGAGTTTTCTCACGTGACCATCTGTACAAAGTGTCTATAGTAGAGATACAGTTATGTTGCTGCTTCCAAAGGGAGACTGTTGTCACACATCTTCAATAAAAGTGACTTCACCTTCTTAAATGGTGACTTAGCTGGTCATTGTGTATGTGATTGTAGTCATGAGTTTAGTGGATTGCTTGGATTGCTAATAATGAAATGTTATCTTGCCATCAGAAAAAGTTTTGTCCCTTGAGGGCACAGGCTGATGTCAGTGTCACTGGAGTGCTTTTCTGGAACTTTTGTGAGAATAAAGGGAGATGTGTTGCCATTTCCGTGGTGAACAGGAAGAAAGGAGCTGTAATTCTTTTAAAAAGTGATTGAATACAAAAAGAGCTTAGCAGCTGAAGGTAAAGTAGTTTAAGGGGGAGAAGATCTTGAACAAAGAGAAAGTTGTACGACTGACCGCAAATGTGAACAAGTATATGTCTTACAGATCTTACCACACCATAAAGGAGCTGTTCTGAACACTATAGGAGCTCTCATTGGTTTGTGAATCTTCAAGTGGCACATGCATGCTTGGCAAGCACAGGAAGCCCTTATGGTCTTGTGAACCAGTCATGGTGTTGCACCCTGTGTCCTCTGCAAGGGTTGGAGCACATTTGGTGCATACCAGGAGGAGAACATCCAACTTAGTTTCCCTTGAAAGGATTCAAGTTCGCACACACCAGAGCAGACTAACCCTGTGAACCAAACTGATGCCTGGAGAAGGTGGGATGATCTGCAATTTGCTAGAAACTGTTCTAGTCCTATTACAAAGAAAACACTAACAGAATCCCTGCCACTTCTGTTACACACACATAATGGCTAGCAGAGCTGTTTATGCTATCATGAAGCAGCAGCTCTGGCAATGCAGACAGCAGATCTTATTAGCAAGTCTGATTCATCCTGGTCGCTCATTAGAGTCTTACCCCTTTGCATGTACAGGAGCACAATAGCTCCTAAAACATCCACTTTGCCACCATGAATGCAGCTGAAAGGAAGATATTGTTTGGACCCCTGCATATTGGGAGTTCCTGGTCTCTTGATACTGGAATGGCCCCAGCAGCTATGGGTTGCTGGTCATAGAAGAGGCAAGCTTGAGGATAAATACTTTATGGCAAAGATTTAACTGGCACTTGGCAGGTCCTGAAAGAAGCAACAGAAAGATAACTGAAATGTCACAATTTCCCTTCTGAGCCTGCACAAAGCACAGTTCAGGCAAACCAGAGACTCTGGGCCAGACAGCTAAAAGGTCTGGTCAGCTCCTGCCTAGGAGGGGAGAGTACCAGGCGCTTTGTGTCACCAGCTACTGCTCGGCCTCAGCCATTCAACTTTTTAGGAACAATTGCTTTCAAGGAGGTAAAAACGGGGACTTGGTGTTGTTTTTTTCTGTAAACACACTTATCAACTGCCAATTATCAAAACATGTTTCTTATATAACAGCTTATAACTGCTAAGGGGACTAAAAACACTACATGGTTGTTAACATACGTAAAAACCAAAAGGTGATAGGGCCATCCATTGAAAAGAATCCACTAATTTGGATAGGATTTCATCTCACAAACTCTAATGATACACAGACAAGTCAAAATTTACTGATCTTAAAAGGTCAATAATACCTAGTAATTCCATTTAGGAATTGTTTAGATAATTTCTTCATGTGTACTGATTCACATGCATCCTATATGCCAGTTACTTATCTGTTGCAAATCGGTCTTATCCCATCAACTCAAAAAATGTTTCATTAGTTGGAACTAGGCTGGTGCTTTTGTGATAGACTTCTTCCTGCAGATGCCTGCAACACCAGACGGTCAGTATAAGGTTACTGAATTCAATGGAGCAAGGCTGATTATCACCAGCGGAAAGCCCAGTCCTTCCTATAAGTACAACCAGTTATTTTGGATTTTTTTTAAAATGTATCCTGAAAACCTTTAAAAAGTTTGACAAAAGTTTTGTGCTTTTTACAATGGGCTCTAAAACATTAAAAATCGCTATAAATGTTTTAAAGATTTAACAAAGCCAAATAAAAAAAAAATCTCTGCAGGTTCATCCATTCCTATTCTGAAGTTCCCTGTGGGCACACTGCTTCATAGAAACTCTTTTCCCAAAGTAACAGAATATCCTTTTAATGGCAGAAAGCTGCATTGTTATTCTTAACTCTTAGACCAATATTTGCTTTAGTTACATCATAATGAAGTGCTTTCTACAGAAATCAGCTGGGGAAAAAATCCCTTTGGAACTGTAAAAAACAGACTATGCCACCTAGCTCACTAATTTTAGAAGATCACAATTATTTTTTCTGATAAATCTAGTATGATGTCTGTAACGTACTTTCAAGTAACACCAAGCAGAGCTGTTGAACTTTGCTTTTCAAATATATTCTTTTCTTTTCTTTTTCCTGTTTTGCCCTGAGGTCTCTGAACTTTGGCAAGTATATGAAAGTCCTCAGAATCCCCACTATTTTCTTTCTCTTTCTTCTGTTACTAGCCATCTTCTGGGTTACCACTAAAAAAAGCCACACTGTTGTAAGCCAGCTATAGGTGCTCCACTGTCTCTTGCCAGTCAGTGGTCCAAAGAGGCAAGAAAACATGACTGCTATTGAAGTACCTATAGGGGAGCTCAAATATTGAAACATCTTTTAAATGACCAGTAATAAAAGTAAAATGCTGATACTTAAAGAGATACTGATACTTCATTAACTTATTGTTCTGAATATTTAAAGTACAAGTAATAAGCAAAACCATAACGTAGTAGCTTTCTTATATTGCTCAAGTAACTCAAAATCTAGTACACCTAATAAATCCCACTGATATGCCAGAAAAGAGCATATTTGGATGCATATATCAGAATTTAGAAATTCAAATGCCATCTTGTACAGTTATGATGCTGTGATTTGATCATCTGAGTGAGAAATTTACATTTCCTACTGACATATTCCAGTTTGAAAACTAAAAGCACAGAAATAAATCTTGAGGCTATTGAAGTCAATGAACACATTTTCTTTGCATTTCAAAAGGATAGGATCTAGCATATTGCAAAATCATTGTAGAGAAACACATAATAAAATCAAGTTACAAAAGCCATTCTGTATTTGGCTTCAGACCACCGTATAGTGACCCAATGTATTTGTATTCCTTTAAAGCAAATGTATATCCTATTATTTTAAAATAAGCTTCACCGTATCTTTAATATATCTCACTGCTCCCTGAAAGAGTTTGTCAGTTTAAAGAAAAATATTTTCCTTCCTTTTGTACAATGTATTTTAATACTGTATTAAAGCTGTTAAAAAGGATGTTATAACCTTCCTTAGGTTCTCTTGGTGGCATTGCCACCACTGAGTTATTATGTAAATTATTGCAATCTGGTTAGCTCCTTCTGTCTCTTTTCTTAACAAAAGGGGTCTGCAAGTGCTAATCAAAATCTTGCAATTTACATATTAATGAAGTTTTCATAATGGCATTTGCTTCATATGCAATATGAATGGTATGGAGAGTTTTCACTCTTCTTTTGAGCAACCACTACATTTTGATTTCCTGAAGTAGCTGGAAAAAAACCCTGTAAGTGCATCACAGTATATCTCACTATATATATCAATACTTCTATATGTCTTCGTTATCAGAGTGATGCGCTCCAGCATTTGAAGCTTAAACATAACATCACTTGTGCCTGTGGACTGTTGTTATTTACTCACATTCCCTTGAACACTTTTGTTGCAATCATTCTGCAAAATGCTAAAGGCACATTTTTCTGCTGAGACTGCTGAGCACAAATAAGTAGTTAATCATTTTTGTGGCTTAGAAAAAAATAAGGAAAAAGAAGAAAAAAGAAAAAAGAAAAAAAGAGAAAAAAAGAAAAAAAAGAGAAAAAAAAAAGAGGGAGAAGAGGATGGAGAGAGATAAAGTTTTTTAAATACTGCAATCCACTCCTATGAAAAGCTGAAAGGTAAAAAATTGCCCTACCAGGATACATATCACATTAAAAAAGCTGGATAGGGAAGCACGTTGAGTTTCCATTTTCCATTCTATTTTCTAGTTTGCTGTTATTTTAAAATATGGCAACCACACAAATCATGCTCAGTATTAGATGTTTAAAGCTTTCTAATTTAGGATCACATCTACCTGCACATCAATACAGTGGACTGTATCAATTTCTACTTTCTACTTTGAATAGCCAAACATGAACAAAGTTATATCCCCTAAATTCCTGATATAAAATGTTAGGGAATACCAAACAATATATGGCATTCCAAGTGACAAGTTGTCATCCATATTCAAAATGAATTTTTTATAGCTTCCAGTCATGGGACCTTGTTCAGCTCTTTTCAGTTAGACTGAAGAGTTCTTTACCAAATTTTTGTTCCTCACTAAAAAATGGAGATGACACTAAATGTGTTTGCTAAACTAAATAGATCATGTGGAACCTTCCAAAACAATCCATATTTTTAACCATTTTCTTTATTCTTACTTGAACCTTCTCCAATATTTAACTGTTTTCTTTGGGAGTGGACTTTAAACTTGAGCATCCCAGAAATGTTTATTCTCAGTGATAGAACAGCTATACTCCTCATCAGTTTCCCAGGTTTCTGCTCTATACAATCCTATTGGCCTTTTTTGGCCATAATTTCTACTGGGAGTTCATCTTCAATGGGATAACCACTGTGACTTATTCCTGAATTCTGAACTCTGCAAGACTCTTTTTGTGATGATCTTGACACTTAAAATGTTACTCAGATTTAAGACTCCATCAGAACACAGATTTACATGTTTTTTAATAAAACAGTTTCAATGTAATTGAGAGATGGTTACGGTACTTTGCTGTCATCCTCTGCTCAAGCATGAGTTAGTGCTTTATCTGAGAACACTGGCCCAACATACAAATAATTTCTCTCCAAATTTTCAGGAACAAAAAATGAGAAACTATATTTTGGTATAGAATTTCACTCCTTCTCTCCACTTACTTACTCAATCCACAGTTTGCCTTTTAGATTCTAAAACAAAGCCAACAGGGCCAACATTAACCAGGCTCTAAGGGAAGATTGGATTTACACGGAGCATGTTTTTTTTATTATTTAAAAAGAAACCTAATAACGGTTGTATCCGAAGCTTCATGACAAATACTTTAAAAGCAGATTGAAGACATGTAGGAGTTATAGAATGGTATTAAGAAAAGGATAATTTACACTGAATTTCAGGAAAACACTTGAGAATGAGATTGATTCAGGTACAGAGAATATTCCCAGGGGTGTCGATAAGTGTTTCATTGCTTTGGGTATTTAGAACTAGTGCTAAAGAATAAATATCTTCTCTTTTTTTAGTTCAAAGCATTTGAAACTGAATTCATGTTCATTTCTATTTTTCTGTTCTTTTTTTGAAACTGACATATGATCAATATTTTTAATTTACTGAAAAGATAGTGTTTGAAAAATGATACATTTCACTAACTGTTGCAATCATATTTTCACTAGGCAGATCAGAATTAATCCAGAAAAATTAATCCACAAAATAGTCAAAATGTAATATTAAGGATTTAATTCTATGGTTCTTATAGTACTTTTTTTCAACCAGAAAACCCAACCCATATGAAAATGTAGAGCATCTATATTTAGAATTAAGTTAAGTAATGCTTTGGAAATTGTGCCTGCTGTTAACACCTCCTATCCAGTTCTCGATATTTTATTCCCTGAAGGGTGAGGCAGGGACAATGTACAATGTGAGCCATCATGCCAGTGTCTTGTACTGTTGTGCAAGAGAAAGATGGAAAATTTTTTTGTGTGCCTGTTCTCCTTGCAAAGACATCTTATGACCCAACCAGAGACAGACAACCCTTTTAGCCATGAGAACTTCTTACCAAATTCATTATGTACTTGAGGGACAGATAACACATCCTACACATCCTAGACATACTTCAGAGGCTAAAGAGGTGATCTCTGAGAGGGGTTAACTGAAGCACAGTGATTGAAGAAGTTGCGTTTGAGCAGCTCATAAGCTGCATGCAACTCACAAGTTGCAAGTTGGCCATCCTGATCTAACCCAGTGCCAGCATCTAAAGCAGGAAATAAAATAACCAGTATAATTCAGCACACGTATTGTGTATGATATCTGGTAACAGATAAGGAAGCAAACACTGAAAATACTGCTTTGAAACTTGCTTTTTCTCCATAAAACCTGTGGGAGATTCATTCCAACATTGTATAATTTCTATAAGGAATTCTAGCAAGATGTTAATGCATCTTCATTTTATGGTCAGCTTATTTATCTTTAAATTTGATACAGAAAACTAATTTTATCAAAGGCTAAATATCCTGTTTTAGCGAGGAGAATGATCTCATCTGTGAAAAAAGTTCATAGAATCATAGAATCACAGAATGGTTTGGGTTGGAAGGGACCTTAAAGATCACCATGCTCCAACCCCCCTGCCATGGGCAGGGACACCTCCCACGGGCAGGGACACCTCCCACCAGACCAGGTTGCTCAAAGCCCCATCCAACCTGGCCTTGAACACTTCCAGGGATGGAGCATCCACAACTTCTCTGGGCAACCTGTTCCAGTGCCTCACCACCCTCACAGTAAAGAATTTCTTTCTAGCATCTGATCTAAATCTCCCTTCTTTCAATTTAAAACCATTACCCCTCAGTCCTATCACAACATTCCCTGATAAAGAGTCCCTCCCCATCTCTCCTGTAGGCCCCCTTCAGGTACTGCAAGGCCATTATAAGGTCTCCCCAGAGCCTTCTCTTCTCCAGGCTGAACAACTCCACCTCTCTCAGCCTGTCTTCCTAGGAGAGGTGCTCCAGCCCTCTGATCATCTTGGTGGCCTTCCTCTGGACCCATTCCAACAGGACCATGTCCTTCTTGTGCTAAGGACTCCAAAGCTAGACATATTCTGGTGTTTTCATGGCAGGTAAAGAAAAGCAGTGGCTTGATTTACCATCTGGAACCAGAGGGACATATATATACATATAGCAAAGCAAAGCACTGCTTGGGAACAGGCATGTGGCATTTAATGCTGGTATACTATAAGAAGAGCCAGCTCACCTTTTGTCAGTGCTCTCCTCATTCTTTTCCAAGCAATTCTCAGGTGAATCCAATGATCTAGGTCCTTCCAAAGAACTGGTATTAGTAGGCAGCTTGCATGCAACCAACCTTGGCGTGAGGGGTAAGGCATTTTACAAGCAAAGACTTGATCATCCTCTGAAAGTTGGCATCCATGACCAGGAGCCACATTCAGTTTAATAGCACAGGTACAAACAAACAGTTCTTCCAAGGATAAGAAGAGTGTTAGCTACACCAGTTTATTTTCATAAACCCTAGCTTTCTTTCTAGGATTGCTTTTGAGCAAATCAGGTACTTTTTCCTATCTGTGATGTACTCTTGAAACTGGTCGGGGGGGAAAGGGGGGAAGGGAAGGTGTCTTCATTTTTATGCATTTGGTGGCTTCTTCAAACACATCCCAACTGGAATAAGGGTTTGCATGAATGCTATGAAACAAAGAATTACCCTTCTAAAGTAGATTTTACTCTGATTGCATGACAACGGTGGAAGTATTATTCTCAAAACTGAAAGGCTCAGTTTTGGGGCATATCAATAATCCTTTGCAGTTCTTCTTTATTCCACAAAACATAGCACATATTCCAAACCCTGGAAAACAAATTACAAACTCACCTTCTGCTGTGAATGAAAGGGAAACATCAAACACAATAGCATACAGGTAACTGGAAAAACAAAGTACAAAGAGCGTTTCGTGGGGCGTTCTCAATCAAGCATTCCTAAAGAGAACAAATTCACTGATCCATACCGTCTTTGTTACTTCTCATCCCAGATCAAATGGCTCAACAGAATTCTTTGTACGGATACTTAAAAAGACATTACAGACAAAATTATTTCAAACCCAGCAAAACTGCCTTGCAGATTTTCTATTTTCGTACAGATCTGCACTACATTCTGCCTCTCAGAAAACTCCAGCAGAGTTCTTTCTATAACATCAGTTATCTATCAGATTTGATCTGCTTAGAACAGATTTAGCAAAGAAGTGGAAGCAGAGCAGCAAAAGGTTTAAAAGCATTCCCTGGGAAATATACTCTACAGGGCATCAGCATGAAATTACAGGGGAGGAAGGAAATGGGAGAGAAGCGTATTTCTAGGAAGGTGTTGCATATGTGACATGCCTTGCTGAGGTATGGGAGGGAACAATAAAGATCCACACCAGCCAGCTTTTACCCAAGAAAACCTCAAATAATTTAAACACTCCATCTGTGTGGGTATTGTAAAGATTAAAAGGTGTATGGTAGAGGAGAGGTAGAAGTGGCAGGGAAGAGACAGAATAGTGGGGTATGGTGGGGAACTTGGACCTGCCGTGCTGAGAGGAGCCTGGCTGGTGAAAGCAAATACCCTTGTTAGGAACTAACAAACCTCTCCAAGCTTAGAAATGACAGGATATTATGGTACATGTAACCAGTTCTATAAAGAGCTGCAATGGAAGATAACATAAACCTAGACCACCTGTTGTCAAAATTTTCCTTGCCATGGAAACTTTATTTCCCACTAAGTGTGAAAACACATCTAATATCAAAACCTCCTCTGGCATAGGAATTTTAAAGTTCCCAATAGACATACTGCTTACTTCTATTATCTACTTTTAGTACCTCATAAAGATAAATAAGTGATTTGAAATGTAGGTGCCATGGCATCAGAATGAATCCTAGGTTCCCCTCTGTTTTTATTTGTAATGAAAGACAATGCCACACTTCAATGAAATTAAGTTTTGAGTCCAGCCAGAAATTTTTCTGTGCTGTAATTTCATTTCATTTAACAGAAAGGTGCTTTTAGTTATAGCATTCCAATTATGGCCAGGAATATGAGGAAGAAAATGTGTCATTGCCTCACATTTAAAAACACATGACAGATGTCATTGTTCTAGAAGTACTAGGTTACTGTATAGACTTGGGGTGAACAAGTAGTCTATTAATATACTCTCCTAGTAAATCAACAGTAGTTCTCATGTTTTCACATTTTAAAAATTGGCATATCAAATTTAAGAGCAATGAGAAAAAACAGAACAAAATGTCAGTAAGGGAAATGTGATGTTTGGAATTTTTGGTAAGGATTTGAAAAAGACAACTTATCCAGAACCCTGAATGAACAGGTTCACTATAAAGAAGTTGTCAGTCACCCAGTTTTAGCTGAGAGATACAGCCCTCTGGCTCAGGTCTACATTTCAAATACATTAGCAAGCAGAGAAGTATTTTGGGTCCATATGTCCTGGAGACCAGTTACTGTCCAAAACAATCACTTTCTCCTCTTTTTCTAACACTGACTTCCCAAGTAAAGCTAAAAAGACTAAGTCACCCCACAGCAGCTGTTAACAGAAATTTCTTGCTTTTCTATGGTATTTATGTTGGAAACAATTGCCAAGGTGTCCAGACTGTTGAATCACAGGGAAGTTGAGATTTAACCTTGGCAGAAGGCCATGTGATTGACATTTCCATTGCCAGAGTTTGTCCAAGTCATTTCAAGAGCCAACTAGATTTCATTTTGCCTTATCTGTGGGTTATCATTCTTACAAGAATCATCTCATTCTGGCGGGATCTTGATTTAAGGCTTTAAAAGTCAGCTGGGCTCAAACTGATTTTGCAAGGTCACAAACACTGCAGGTTTGCTCCATAATATGGAATTAGAAGATTGAGTGCCAGTCCTTTCAAGGTCCTAGCAACAGTTAGATGTGCCTCACAGTCTTGTTCTCAATTAGGGCAATTTTTAAGGCTGTCAGCAGCTCACAGTTTTATCTCATGGTTCTTACCTCAATATTTTTTCCAGGTACACAATCCAGACAAAAATTTGCTTCCCTTCCCTTTGCAATCTACTTGGAGAGCTTTCCTTTGTGTTATATTTAGATAAATAACTATTCCAAATTTTGACTCAATCAAATAAAATTTCCTTTTCCAAAAAATGTCTCCTGCTGTGAGTATCTCAACCATGGGGCCATGTAAGATGTAATGCCTGAATGCATCTTTCTTGCATATGAAGGATCAGCTGTGCAAAATTGTTACCATGTTTGATTTAATTGTCAAGTGTTTTATTAATTAACAATAATAAGTTATTGTCAAATATATTGCTGCTTTCTACGCTAAGCTATTCCCCAAGGAAACAATATAAGCACTGAACTGTTGGTAAGTAACTGCAGGACATAGATTTAATAGGTTTACTACAAAAGCACAATGAGTTAACTTGTAGATTTTACCATTCAATATAAAGCTTTGGCTAGTCAGTTTTTTATTAATTTCATTGAAAGATGGTAGCTCACACAAAATTCTGGGCAAGTAGACATCATATATATGTGAAATGACTGTGAGATGCTGCAAATCTATCTGTGAGTACAGCTCCAAATTGATGCAGACTGCATGCATATGAACAATAAATGTGATACGGGGTCCTGGAGTGCACTTTTTATAGGTTTGTCTGGCTAAATCAGATCAACTGTATAGAGCAGGCACTGCATGGCAAATTACTCCTGGACACATGAAACACTGTTAGTATGTCAGACGTTACATGAGTACCTTCTTCTGTGTTAGAAATCTGAGACAGAAATCAGAGAGCCTTTTACTCAATAGATTTTTTTTTTTTTCATTTTTAATTTCAAATATCGGATTGCAAATTTTAGTTGGCTGTCTCATACTAACATGCAGCTCTGTATACATGAGGTATGTTGTATGAGGTAATGCCATTTACAGGAGGGGAAAAACCCGATCCTATCAAACCTTAACTTTTGAGGCACAAGCTACCCATTGTTTTTAAATGTCTTAGTTTATTTTGCCATTGCTAATTTTTACTGGTAGATGTCTCTCCTTTAGTTGTCCCAGTAACTGTTATGTACAAACTGATCCTCAAGATCAAAAGAAAAGAAACTGCGTGCAAATGTTTTATTAACATTGTTGCAAAACTGGAAGGAACAAGGCAAACCATGTAATCCAAATTACCCAAAGATACTCTTTAACTAAAGTAGGTAACAAGCTACATAAAGTTTTATTTTAATAATGACTGAAACAGCAACAGTAATTGCTACTACTTACTATTTGCATTGCAGTAATATCAACAAGAGAAAGTTACAAATCCTTCTCCCCAGAGCTTTGGTTCCTCTCCAACCATGCACTTAAGTAAATATACAACTTTAAGTAAAGCTACTGATTTGAAAATGCAATTCACATGCTTCAAGTTAAACAGTGTGTGTAATGACTTTCCTGGGTCAGGAGCTTAAAACCTTTGACTCTCTTTTTGGAAAACTAGCTTAGCAATGTTCAGCTGTGAGATGCTTTATCTAATGAAGAATAAAAAAGGAAGCTTCATTTATATTTTTTCCTTCAGTCTTTTCCAGTAAGAGTAATTTCCATTGTTAGAAAATTGCTCCCTCCTAAAAAGTGCCCCACAAACATACGTGTCAGGGACTTCTACTGGGTCATAAATATAGCTATCCACAATATAGTCACCCAGGGATAGTTCTGTTATTTATTATATACCATAAAGAACATCTTCTTCTCATCACTTTGAATTATCCTTGTTGTTGTGCTCTGTACCTTCAGCAGGGCACTACTCTTTGTTTGAAAAGGTCACTTAAACCAAACACAGTGAACTAGCTGAAGTCTGGCCAGTAGCTCATATAGCAAACAATAGCATTTCAATTGCAATTTCCCTATGGAGATGCCTCTATAGCCTGTTTGTCTTCTCCAGTGCCATTATATGCAGTCAGGAATTCAAGGACCGTTAAACAATAAAACCTCCTTTTTGTCACTTGTGTCTTTGGTTTCCTATAGCTGTTATTATTTGTTTGTCACCCATTTCCTCTTACACACATAAGCATGCACTTTAGTCTACTTGTGACAGCTTCAGAAACTGAGGGGTTCAAGGCCATATTTACTATTATGAAGTTTTCTGAAGACGAAATGTTGCAAATTTCCTAGGTGTTAATTAAAAAAAAATAGTAATTTTTGTGTTCTAAGTCAGATGATATTGTCATCTGTTTGAACCAATAACATGACAGCTTCTGATGCTATTGCAAACCATACCTTAAAATTTGCTATGTTTACTGGTGTGCTACCAGTAGTAAACTGTGCTAGAATGACCTGCATTACGACCAACCAGTGTTCATCAGTCACAGGGAGGAAGAGATGGTCCATACCAACAAAACCTGAAGATGCTACTAGGTGGGGTTCAAGCTAGAGACAGTGCACAGGAATACAACTGGTTGAGTATCATAAGCATTTTCACATCTCTCAGAGATACTTGTTTTTTGATTAGATTCAAAAATCCTTTTTGGTTCAGTGTGTGTCGATAATTCATACTCATGACTAAAACACAACTACTTAAGCATTTGAGCATCTCAACTAACATGAGATGTAATTTGGCAGGGTGAGGTGCAGTGTCTAACTGGGTCATGAAGTCTTTGTAAGGTAGCTACTTAAAAGGATTTTTGTATCCCCAGTAAGCCACACACTATAGAAAGTAGGAGTCAATGTGTCCAAACACCTGGAGAAAGCTCAGGACATACAACTGGCAAAGCAAGTGGAATAACAAACTCCACGGGTAAGCTTCTGCTCAGTGCAGTCCTCAGCAGCAATGCCAGGCTCCAACACTAACAGATCATTCTTGCAAGTGAAATTGCTGGATGACTCTTCATCTATATTTCCAGAATTGCCTCTACATTTTGTTTGTGTGTTCCTGAAACATACTGTTTTCTCAGACACAAACCCTAGTGTTGCTTTCAAATGAGCCACAATTTAAAAGAAAAGGAACACAGTATCAGGTAGAATGAATAAAGAGCAAGATACTTATATGAATAGTAGATAACTCAGCAATAGTCTAGAAGTCTGATTTTCACACTATGGTGAATATTTATAGATGAATTTGCCTTCTAACTGAAACAGTAGTCCTGCAACAGTCACTTAGCTCCAAAATTACCATTGCAAGGGTAGCAGTCCTTGACGAAGAAGACTGTACAACTGTTGAACAGCTATACATTCAGTACTTTACAACCTTGCGAAAGTGCTGGCTAAGGCAAAGGTCTTCTGAAACCTCAGTACCATTCTGCTGTTTGATGGACAGAGAAATCCCTGCCCCTCAAGTCCAACATAAACCACATCATCATGCTTTTAGGAAATTTACTAAAGGAAAAAAAAAATAGAAAAGATAAATGCACCTTAAAGCTGCTCAAAATCTGAATTATTCTGACATCTTTATTTGAACTTCTACACATTGGTCTCAATAAAGAATTGTGCTCCTTCAGGAGTATCTTTTGCCTGATATTTTCTAGAAACTACTTGGGTAATTTGAAAACCATGAAATCATCACACAAAAAAGTAGCACTGCCTTTGATTAAAAATAATTGACCTGCAAGTTTCAGTCCTGCTTGGAAAAGTGATGTGTAATACGTGAAAGCCAGGAGCAATGTGTTTCAGCAGCATCTGACATGAGGAGATGAGCTGTTGCCATGCAGAGCACCACAAGAGGGGCAGCTCACCTCCTCTTTCTGCCACAGCCAGAACAGAGGAAAAGGAAAGCCCAAACCATACATCTAGAAACACCACCTCATTAAATGGTGGGAACAGGAAAAGAAAAGGAAAAGATAGGAATATATTCACCTCCCTCACAAACATAACTCTTTCATGAAATTAATCACTGTCAAGGGTGAAAATGGTATACATTAAAAAATAAAATTATGTCAATTCTTTCCATATTGAACACAGACAATACCACCTAATAAAAACTGGGGGGAAAAATGACAACTGAATTAAGCAATACCAGACTCTCATAAATTTATGTTACTTGTCTCTAAAGAAATTAAGTACCACAGCATTCTCTATCAATGACCCTACACATTTTTGATAATATTTTTCCATAATTGGTGTCACAGACCTATCTCAGACTAACGACATTATGTTTGCAAGTTTCTAGTGCTCTCATCAAGGAACTTGGAAAGTAATTTCCCGAAGACTTCATCTTTTTCTGTCTTCATTTTCTTGGACTCTCATAGCTATGAATTATTTGCCTTCTAGTATTTCTCTTTCCTCAAGATACTAGAAATTTTCCTTTATGATCAAGTCTGCATCTTGAAGACCATGGCCCTGAGTCATTTAAGAACACAAACTTGTTCTCAACTTCAACCAGAAGAGTGGTCTCTTTGAAACTGGTGAAAACATTTATAATTTTAAGTCATACATGTGTTGTACAAGCTGAGGTCCATATTTTTTCCTTGGAGTGGAAAAGTCAGCCAGTGGTAGAAGCACAGAAGGAAAGTTGAAGAACAGAAGGAAGAAAAGATGGAAGGAAGCCTGCCTGCAGCATAGGCATACAGGTTGGGTTCTGCATGACATGAACATGCATGTGGTCTCTCATCTAATGCGTGTGACCAGGTCCTCACCTCCTCAGATATCTTAAACTACTCCACATATTCCTGCTTCCTACGGGAACCCCAGACACCCTCCTGCAAACTATTCCAGTTAGGTGGAAACCTGCACCATGGCTGGGTTCACTGCAGCTGTGAAAAGTGTCTGCCAGTGTGGAAATGTTTGTAAAGCTGAAGAATTAATTTCCTTCATATTCTTTTGCTTTGCTAAGTTATTTTATTATTTCCCCCTGCCTATCATCAGAATTTGGCAACCCAATAAGAATGGGACCAGAGAGGCAGGAAACTGTCAAACAAAAAGACTTTTAATTTCACCAGTGCTACCAATTCACCCTGCACCAGCCTTAGCACATCACTGTCTCTGCTTCCCTGTCTGTACAATGGAGCTAAGATTACTCCCCTGCATCTGTTACCAGGTACTGCAGAGCTCTCAACATGTTAAATGCAACGTTAACTGTTGATAATTGGTTTAATTAGGAAATATAATCCTTGCCCTGAGCAGCTTGCCATCTCCCGGCTCTTCTCAAAATCTGCTATTTTATTAGACTTTATTTGGTTTCCCAATCTCCCTTTTAAGTAGATCAATTTCCCATTTTATTTTTCATTTACTGTAAATACAGCAGTAGAATCCTCTGTTGGTTGAAATACCCTTTACAATTCAACATTCAGTACTGCTAATTATGTTCTTGACTTGCTTATGCTTATTTTTAGAGATTTCCCAATCCACCCCTCACTATTTTTTCTATATATATTTTAAAGAAGCCTTCTGTTTATAATTATTTTTACATTGACACTTAAACAAACTTGCATCTGTTGCCTTTTTTCCCTCTAGACTGAACCAGGATAGATTTTAATTGCATCACCAACTGTTTCTAAAAGACTTCCTAGAGTCTCCGCTAGATTTCCTCTGCATAATAAAATCTTGACCAATAAAATACTAACCAAAATCTGTTAGGGCATTTCATGTTTTCTCAAAATCAGCTTTCTTGCAGTCCAGAATGTTCACTTTGCTTCCACCAGCCCCCAAGAATATTTTGAACTAATGATATTGTAATGTCCTGGGTGTTTCTTTGCCTTGGTCCCATTAATCATACTTGGTATATTTTCTAGGACTTGGTCCAAAATAGCCTCTAACCATCTGAAAGCTTCAATAAGCTGTGGAAGAAAGCAATCCTGAAATACCTCTCAAAATGTGTTCCTCCTCTTCATTTTTGTATTGAGTGGCATCCAAATCAACATCTGAGTAATTAAAACTCTGCCAGGATCAAATACCCTGCCTTGTTATAGGATTCTCCAATGTATAAAAACATTTGCTGAATCTGTGTTATTTTATTTTAACTACCCTGGAGATGTAGACTCTATAGCATCCTAGAATCAACTTACCATTTTATGGTTCTAATTTCTATACAGATTTACATGTCAGCCATAATATTTCTTTTCACAAATCAACTTTCTGCCTAAACAGTTCACTCATCTACTGCTTTAATTTAATTAACCCTTTGTCAGATTCTGTATTCTCCATATTATAAGGTATTTCCCTGCAAAATTATTTTAAAATATATCCTACTTATAAAATTGTAAATGTATAAAAATTATACTAAATATAAAAATATAAGTGCACAGAAGAATATCAGCAAGATGCATACACATAACATAAAATATTTTAATAACTGCTTCAGAACTTAATTTGATAGCAATACTAAAGTCTGCCTAACTTCTTTAGTCAAGTTACAGGGTTTGTAGTCACAGGTTCATGATTCTCCCTTGCTGTGAGTATAAATGTTGTTGATAGAAATGGGTATCTGTTTACCCTTTCAAGTGTAAAATGGGTCTTGATAGATCAGACAGACAGAGGAACAGCGATCAGAAAAGAAATTGATTAGATTTTAGATCCCAGAGTCATTGAAAAATGGGGGTGCAGCTCTCTGGATACTAGCAAACCTCTAGTGAGGGAGTTGGGGTATGGAGAGAGAAAGACCAGTGATAAGAAAAACATCCCAGTCACTGAAGTAAGGTAGTAACTGAGAGCCATCTCAGGCAGTAGAAGAGTGCAGAGTTGGAATTTCAGGGAAGTTACCTGGATAGGTAAGATGAAAAGCCTGCACAAAATCAAGGGGATTGTGCAGGATTCAACACCGAATGAGAAAAATTTCAGCGGTTGATAAAGATGATTGGAATTATGTACCCTCTGATCCCTAAGCATATCTGTTCCAGTTTGAGGTAGAACAGAACCAACTTTCTGTTCAGTAATTTTATTTGTTAACTAAGCCTCTTCTAACTTTCTGAAATTAACAACATAGTGCGCAGAAAACTGTTCTCAGAGTTATAAGACCTATGTTTATAGTTAGTGCAATGAATGGTATGCAGAGAGGCTCTTGCTTATACTTATAACAAGCAAGGTCAGCTAATTTTGTTATTTGCCCTATTGGAGAAATGGAAAAGGGAAGTGGGGTTGCACCTGCAGGAAGGACTGGGCAGGACAAGTGACCCAAAAGTATTCAGCAGGGGTATTCCATCCCCTCTGCCCCATGCTCAGTATAAAAGCTGAGGGATCAGAGCTTCAGCCCTCTTTCTTCAATGGCCAATGTCCATGGAGGACCTTCTCTGTTCATTTGCCTTTGATCCCAATCCATGCGTTCCTGACTCCAGATTTGGAATTCAGTTCCCATCCATCACTGAGTCCAGGCTGGGACTTACCCAGTGCCTGCCAGCGACATCATCCTGGAACCTCGATATGGTTTTGTATATGTAGTATCTATTTCATTATTTTATTTTTATTTTATTAGTAATATTTCATTAAAGTAGTTTAGTTCCTTTTAAACTTGTAAATCTCTTTATCTCTCCTCCTCCTCTCCTTGGAGCGAGAGGTGGGGGAGAGCATCCATCATTGGCCAATCTGGCCTACACCAGGACAATATATCCATGATTCTTCCCTAAATGAAAGTGCTTTTTCTTTTTTTACTTCTCCTACTATCAGAAAATAACAGAAAATGACTTTATACTCCCTTTCATTTTTGCAGATACAATTCTACATATGGATTTCTAAAATATTTCCAGTTGCGGATTTCCCATGTGATACTCATTTCAGGAATCACAACAAACTACAGCAGGTTCATCCTTCTAATTTCTCTCAACTCACTAATCAACCTCCTCATTATCTTCACTAACATTTGGCCTGTGCTGAATAATCATTTCCCAATTAGCCTTATGCTTCTTACTTAAATGGTTATCCAACACATATCAGTTAGTTCTGTTCTAGCATAGTGTTCACCTTCATTTGTGACATAATCCCCTTCTTTCCTTCCTTTGCCTTCCTCTGAGTTACCTACAAATGCCTAAAAAAACCTTTAGCCACTTGGACAAAAGTGAAGAGGTTTTTATATCTTCTTTCAACTAGTGTTTTCTTAGAATCCAGTGATAGCAATGGATTTGGAAATACAGCTTCAGAGGAGTTCTGAATTTCAGGAAACAATCAGATCATTCACATGAAGATGCAGATGTCCCAAGTTGATGGCACCACCTGAGCTTTTAAAGCTTTAAAATTCCCACATGTTCTATGGGAAAAGAACAGCTTCGAAATACACTTGGGGAATTTCAGCATTGTGAACACACTACTTGGCAAATCCCATGTAGGGCAGGATGAACGAATAGGTTACCATTACATTCCTCCGTAGTGGCTTAAATTGAAGTACAGAAAACCTAGAGAAAGATTTAATACTGTGGCCCTTGAGGAACTAGCTCCTGCCCAAAGCATATTCTCCTGAGCCTAATGTCCAGCTACACAGTGCACAACTGAGACTCATAGCTGCCCTCAACTATGAGGATACCAGACCAGCACCAGTATAAACAGAGAAGACTGAGAAACATGTCCACTTGCTTCTTTGAACCCAAACTTCTTTACAATGACCCAGCAAAACCAATTTGGTGTCCTTACATTGAACTCAGCTCTTCTCTTGACAACGTGCAGGTACACAGAAGTGCCTGGAGAAAAGCACCAGAGGCTAGCTGAATACGCAGGCTTTTTTTCCTGTTCCAGAGCTTGATCATCTATGCTCTACTGTTGCTCCTCCATCACACTTTTTCACTTTACTTTGGTTTTACCAACTAGAATGCTGACAGTAGTCTCAAATAGAAAAAGAAAAAGACTGATAAATGTCCCAAATACAAATATCTTCTATGGATCTTACTTTACTTCTTCCAGAAAAACAAACAAAAAGAAAGCAGACTGAAAAAAAAAAGAGAGAAAAAAAAAAAGAAAACTTTGTCTTTAATCTACCCTAGTTAAATCAAATAAATTTGCCAGGTGCTGAGAAAAATGATAGGTGGTGAGGGAGAGTCATCGGGATGCCATCTTTTTGACACTGGCCTTTGTTCTCATGATGATCATGGTGCAGAAACGACCATGGAGCTCTAAGTCTGCAGATATCCTGAAAATGGCATTAATTGTCCCTATTGTTCTTTCACCTATGCTGGCAAATTATCCACATCAAGTAGATGAGTACTTACAATGCCAAAGTATTACTGTCCTTGAAACTCTCAGTTTCATAGTGATTTTAATTCAATGTACACATTGGGGTTAACAATACAGGGAAGCAGGTTTTCCTCTGCTTTTATATTCATTAAACGTCATGGTTTCAGCCGAAATCACCCCAACCGGACTGACAGATGGCCCTTCCCCCCCCAAAAGAGGATGGGAAGAGATAAGGAGATTCAGAAGTTTAGATTGAACTAAACTACTTTAATGAATATTAAAATGAAAAAAAAAAAAATAAATGAAATAGATACAATATATACAAAACCGTATCAAGCTCCCAGGGTGACAGTCACGTCACCAGCAGGCATTGGGGAAGTCCCAGACTGGACTCAGTGATGGATGGGAACTGGATTCCAGCTCTGGAGTCAGGAACACATGGATCAGGATCAAAGGCGGATGAACAGACAGGGTCCTCTTCAGACGTCTGCCACTGAAGAGAGCTGGCCTTTTGATCCCTCAGCTTTTATACTGAGCATGGGGCAGATGGGATGGAATACCCCAGCTGGTCAGGTTTGGGTCACTTGTCCTGTCCGTTCCTCCCCATAGATGTGACCCCTCGACGTTTTTCTATTTCCAACCCTCTAAGGGACAAACAATGAAAACTGGCTGACCTTGGTTGTTATAACAATAAGCATAAGCAAGGGCCTCTCTGCATACCATTCCTTGGCATGTAGCACAAACACTGGTCTTATCACTCTGAGAACGAGCAGTTTTCTCCACAACATGCTGTTAATTTCAGAGAGTTAGAGGAGGCCTAGCTAAAATGTAAAATTACAGAACACAAAATTGGTTCGGTTTTACCTCAACCCGGGACATTAAAATATCTATGTATTTATTTTGATGTCAACATGTAGGCTACTTGACATTTTTGAGCAAAAACGTACTACTGTTTTCAAGTACAAGCTTTTTTTTCATAAAAAAATAATGTTTGTTTCTTGTAATTTTCTGGAGGGTCTGCAAACCTTATTTTAAAAAATCGGTATTTCTCCCTTCTTTTTCTCCTACATAATTTTTTTCATAAATGAAAAAAGTGAAAAATGAAGAGGAAAAAGAATAAGAAAGAAAAATAAAACAAAAAGAATAATCACCTCTGATTAACAATATATTTTTTTCCCCTCTCTGGAATATTTAACATTTTTAACAGCTTTTACCTTGGTTTTTTATAACTGAACAGGAAAAAAAATAAAAATCTTACTTTTAGCCTTTTGACTGGGTCTTTTCTGCAAAATATAGACACCGGGAAAAATATTTGACACATTATGCCTCCTCTAATTGTTACAGCTGTACTGCAGTAAAGGATGGAACATACGTGTGTAGCTTTGATGAAAGAAAAGGAAGGAGTAAAAGAGGAAGAAAGGCATCTGGATTACCTTCACATTATCATTCATGTTATCATTTGAAAGCCTTGTTACTTCAGCAAAGCTTATTTTAGTTAATTCTCAGTTTTCCCAGAACAGGACAACACAGTCCAGAGATACAGATACAGGAGGTCCCTACCCATTTTCAGCACTCTGAGTAATAAGGTTTAGCAAAAATCTTTCTGAGATGATTAATGGCAGATTTGACTCTGGGAGGTAATTATAGGTTTTGACAAGAAGTTTGAGACTTTGGGGATGAAAGAGACTGTGAAGGTTTCACTGAGGAAACCAACCCCTGACAGGCACAACATGCTCATTACAGAAGTTCTGAAAAAGCACAGAGATCTATAAAATAAGCTAGATATAGAAGAACATATTTTTATTAACCCCACTGCTGCTGATGGCAGATGCATCCTCCTTGTTGTTTGGGGACTAAAGTGATTTGTAACCTCAGTAACTGCAGTCTCTTTAAGATGCAGAGATTCATTTGCTTGTGAACTCCCTTCCATCCTCCCTCCTTCACCCTTTCTCTTTTGAGGGTTAGGCAGGGGGAGTGGAGGGAGGGAATATCAGACAAATAGTGTCATGAAAAATAAATTATGACTGATCAGAAAGTTCTTCCCATAATGCAGCTAGTTATATTCGCTGCTATCATTTTTTTATTGTTTGGGTTTCAGAGGTGCTATGAATAAAGAAAATATCAAAGTGGCATATGCTCTTCTGAGTCTCAGAATACTTATATTCAGTATTTTGAAATGTAATGTCTGAGAACTAGAGCAAAGCCTAATTAAAAGGGCTTCCTCCAAGGAAAAGCTCCAAGACAGCAAGGCATCTGGTAGGAGCTCTTAGTGTCAGCAAGTGCTTTAGGCTCTTCAAAGCAGTATCCTTCAGCTGCATCAACCTACTGTTGAGATTGACCATCATGTTACTACAACTCAAAATTACACTGACCAGGCCTTTAGTGCAGACTCTCTGACTTCCTAGCTCTTTTGGTGATGGAGGGGGAGCAGTCTGTATCACGCAGCAGAGAGCAGAGCCCTAACATAATTCAGAGCAGAATTTTTCCCCAAAGAATTTTTATTTTTTTTTGTCCAGTAAATAAAAGCATTGAAATAGAATCCAACTCTAGGAAAGGGCCATGAAAAGACTTATTGTCAAATCTACATGTATTTACGGTTTATACACTCCTTTATACGTCTTGCCACTATCAGGTACAGACCTTCTTTCAGGAGTACCTTCTGGCTCCTCTGTGCCTTTTTGTCAACATGAAACAGCTGTAAACCTGCCTGCTCTGGCCAATTAAGTTGTTTTGTATTTCTGGAGTGGGACAAAGGAAACCCACCCTCTTTCACTGTTTGGTTTAATAAAATAAAGATATATGGGGCACACAGGAATCGCAACAGTCACAGAGGAACAAGAGTCACAGACCAGATTCTCGGACTACAATAAAACAGTGGCAATCCGAGGGGGAGATAGCAAATTATGCTAGCTGGGAGTCTTTCTCTGAGATTCCACAAAAGCTTTTCTGCCAGAAAAAAAAAATGACATTATTAGGCCGCCTGTCACCACTATTCCCCAAATATGTTCTCAAGCAATTTGTGGGAATCTGCAAAAAGGGGGCATATGCCCAATTTCATTTTTATGAGATCAAATGTATTACTTCATGTTAATTGTGAACAAATGCCCCAGTGCAGCAGAGGCTTATCGAGGAAGCCTGGGAACCATCATGTATCAAGAGGATACACCCCTGACTAGGGAGTCAGCTCTGTTCTGAGGTTAGGAGTAAAAATAAGATTAGAAATTTGTCCTGGATCTCAGATCAAGAATAAATCTAACCTGCAACATGTAATAAAAACTTAATAAGGAGAAGCGAGTTGAGTAGCAGAGCTGCTCCCAGTGAGGCAATAGGAATCTTGCTTCTCCAGGCAGAATTGAGTCCTTACTGTTGCTATCCATACTCACATACTCTGTTGCATTAAAAAAGCCTGTGATGTAGATTACCTCTCTCTATTTAGGCATCTAACATAAGCCAAGATTAATTTAACCTAAATTCAGATATCTGCAATGTAGAAATTTCCCCTTGAGCTAGCCACCTTAGAATTGTACTGCTTTAAGATAAAATTGATCATTGTCTAGAAATGCCTATTTCATTGTTGTGTTCTATATTTCAGTTAGATAGAACCTGTCTCTGCCCTCCTGGTCTCTCACTGTGATCAGCAATGAGGGAAAGCAAGATGATCTAGAGAGCAATCCAGAGCATTTTTGATCCAAATTATCCTTGCATGGTTCCTGTCCCTCCCTGCGCTAATGGAAAAGGGGAACCCAAACTGGCAGCTATCATGATATAAATACTTTGAGAGTGAGGCTCACCTCTTAAGCCTCACAAATATAATCTTCAGTTACATGCCTGGAACTAGGTGGAATGCATCTGGGCCTATAAACTTCTGTTCAACGGGGATGTACAGACTATACTTTCACTGCAGTATATTTATTTAATGGTCTTTCTTTATAGATCACACAAGAGGAATAAGAGTAGATGGAGTACTGTAGCACCTAAATTATTTTGTGACTCATTGACTCACCTCCAACATTTAGTTTCACCTTCACTCCACGGTGAAAGAAGCAGCTACTGGTAGATCATGGTCTCAGGACTGGGCAGGTGAACATCAGGAAAAGGCAGATCATGCCATACAGAGTAGAAAAAATGATGCAAAACATGAAGCTTCAGTGGTGAACTTAGTTAAAAACCTGCAAAGGAAAAATGTTTGAAATTTTAAAGGAAATTATTTTATTCTGTATCTGCAGTAGCTTTTCACAGTTGACCAATATAGTCCTTGAAAGCAACTTTGAAATTAGATGAATGAGAATTGGCAGAAACTGACCTTTACTTCTGTACATAAAAAATGCTCATATAAGAATTGCTGGTGTTTTCATGCAGCCAGGGCACAGAGTTATCATGGGATTCATGAGGCCAATTGCAGCTAATCAAGGATGAGATAAAAAGCATCCCATGTATTTCAACAGAATTGGAATACATAGCTCCATTTTCAAATAATCGCTGTCAAGACATAAAATAAAAATTCAAAAAGACATCTGTCAAATAAAATTTTAATAACATATGAATCAGAATAAGTTGTGGCCTATTGTTTGAATATTCCAGTAGTAGAAAAGGAGGTTAAATTCAAATAAATTATTCATTGAGAATAGTTGCTCATCTCTAGTATCTCTCTGTATAATTTAAACAAAAACAAAGGTGTGCCACAGAATAAAATGAGATTTTTTAAATATTTCCTTGAATCTAGATCATGCAATTCCCTATCTCATTCCAAAATAATTACTAAACACATGGAAAAAATACTAATGCATAAAAAATATATTCAATAGGCAGTCGACAAATACATTATTTATTGCTTCAAGTTATTGATGAGCTTTCATAACACCTCGTCATTCTGTTTTGCTCTGTCACTCATGAGCTATAAGATCATCAGCAACTCATAATAAATAATGTATCCATAGCAAGTCCTTTGGGTAGCCACCCTTATTTATCTAGATATATGCACACAGATATGCACTTTCTCACCGAAAGAAATGGTCAGCACATTAAATAATGCTGATTCGTAGAGGTTTCAAACTTGTAGGCAGAGAATGAAAAAAAGGGATTTAAGACTTTACAATTTTTTTTGGCTATGTATGGTTTTTTTCATGCTAAGAATGCTTTCCTAGAATAGTATGCTGATATGGAAGGTTATCATGCATCTGTTCAAACCGTATTTACAATAATTCAAAATCATAATGAAAATCCATTTTAACAGATTTAATATAAGCAAAGGGGACAAAATTAATGCAGAACTTGGTCTAACTACTGAGTGAATGAGCTGTACCTTTTAAGTTTATGGAAATTATTTGGTAAAGGTTAATATGGAAAGTAAATTCAAGATGTAAGTTAGTTGTATAAATAGGATAATTACACCCATTATTGGACTGAACAGATGTTATTAGTTAGAATAGATGGATTCCAATACAATAGCATCATTTATAATAAGTAAATCTTTAATATCTTTTCATCCTATAACAAGAATATTCTTGAATATTTGCACTGAAATGCTGATGCAGAGTCATTACTGATGAAAATGCCCTTTTTTTTGACCTGCATCATTATTTCAAAGTTATATACAATGCAGTTATTAACTCTTTTTTCAACTAATGAAGTAAGAATTGGGTTGGCTCATGTCAGCTATACAATAGTGTTTAAAATGGTTAACCTGTTAACCTGAGTTACAATTTGCATTTTCAAAAAGCAACCGGACGAGACCTTTCCTCCACACTTTGTCTTTGGGGGAAAAAACTGCTGGGGCCAGGCACTACAACCTCCAATTCTATATGCTATGATGTGCTGGATTACATATTTTTATATTAATCTGTCCCCCTTGTTTTATAATTTACTTCACACGATCAGCGGTTCTAAATGACTGAGAAGAAAATATAGGTGCATTAGCTGCATAAGCTAGAAGAATTGATGAAACGCATAAGCAGGATGAACATAAACCACTGGTGCATATTTTATTTTAAAAAAGCTAATATGATTGTACAACAATGCAAACCAAATATTTCCATAGGGAGAAGCAATATTAACTCTATTGTATAAGATCTCGACAATTTATGTAGAATACTATAGGGATAATTTCTGTTGTTCCTATCCCATATAGTCAAGGAAGACAGCTTCAAACTGAAAGAAAGAATGCTTTCTAGGTTAATATGAGGACTAAAAGGGTTTCCTTTGTTCAGTTTAGAGAAAAAAATTACTGCTCGTGTAAGTAGATATGTATATTTTGCAAATGTGCATGTGTGTGTGTTAGGGGAAGAGAGGGATAAACATTCAAAAGAAAAGCTATTTACACTAAAAGGCAGTGTATCCTTTGGCACAGGAACAAAGAGGAGGAAAATATGGCCAGGAATAAGCTTGTACAGAACATGAGAGGATTTCCAGAGGAGTGAAGTTTTTAAGCAAATTTCTAGTAGAAGTAATATACAGCACAAGAAGTCTGACTGAAAAGGGAGTTCAGTAAATCTCTGAATGTCATTAGATAACACAAGGCAGGCTGTGGCTGCCCTTCACGACCCCAGGAACCTTTCCTATGCTCTTATAGACTACAATGTGATTTCTCCTGAATTAAGGCTAGCAAAATTACACACAGAACCCCGAGGTCTCGGCTCGAAGTGAGAAGAGGAATAAATAAATTATTAAAAGAAATGCCTAATAAAACCAGACCAAACAAGCAAACAAACAACACCCACCCCACGCCCCAACCTCCTAGCTCTCAGCTGCTTTCTCAGTGCCCAGCACTGGAGCCATATGGCTAGCGTCTTATCTTAGTGAGCCACAAAGAGCTACACTACCAATTTATTCTCTTTTGTATAGCACCTTTCTCCACAATCGAGAGGGAGAGGCTGCTCACCAAGAAGTAACAAATACATATGGCTTTTACATATTAAAAGAGGTGCTTATGGAAACAACAGTGACTTACATCAACTGAAATCAATAGGTATAATAGCTGAAAACACAGAATTAAAGAGCTGGCATGCCAAAAGTCCTCGGTGCTTCCCACTGACTTCAAAGACTTGTGTTAGGAGAAGGTCCAAATTAATTTTGCACGTGTTATTAAAGTTTTCCATCATCCGAGGCAGAGATATGCTGAGGCCCTGGGGCTGCAGGGAGCTCGATGGCAGAGTGTGTGCGGAGCCACCCTGAAGATGGGGAGGATCCAAGCACTGCAAGCTAGTCATACATGATGGAGGCCTTTGCTTGACTGCCATGTAAGGCTCAGAGGCTGTCATATGCTGAAAATCGGAAACCAAACCCTGCCATAGCAGAGTGTAGCAACACAGTCCCCACATATGGACTCATTTGACACAGTGTGCATAAAGCAACCAATTACAGCAGCAAGCCAGCTAAGTGTCTGGACTTTTTTTTTTTTTTCCTAAGAATAAAATGAACTAGTTCAATCCCCCACAGAATCTCATTCTTCTCCTTTTTAAATCTGACATCTGCTGTCATATCCCAAATTTTACACTAGAAAGCAGCAGCCTGGAATTTCTCAAATGTGTAAATTTTTCATATTGCACTGAGACTGTAACAGCCTTACCTACCCAACTGGATCTATCTGTCACCTGCCAAGCAGCACTTGCAATTTGTTTACAGTCAACTGCAAGGAGATATATAAACTCCCCCAGAAGAGGAAGATGTTGAATTTACACAGACAAGTGACAAACGAGCTCGGCATGAGAACGCATACAAGAATAGCCTACAGTATGCCATTATATCATGACATAAATATATGACAACTACTCCAACCAATGCCCATGGCAAATGTTTCCCTGTGTTATCACCACGAGAGTAATTTCTCTGTGTTGCAGTTTTTTCCTTCTTTTCTTTTTTTCTTGAACAAGAGATCTGTTCTAAAGTAATAATGACAAAAAAAATGCATCTATTAGAAGGAGCAGATCATACTGTACTGAATGGGTTTTAGGATGACAGTCTGATTATTGCAGTTAATGCATCTCATTTCTTGTGGATCAGTGTCCAGACACCAGCAATACACTCCACTAGAAATAAACACATATATACACTCTGTGGTAAAATATAAGAAAAGATAAACTATAATCTCACTATGTCTATCCTTACGTCTAGACTCCAACTGTAATAAACAGAATAACTTACCATATGTATCTGTAGAGGAATATAAAACAAAGCTTTCAGTATACACAAACAGCAGCCTTTGATAAAAGGAGTGGACTCTGCATAAGCGTTAGTATGAGATTCAAGCTTCCTTCTGTCAAGCAGCATTTCCAGTTCTTTCAAAGCTTGGAAATCATGCCTCTGCAGAGAAACAAAACAGAAACCCTCTGGGCACAAGTGAAATCCTCCCTAATCTCTCAAAATGAAGCTTACATTGCAGGAGGTGTTGCATGGATCTTGGGCTAATCGTCTGCATGCAAAGGACTATCTTTGAAAACAAGGAAAAAGTGGGATCAACCACGGCAGCTTTCCCAATCTCTACAGATTGTTGTTGGAGATAAGACTCATCCTTGTTCCAACCTTTTTTACTTTTAAGAAACACCCTTTTAGTTTTAGGAGGGTAAATTTCTGTAGCCAACAAAATCTCCTATCTAAACACCCAACCCAGGGGTTTCCTTTTTAGGTTGCAGCCTATCCCTGTCATTGACTATTTCTGCATGGTTTTACTGGGGAATTAAATGTAGTTGAAGATGGTTGAAAAAGCAACCTACCTTTATTCAGAACAAATTTAAACTAAATTTCTTTGCCAGAGAGAGCTGAAGCAGGAATAACTGCCCAAATGCAGGCCAATCAGTGTTGGCTGAAATCTAACTAAAGAGTTATGACTGAATGGATTTGTTTGTTTTAGGATGAATCAAAAATATCACATCAGGAAATGGAAAAGGCAGCAAGAAGAGAAACTGTCTCTCAAAAACACAAACAGTAAAACCCGGAGAAGGAGACCTCTAGGTCAGACACTGGTAGGAAATAGGGAACTGTAACCAAGGATAATGAATCCTCAATTTGATTCCTAAAGAGTTCAGAAGACTGAAACTTTGCCTCCTTTATTTTTTATTTTTTCTAATAAAAGGAGAATGCAGCAAGGAATTATCTGACTCCATCAACTGTTTCTATATCTAATAAATAGAATCCACAGGACCCCCATTTGGTTCAAAAAAGTTAATGTTTTCTTTGTCAGTAGACATGTCATTGGTTTTTGATGTCTCATGCAACTGTTGAATGAGCGATCTGGAATTGTCCCTGAGTATCAGACAACACACCTTCTCTATGTTAAATATATCACCAGCTGCTCCTTGGTCTTTCTACTCTAATGTTACAGAAACAGAATCAGGGAAGGTAGCTGGGAAGGAGACATGATACTTTTGGACCAAGTTTTTATTGTGGTTAACCAGAGGACTGGGGCTCCCTAATAAGCCTTGGTGTTTTTTGTCCACTCAGTAAAGATCTGACTGTAGTTTGAGACACATGCTATGCATTATTGTTTATTTTCAGTAAAGGGCATGGTATTTTCAGTTCCTGAAAATCTTACAGATTAAACACACAAAGAATGCAACAGAATAATCCCTTATGCCACAGAAAAGCTAGAAGATGGGCAGGAGATGTCTGAAGTTATGTTAATGAAAAATAAGAATTGCACTAAGGAGAAAGAAGCTTCAATATTCCCTTATACAATCCAGTGCATGAAGGAGTTTTCAGCTTCAAGAATAATATAATTTACATTTAGCCTTGCATAGCCCGGAATAGTTGTCCCAGTTGTCATGCAAACCCAGGGTAATTCAACTAACCACTGTGCTATTTTAGATACTCTAGAGTACTGCCTCCAGCCTTGCCTCGAGCTGCCAGAGACCTTCCCAAGTCCTACACCACATTTGCTAGCCTTGTGAAGGTGTCTCAGGTACCTAAGAGGATCTATCTAAAGTGGTCTACATACTCTTGCCTAGGCAGCTGAATCCCAAACATTTTGTTTTCCTTGTTTTTATGTTGGGGCAGTAAAGAAGGCTATGGTACCATATTTCTTGACAGCCCCAGGATTTTTTCTATGGAAAAAGAACAGTTGCTCCAGCTTAACAACCCGTCTGTGTAAAAAGCAGCATAAAGAGGTCACATCAGAGCTGGAAATTGGGCCAAAGAGAGTATATTTTCCTCTGGATGCACAGTTATAATTGCTATTATGTTTAGGGAATTGGGCTTGATCACTGAATGGAAAACACTTTGCAATTAAGAGGGTTGAAAGCATAACTAGATTTGAATAATTGATGTTAATTTCCATTTGCAGAGAAGACTATCACAATGCTGAATCCAAATGCCATCCAATCTTCTGGTCCATTCCCTCATTTCTTGTTGTCATAAATTGCAAGGTAATGCTAACTGGAGAGCCTTGTACAGAATTGCTATATGGATCACATCCCATTATACCTCTGAAATCAGGAAGAAACCATGCTTGCATCACTTATGTTCATGAAGCAAGTTCTTTCCTTATTTGGCTATACAATTAACCTGAATGAAACTGAATGGAATGCCTTGAAAACAATACTAAATTAAATGGTAATGCAGTAATCCATCAATTACAACAGGGCAACTAATGGCTTGAAATAGCTTTGTACAAGAGTTTCTAGTTGGATTAATAATATAATTAATGCTATGTACTCACCATTAAAGTAGGAAATAAAATATTGTTTTAGTTAATCTCTCTTTGTCATTGATGGGAAAGTGCACTGCAACCAAAATGAATATTCATCGTGATGTAGTGCCTAAGTATGCAAGTATCTACCAAAAATAACCCCAACAACCAGTATTTGCTAATTATTAAAATATAGTTATTACTGGAAATTCTGTTAGTATTAGAAATGGTGAATACATTTTTAATAATCTTATTTGTCCTAAATGCAATAATAGTCATGCTAGCTTTGTACAGGCTAGAGAGAGGAGGGTTTGAATGACAGTGTGAGCTAGTAGCCTCAGTATTCATTACTCAGTTGGTTCAGTTGTTTCACCACCAGAAACACAGAAAACAGAAAGAAAGATACATGTAAATTATCTGGCCAGCTATAGCAAGAAGAAACAGGACAGAATCTATATTTGGAGAAATGAAGGGAAGCACAGTCCTCTGCTTTCTGATGACACACATGCAGATGATAAGTTACTCTAGATTTTCACGTTTCCTACTGACATCAAACAAAGCTCGAGAACTGCAGGAATCCAAAGTCATGTGCATGTGCTTAGTGTCCCTTTACTGACGCACATGCAAAAGGATGCACAGCATGTGTCACCCTTTCTAGTCTCCTCTATTAGATCCCGGATCTGAATTGTACCCATCACCCACCTGACTTATTTAATTTACAAAACAATCTGTTCCATTGCCAACAGTTGTAAAACAGCCACCAGCTCCATGTTACAGGGCACAGTACCCCATATTCACTCCACACATCCCAAAGATGTAGCTTAAATACCATCACCATCAGCCGAGGATGGGGTGGGAGCAGGAGGAGGCTCAAGAGCGCAGAGGGAGAGGGAGAGCTCTCTCCCACCCGGATCTCACCACAGGGACATGCTCATAAGCCTTCAGGGAGGGAAGGGGGGATCTTTTTTCCTTACCCTGGCTCTCTTGCACTTTACACTGCCATGCAAAGTCGTTGCCTGATGGCCAAAACGGAGGTCACAGGCATGCTCTCCAAGTGCTACCAAGGGGGCACAGGGGTGGGGACCAAAGCCAGAGGCAGAACAGACAAGCACACTCCATGTGCCACTACTAAAACCATCCTGCTCGAGCGATTTACAGATGGCAGAAATCCTAATGTTTGCAAGAGAAAGCCATACTGAAGTGTGTGATGTGCACGGGCATGCTGGGACTTTAAAGCTTTGCAGCCCACTCCTTTGAACACCTTCAGATCAGACAGCTCTGCTGTATTTCAGCAGTTGTTTAACACTTCCTATGGACCTAAAACGTAGCTATAAAAAGGAATCCAAAGCTCTGATTTTATGCTTTTTATAGAAGGTTTGCCCAAAGAAACTGGTTAACATATGATGTGAGCTAAGGACTCAAAGATTCAAATACAGCATCTATAAATAGAAGTAGGAACAAATATACACACAGACACATTACAATTCATCACGGTATGTTTACAGTGGCCTTTGAAGCAGATATAAAAAGTCTTCATCGCAATAGGGATTGCTCAGAGGCTCCCCAGGAGAAATGACTTGCTCCTGTAGTCTTTGGACCGATGAACTGGAAAGCAAAGATAACGGCACTGGCTCCTCCTTCGTTCACCTTTCCCTCTCCCAGGTTTTGTCTTGCCCGGTAGCTGAATAGATACAGTTGTTTCTGAGCTGCGGAAAAGCAAGGGAATGGCAGCTCTGCTTTGCTTCCTAATGCTTTCCCCTGACTCCAGCAAAACACCCTGCGGGCAAGGTATATTCAAATAGACTGTTAGCACATGCTGCAGAGGTCGCTTACAGAGTAAAAAGCTATCTTGTACTATTTACAAGAAGAATTAGATAACATTTTGGCCATGGAGACACAAAGAAGCATCATGAGATCATTAAAGCTCTAAAGTGCATGTAAAGCAGAAGGGTGTCTTTTTAAGAGGTTATCAAAGGATCTCACATGTGTATCAAGTCGACTCCAACGGAAGCAAAGAGAAATATGCCTGTTAACATAAATGGGAACCGCAGAGTAAGTAGAAAGGCATTCAATCTGACTGCCTCTGAAAACCAGAGAATGTGTATTTCAGTAATGCTGAGGTTTTAACTTGTGATTTAAGGTAATCTATACATTTCAGATAAGAAGCATAGCCCATTAGACACCATGACTAATAATATGCAAACATTTAACATATCCGCACAGATAGATTTTGTCTGTTTGTTTGTTTGCTATTTAGGAGGGGGAAGTGTGGCAAGGAAAATCAGCTTTTCTTACTATATTTTTTATGCTTGTAAGGTAAATGGAAGAAAACAACACAGGATACCGTAAAACCCAAGGGGAGAGTTGGAAAAAAGGTTTAAATAACTATATAGGACAGAGGCTCCACTGACCTTGTGCATTCTGTCCTTTAAAGGTAAACGCTGCCTTTCAAACCAACAGTATTTTGTATTTCAGTAGTGCCTATGGGAGAACAATAAAAATGCTGGAAGTGTAAAGATCAGGCTTCTACAAGATAACTTGAATAAGCTAAATTTAAGAGCATATCCTACCCAATTAAGGGTTTCTTTTGTGTTACAGTTATGCCTAAGCATTTTCAAATATTGAAGGATTTGTTTATGGATATTTGTGGCTGTAATTCTGTGTCTCCCAAGAAGAGGAAAAACTGCATGAGAAGCTTTAGTTTGTGGGGAAGAAGCACAGAAAAGGGACAGTAATGAAAGCAAAAGTGGGTGGCAAGTGAAGGGAAAAAAGAGATCAAGAGGGAGAGAAAACCCATTTTGAAGTCGTCTAGGTTTGAGATAGGGTAAGGGAATTGCTTAGGGTTGGGTTTGTTGTTTTTTTTAAATTGTTTGGTTGTCTACAACTACCCTAGGTGTCTTAATGTCTGGAACAGATTTGAATCATTAAGGAGCGAATAACTAACAAAAAAAAAAAAACCATGAAATTATGAATGGATATGTTTTAATGCCCCTTAGCAGGAAAATACTAGTCCAATGAGAAAGCTGTTCAAGTGTGGAACAGTGTCCCCCTCAGAAAACACAGGTCCTCTGCACTTCTTGGGATCTGAGGATAGTGGAATCAGGCATGTGAAGCTGGGAACAATCCTGTGTGATCACCTTCTCCTATAATTTATTGACTGCTGTCATGGCATGTGGTACCGTGCAAACACTGCCCTAGGGTGTTTATCCTCTAAATCAGGCACAGATAATAGAAGTCAGACACAAAATACCAGGGGAGAGTCCAAACCAGATGGAGACAATCCATTTTACATCAGATGTGGATGTGACTTTCTCTTGGGCTGATTATTTCTTGTTAGAAGAGCGCTTTGCTCAAGGATTTAATTGAAAAGTGGCCATCAGTCCAAGCAAGACAAAGAGGTCCTGTGAAGGAGATGCAGACTGAGTGCAATAACAGTAAATTAAGAGCAGGGAGCACTGTTCAGGGATACCCTATGTCTAAAGACAGTTTAGCCAAGGTTCTGGCAGTGCAGCCACATCATGTAGTGCCACCCTTGAGTAATTACTACATTACGAAGTGGCTGTTCTGCCTCTGCAGAACACAGAAAGTACGCCACGCCGACCTGCCGCCTTGTTCAGAGCCAATTTTTATTTCTGTGCCTGGTCTTACATTGCACAGGCTATATTTTACTCAAGAGGAAAACTGAGCTGTACCAGTGCAGTCTTATGCCTACTTCAGCTATTTAGATTGCAAGCTCTTCATGGGTCTGACCATGTATAGGAGGAGGATGTCACAATCTGACACGTGCTGAATAATTCAAGACCTTAAATTATGGCAAACTTGCTGACACACCTTTAAAAACATCATAATAAATATCCCCAAAACAAAGCCATCAGGATCCTGAGGCCTGACAACTGCATTTCCCAATGCACCAAATGTCTTCACTGAGATGGTAACACTAAAATTAACTCCTGGGCAACAATTAAAGGACAGAAAACCCCAGTGTCTCACACAAGAGTATTCCCCACAAAGCAACCACTCTATCAGTGATCTCTCAGCCCTGCTCTCAGGAGAAATGTGTAGAACACTTCCAGACATGAGTTTGGGAACTGAAGTTTGTAAATCTACTGAGTATCAAAAATTTCATAGCCCATACAGATATTAGTTTAAAAACTCTCTCAGTGTCATGTTTACTTGCACTCCTACTAATCTCTTCGAGTTCTGGAAGGTATGAATTATCCTTTTACTTTCTTCCACTCTAACATCCTCTCTACTTCCAACTGACTTAATATTCTTTTTGTCTTGTGGTCTAACTGAGATTCAGCTAATGAAACTCAGCTTATATTTGAAGTTCGCTGTTTCTGTATCGAACCTGAGAGTTTATCTCCTCTGCTAACTGTACTAGAAGTTTTAATAAAAGATGTTGTCTCTCTTTGCCCAAAAACCGGACAAAAAAGTAAGCTCCTGAAGAATTTCTAGAGGGAAACTTTACCAGATTTTTCCATATGTATCTTCATGAAAAGCAAAATAAATATTATTTCAAATATTCCCACTATATAAATATTTTCAGTTACTGAATGGAGAAAATACTTTAGACTGTATTTAACACATGAAGGCATCTCAGCTCCAATACCATAACATCTCGTCCTTTCTGATCAACTCAGCTTTTTTGCCAAATCACACCTTTTCCTCTTCTGGTACACAGTGGTCACCCTTCTTATTCAAGTGCATAGTGCCCCTCCCAGGACTCATACCTAGCCATTATGCACTAAAGGAGAAGTCATCAAAACAGAATGTTTTTATTTTCTTCAATAATTACTACAAACTGTATTCTTTGAATGCTCATTCACGTTTTGTCTATTTTGCTCTGCAATTAGTTTCGCTGGGATGAATGGGACACTTGAAATCTAATGCATGCCTCAGTGAGGGTAAGTATAGTGGAATCAGGCTATAACAATGGATAAAGTAAACACATTCTTTTGTTGCCATCATCCTGTTCTTAAAAGCCCTATTTAAAGTAGCCATCAGACAAAGAAAATGATGAAAAGATACAAAATGAGGCCATGAATAACAACATAATTCAGATTAAGAATTCTGACCCAAACGGCCTTCAGAATTAATAGGCCATTCAAGGAAAAAGAGTACCCTCAATAAAAAAAAACTATTTGTGTGAAATCCTCCCTCTATACCTTTAATTTAGGCAGAGCTTTTTTTCCTGAGTTGCTGTTTTGCATGTATTTATGTGCTTCAGTCCACAGCCAGAAGGTCAGAGAAACTATCTGTTATACGTACAGACATATACAAAATGAATAACAAATATAGTTGCGGTTACAGGACACAAAACTCAGCTATTACAACTGCATGATGCAATTTGATTAGTTCTATAACAATACCTAAATTATCACAACATTTGGAAATTACTAACTGATTTCTTTTAGAAGTCGTTGGTAGCAACAGTAAGTATATGTTATATATGAAAAAAGTATTCAGGTAACTGTAAACTATAATAATAAAATTTGTACTTATATATCGAAGCCATTTAAATGTATTTTTTTCCCTATGTAATACAGAGTAATTATAAAGTTTGTAAAATGATGGCATAATACTTCAGAAGATTGAGTGATTCAGGCTTTGTTGCAGGGCAGCAACAACTCACTCTCTGTGGTGACATTTTCCTGAAAAAATCTCTCACCAGCTCCTCTCAACAATATAATGATTGACACTGCCCACTCCAAAGTCTCCCAAGCAACTGGCTTCAAAAATATCTTTTTTGATTATTTGTTATGTTTTATACCCCTGTGTCTTATTCCTTAACTTTTCAACCCATAAATGTCTGTACAGTCTCGCTACAAACAGGATTTTGTTCCAGTTGCACTGGCTCCTACCCCAGGTATGAGTGATATAATTCCTGGTAACAGCTATGAATTTCCTGGTGTACTTGAATTTCTTTAAAAGTTTACTAGTTAAGGCAGGCAAAAGAGACTAGGTTTGAAAATGTATTACAAATAAATGAGACTTAATCAGTATAAAGCGAAGTGAGTTATTTTTTTTGGTCTGTTTCCTGCCCCCTCCCCCACCCCCACTGTGTTGGGCTCTGTTTACAAGCACGTGAACGTCTGAATGTCTGAAACACCATTTCACAACTGGGAAAAACTAAAGATGAACAAGAAATCAGACTGAATCTGGAACAAAAGTGGATTTTTTTCCAAAGGAAAGGCTCAGCGTGACAAAGAAGGAAGTCGTTCTGACTGAATCGATCAGGAACAGTTGATAGAAAGTGTTCAAAAATCAAGTAAGTCATTATCCAATATGCTACATCTGACAAAAAAAATAATCTTGTATGCTGTGCAAAGCTGGACTCTACAAAGGATGGTACATGCTGCCTGCTGCAAAATGAACATGCCAAGGCACTATCCCACCCTTTGTGAGAAGAAAGAGCTGCATCAATTTTTTCAACATAACAAGAATTTGTTAAATGTACTAAGGGCAGGCTTCATGACCATTAAGGCAGAGTATGCATGAGGTTCCTGATTACAAACAAGCAAAACCACAGAAAAATCTCAAAGGAGAAAACATATTTCTGTGGGTTATGCATATGGCAGCCTTTGATTAGATAGAATTTGCAAGGTGCAATGAAGCTGTTGGAGGAGTCATTGAAAAGGCATAGAAAAATCTCAATAAATTATTAAAGAGATGTGGAGAACTACAAGTGCTAAAGTCGATGGGCAAGTTCTCCTTGTTCTTGAAGCTCCAAGAAAAAGAAAGCAAAGATGATGATCAAGAGACTCCGAACCCTCCACGATCACTAAAATATTTACTTTAAAAAAAATAAAATATATACATAAAACTTGTTCACTGCAAGGTTAAACAGCAAAAGGCAGATAACTGATACTGATTTTTCTGCTGAAACCTAGAGTGTCAGGAATGTCCTAGGTAGCACAAAGAATGGCACCATGAAGTATGTAATGAATTCTCCTGAAGAGGGGAAGTCAGGTGATTGTAAGGTATTGGAAATAAAGAGGTCTAAAAGAAAATATGAAGTCTACTAGGGACTGACACACAAAAAAACAATAAAATGAAGACTGCAGGGTTCTATACTCATCTCAAATATATAAAAGTTATTTTACAGAAAAAAAACCCAAACCAAATCAAAACCATGAATGGAGCTCTTTTGTCAGAAAAAACTAGCAGGTAGTAATTAACAATTTTATATCGCTTGTAAGAAACTTTGCCCTTGTCCTAGACTACTTAGACTCACTTCCTTCAGACATCCTTGCTAGATAATACTCCAGTTCAACTGTTATTTTTGCTACCCACTATCCCTGAAATAGTGGGTATGACTATGCAATTTTCAGCAAATTACATATTTTGACATATTCCGCTGAAAATCTATATAGGAAACACCGAAAATCACTCTAAAGCCAGACCTTTCTCCATATTTAGCAGTGCTAGATTACAGTTTGGTACCAGTGAAATATAGGTTGCAAGCTGATAACATCTGGTTTGACAGAAATGAGAAAATAAGAATGTTTGCACTTATGTGAGAGGCACTGGAGGCTTACAGATGTATAACACAAAACTCTCACTGTGATTTGGAGGTGAGGAAATTTCCATTAATTCCCAAAAAAGACAGTGAGTAGTCCTAAGGTCACAGCCAGCAGTGGCACCTGGGAATTAGTGCCAGAGCCCCACAGATTGCTGTTCCAGTCTCACAGGCACACTTGGAAGAAGCACATATCACTTTCCACAGTGGCAGAGAGTGGGGAAGACCAGAGGTGATGCTCCTGCCATTCTGTCAGACACAACAGACTGACACAGCTCGGCCTTAGGGCTTCAAGAAACCAGAAAAATAGCACTGCTGGAGTCCATGGAGAAACACGTACGTCTGTGAAGCAACACAATGTGCTTCAGCTGCTACAAGAATGTTAGTGTTTTAAAGGGAGGAGTGTGTTTGTGAAATCTCACCACCCTTTCTGTTGTTACTAGCTAATATTATGATGTTTGGCTGCAAAAAGCAGGTGTGGAAAGCTGTACCTACAGAAAGGCTTTGCTGGAGAGCTGAATCACTGGAGCTGTTGTGCTGTTTGGAGCATTACATTACGTAAACAGCAGTGAGTAGCCAGACTCTGCATAAAGAAAAAAAAAAAAAAAACCCACCCAGCCCCCTAATTCAGAGGGTCTGTTGGCCAGATGTGCCACTAGTGAATGGTGGGGCAGCTCCAGGGACAGCTTAGCTTATCAAAAGCATATTGGTCCCATGAGGGGAAGGGCCTGTCCCACCCTCACTCTGTCATCACCAGAGACCCACCCAGGCTTTTACAGCGCTTGCTCGCCATCCATTAGCCCCTTAGGAAAGACACACAGGGGCCTGAGGAAATCATGGGGTTAATTCCCCAGACAAGGTAAGGAGCAGGAGCCCAGGGCTAGGATTATGGAGGGGAATAGGAAAGGTGGGAAGACCCCCACCCCCCTTCAGTAGCAACGAGCTATTAATTTGCCTCAGCCGTGTCTTGTGGAACAACAGCCTGCAATCAATCTCTGCTCAGCATTAACTGCAGCAGCAGAGCGTTTCTGACAGACTAAATGCACACAATGAATGGCAAGGAGAGATAGCAAGTGGTTTTCCCGTGCCATTCTCCAACCTTCAAGTTCTGGAAATTGAAAAAAAAAAAAAAAGCCTTCCCCCACCCTGCTTTTGGAATTTTGGAAAAAATTGGTCAATTCCTCTGACCAATGCAAATCTACAAAATACTGACATTTTGTACTGGAATAGAAGCAGCAAATACTAATTATTAACCAGTTACTACACATGGTTGTCAGCTGAATCATATACATTCAGCAGAGGAATGGCTGCATTTGTTATGTGGGAGCCAGACATTGTACTGTACTGGGAATGAACTGAGTTTCAAGTAATGCAGTATTCTTGTTACAGCTTCAGAACAGATGCCATTTTGTTATAGCTGCTGACATAATTTTGAAGATAAGAAGATTTGGAGATTTAGTCCATGATGTTTTAAAGCTAAACACAGTCAGGATTAAAGCTTTAAATTTAAACATAAGCTAGATATGGCCTTACAACACTGTGTTATATCAAACTTACCCTGAAAAAATATTTAGAAAAAAACACCATAATGTTTTTAATTTATTGTAATTGTGGTCCTTATGCTACTTCAATTACTATTTTACCATCTCATATATTATTAACAACTATTTTCAGAGAATAATGTAGGCAGAAAACCTGACCCAAGATTGCTGTTCTGGAAAAAAAAGTAGAGCTAATGATGCTTGGTTTCCTTGTATTAAATTTTATCGACTTTCACGTCTAGGATGATGTAAACTTCAATGCAAGGTTTTCCCTGTGAGTGGGAGTGCTTAAATGAACATCTCCTGTGTGGATTCACTGGTCTCTGGTTCTGTATGAGCTCATGCTGTAGTACCTTTTTTCAGTCAAGGATATTACAGTTTCTCTTCTCCACCCAGCCTTGAATTTTCAAACAGCTCTGCGACATTAATAACTTTCAAAATTCAAACCCTGTTCAGTTTTGACTGGGTTAGGCCAATGGGTTTGAGTCTATTTAGTGGGACTAAAGAGGCCCATATCTGAAGACATAATCATCACTTAAGCTTTTTTTGAATAGAAGAGTTTTAGTGGGTTTCTGTTCAAAAAGATAAATACTACATAACAATTAAAGAGACAGTAGGAATTCCTTCAGCGATCTCCAAGTTAATCTGAAGCTAACCAGCTTGGGTATAGGTCTGGGCAGAGACAAAGTGTGGAGTTAAGTGTACAGACCAGGTAACTAAAGGAAGGGTAGCCCATGCTGCTCTCTGGTCTCCTACAGCTAAGGTACTGTAGGAGAGGTACTAAGGTACTACTCAAGCTAGTTCAGGCCAGTTCAAAGCCCAGACACATGTTTACATCCAGGGAAGCAGAACTCTCATTTCTGACCACAGTGCAGTCTGTACACATAAGGCTATATCCCATTGTAGTCCCAATGTATATCAGTATAAATGTAAGACAAATCATTTCAATAAAAGGAAATAGTAGTAATTTCAGATAAATGAGTTCAACTCAGACACAAAACTGTAAGAACTCTACGCTATGATTCTGGGTTCAGTGAAAAGGAAATACTAAATGCAGTTTTAACTGTTTTTTAAATATTGTGTGAGGATTTTCTTTTACTAATGAATTAACCTTAGTGAGGGACTCATTCCGTCTAGTCATCTAGACTGTACATTAAACCAGCATTTGTTTTCTACTGAGGCTTGGTCATGCCCACGGATACTATAACAGATTTCAAATACATCAAGCCACACCCCAGCTGAATAGTTTGAAACCAAATCAAAGTCCCACCTTTGCAAGACTGAAAGAAGGACTCCTAGTGCTTTTGACAGTTACTGAGCCAGGTCTTATGGGAGCTTTCAAGTCTTTTACTAATACCTACTCAAAACTCTTCTAGACATAGAATCACTATGGAAAAAATTACTGCAAATGCTTATCAGTCTCTATCACTTTTGATTCCTTTAACAAGACTTTCAAGTGAAGACCTCACACAGATGTGCTGCCAATGGCCTAAGCTTGTAAAAATAGTTTTATAAAATCTACAATGAATAGACAGAGCCCTCTGATTATCCTGTCTATTAGACATTTTAGTGCCTTGTCCGTGATCCCTTGACCCCATAGAGATTCATTGTTCATGATTATTTCTAATGTGGAAGGCTTACCCTTAGTGTTGCTTCATATCTGCACCCGAAGATCATTGCTATTTCAGTTCAAACATTTTTGTAATTAATACACGACTACTGGTCTCACACTCACAAATGCAGAATAGGAAAAAATGTATCATAGACATGAACCCATTCCAGGACTTCACTTACTTTTGACTTGCTGCAATTGTTATAGTTGTCAATAGATTTTCAAACATTTTTTTTTCTACTGAAATATTAAAGGTAGATTTTTTTAAGGTGTGAAAGGCATTTCCTTTTGTGTGCTTCTAGAGACTGGGGTAAAGAGGACAACGCACCATTCCTGTGAAGTACAAGGTGAAAGAAGCAGTTACATTGTCCTACAGATCTATTAATTCCTACAGGTGACTATCACACTTTCCGAGTTCAATACACAAGTAAAGGCCTGTGTGCTGAATCTTAATTCACGTACTTGTTTCTCTCTATCGATTTCCTGCTATTGAATTTTCAGAAACACATGAATTAGAGAAGCCTGTAGCTGTCATTTTATACTTGGTCAGATAAATAGTTAAAGACCAAACCATGACACAGTGAAATCCTCATAATCTTAACTAATGGTTGTAAACTGAAATGATTTTGGCTCATTTGATTTTCAGGTTAGATTTACACCCCTTTGGTCAGAGAATTTATTTTCTTTTCAGGAAAACCGTTAAAGGTCTGAAAAACAAAGCTTTATAGTCTTGTTACCCTTCTTAGGATATGAAAACTGTTTACCAGTATAAAAAGCAAAAATCAGTGTCTCCAGACCTAAAATAGTTTGAAAGGTTTGCACTGGTGTCATCACTGTCCTGTATTACAGCTCTAGCAGGAGAAGCATCAGCTTTATTTGCTGCTGGCAGCCCCCTGGGAGGGTACCTTGTGTTTGGCTGAAAGGCAGGCTCTGGTTTGTGGTACTCTGGCTCCTGGATGGCTCCTACCCTGTGTGTGCCTGTGGCATCTGTGCAGCTGCGAGGATTTCTTTCCTTTAAGTGGGCTGTTAGGGAGGAGAAAGAAGGAACATTGCCTGCAGAGACCGCACTATGGGAAGGAGACAGAAACATCCAGAAAGAAGCAACAGCAGGTACACGTCCAGACCTTCAGAAGACAGAAAAGAAATTCCCTTTAAAGACCCAGATGTTAATGTATGGAGGGTTTCTGTACTTCAAAAATCTAGAGAACATTTCTGGACTGAGAGCAAAGATGACTCTCTTTGCAAGGGCACAATGGATGGGAGGTCAGTCTAATCCTGCAGATCTTGTGTCAAATGCAAACAGTCTAGGTTGTCCTCCAGAAAAGCTTTGGTTTTGAGGGTCAAAATTCCAATTATTTGTATGTATTATATTCATGAGGTGGGAACCGCAGACTTACCTTGCATTTGGTCTTTACTTGTAGTCCAGCCACAGGATTAGCTGAGCACGTGACCCCAAATGACTGTGTCTTTTTTTGTGGTGTTTCTTCTGTCTGGATTGCTGCTCATTCATCTTTTGATGTTTTCTGTTTCATTAAGAAAATAATATCTATTTAATATTATTTTCTGGCCAAATGAACTTTTCTTTGGAATCATGACTTTTCTCATAGTATCACATCACACATATCATCAGACTCCAGCCCTTTTTGACAGACTAATGTGATGTAAAAATATTTAAATCCACAGGCACAAAATCTTTCATGACAGAAACTATCAGAGAAAGCAGCATGCCATTACCATGAACCTCTCTTATAGAGGAGAGACCCAGGTGAGGGTCGAGGGACCAGTATCAGCGACAAGACTGGTGCTTCTTAAGCAAGTTGTGGCTACCAGAATAACTTAGCCTGGAAAGTGGATTCAAACACACTGATGGCTACAAGCTGCTTTGCATCTCTCTTATCCTGCGGAATACCAAACAATTCCTTTTTTTTATCACAATTATTAAACAAGTACCCACCCCACTTCCTGACAGCATACAGAAATAAGTCTTTTTTTCTTGAAAAATAATACCATATTTTAAAAATGAAGCTCTTTTAAGAACCATAAATATGATCAAATGTTTCTGCAAATTTCAGAATTCAAAATTTTCTGCTGTCCATGGGAAAAAAAAAACCTATACTTTTTCATCATATGCCTCTGTGCACATGTATATGTACACATACACTTACATGTGTCTATGCATATGTCTCTGTTCGCATACCCATTCAGTGAATAGATATGCAACACTCAGCACAACATACGTATATTTCCCATATCTTCCTATTGCCCAAGAACAGACTGAATACAGGTGGCCTCATAATACCAAGCATAAAAATGATGACCATTTTTTTATTGTAGCATAATCTACACTGTCAGATGTACCACCATCTGTGTTATTCAGTAGTACTGCTCACTGCCTGCTGCCACCAGCACTGACCCACTGCTGGAGAAATTGCAGGAGAAGATGCTTGGCTTTATGAGAGAGCTTGAAACCAGTCCCAGAGTTAAGTATGACATAAACGCCAAAGCTGAACTTACAGTTGTATTTAAATGGTGTCCTCTGCCATTACACAAACACAGGCATATCTGACGGGGACGGTCTCCTCTATTTCCTTGTCAGAAACTAATGAGTTAAATAATCAAGGCCAGAAGATGCTCCCTATAGTTGTGAGAGAAGCATTAAAGATCCCAGAGACAGGCTTGCTTAAAACATTTGCCTCTGCAGCTGTCATCACTGTGATACTATAAAAACACTCCTAGCACTAAACCTGTGCATGAATCAGACGTCAAACCTGCACCAGCTTCTACAGGACTGCCAGACTCCAATTATTGCTGGGTGAATCCTCACAAGAGAAAACCTGTGTCACAATCTGGGGACTATTCTCTTTTTGTTTTCTATTATGTAGTGCTTTAAAATCATGCCCTAATGAATGCTGGTCAACACCAATATTGAAATGAACATGCTTTGTGCAGAATAATAACTAAGAGGACATTAAGACCTTCTATACTTGTAGTCAACTCTTTCTTTTGTTCCCTCCCATCCCCAAGTGCTAACGAAGAATGCTTTCTGATATGACAAATGTTGTGGCAGTTTCATTTCTAGTAGACTACTACCTGTTTTGTCTTTACTGTAGTCAGTTATATTTTGAGAATGAAAAGGTTATAAAAGCCATTATAAAATTAAAACATTGCAAGACTGAAGGATGCTTCTAGAATCATAACATTTTAAATAGGTAAAAAAGAACAAAATTTAACCAAATAATTATCTTCAGTAGAAAATACAGTTAGGTCATAAATATTTTGTCACCTTTTGGCCTGTTTCTACATTTGCATTCATAATTCAAACCACCGTCTACTGTATAACAAATAAAACCTGCCAGATGGACTAAAAACCGGAGGTAATAATTACAGATTAAACATGGACTAGGCATGGTCCCAGTTGTGCCATTCCACCTATGAAGGGCCTGACAAAATGTAGGAGGGATTCCTACAGAAATATTTCTTCAAGGGTGTTAAAAAGTTTTTTCACAGTCATAATATTTTTACAGGACTTTATCAGTAAAACCGTAGTGACAAAACGCAAAAATCTTCAGAATAGCTTAGTGATAAGGCTACTTACAATGAGCTCTCCATAGGTTTGTATAATTTCCACATTGCATCCAAACAAGGCTATGGTAGTAGTTTTCATCAATTCCCTGAAGTTAATTGATGTCTATTAGTCACCCACAAGCAGTTTCTCTAATGTAATATTTTATGCTATACTGTATTAATACAATAATGAAATAATTTCATATGATAATGCAATTTAATACTCTCTTTCTCTTTGCTCTGGAAGAATTTATTAGTGAAGGCGGAAGTTTGCCTGACTCCAAAGTTAGGTTTTTCAAAACTGACTTCTCTCTTCACTGTCTCTATCCATCTCTGACACACCTCACAGAGTAGGGCGGTGTTGCTAGAGAGACTTCCATGTTATTTTCTCTCTAACAAGATGCCACATTATAATCTTACACTCATGACATCTGTTTCACTGACCATTTTGCTATTCAGAAAAAATGAAGTTTTCATTCTTTCAAACTGCTGTTAATAACTTCCATGTATTTGCTGGAAACGTGTTAATATATCACCATCTTTTAGAATTAGCAAAAAAAAAATAAAGAAAGAAAAATCTGAGCATGCAATAAACATGGTAGATCATGTCCGACATAATAAAAAAGTATCATTGAAGTAGATCATAACCCTGGAAAAGGTTGAGTCAAGAACATAAGCAAGCATAGAAAAATCATTGCAGTTCTGAAAATGCTTTCAATAGGTATAAAATTTCCATTATATTACTGAAATACATATATTTGATTGCTTTGTCTTTCACTTTCTTATTTCCTTTTAGTGCTATGAATAAGAAAGAAATAGAAAAAAGAATAAAACAGAGAAATAAAGAATGCATAAAGCAGAAGACTAAATTGTACTTTTTGTTAGTTCAGCCTTACATAAAATCCATCAAATTAAAAAAGCTTAAAAAGCTTTTTTAAATTTTCTTGAAAAAGAAAAGTTACTTTTCTTTCAAAAAAATGTTTGCTAGCTAAGTGTAGTGAATGTAAAATCTTGCACCTGATGTTTCTCACTGATACATTAAAAGGAGACTCCAGGCATTAGGAGCTCCAAAAGAGAATTCCTTTAGGTTATACATTGTTATGCTATAGCTATTTCATTTCCTTTTCTTTGTTTAAAAGATGGCTTTTGATCTATATACCTATTAGTAGAAAAGCATATGCATACAATTGCACTTCTACAGTCTTAAAAATAATGTATTTATTAAAACTGAAGTCTTGGTAAATCTGGAATATATTTAAAATAAATTTAGCTGTAAGAAAGAAAAAATACTAATAAGAACTTCACAGACCATGAAAATTATGATATGTAAATTGAAGTTGAATTTCAAGCAGAACATGGACTCTTGTAGAGCTTCAATTACAAAAATGGTACATTCAGTTCAGCATAATCATAGTGTTCGCTCTAGTGTTCTAAAACCTTTGTTCATGAAGGTTTTTTTGAACTCGAAAGTCAAGAATTGTCAAGAAGTGTGAGCATCACATCACACACAGTGTCTACTGAGTACAGGTGTTTTCCAAACACTGACAGGAGTACTATATTGTGTCACTAGGAGATGCATAGTGAATATCTTGTTACTGAAATCCATCTATTACAGATTACAAATACTACCACATTTAGAACAAGGTTACTTCTACCAGCAGTTGTTTTTCAGGACTGGATTGACAGTTTGACTGAGTCCATAATTTTCACAGTTGGAGTTCCGTGATTTGTCATGCAACCGTGGCCAGCTCAGCACAGTGAGAAAGTCCACGATCCTACAAATGCCCCAAAGGACATACCAGGATTTATCATGCGTGTGCGCATCCACTGGGACAGGGTCCAAGTCACAAATCATTCCTTTCACTCACAGGCAGCAGAATATTCCTGATCAACAGCAGTACAAGGATACTCTTCTGATCTGGAAGCTTACCTTCTTCTTGTTGTTCTGCTTTTTTTCTGTTTCTTTATCGATGCATATATATGTACACACATGCATAGCTTATTGTGTTGACTATGCAGATAAAGACAAGAAAACATTCAGGTCTTGAGTGAAAATGTCTCCTTGCATCCTCTTTGGGCTATAATCGTGGCTATTATTAAATCTGTGAGCTGTTAAGCACCCTCATCTCCACCGAGATAACTAAGAGAAAAGGGTGGCTGGCACCTGGTAGGTCTGGGATCTAAACGATTTATAAAAGCTCAGTAGCTGCTCCTCTAATTCAGAATAATTTGTATTGAGTATGATTTTATGTGTAAAAAGGATTTACCAGGCTCATAATAAAGACAAAACAGTGAAGTATAATGAGGATTGACAAGAAAAGTAAGGAGGAAGAGCACAGCATAATGGAAAAGAAAATGGAAAAAGTGAAATACATAAAAGAGTGAGGAGAGCAGAGGGAGAAGAATAAAGCTAATTTCCTTTCAAAATCTCTTCTAGCAGGGCTTTCTTATGCCAGTTACAACATATACAGCGTCCCAAAAATCTTTCTCTTAGCAACCTGCACTGAAAGTTGTTGTTAGTAACATAGTGATGACTAAAATTCAACATTTTCTGGAGACTGATTAGATTTCCAGCCTTTGCAGCCTTCTTTCATTGTTACCCTGCTCAGTTGTGTGCATTTCTTTATTTTTCTTCTGGTAACGTTTCTCCTCTACCTTAGGTTCTTTTCAGTTCACAGACCAAGGAATCCTACATCACCTTCTTAAGTGGGACTCAGAGTAATAGCCGAGACTACCAATTTACTCTTTTGACACAGGTATTTTCTCTGGCCCAGAAGCCAACAGTAGCAAACAGCAGTGCAAAGGGGAGAGAAAGCAGGGGGAGGACAAAAAGTCAGCGAAGTAAATAGCTTACAAACAAGTGCAACCAAAAGGTGAAATGAGTCTGTGGGTAGCTGTTGCTCGATTAATGGAAGAAATAAACCTAAAATACCAGCTTCAAGACAGCCAGCTGTCACAATGTCAGGGCTCAGATAAGCCATTTTTTCCCAGACAGAACATAAAATAACTTCTCCCTTTCATAACGGGGACATCTTTGTAAGCTCAATGTTACAAAGGTGTTCCATTTCTTTACAAGACAAACAACACGCTTTCATGACCCAAAGACAATACTGGCAGAATGAACCTGGAGCTCTGGGGTAGGTAAAAGGGATGGCAACTTCCAGTGCTCCTCATTTTTTATATTCCCCAAACTGCATCTGAGCAACTAACTATTCAGCATCCTCCATTGCCTATCAGGGAGTGCTGCGTTTTGGACTGAAAACGTGCTAAGAACCAAACTTATAAGTAGCTACTGAAAAGATTATTCTTTCTTTCAACTCTGTATTGCTTATTGAATATTAATGTGGCTCTGATTTTCTACCACCATCAAAAATTCCCCAGCCATACCCTGGCAGCCAACCTCTGTTTCAGGATTTTTAACCTCATTTCTGCTCTGAGAATTTCCTGATGCCTGTTTATTCAATACATCGCTTTACTCTTTTTTTGTGGGGATAGGTTAAGTGCCCTCTTGTTTCCTTATACAGCTACGGCGTACTACTACTCTTCCATAATTAAATATCTACAAAAGAAGCGGGCAGGCATGATGATGGATGTGACAGAGCATGGAGGAGCGATGGTGGGGTGGGCACATCAGCAGGGAGCCAGAACCAGAGGGAGCATACTTGTGCGGAAGAGCCAGGGTGAGGGGAGATACATAAGCACTGCAGTTTGGCAGAAATGACTGTGCAGTCATTATTCAGATGAGATCTCTCCAGCCAAACGGAGCGCTAGAAACTACATATCTGTGAAATAAGTATATGGTTATGGGTCATTAGATCTACAGTATCTTTGTTCTCTATTGGACGGGGGCAATAACATTTGACTGTAATTTTTAAGAATATCTGTGGTCACAGGAAGGTTAGATTTCATATTTGCCAGACCTATTGTTTGTTTGTTTTCCATATGGAAAAAAAAATATTATAGTATACTCTTGGCTCAATGATAGCTAAAGCAGAGCTCATGTGTTTTCTCCATGGTCAAATAGTATTGTTTATGTATGCTTTTCCTGATTTACTCTGAGAAAGAATGGGACAACAGAGCTGGCCCTCTTCCTGCAGGCTAACAATGTATTATTGACTGTGTTTTTTGTTCAAGTACTACCTCTGCCAACAAAGTTTTTCCATGACCTGTTAAAAAAAAAAAACAAAAAAACCACAACTCATGACTTTCATGACATTTCCATGGCTTGGGAACTTCTAGAGATAACAATCTTTGAAGGTAAAGCANTTCCTTCTCCCTTTCTCTTCCTTGCTCTCTTCTTCTTCCTTACTCTTCTTATTTTGGCTCACTCAGTGTGGGATACATTCACACACACACCCCTTTCACCAGAGAAGAAATTGCTGCTGTGCGTGCAAAAAGAATCTTTGATGGTGCTGCTAAGATGTTCAAGGGCACAGAAATGTTTTCCAAGCTGAAGTCTGTAGCAGATCTTTCCCTAGGAGGAGATCAAAAAATGAACTGGGGTACAAAATGTTGTGGAGATCCCTCCAGTTCATTCACTTTTCTGGAAATTAGCTTATAGTGGCTTATCTCACACTTGCACTTAAGTGGCAGGTAAGCTGTAAAAAGTCAGAAGATATCCAAAACCCCTCTTTCGTCACCACCACCCATGAGGATGAATTATCTGCCTAAGGAAAATTCCCAGCTCAACTTTTCTGCAGAACAAATAAAAATAAATAAAATTATTTCTGGATCATATTTTGTACAATACACCAAACCTGCACCTGGATCAAATTTTAACAGCTGAGTCATGAAGCTTGCAAGGCAGAATCCATAATGAAAATGGTGACAGTGCCATTGTTCTGCTAATAATATAGTCATTTCAACCACTTAAAATAATACTGTGGCACACAAAACATAGAACTGTCCTAGCAGACAGAAAGATTGAGAGAACACAAGTAGGTACAACCATATCATCAGACTCAGTTGCTCGCTGTAGGGTAAACATTTGAAATTATATTAAGGGGATTCAGCCACATGATGCTCATTGACATTAATGGGACCCCACACAGCTGAATTTCCCCATACAGCTACCCCCATATTTCTGATATAATAATCAAGCAATGGGATGCATGCTCTGTTGCATTCATTCATGCCTACTCCCTTAACTCTGTAACAGAAGTCAAGCACCACCAGTCCAACAAGGCTTAGGTCAACACCACACAAGTCTGTACTACTGCAGCCTATTGCCATTAGAAAACATTAGCTAGAAACATTTATATAGCTAACTAAGCAATGACGTTCTCGGCTGTAACTGTAATCAGCCCTATTCACTGTGAGCGAGTTCAGTGTCATGAATGGCGTTGATTACTCATGGTTTGTAAGGCTTCCAGACAATCAGATTACACAGTAGCTCATGCCCATTTTATAATTATGTAACAGAGCAGTAAATAGAATTTTCATGAAAAATCCAATAAGTAATGTCCCTATTTTCTTTACTTTATGTAGCTAACCAACATTTCCACCTGGAATCTCCTATTCGATATTAGCAGGGATGAATTTGGCTCAAATTTCACAGACTTAAAAAGATATAATTAACTTTGATTTTACTACTGTTTTATCTTCTGTGCTTTTTGAGGGTATCAAACTTTCACAGAACAGTTAGATATAATCTGGTATTTGAAAATGCCCCAAACCATTTCTTTTTAAATAAGCCTTATTAATGTTATTAGATTCTATTTTAGCTTTGTAACAGTGAATAGGCTATAAAAATTTGCCTTTGTCAATACAAAAGTACCATAGGCCTAGAAAGTAAAAGCAACATAGACATTCTTCAAGCACTCATAAAGGATGACAGCTTTGTTTCCTTAATCACTAAACTAAAATAACCCAAGTCAAAATACCAAAATGTCAAAATATACCAGTAATCAACGATAATCCACAGGAGCTCAAGTTCTGCTGAAACTAAGTAGAGGATTGTCTTTTAAGACTGCCTTGGTATCTATGCTAGGTGACTAATACAAGTGAGAAAACACACAAGATAACAGGTCTAATTGTTCAAACAGTTTGGGAGGGGAATACTTTTCCTAAACTATGGGATAATGTTATTAGCTCTGGTAACTGGTACCTCAGGGTGCTGACTGAAGCAGTCAGACAATGTCCCCGATGCCAAGAGTTTTATAGTCAAAGACAGACCTAGACAAGACCAATAAAGTCAAGGATCAAAGAATGGTAGAGAAATTACGAGCATGTTCTGCTTGCTTAACTTGAGGTTAATACACAGCATTTATTCATCGCTAGGTATAAATCTGAGTGACTCTGAGTAAGCTTAGCAACAAGAGATTACTTGTGATTTAGTTAGGTATCTGACTTAAAAGGATTATTTTAATACTAATATCAATATTACTTGGTTTGCACAGGCTGAGTGTTTGCCATGCTGTGACTGGAATTGGGAACTACAGAGTATACCTTACTCTCCTAATGCCAGTTCCATGGCTTGTTTCTGTCAAACAAAAATCGTCATTGTAGATCCTTGCTGTGGTATTTCAAAGGTGTGAGAGGAGGAAGAGGAGTACATCTGTGTGAAAACTTTGATCGAAAAAGAGAACTGTTCAGTCAGAATTACTCTACTGGTAACAGTCACCCCAGATTTTCCATTAGTTTTTATAGCCTGAACATCGGAAATTATTTAGATAAGATGTACACAACTAGGGTACTGGTATCCAGTTGTAGAATTTGGACTGATGATACAAGGATCACAGGGCAGAGTGAGAGAGAGAGAAAATGTGAGCTTCCTACACAGAGAAGAAAACACCAAAGCAATATTCACTGCACACTATAAAAAAAAAGATAATCTCTGTACCCTTTAGAAGACATGTAAGTAATAAATTAAAAAATCACAATGCAGAGTAGTGACAACATCAATAACAAATTAACCAACCAAGAAACAATATCAAAGCCAGGAAAAAATCAAAATAATTAAAAAACAGAAAAGCAGAATATTTGTGAAATAAAGGTGTAATAAGTATCCAGGTAGCAAAGAAAACATATTAAATGCTGAACACTAGTTGTTATATATATATATATCAAGAAAGCTTCAGGGAAGATTTGTTTTTTGAGTTGGCTGCTTTTTTGCTGGTGCAGCTTCCAGCTACAGATATTATGTCAATGCATTTTGCAGATATACTCACGGCAGTAGATGTATTAAAAATAAATAAATAAAATGTCTGCAAAAGGGTTTAATGAATGTCAGTAGATCTGTATATACTACTGAATTACTATTTTTTAGAGAATCCACACACCACAAGTGAACAAGAATTAAAATGAAATGCCTATGCACTATTGAAATATAATAAATATTTTGCTTTCCTATTGTCATGATGTTCAAAGTCATTTTGTGTTAAAGTGCTGTGACTATTTATCAAAGACCTCTATTGGTAATTTGCAGGGAAATCATCTATGTTTTAGTTTAGACAAAGCATTAATTTTTACATTCAAGTAAAGGTCAACTACCACAGACAGATGCAGCTGTAATGAAAACGTGTTTTGCAGAACAATGAAATAGTTCTTTCCATATTCCGTGTCAAACGTCCCTTTAAATTAGCTATATTAAAACTGTACAAAAAAAAGCACCCATTAATCCTTCAACCATCAGGTATGATAAAGAATTAGTGAGATGTGAATTACAGGACCCGGACAGAAAAACAGCACCAAGAAGAAAACACTTGAAAAGTCTGAATTACAACAAACTTTGGGATTGCTTAAAAATAGCAAAGGGTACACTTTTACGGATAGCCTTTTATAGATTTATATACCAGATTTACATGTATTTATAGGATTTATAGAATTTCAGCCAGTGTTTTTTAGAACAGAAGAGTAAAATATTACAAACAGTTCAAAGGATGCAGTGAAGAATTGGGAAAAATTTGTGCTTAAAATACCATAGTATTTGCATTGTCCTAGAAGTAGTCTGCTCTAATTTTTATGTATCTTTGATGACCTCTTAATGAACTGCTCGCACATAATTAGTTTAATGCAACAGTACGAGCTAACCAAAAATTATTTATGAACGTGATTCAAATTTAGTAACATTAAGATCTCATTTTCCAGCTCTTAATGAAAACATACTCTGAGCATTAAAAAAATATTTTTAAAGTTATGGTCTATATCACAAAGTGCTATGCATTATTGATAAATGTGTGTCTTATAATTGCCAAGTTCACACTGACTTTTAACAAAGTCATACTTGAGAATTTCCAGGAGAAAATAAACATTATGTTAAAATTTGAACTCTAACTAAAGAGACTATAAAATCCACCTGCCATAGTACTTCTCTTCAGATATAAACCTTCCAAACTTCTACAGATTTGCTGTTAAAGCTGTCTGTCTCCTTGTTGTCCTTTCTGCATTACTGCAGATTATGTTTCAGTTCAGTTTGAGGGGTAGCCTGAAAGATGGCAATATGGATCCAAGCAGCCTTCACATCATTAGAGTCTGGAAGCTAAGCAGACCCAGATTTTGAATGCAAACTCTGCTTAGAGGCCTCCAACCAAGGTCAAGATTTTGATCATATTTGTATAAAGCCAGAAGGGTTCGGTTGAAATTGTAGACTTTCCTAAGCCAGCATTTTTAAGCTTCAGCATCTAAAGAAATACACAGCTAGACAGAAAACAGAATTCTTTTTGCGTTTGTTTTTATTCCCTACAAGAATCAGAGGTTATTGTTTCAAAAATTTTCCACTGACAGGATTTAAAAAAACAACCCTAATAATCCAGAGAATGTTGAAACTTTTCAAATCAATAATGTTTCATTTTTGCTATGTTAACATATAGTGACAAAACAGAATTGAGAAAAATGAGAATTTCCAAATAACTCACTTCAGCATTTTCCAAGAGAAAATTGCCTTAGGAGAAGCACAGTTCCCTAAAACTTCCACCTTGCAGTAAACTAATGTTTCTGTTGCCTTTTTTTTAGAACAGCAATTCTTATTATCCTAAGAAGAATGAAGGCAATATAAGCAGCTCCAAAAAAAAAAAAAAAAAAAAATCAGGAGTTCTTTTGAAGGAAATACTTGAGATGTTCAAATGTAAGTGTTTTACAGTGTAATCTGAATGGTTATCTCAGCGGTAAAAATAAAGTTTGTATCTTAACACTGTAACTTTCTTTTTTAAGTAAAGATCCCTGGGATGGAATTAATCTCACACAAGTTCAGCCATCAGCAGTGCAGACACCTAAATCTGAGCCGCTCCTCCTGGGCCCCTGGCATAGACCATCAGTTAAGAGAAAGAGGCAGTGTGAGAGCCTGATTTATCTGAGGTACGTATCTTATGATGAAATGAATCACACCAGGAAGGTGCCATTTCCTCTCCTGTACAAGGAGCCAGGACACAGTCCCAGCTCAGGTGTAGACAGCTATGGTCGGTCAGAAGACTCTCACCCACGGGGTATAGATCACAACAACAGAAAAGAGGAAGGTATGACTGTCCTACCTGTAAAGCATGAATTTAATCCTGGCAATTAAAAAAAAAGAGAGAGGTCTGTGTCATCTCTGCATACATATGTCCTGTTTATGCAAGGTTGTTGCCTAAACACGACAGCAGGAATGAAAAATTCTTTTAGACAAGTTTGCCTTCTCTCTCGCTTTTTTCTTTCTCCTGAAGGACAGCATAAGATGTGCCTTTGCAATTTAATTAAATGTGACACGTGTTGCTATAAGCTACATACTTGCAAGTACAGTATTTATGCCAAGTATGAGCAATCCTAGAGTAATTATGGCTTATGTTTTACAGAGGGCATGTCACTCAGCAGACAAGTTTCATGAAAGGACTGAGAAAAAGAAATGCCAAAAAAAGAAAAGGAAATTATGGGCCAGAGGGTTTAAAGCTCCCAGCTGAATAAAGTGGAAAGTGGAAAGTCTCTTAATGACAGAGGAGCAGATATGACAATAATGATAATAAAAACTAGAGGTTAGAGTTTAAGGTCAGACTGCCAAACCAGGCACTGTGCTCAGGCTGCTGAGAGGCAATTACTCCAAGACTTGCTAGGAGAAGTACTTTTTCCAAAGATCTGCTCCAGAGCCTTTGGGGTGTAATTCCCTTTCAATGATACAAGCTGGATATAAAAGGCAATTTCAGGAGGTGGATGCAGAGAAGTAATGTCTACCGGGGGAGGTGCCTGAATGTGTTCATAGACAGACTCCATCTGAAAAATCATGCTACAGCTTTTGTGTTCTGGTGTATAACGTCACTGTCAAAAGCCATAGGAGAGATTATGACAGCCAGAAAAATACATAGAGGTATTTTGGTAGTGGATACAATTTTCAGAAACACTTAAATGCAAATTACACTTATTTTTTGCCACAGAATGGATATTCAGTTTAGAGTGGTTGACTTACTGCTCTATAACCTACTGTGATTACAATTGTACTGACATTTAAGTATCATGTCACTGTAAGATACTTCAATAACAATAAAAACATTATAAACTATTGCAAATCTCCTTGCCCTTTCTGTGTGAGATTTAACTATGCAGGTATCAACATTGTCACACTGAAATATTTGGGGAGGAGGTTTTCTCTAATTACAGTGAGGTATTAAATATTGCACAACCATCATGTGAAGAGGCTTAAAATGTCTGAATGCAGTAAAATGTGCTTAGGTGGTAAATTCTAGGCTTCTAGATAATTTAAGAATATCTGAAAATTATTTCTTTTGTTTTCACATTTAGCACTTTGGGTGAAAGAGATGTGCTCTCAGGACACTGAATGACTCTGCAGTCACCCAGAGAGGAATCAAACCAATATGTAACACCTTACAAAAAAAGCACCAGGCTAACAGAACTGCAGGGGAACTTGAGTTGCCTCGATTATCTGCATTATCCTAACATGTGAGGGAACTTGTCATCTACTCTCAAGTTGATGTATGGCAGTTAGTACCTGTAAGATAGAGGGAGAGGTCCTGCTTATCATTAATGTGGCATCAGAAAATTACCACCAGACAATCTGTGCAGCCTTGTGAGCATCCTAGTTTCTGGTAACTCAAATTTCTGCCCTCATGCCATGCCAATACTGCTCCCATGGCACTCTTGCATGTTTGTACCTCTTAAAACCTACCTTCTGGTTACAGGGTATTTATTCTCCCTGGCTTCCTAGTGACTTCCATAATCTCACAGAGTCGTCCTCTTTTTGTCTTCTGGACCATGTCGTTGAGTGGGGTTTTTTTAGCTTTACTTTTGGAGGGGTCATCTTCTCTCTTCTCATCTTCTCATTTTCACTTCCTTATTTTTTTTTTCTCTGAGCTATCTCAGACATTCAGATGGTCTCAGCTGTCATCTTTGCAAACAGATTAAGATAACTCTAGTTCAGATTCAAGTTAGGGTGAAACATTCAACTTTGGATCCATCTCCAAAAGGTAAGTTTGGAATGAAATTCATTATTTTCTGTCTATCCATTTAATTGTCTGAACAGTGAAACCAAGTTTACCACCATAAGTTATCTCAAGCTATTGGTATTCTGCCATTTCTCCAAACGCACTAAGATAAATGTTCAGTTTTCTCTTTCTATCTTTAGATTAAGGTTTAGATAGAAAAGCCTGACTTAAGTAAAGTATTAACCTTTAATGCCTTGCTCTGAAAGTGAATGTGATACTCAATCATTTCAGCCTGTTTCAGAAGCAAGGTTTCAGAAACCACTGTCAAGGGAAAAGTTGCCTCTTATGGCTTTATGACTTTTCTGATGAATCCAGTTGTCCAAAGGATGCTACTGGAGAGTGAGATTTCACTGGAATTTTAGACTAATTGCACTAGGACCTAATTGAAAATATTCTGGATTTTTCACATATAAACATTGCAAACAGCTGTTTTTCCATGCTTCTATAATAGTTCCTATCAAAAAGCTGTACTATGACACAACCGAAAATCTCTTTATCACAATCCTTCAGTTTACAAGGAGCATATCTGATAATAGAATGTAGATGCTTCTACTTTTGTATAAATTTAACCACAGCATCAGCTCCACAAACAACTAGAATTGGAGAAATCATCCAATTTGTATTTTTATAAGTGCTGAGACAATGACATCTGCATTTCCCTCTCTTTCTACTTTTTTTTATGAGTTATCTCAGGGTTGCATTGAATTTTCTTTGTTTTTATTGACATCATCTCACTGGGACCTTATGAAACTTCCTGGGATGAACAAATGCGTTCAGGCCTTTTTCTTCCTCACAGTTGTTCCTCACAGTTGTTTACAATTGTTGAATTTTCAGCATATAATAGGCACTCGAATTAATTCCTAAATGCATGACCTTGCATAGTGAACTACTTAATTTCATGCTGTTTCTGTTACTCCAGTCCTCAAGGTGACCCACTCCTCCTCCATACTGACAATTGCTCAAAACTTTCATGATCAGCACATTTCATTATCGGACTCATGCTTTTGTGCCAAGTACCTTAATGAAAATATTAAATAAGATTGTCCCAAAATTGATCCTCAAGGGGCTTCACTGATAGTCTCAGAATAGCATTAGGCCTTACATTTTAATACTAATTATATTGTATTATTTACATTATGGCAGCAATGCTAGACTCCACCAGACAGTAGGAGAGAGCCCTTGTCCAGAGGAGCCAGCCACCTGAGCTGAGAAGACAAATGGAGACAGGCTGGAAGCAGCATTCCACTGTTTTGAGAGGTCATAATCGAGGTGATATTATGGCAGGTGTAATGAAGATTATCTGAGAATTTAACACTGTTTAAAATTTAGATTTCTACTATTTGCAGATTAAGAGAGGGGGAAAAAAGGAAAACCCGATGTATCTTGCTCAAGATACAAGAATGATGGTCTAAGGTTAGTAGAAATTTGAAATTTCTAGGCATCTGGTAAGGAAATGGATAGTGATAAAGATACTTTGCTGCCTATTATAATGCCTGAAGAAATATTCAGAATTTTTCTTTGATGTTCTTCACAAATCAGCATGGTGTCATACATGGCTTCTCTGGATGTGTTGAATGAGATTCCTAGCCATTTAATAGAAACAGTTTTCAACATTACTTTCTGGGAAATTGTTTTACCATACCATCTTTCACTGACACAAGATTGATTTGATTACAGTAATCAGAATCAATGAAGAACTGTTTGCTTCTGATTGTTGAAGTATTGCAACCAGCAAATACTTAATAAAGTACCATTTATATTTTTCTTCTCAGTTTTCCTTTGATCTTTTCTAGAAATGATGGTAATACTTGAATTAATTTCTTTAAAACTTGAGGTATTTATTAAATCATTCACTTCGTTAGGAACTTTGTCAGCATGTCACTAATGGTAACAAATGTTCCTATTGTTAGTTGGACTAATATCCTCTATAGTTTGCCCTCAACAAGAACTAGAAAGTAACTGAAATTAGTACATATGTGTTTTCCTGGCACTTGGAATCTGCATTTCCCCAGCGTGGGCATGATGTCAAAGCATTGTGACAGTGTGCATGCATCCAAGAAAGCAAGCCTACAAGTAGCGAGAACAAAAAAAATCCACATAAAATCTATTTTTTGTTTTCTTCTTTTTTTTTTTCTATTTTTTTTTTTAGTATAGATTTATTACACTTCAGTGGACTGGTTAACTAACTAAATAAAAGCTCTCCAAAAGCTATTGAGAAATGATCTTGACTGTGATCGCAGAGCAAAACTGACAGAAGTGCTGCTACTACTTACGGCTTATACAGAAACGTTCATATTCAGAGTGCTTGACAGACATTAAATTAATCCCACTGTATCTTAATTCTAATTGCCACGGGGATTCAGACTGTTCTGAGGCATATCTGCAGCAAAAGTTAAGTGTCTGAAGCCCCTTCCTACCGCAGGCAATACAGTTAAGCTCCAGTTTGTTATTTTAGTGAGAATATTATTTCAAAGATGTTTTCCTATATTTTAAAATGGGGCTTAGACATCCTGGCTAGTATTTTGCTGGCACAGCCTTATTAATCTCTCAGTTGTGTAAAAAATGAATGTAGCTGAAATTTCTCGTTTTAAAGTTTTGCAGTGATAAATGGCATCTCCATGGGAAATATCACCTGTTACTTGTTTTCCTAAGCTTTCATACACAGTAAAGGAGGAACATAGCAGTGTTCACTTGTTCTTCTTTCAGGGCAAAAGAAAACCCCAAAGCAAACCACAAAAAACATTAAAACACATTTTCAACCCTCTCTTTGCCTCCCTTTTTCAATCACAATTTTTTGTTCTAGGACACGTAACATTTCTGACCAACTCCTTTCCAAGCACTTGTTCAGTCAAGCTGCTCATCACAGATCAGAATGCCAGGAGGACCAAATGTTTTTGGGTTTGACATCCTGATTTCTTTCATGCTCTGAGACTAATAATCTGGAAAAAGCAGCTCCTTCAGCCCCCACCGCCTTACATCTAGCTCCTTGTGGCTGCCGCACCTAACTTCTCCCTTGGAGCACAGTGGACAAAGCCCTGTAAAAGGTACACAAGCACAAGTAGATGTAAGAAAACTGTATGAGGTGCTGTATTCCCAGAGCATCAGTAGGCTGAGCTTGTATATGTGGCATTTATTAGTGTGGAAAGACGGAAAACATTGCAAGACTTCAGAAACCGAACATCAGCACTGTGCTAGTCTCCCTTTGTGATTTTGATAAATTCTCAAGAAGTGCTCTGAGAATATAAGTTTCAGCTTGTATTTTGTACGGATGGGAAAAGAACACTGCCTGTCTCACAGGAATGTGATGAAGGTGCCTACATGAGAGGTTAGAACACTATGAACACCTACATATGCAGGATAGATTGTTAGTACCATGCACTCTGGATTTACTGCCTGCCTCTATTAAAGCCAGCCAAAGTGAGCACTCAAGGATTAGGTTTCCAATGAAGATGTAGGTTTTGGTTTCATAGCACTGTACAATTAAAAATTCTCCCTGAAGAGTAACATTTGCAAAATACTCACCCAAAGTCATGGATGCGCTCAACAAACAGGAAGGGGTTTAGCAAATTAGACAGTCTTCATCCTGTACACTCTATGAAACAGGCTTTATAGGAAAAAGGTAAAAGACAAGTGAAAAGATTGCCATAATGCAAGCATAAAAGGGCAGAAAATTTTAGGTTGGTGAACAAATGTTCATTCTTTTCCTTTACACCTTGTACACATAAAGTTGATGATGACTCTTGTGAAGTCCTTCTGAAGCATTCATTCTATGGTAGCAGCAGCATAATGATATCAATGTCCCTCCAAAACAGATCGCATGAGAATGATGTTAGTTCAAGGAACAGAAGATATATATAAAGCCATACATATATATACACATATACAAATATATATATATAAAAATATATATAAAGCCATCCGGCACTCATGTATTCTTTACATATGCCTAAATAGATTCCGTTTCCTTTAACAGAGGTCTCCATTAGCACCTTGCATTGTTATACTGTCTGTAAAATTATTTCAGGTATCAGTATCCAAGAAATAGAGACTTCAGGGTTATGATGGCTTTTGAATTTTAAGCTAAGCCATCAAATCCTGCCACCTTTGTAATATCTGTTAATGATGGTTATGGAACTAACGTTTTGTTTCCATTTTAATTTGCATTAGTAAGGTGAGTGATCAGTGGGGTACAGATTTGGCATGCCACTGAGAGGATTGTGGCAGGACCTAGTTCTCAGCTTCACTTTTTTGGGGCTTTTACTAGGTATGAGAAACTGCATTGCTCTCTCTTCAGCTCAGTAGAGTGCAATTTCTTTTGCAAACATCTAATTCAGGAATGTAATGAAATCTTTGATTCTGTGACAATTAACAATGCAGAAACAAAGGTTCTTGGCTATTATTTTCATGCTATCCAAATGCTTTAGGAATACTCTATTAGTTATCATTTGCTGAAAGAGGGGAGGTCTGGGGGCTGGGTTTTTTTCCTTTGCTTTGTTTTGCTTTTGTCCCTCTATGCATTAAAGCCCATTAAGGCTTCTTTACTGTTATCCCTTGCTGACAACTTTGAACCACACCTGTGCTTGAAGACTGGTAGGAAGCCACAGAATAAAAGTCAATACTAAGTAGTTTTATTCTACATTTCCTGATATTACTCCTGCTAAAAATATCTTATGCCTGAAATAAAATTCAATAAACACTATTTTTATCATCATGCCTCTGATTGTCATGCTCCAAAAAAATCTGCTAAGCAATTTGCTACACTTTATGCCAGATACAGAGACTACAGCTGAGTAGGTCCCATCCTCATCATCTCACGTGACAAGAAAGCTGAATGCCACGGTGAATTAAAACCCCACTTTCCTCTTCTGGCAGCTTAAAATGAGCCCATTTGGTGTATATTTAGCAAGGATACAGAACAAAACAAGCATGCAGCAAGGATTTCACCCTTTCTCCAGTGTTCATTGCACTGTGATGGCTATTGTTTACCAGTCTATAAGGAAGTGATTCACTTCCAGGGCAGTTCAATTCAACAGGATTTTTGCCATTAGTGTCCATGAGACTTGGGTTCCTTAGGTCCATGAGTTTTTATTTCTCTTTATATCCCTTGATTTCCTTTCTCCAGCCTGCCTTCCCACTTTATGGCTTCCACAGAGACTGGATTCCAGTTTCACTAATTCCTTTTCCTCTTTTTGAATAGGATAGATTTTTTTCCCATCCTCAATATGAACATAAAACAGAAAGGGATCCTCATTTCCATGGTGTCATCTCAAATCTTTGACTGTTTCTGTGATCCACAATTCAGTGGCTTGATAAAAAGAAAGGAATAGTTTAAGAAATAATGTTCCTAATCTTCAAATGTTTCAGTCATACACAGCACAACACAGCACTGGCTTTTGTGAAGAACGTATATAGGCAACAGAAAAATTGTCATATACAATGACAAAAAAGTAAGAAAAAAATCAGACTCGAGTAAACTGTTCACTCTGAGATCCACAGTTGGTGGATCTTAAAGATCTATCTAAATTTTAGATCAATCTAAAATTGATCCACTGGTAAATTTTAAAGGTTCATCTTGTGATTTGAATTCTGAAATTTTCAGTTATTTTACTACAAAATGAAGATGTTGAAGGATACATCCGGTGAGGATGATGTCTGTGGCAATACTGGGAGTTACTCATGTGTGGGTAAACCTCAAACATCCATAAACACGTTCACCTTTCAGCCGAGTGTTTGGAACAGACTCTCAGTTCCCAACCTTAATCTCAGCAAATACGAAACTGTATACACATGCAAATCTGCATTTGCAGATATCAGTATCTTCCTGTGTACACACTAAACATATTATAATGCTTCTCTTATACATTAGCAGTAGGACTTTCATTTGCAAAGAATTTTCATCTGTAACATAAGCAAAAACAAGGTATAAAAACATTTTCTCCACTTGTAAGTATATATTTAAATTGAAAGCTTCACTTAAGGAATATAGTATTTTTAATTTTTAATGGAGATCAGATATTGAAAAAGCGTATTTCAGAATAGATGTTATGTTAGGCAGATCCTACATTTTTCCTATGAAAGTTCTTTCTTCCATAAGTTTATTCAAGGAAGATAATAGATTATGGAAATCTAAAGCATAAAATGTTAAAAACACATTATGTAAAATGTACAGGCTAATTAGAGCAATAAATTAACTGGGTTGGTATTTTAACAGATAGCTGGTTCTGGAACATAGGAAGTAAGGTGGTAGACAGTTCAAATATATTTGTGGGAGCTGAAGCAAATGACATTGCTTAGGTTTCATAATCAGTTATAGCTAATCTATTCCTATAAAATATTTGCAAACACAGATCTAGGGTATATATGCATTAGCCTAAAATAAAACCACTTTGTCATTTATGCTTCAAATAAGCACTCTTTGGAAAATAAACTAATATATAATGCTAAAATACGTGCAAGACATTTTCCAAAATGTTATAATTCTGATTTTTTTAGACAACTTTCATAGTATCCCAACAAATATTATTTTACTTCAAGTAAAGTCAAATTTAACAGTAGCTCATATGGGATTTCACAGAACACACTACAAGAAAAATTAAACTTCTACATCCGTTATATTAATTCAGCACACACATCCTATGGATTTTCTAGCACAATACTTGTTTTCTTCAGGTATACAGCGTAATCAAAACATCTGAACACTACTTTCTTCTCTCGCGTTGGCTTTCCAATCACTGAATGAAAAACCAGCAATGTGTAAACGACCTATCTGAACGCCAAAGACCAAGTCAAGTGTATATCAGTACTGATTAACAGGAATTATAATTTTAAGACTAAGACCACAATGCACTCAGGACCCAGTGGAGGTGCAAGAACCCTGTGACAACTCTGTGAAACACCATCTCAAGATATTGCTGATCACAGCTGAACGCAGACACAAAGCAACCCAAGTAAATTCTTAGGGAACACCATCAACCAAATTTAAAATAACTCTTAGTAAAAAAACTCATTGGGCAAGATTAGCCACTTACCACTTTTTGAGGTCAGAACTTCAGCTGGCGTTGAACTTCTAGCAGAGTTACACAGATGGACACGGACATCAGCTGGGGATCCGATGCGTGGTTTCCAGTATGTCACCGTGCCAGTACAGACTGAAGCGAGTACCTGCTATTTCAGGCGTGCAGCACCAGTGTTTCTGGACAGATATGCCTTGCAGAGGTCTGCACGTTACAGCTGCAACTAGATCCCAGTTTTGTGATGCACCACTACACCCCTGGCAGTGGCTTAAGCCTTTGTGCCAAGCGGCTGACATGCCCAGGGACCCTGCCTCAAGCTCCACCTCCTTCCCCACACCCTGCTATGGCAATGGCTTGGTCCCAAACCATGAGGCCGTTTCCCAGCACCAGGACAGACAATCAGCTGCGGAGGCAGTCTGTGCCCATCAAATCAACCCCTCCTGCCTCCTCCAAAGGAAAGGAGCAGGCCAGATGGATGTCTCCTGTGGCACAGTCTCGTCTGGATTGTGTTGGCAGCTCCAACGCATGCCAGTCCAAACTCAGCCATGAGGCCTGAAGACACCCCACAAAAAAAAGCCCTTAAGCAACATAGAAAGGTAACATATTTAACTTACTCTACTATCTTAATAGTTACTTCAAAGCTACAATTATGAAAAAAAATTATACTTGAGGCTTACGGCTGATTAAGTTGTCAAGGCTCTAGCACTCTTCTGTGGCAAGATACTCAGTGCAGTAGTACACTGCAGCACCTTAGGATCTGGCTCCAAATTGTTTGAAGTTCTTGGGAAAGAAGAAGTATGGCAGGCAAAAAGACAAGGAGCAAAATGGTTTTGTTGGAGAAAAGATAGAGTGGGGTTTTTATGGAATGAGATAACTATATTTTTTTCTCTCTTTTTTTTTTTTTAAACTGAGACGATGGGTGTAGGGTAAGAAAGGGCCAGAATAGGGTGATGAGTAAGAATACAGGGGTATGGAAACGAAAGAATGAAAAAGGGATCATCCCCTACTCAATAGTGATCCACAGCAGGGCTCTGCTGACCACAAAATGGCTACAGCATGGGATGACAGCGGGCAGGTAAGAAATCTTGCATTTGTGCAGGCCCCAACAAACATACGACTGATAATATTCATTCCCTTCACCTATTTGGATCTTACTTCCTTTGTAACAAATGTATCTCACCCCTGAGGTGAATGCTTTTGTTGGTACAGATTTTCTTCATCAGCTCACTCTGGAAATTGGCAGGATAAGAGACGTTTTCGTTATCACAGTTCATGAAGCATCCAGAAATCAGATCTTTAAGGCAATCAATTGTAATTATGTAAAATCTTAGGCTGCATACAGCTCTTCCACTTTGTTCATGCTACTGTAACTGCGTGATTTCACTGGAACAGTTTCTGACTCATATCAACAGAAATAAGATCAGAGTTGGCCCTAAAATTACGTTTCAGGGAACACAAGAAACTGCACAAGAAAGAGAATGTATTTGAGAACATTTTTAATAAATAATGTGACAAAAATTACTTTTCTGATTATTGGATCCTCAGTATGCAAAATTATGGCTAAAATATGAGGTTTCTTACATGAACATAATGAAAACATTAATCACATGGATTGTTCCTTTAGTACTGCACACCCTTTCTATGGAACCTTTCTTTAAAAATTATCTAAATGAAAAATTTCAGTCCTCGGTAAACACCAAAACACTTTTTTTTTCTTCTTTTTTTTTTTTTTCATTGGGGCTAGTCCTGATAGCTGTCAATAAACAAACACACATTTTTCCATTAGCACCAATGACAAAGAAATTTTATAATTACAAAAAAGATCATAAAATCTACAGACAGAGGACATCATTTGGCAAATTCAATGCAACTAATGCCTCTATTTCAGCTTTAATGATAATCCAATGTTGAGAGAGGCCACAGCAAAATTGATAATTTTCTGTAAGTCCAGGAAAAGTGAGAAGTGTTTTGATTATGGCCCACGTTCACGTTTATTACTTTACCGTCTGTCATCATTCAAATATTTCAAATACAAACATAAAGCATTAACAAAAAGATGAAAAAGATCCCAAACAAATGCTTAACATTTTCAATAAGACAAAAAAAGGTTAATAGTTACAATGGTTTACAAACAAAGTTTAGTGATTGTGCTTTTAAAACCAAAAAAAAAAAAAAGATAAGCAGTGCATTACAAAAAAAATTCATTGCCAAGATCAAACAAAACTTCTTTAAGTGGCACTTCTTTAAGGTGAATTGACACAAGTAGAGGTCTGAGATTTGGGCCAGTAACAGTTAATGATATTACCCAATCATTATTAAAAATGTCCATTGATTTTCCTGCTTATTTTCATAAGCATTATTGAAGCTGAAAATTAGAAAAAGTTTCAGATAAACTTGCTCATACCATGATTAGGCAAATAGCAATCACATTGGCTTACCTCCTGCCTATCCCAAAGGACATTTTTAATAAGAATGTATTTAATGATGAAAATGGAAAGACAAATCAAAGTACCACAGGGGGTTTAAAATGAGTACATATTTACAATAAGAGCCACCTCATCCCAAATTAATTTTACTTGCATTTGTAAAACTGTATCATCTGCAAAAGGTTAGCAAGAGACTGGCAGAACACAAGACACACAGTCTGTACCGGAATTGCAAGATACCATTTGCACTAACTGCAGACTACAGTGAAACCCCGAGAATAAAAGAACGTTCTGCGTGATGTTCACTTTGGGGCTTTTTTTAATCAATGCCGTATTACTTGTAATGTTATCGATTGGCTCACTGGTGTAAGGGCAGTGTACTAAGCACCGCCTCTCTGGGGAGAAACCTCGGGATCCCAGGTTCCGGAATCCCCATCTGTTCTAATCCTGAAGCAGCAGCTGGCCCAAGTACCAGGAAGAGCAGCTTACCTGCCTTCTTGGGCAGCGAAGGTGATGCACTTAGCGTTACGGAATAGGCAAGGGTCGTTCCCAATAAGGAAGGTTTACAAAGAAAGAGTAAAATAAAAACTAGCATTCTGATGGCATGAAGAAAAATGAAAAATTGTACACTCTGATTGCACTGAACATTATTTCTGGCGTCAAACATCATCAGACTTGAGGCATCTTAAGTGATTTTTTTTTTTCTGATTAGATTTTAAAAGCCTGTTACAGTACATGCCGTCTTCAGCTTTCTGTTTCCTGTATTAAAAAAAAGACATAAATGACTACAGGTTAGATTTCATTATGTAAAGTTTGTTCCACATACTTCTTAGAGATTTGTTACCTTTAAATAATAATCACTACTTTTAATTACATGCAGCAATGTGACTGCATGTTGGACACCCTTTCAACAACCAGGATTTAAACTGAATTAATATCATTAGGCAGAAAGAAAAGAAGAAAAAATATCACCTAATATCTAATAAAATCTAGAACGATAAAGCTTCAAAAAACGTGAAAGGAAATGTCAGGGTGTCCTTAGATGCTCTAATGCTTTATTTTCACTTTTGAAAGAATCTGGATAATGTAAAGTGCACATTTAAATACTGTGTTTCTGCAAGTTCTGTTCCATAGGTTTTAGAGTGGTGACAGTTACATTAGACTACATATTACTTGGGTTTTATGTTTTTGACACATTCTTAAAGTTTCTTGGATTGTGCATAACAGATAAATGTACTATTTTTTTCTGAGAAGTATTTCTGGCTCAAAAGTGTTTTTTCTTGGCATCTGTCTAAACACAGAAAATAACCTTATGCTAGTCATTTTCAGTAGTACAGTAACAACTGCAGTTACCTCCATCTCTTCTTCTTCCTCTTCTCCTTGTTCATATGCTCCCAGCACTTGCATTTCTGCAACATTCCTTCGGGCTATATTCGCTTGATCCGCTCTCTGTCTCCCTCCTGATCCTCTTGATGACATAGAGCTGGAGGAGCTGGGGTCTCTAGGATTATTTGATGTTGGAAACGTTGGTCTAGAATATGGCAGGATGTCCTCTGTATAATTAAATGTATACATTGTTATGTTTACAAGCCCAGAGATACTGTGATCCTAAAATTTCTGCATGCAGTTGATTTATTTTACTTTTTATGATCCTCAGTAGGTTTAAAGTGAAGTCTGACAGGAATATGAAATACACTGTTTCCATAATAGCATTATAGAAGCTTTCTCAAGGAAATTTATAGTATTCACTTGGTAACATTCACCACAGCAAAACTAATTCATGATTACTGTCCACTTCATTTCGATTTATGATCACTACTCTATGTTCTACAGGAAAATGAAGAAAAAAAATAACCCTTGCAGTATATTTTCGATATGACTGAGTAGGAGGAAATGACAACACACGCATGATACTCGCAAGGAGCTCACTGCGTCTAAATATTAGATGCTGTACTTCTCAAATTGAGTTTCAAACAAAATTAGTGGGCATGTTTTAAAATTTCAGCCCCACCCTCTTAAGGTAAGCTTCTAATAACTTCTCTCTATAGTTATCTACTATAATCAATACCAATCTCTTACTAATGTGCCCATTTAACCAACTTACTGCCCAATCACCCCTGATATTGACCCTGGATACCTGTAGAAAGAAAGGAGCAGGCATTTGTATGAATCTGTGTTGAAAGCCTTAATGAATGCTTGGCAAATTTCATTAACTATGTTCCATTAATTAGTAAAGAGTAATCTTACCAACTTCCATATGCAAGAGATAACATTGATCAGGTCTGATTCGTGTAATGCCATGTCAGTTAGCATTTGTAAATAACGCCTTACTACTATGGCTTTCTGATTATTAAAACAGGACTAGGTTTACAAACAGACGAAAAAGGCCAAATGCCAATTCTTTGGCAGAAAAGTTAAATATCTGAGTTACAGATCTACTATCTGACTTCGCTCAGTTCCTTTGCAAATTAGATTATAATTAGACAGATTAGACATAACTAGACTATAAATGTATGGTAGGTGCAAGGACACTGATCCTCACAGCTCTCGGGGACTATTACTGTTTGGGCTTCCTCAATATTAGCTTTAATACATGATGGGTGCATAAGGAAAGCAAGATAGAAAATCTGTGTTTTTCATAGGCTTTTGTTTTCATTTTACCCTAATGAGAACCTGCAACGTGACGTGTATTAGCGCCTATAATCACAATAAATGGTGCAATTCAGCTGACCCAACTTTGCTCACACCATTGGTGTGAGGGATCTGAAAAGAGCTGCTTCTTCCCTGTGATCAGCATACGATACTTCACCGAACCCAGAGCATGCAAAATAACCTTGAAGAAGATGAGTTTTTGCTGGTGTGCCTTCTCGTTTTGGTGCTTTATTTCCTCGCGGTTTCCCATCGTTTTGCTGTTCCTGCGATTCTCTCCGCTCTCCCGAATTTGTCCGCACGTCCGAATGCTGTCGCCCATCCACCCCGTCCCTCCCCTTGTAGCTCGCTCCTTTCCTTTCCGCCGATCTGTCTGTCCTCGCTTCGATAGAAGCAAGTTTTGGCAACATGACCGGCCGCACCTCCAGCTGCGATTTGGACTGGGCGGTCGGTGATTTTATAGCTGGAGGTGGCACAGGAGGGGGTGGCAAGTCTACAAAGTTGAAAAAGAATAATAATTACAGTGACATCATGCAGTAATGAAATTAAGAAATAACATTTAACTTTCACTGAAGAAACAGATGCCCTATTTACTTTCAGCCCTCCCTCCACCCTAGAAAGTATTATGTTACTGTTACAACTGCCGATGGGTATTTTCCCAAAGCTTGAGCTTAAAAAACACAAAGTAAAGACCTTTCGCTGCCTTTTCACATCTCAACATTTTCGTAAAAATCATTACAAAAAGCTGTCATAAAGTTTAGACATTTAGATATTAATATATCAGTTATGGATATCAACACAGAGTTCAAATATTAACGTATCATTGCCGATATTATCACTTTTGCCAAGTCCATTCAACAGCACAGCAGCTTGTGCTATACAGCTACTCAAGGTCTTAAGCCTGCTGAGTCTTAAAGCAAGTTGGCTGGGGTGTAAGACTGTAGATCAGACGCACTGCTGATATCTGTAAGGATAAACTATATTAACTATTGCATTCTTCTTTCAAAACAGTAGGTTAATCCAACATACATATCCCTGATGCCTGGGAGATACAGAAGAGATATAAAAAAATCCACACTCAATCAATGACATAACAAGCTCTCAGGAAGAACAAAAAAACCAAAATGTCTCTATAAGTTAGCACAGCTTAAGGGGTTCTAAAATTCTGTATATTTTTAAATAGCATTTATAAGGCACACATATGTTTTACTTAATTCAATTTTTCTATTCCTGCATTACAACTTCAAACTGGAATATGTAAACTGTTCAACAGGATACAGTAGTGCTCTGTGGAATATAAAAAGTGAAGAAAAATAAATGTAAAAGTCAAACAAGGAACTGACAATACAAAAGCGGTTCACAACAGAGCTGTAGGAACAGGCCATATATATCTATAAGAGAACAACAGGTTAAAAAAAGTGAGATGTGAAAGATGTTTCTGAGATGAATATTCTCAAGTGACATTGCTAAAAAAAAATAAAATAACACTATTAAGAATGTAAATTCAGCATTTTATAATAGTGTGCATTCATTCTTTCTACTTCCACAAAAATCTTGGAGCAGCTGTGTTTGTCAAACAGCATCACTATATATACAGCTAATTCACAGACTATTCAAGAGACCATTTCAACTGAAAATTAACTAAATTGGGCCAAGAATAAAGGTAGTACTCCTGAATAAGAAAAAAATAGGCATATGACATATACATATAAATTCAGATATGGCAAATGCCAGACATTTTTGAGAGGTTTTCCAGTGACACAAAGCCTAATTGATTCGATCTAGCCCTGTGGAAAGGTGTAGCAATGCAGAATTCAGTGCTGTATGCAGGTTTACTGGCCACCATCCTCCATGTTAAACTGGTGACATAACTAGAAGTTGCCCTTGACCTGTTTTAAGTAAGACTGGAATTTTTATCAGTTGGGATAATGAGGAAGAAAAATGTCACAAAGTTAATTTCCTCAGGTTGGACATCAGGTAAATGAGTTCTGTAACATCATTCTTGTTGCATTAACTCCACTGTCTGATTAAGAAAAAAAAAAAGGAAAAAAAATTCCACAAAAAACCAACCAAGCAACCAAGAAAACTTCTCCTTGTTCTAATTTATGGCTTGAATAGAGGACAAAATCCATTTAACAAGAAACACAGAAACTTCTTTCCTTCTATTCCTCTCTGCTATGAACAAGTTGGACAACTGGCCTTATATTTCTCGCAAATTGTGTGCAGTAGTTTATTTTTCAAACTAGTAGTTTGGGGAACATCTGTTTTAGGGAGTACCTAAAGCTAAACAATTGAATACTGACACTTAACTTAAGCATATACTTAACACTCACCATTTGCATACGTCTTTTAAGAAAAAGCACTGTCATGTCCAAAACTCGAGAAAGCATAATGTAAATTAGCTGGACGCCTGGATATACTAAGTGGCTGAATCAAAATAATTTTATTTATGGAGAGGGAATTATTAAACTATAGTCTGGTAAGAACAAAGACAGATCTGTGGACAATGGACTAGACTTGTTTAACTGAGGGAACTAAAGCTGTAAAATGGTGAGGCAACTTCTGATTCAATAAGATACAAAATACAACAGATTTTGGCAAGAAAGCACACTGCATTCCTTTGTTATCCATAATGCTTTAAACATGGTTTATTGTGGTAACCTCTGTCTAATACACAATGTTAGCAATGGAAATCTATAATTCCACACATCAGAGAAGTGTTCATACTACCTCCTCTATGCATCTAAAAATGCCCTGTGCACTCTAGCAACCAAAGAGCAAACAAAATCACTTTCACTGGGCTGCCCAGCCCTGTAGATGCTTAAATGTGCCTACAAATGCCCGTGGCATTTGGATCACAGGGCTCCAGAGGCATGTAAGCCTAAGTGTCAATACCTGATCTGAAAAATCTTGGTCTGAAGAAGCATATAACCTCTTAAAATTCAACAGCTAGCTGAAAAATCACGTAAAGACCTCAGGATAGCATGTGATATGTGCCTTGAACACCCAGTGCAATATCAGATCCAGCCCAAAACTTATCAGGCACAATAACCGTTCTTTGAAAGCAATGCTGGAGATGGTGATGTTCTTACCTTTTGCACAATACTTTAGGTGACTATAGAACTTGCTCAAAATTTAAAAAAATACGATAAAATCTTAGCTTGAGGAGATTCAAATAGTATTTTCCTTTCTCTGGAAAACATCCTTCTCACATGTCTTCTCTCAGAAAAGAAGACGCCAAATCAGAAGTGGATGCAGATACTCAAACTCAGAAGCGTAGGCTTCTGGAACCACAGTTGTTCGTGCAATACCTTGTGTCTCCCCACTCACAGTCTCTATTAATTTATCAGAGCACTGAATAGCCCTTCTGTTGAGCCTGCTGATGTATAGGGAGTGTAGGTATTTAATACCAAGCCTTTTCAGTCACCCTTGGAGTCAGTCTCCAACAGTTGTGGGACAGCAATGGATGGGCAGAATACCAAAGGGAAGGAACAACATCTTTCCTGTAGCCTATAAAATACAACTTGGAACAATCTACTTTATTTAAGAATCCTATCCAGCTACATAGGACAATGAACAGTGGTGTGAAGTCTTGACAATGGAAAGGAAGGATGCATTGATACAAAAAGTTTCATAAAACAGCAGTAGCTCTATGGTACAGTAATAACTAAAGAGAAGTGATATTCTCTTTCAAGAACATTTTTTGCAACCTGCAGGGAAACTATAAAAATCTTCATTTCAACACAGTACTTCTCACTGAGAAAACTCCTTTACAGAGGGAAAAAAAAGCAACTTTTCAGAGGTCAACACTATTACACCCCTGTGGTATTTATTTTAACAGCTCAGATCACAGAGAAAATCCAGATTCAATCTGCCTCCTCGAGTACAAACTGGCACACTTCTTATTAAAAGGAAAATGGAAGCTTCCATTGTAGGGAATAAAAAATAAATCACAAAGCAACATTAAACCAATATAAAGAACTCAGAAGTATTTGTTAAAGGTCAGCTGTGCTCACATGTTTCATTCATGTCTATGTATTACTGTTATACTGTTTCCCACGAAACTAAAACAATTAGTGAATGCCATTTCATAGCAATGTCTACAGGGGAAACCTTCCGTATATGTCTTTTGAAAGGAGCAACGATAATTTTCTAAATGAGAAGATATACAGGAATCATGGGATAAGCAAAACACCAGTGGGGAAAAATAATCTGCTAAATTAGTTTGGCATTGAAGTGGAGAAACCATAAATAAGCACAAAAAGATGAATTGTAAGTAGTGACAAATGAGGGAAGTAGGCCTTATTAGGCAACTCTTTCTTTTAAGCTCTATCAGGCTGTAGATTTCTACAGTCATACCCTGAAGAAAACAGCAGAGTTATAGATTTGATGCAATATTGGAAAAGATACAGAGTGATTTTTTTTTCTATTGCATATTTATGCAGGCATGCAAAACTCAAGATTGTTCCTGACTTAGTAAAGCTTTAAGATCATTTAAGATTCCTAGATACATAATAACCTCAGCTACTGTTATTCATGTACTGAAGTTATTTTCATGCTTTATCTTTCAAGAAACACGACTCAAACTGTACATAATTGGATGAATAAATAGATACAACAAAACCCAATATGATGTATGAAAGCAGTGGGTTGTTGGATTGTAGAGGTTTTTTTGCCTGCATGTACATTTACATACCACTTTCATCAAAACAATTTTCACTCCACAAAAAAATCCCTCAATAAAAAAATTAACTTTTACAAAATATCTCACAATGAGATCAGAAGTAAGGACTGCGAAGACAGTAGGTATCTGCAAATTATTATCATTCAATAACAAGCTGGTTTTTAGCAGGGTAAGAAATGCATTCCTACTTATTTTTTTCCTTGCCTGAAATTTGTGCAGAGTGGATTTTTTTGTACTGCACAGGCAGAGGGAGACAAAAGTAGAAATGCTGCTGGCATGCATAATGGCTTAACATTTCAAAGTGAAAATTCAGGAAAATATTTGGCAGATATTCAATTGCCTTTTGTGAGAAATTCAGCTGCCCTAACATCACGTCATGGGTAACACAGCTAAATAACTCAGTTACAGTCCCAACCAGATAGTTGTGAAAATGTTAGTATTTTTAAAAAAAAGAACCAGGATTTAAATAGTTGTGTTAGCTGTCAATGGTGTAATTTCTATTGAAAGACTTACTGAATCGAAGCACTGGCAATGCAAAGTAACTTTATCCTTTTTATCTAAATGCTTATAATTCTGAGGGCTTGTAGCTACTTATAAATCAATTCAAGACAGTTCAGAAGAGACCTTCATATATATAATTTTAGAAAAGACAAAAATATTCTCTTAAAATTCAGTTTCTTAAATTAAATATGTAAGTAGGTCAGGCAAGGTTAAGAAGGAGGATACATCTGTTAGTTGGCTCTTGTAATGCACTCTTAGTAGTTCACTCTCTAAAAGGCTAGATGAAGAGCAATTAAAAATTCATACATTTTAATCCTTACCACCTACTGAGCGAAGATTTTTAGCAACAAATATGGAGAACATTTCACTGCCTGGATGACTGTCAAAGAACAAAACAACTGAGCTGAAATCTTATTCCACATAAAGTAGAAACTGATTTGAACTAATGCTAGCAGAAAATACAAGATTGTTACTACGTATACAATGCAGAGTAGATCAGGGAACACCCTCCTTTATTTAAAAAAGGGCAGTAGTAGACTTTTACTGCTAAATATGTAACTAACACACTTTCAGAAATCTTGCTAATAAAGAAAAAAAATACCGATTTTTTAAAGACTTGCATGTATTGCTGCTGCTAATACTCAGCATTTTCAACCATTCATGCAAACACTTAATATACTTATATATCCTTTCTGACACCAATCATGTAAATTCTTCATGACAGTGGTACTTCATGAAACTGCTAGCAAATACTAATTAAGGTAATTTGGGAACAGTAAAAAATTCTTTACATGTTAAAGTAAATTCCATTTTAAAGGCTGAGAAAGTAATGAAGCAATGTATTTTTCTCCTTTTAGTATTTATTCGATGCTTCTAGCCACCAACAAATGCTTAAATTCAGAATATCTGCTTTGTTCTACTACAAACACACATATGTTCACCCACTATGAGGAAAAAAATATCTTTGTATCAGGCACTCCTTTATAAAAAAGGTAAGCAACAGTGTGACATCAAGCCAATAGAAAAACCTAAGTATATCTGGGAGAGGTCAATTGTGCTTAGATGTTTCATTCACGTCTACATATCACTTTTCTCCACTTAAGCAAAACAATTACTAGATGTCATTTTATATATAATTCTAAAGGGACAATATACTAGATGTGGCTATTAAAATGAATGGTCAGAATCTTCAGTAAGGTTCCAAATATGCTTATGTAAATGGATTGAGAACAAAAAAAAATAATTAAAAAAATCAAAACCGAACAAGCCCTTCAACCTTTGAACTGGGTTTTATTAGTTCTGCAGAAATTAAAGCCATAATTTGCTTTTCCCTGAATGACCATACTGTATTGCACATTAAATAGGTTAGCGGGAATTCTTACCTAATTAGAAATTACGCTGAAGTAAGCAGGTGCTATATAACACAAAACAAATATTGATCATGATTGTCAAATCTATTGCAATATCTAACCACAATGCTCTATGATTTAACTTTGTATAATTACTTCCACAAAAACCTGTCATCAAATACTGGCCCACCTCTTATTTATTCCTGTGTTAGAAGAAAATGGCCACATAAAACTCCTGTTCAGATTTTATTTCTGATGTCCTAGCTGTGTTTGTATCGAGGTTTGATGCTCAGCCAATAATTCAGTTAAGAGCATTCTCTTCAAGAGAATAAAAGCTGATAAAATGTCCATAAAATATTGGAAAATGCCATTACAAGGGTCTCATAAATGTAACGCTTCTGGTACAGTTTTGGGATTTACACCTTGTGTTGTCCTTTCACACAAGCAAACATGCACAAAACCACTGTAATAACCTCTTGAAATCAGATAATATTCCAACAGCTCAGTTTCACTGACAGAAGGGGCCTGGGCATAAGCCAAGAGGCCCAGGTGCACTGTGTCATGCCAGTATTTAATGCAGCCTAATATCAGATAGATGCTAGTGAGAGAAAATACTCAGAATAAAGTACAGATAATAGCACGGACAACCACTCATTGCTAAATTACTTCTGCTCATCATGTTGTGAGCTTTGTATTAAATTTTTTTGTCAAGTGGCAGGAATCATAGGGAGAAGTGGCTCAAAACTCCCTTCTCGTAACCTCGGATAAGGATCTATAATATTAGGCTTTCATATGATAATGGCAAATGATGCCCCTCTTTGAAAAAATTCAAACTGGTAATGAAAGTCCTAATCAGATTGTTGTTGTGGAGAACCAGGAGGTGGGGAACCATGCCTTTCTTTCCCCTCATCTGTTAGCAAATTTAGCAAACTTGACAAGACGGGTTAAGTCTTGGAGAATTTATCTAACATGAATTTCCAAGAAAGCCCGTGGGTTGTTTTATAAAACTGGAAGGTAGTGCTTTAATAAAAGCTGCACCACCTGAGGCATTTTCATTAAAGGCTCTCTCTAGACAACATCACAATGTTTGCATTATCCTCCTACACTCCCAAGAGAATACAAGCACTACCTTTTCAGCAAGAGTTGATATTGTGTGTGAAGGCACGAAAGAAGATGATTAGATTTCGCTTTTACTCACAAAGTAACCGCTTGCAACAATGCTGTGGTCAGGATTAAAATTCATTGATTTCTGCTGCCCACCATTTGAATGGCAAATTGTTTTTTTCAGGAAAAGACACATTCTGGAGGTTTTAATAGTCTGTCACATGAACGAAGACTTTAATCCTAACCACACATTATTCTCAATGACTGTACTATTTATGCTATCTGGGCTCTTAAATAATGACAGTAATTAGCCGATTAGGACACTACAGAAAACAGGTGCAAGGCTCTGGAGTGGAAGCATCAATGTACAGTATTAAGGAACTCTGGCATTTAAAATGATTAATCTGTTCAGTGTGTTTAGCAACAGGAAACACAAATCACTGAATTCTGAAACATAATGTTATCTCTGTGGAAAAATTTCACACATGCACACTGAATGCATATTTAGAAAGGTTCACTGACGTTTTCACCCGTTTCAGTGGACTCACCATCTGTGTAGACTTCTCTGCGCAGATGTCCTGGCTGGTGTTTTTGCTTTTTGGCAGGTCGGACCTTCTGTATTACAACAGCACTCATGTTGCTGTCGGTAGACACAGGGCTGGTGGGTCTAGGACAGTGTGATGCATGAAAATGTCTACGGCCTGGAAATTGTTACAGAACAATAGCGATTATTTTTCTTATCTAAAATAAGACGTTTCATACTTTCTCTTTTTTCACATCAGAATGACCTAGCTATACAAAACCTGAAAATACACTGTTGGAACAGTAATAAAACTCTCATCCTTCCTGTAATTAGTTTTAGAGTGAGCTGTAACTAAATGGAAGCATTTGCTATCCTATCAGGATGCAAGCTGGCTTAGCAACACAGGAATTATCCAGCTGGTTGGTAGCTGGTAGCTCCTACCCCAGGAAGCTGAACATCATCGGCAGTCAGGCACAGGCAGGCTTCTTGCCTTCCAGAAAAAACAAAACATTTCTCTTTCAAAAGGGTTTTCACCTCCCCTAACACGGGCAGCGTGAGGTCACCCATGCCATAAGCAAGGCACTAGCAGGTCTCAGGTACAGACGCTCCCTCCGCCCCTTTGAGTGAATTACCAAAAAGGCATCAGGAACGTATGACTGGCCTTTTATCACAGCTTATTTGCAGATAAGAAGTGTCTTAGGCCACGTTTTTAGGCTGTGTAGTCAGGTAGGGGTAATATAAATACATAAAAATCACTGCATAACGTGAACTTGACTGTTGTAAAATTATTTACCTGTAATAGGAATGGGATGTAAAAAGGCCTCTACTAACTATACAAATTTGCACACACACAGACACATATATTTATCTGAATGTATATGTATAAAATGGATAAAATCCTGGCTCTGTGGGTACAAATGGGAGTTTTGCCACCTACTTCAATCGGCCAGGATTTCATCCAGAATTACTAAATTACCTCCCCTCTCACTCTTCATGATGAACAGCTGTGTTGAAATGAAACAAAGGACTGTTAACTGGGAGAGGATATCAGAAATGGGAGGAAGGTTGCAAATCAGTTGAGTCAGGATGGACACAGTTGTGACAGAGTATCTCTTCTCCAGGTTTGGCAGCTTAATCGGATTGATTGGCAAAATATTCACGGATCTGCTTAAAACCTGCATCTCAGCCTGCAGTACCCTTATCTCTTAGTTTAACTATAAGAATATCCACTGGGCTCAGTTACTGATCAGGTGACTGATTACCTGTATATACCCACTGTAACTAGTAACCAACAAGCTGCAAAACACTAAATGTTTCAAATGTCCAGTGGTGATTCAGGAGAAAAAAAAAAGAAGGAAGAAACATGCATAAGGCCATGCTGCATATTCGTAATCTATATTCTGAACTCCAACTAATAACAGCTCTCAAATTATGAAACCAACACAAACCCAGTTCATCTCAACAACAGAGCAGTAAGAGCTTGAACAGCGTTCTCCAAAAAGTAAACAACAAAATATAAAATGGAAAACAAATATATTATGATTTTTTTTTCAAATACAAGGGAAATACAACTCTAAAGGTTTACTATTTATTTGGACATTTCAATGTAGGGGGATTAAATCTCTCATGAAGGGTGACTGAAAACACTTGGAGCCTTATACTAGGACAAGGATACAACTCTGTAATCTTTTTTTTTTTTTTTTTTTTTCTGTTTCAATTCTGGTTGGAAATCCACCAGCAGGGTTGAGATTTGGAAATAATCAATGAGACTAAAAAATTAGGAACTACTTATGGAAAACAATGTAAAGCAGGAATATATTGAACTGTTTCACTAAAACTCCTTTTCTGACTCTTCCACTAGTGTAAATTGCCCCGCCCTCCTGAATTTCTCATATTGTAAGAATAGTAATCCCAGAAGCAGCTGTAGATAAATACATTTAACTATTTTTTTTTTCTGTTCTTCCACCAAACAGAGGACAAACTCACCTCCTGCCGCATCCTGCATTTGACGTCTGGCTACTTTCAGGCCGGCGTATTCTGCAGCTGCTGCAACAGCCTGTGCAAAATCTGCATCGGTAAAAAAGGATCCATCTGAAGAGCTAACGCTAGACCGCCCGCTTGAGATGTTATCTTCTTCAGAGGCTGAACCCCAGCCATTGATCATGGACCCTGTTACAGAACTCTCCAAATCCCCAACGCTGGAGGCAGGTGTCTGCTCAAGGCCACGCAACAGGAGCCTTCTGTTCTGCATCTTGGCAACCTCTATATCTGCCTCATCCTCTTCTTCTTCTGGGGCGTCAGTATCCATATCAGAGACCAAGGGCCCTGAGATATATCCGTAGGTATGTGGTGGGGAGATAGGCCTTGGAGGGGGTGGAGGACTCACAGGTTGACGTCTGCATAAAAACACAAGGGTAAAAAGAGTTTAAGTCACATAACATAGAGAAAATAACAGATTGATGAAACTACTTCTTTTGTTTCCCAACAAGCTTGACTTGCTTTTTTAAATCAACAGAATTCATATCTGAAAGGTATACCCAGTAATCATTTAATAACTCTCCCTCCCCCCAAATCCTAGAAGCCATTGCTGCAGGGGAACCTATAGCTGCCTTTGACTGAAGATCTTGCACAATAAGGTTTTACTGCCTTAATTTAAAGCTTTTTTGACAACTGTCCTTGTAATGTATTTGCCAGTCTTCATGTTTTTTAGGTTTTGTTATTAGAAGACAGGCAACCCATTACAAAAAACATGTAAATTATTCTACAGTTCTTGTAAATATAGCTGGTCTGTCAACCTTTAAGGATAAGCTAATTGAGAGCAGCTGGTTCACGGGCACACAGAATTAACACCACTTTGTTCACTTTATCTGATGCAGTGGTTCTCGCTTTAACAGTGACATTGCCACCTATCTCAGCTCTCACTTTAACATCGAGATCATCTGCTATCTCACTAAATCTTTAGGTTTTTATCTGCTTGTCCACTCTTCCAAAGCACGGATTTCTATTTCATTTTGCTATACTTCTATCAAGCTGACCGAACACAGAAATATTACTGTACACCACCACCACCAGAATCATATTCTAGATGCCTGGTTCTGATCAGAAACAGATAATATTCAGCAGAACTACAAGTAAAGCTAATAACAAGTATGAAAAATAGTAATTTAGACACTATTTTAGCTAAAAAAAATGCCACTTACAAGCCCTCCAAAACCAATAAGAGAAACGCCACTGAAAATGTATTCTTAATTGGAAAGTATTGTCACACCATATTCAAAACAGAAAACGCCCTTCTCAGAATGGGCTACAGCTGTTGAGCATAGAATATCCAAGCCCTAAATAGCAACACTATGGGTCATATCAAAGCTGTTAGAAGGGAAAGGTAGTCAGACGACCCTTACAAATCAAGTAAATAGAATTCTGAGAATCTTTTTTAACTGATCAAATGGAGGTAGCAAAGAAGAAAAACGTTTGAAAAAGTAAGATAAAATAGACATATGTAGTCACTAACAATCCTAAGACTTTCAGCAAAGCTAGACTTAACCATTGTAGCAAGAACAAAATAATTATATATTTTATTTTTTCCATCCATTTCAATGAGTAAGACATATGCCCTAGGAGCTTAAATTGGAATGTCCTTCCAGATAGTTCTGCCACTACTTCTGATGACATTTATGGCGACTAGCCATGCATCTTTGTGTTGAGCAAACTTTCTGCTTTCCAGGCAGTTGGTGGCTGGTTATGCATGTTTGCATACATCTCCACCAATATCTACTCCATTCTGTACATCAGTATGCATCTCCCACTCTCCAGAACATGGTAGCTCTGGTTCTGGAAAGTCACTCCTAACACATCGCTCACTTAGCATTTCCCTTTTTGAGTAGTGCCCAGCTAGTTTAACCTCTAAATAACCCAGAAAACTTAAGTGATTAAAATAAAGATTTCATTGCCTTGACATAGCAGGGCCAATGGAAATTACAGAAAAAAAATTAAAATACACACTAATAAAAGGAGTGTAAAGACTCAGGAAGATAGACAAAAAGGTACACAGTACAAGCAGTGTTACCATAAAGAACAAAGAAAACAAAACAAGGCAGGTCAAGTAGAAGTGGGGAACAAAAGCAAAAGCAGATGCAGGCCATTTAAAAAAAAAAAAAATTAACAAATGAACTAACTTTTCAAAAAAAACTCTGGAAAATGCACCCATAGATGACCAGTAAGCTATATTAATGAAATCAAAGTTCTACAGTCTACTCGTTAAGATCGAATTCATCTGATCATAATAGGTCTGCATTTCACTAAAAATAGAAAGTATGACTAGAATATTTCAGGCAAGTTTGTGTATTTGTGGTAATAAACAATATGTGCAAACCACTGGAGGAAAAACAATAATAAAAGAAATATAATTTGGGATGGAAAAAGCTGTGCCTTCTTAACAAAAAGCAAGGCAAATAAGCATCATACATAAAAAGCCTCATTCAGAATTCACTGTTTTATGGAAGGGGAACTGTGAGAATGTATATGCAAAATAGTTTGTACTAAAAGCAACTCGGAGAAGAAACAAAATTTCCCCATAACAAATATCTATCTTTATTAATGTTGGTCATTCCTTTAAATAAAGGTAGGTGGAAATGTTAAGAAAATTTTGCAAGCAATAATTTCCTGTATTAGGATTTATGAGAAGCGGAAAATCTATAGGTTATATAAATTATATATTTATATATATTCATACATATTGGTGACAAGTTAATTGCACAGTTACTGTGAAATAATGCATGCTATTTTATGGTAATAATGCAGTAAATCTATTGGAAACAATGGAACTGTAATTATATGGTAAGCTGTGTTAACGATACCACTTTAATATCCTGATGACTGTGAATTTAACTTGTGTCAGCATCATACGTACCGTAAAGTGATATACTGCATTTCTTTCCACAGTGTAATAATAAAGCAACTTAATTACCTATTTCTTAGGTTACAAATACTTCTAGCGTCCTGGATCAGAAATTAAATATTAACAGAATAAATATCATGAGGAAAATCTTGGCCTCGCTGAATTCAACAGGAATTTTCAGTGGGGCCAGGAGGACTTTTGTCACATCTCTCTCGTTACATTTGCATTGACACACCTCCGGTCAGGTTGGTGTTGTATGTGTCCCAGATCCTCCTGACAGTCCTGTAACATGGGCTGGAGTTCTTCCTGGGGAGAGGGGGTGAGAGTGGCAGTTGACTGATGGCTATAGGAGACAGCGGCTGGAGAGGAAGCTGCTCCTCGGACAGGTGGAGTAGGACCTCGCTCATCTTCTTCCTCTTCCTCTAGCTCATCCTGCTGCAGGTACATCCTTGCAGGTGGGACAGGACAAGGAATTTCTTGGTCATAGCTAAAATTAATTTTTTAAGAAAATAAGGACTTAATTTTTTTACCATGTAATTAGCATATCTGATACATGTATGAATAGCCTAGAAAAAGTCATTGTTGTATGTGTTCTTGAAAACATCTTAATAAGGATATACTGAGTGGATGTACACCGATGTCAGTAAGAGATCTCTCTGAATAGCCACACTACAGCTAGTTGAGGAGCACCAGAACGGTACTGAAGCAAGGTCTCACTGCCAGCTTGTAGGGCAAATTACAGTTCAATTAACTAGTGATTAAAGTGATAAATGGATGATGTATTCATCTTTCTTACCTTTCATCCACTGAAAGACTGTAATCTTCACTATTGCTATGGGGAGGTGGATGTGCTGGAGGTGGTGGAAGAAGATCTGCCCAGTTCATGCCAGCTTGCTTGGGAGCCTTTGGGGTCCGAGCACCCTTCTTGTGCCCTTGACTCCCTATGAATAAAAAGCAGTATCTATTTGTAATGCTTTTAAGTATCTCTTCACTGCTATGTTTTGAAAAACAAAATAACTGTAGTGCCTCCCATATCCTCTTGAATTCCCTCAATTTACTGTTATGCTGAGTTGGAATAAACTGGCATTCCTCCTTTTTACACCAATTTGTAATTCTAGCTTCTTTGTAAAATTACATTTTTAAGCAGTTGAATTTAACCAGAAACTTTACATAGCACGGAAAAAGCACATGGGATACAAAACTTGAATTGTTAATAAATAGCCAAAACGCGATAAAACCATAAATGAATTTTACAAGCAATGTCATTAAGAGTGAGCTTCCTACTTCTATTAATTATATTATAGATTATCATCTAAAACAAATGAGCTGTAGACATATTTTCTAAAGTGCCTTTATACTATTTAATTGCTGGAACCTAAAATACAATATGATACAGATATGATCTATTAAAGTTCCACTGTTGCATTAAGTCACTGAATATATGTAATTTGTACTTGTCCACTGAAACGTTTTAGGCACAATGAAATTACTAGTTTTAGTCTAAATGGCAGGTGCAGTTGAAAATAATTGCTAGAAGAACTAAAATAACAGAAAAAGAAGAAAGAAGATCGATGAGGTATGGCACAAATGTTTTCAACTACTAGTACTGGGAAATTATAGCTCATAGTAGAACAATGCAGCTTTAACAGTTCCAATAACTTTGAATAAGAACAGTTATTCAGGTGGTCTTGAATTTTAACTTTGGATATGGCTACGATCAGAACTGACTATCATTGTTCCTCTGTATACAATTTTATCCTTCTTTGCTATTTTTACTTCTATAATTGCATATAAAGTCACTCTATTTTTGAGTGTGTTTTTGAAAACTTCACATTTCTCTCTTCAACTGAAGAATGGTTTTATATTACCACAGTTGAGCCTTACACGCTTGATTAAATGTGTTGCAGTGAGATTTAGGAAGCTTGTTTTTCTCACTTCTACTGTCTCAGATTTTCCATTCTTATGGACAGTAGTTCTGCTTATTATTGTCCCACATTAGCTGCCAAATAAAAGTATGTTTTAGCTCTGTACAGCCATTTTTTCTGGTATCTCAATATGTCAAGCAAGACCCTAGCTATCCCAAGGCAACCACCATCTTCATTCTCTGCCCTAAGCACCATGATATATACTAGATTCAGCACAATTAATTTATTACTTTGGTCACCTTGCTTCATTCCTGCTGGAGTTCTTGGTATAGGACTATAAATTTTTAGTGTTGTGAATAACCATAATAGGTGTCAGCATGGAGAATACCATCTCCTCATTTTTAATTTGGATGGGTTCATACCCCTGAGATGTATCATGCTGAATTTCAAGTCTTAACATCTTTGAGCACAGGCTCAGCACCCCATCCCCATGGTGAAGACCTGGGAGCAGGCAAAAGTCTGGTTCCCAGACAAATGCTCCTGAGCAGCTGGTAGAATTAGGAGCCATGCTTATCTTACCCCAGCCACTGAGAATTCAGGTCACCCAAAAGCACAGCAGGCTCACCTACATGTTTATGCCTCAGTCACCTCAGATAAAATGGAGTGCAAGTTAGGATTAAGGCCACTAGGCTACCAAAGGCACCAGCAGAACAAAAGGTCAAAACAAAAGCCCTAGTCTTGATTAGCAGATGTAAAGTCCAGGAAGATGATGATTGTGACCATAACTCGTAATAATTGGCTCGATGTAAATAAACATAGGCTAAGTATCAGACTTACAGTAAAGCCTATGTGTAGTTTCTGGTTCAGCTCTGAACACTCCACACACCTTTACAGAAATCAAAGCTGAGAGTGAACAGTTGATACCAATATGAGAAGCAATAACTTTTGAATTAAGCCATATTCTGTGGTTCCAAAGCACAGAGTGCAATTTCAGCGCCCTGGTCAACATTCTCCAGCACAAAAAGCTGTCTTGTTTCAAGATTTTTACAAAAGATGTTGAGGTATTTTGCACAGGAGATGCTGATGAGAAATTAACTTCAGTTATCTACTGACTACATTTGAAAGACATACAGGAGTAGTTTTGACATAGAGCCACTGAAATCTGTGAAAATTATATTTAACCATGCATGCTTTTTTACTCAGTAAAATGTATGGGTCTACTTTAAAAAGGAAAAAATTCTTACAGCAGTTCTCATAGGTATTAATCAAATGTTCTGGTACCCTGAGCCCATTCACGAATAAGGTTGTCTTGGGTGAGAAGACTCAAGAGATCGAAAAGTCAGTAAAGTATCACGAAGGTAATACATAAATTGAAATTCATTTTTTTTTTATACAGTGAAAAGGCATTTCTGTGAGTGCCCATCTGGAGACCATAATATTAACCAGCAGGGCATTAATATTAGGAAGTTCAACATCTACCTGATTTCACGGCTATCACAATTTTGGACAATCAATTAATTAATTGACATTTAGATGCCACTAAGCAGCCACGAAGATGCAACAGAAATACAGGCACCTACTGGGCTGGTTTTTATGCTCTACCATTGTCAGCGGGTCCCTCCCCATCATCCCTTCTGTAAGTCCAGAAAGTAGTGCTAACAATCACTAGAGTGTCCAAACACCAAAAAAACCTAAGGTTTGGTAAATCCTGTAGATACTCACCGGAGGTACTACTGCCTCTGTCCGAGCTGTTGTAGGATCCTCCTGTATTCTGGTCATAGGACTGGTTGTATGGAATAGTTGGAGCAATGTTGTCATTTACCCGGTAATCTGCAAGTTTAATAGTATAGTTAATGCTACCCTTCAGAAACACATTTACTTTTATATACCTGCTTTGCAACACAAAGTCAGATCTCCTGAAAATAGTGACGAATGAACTCATTTTTTTGAAAGGAAAATCATCCTCTAATCATGTTTTATTTTTACCGTGTCTCTAATTGTAAGTTTAACAAAAATCATGGGAACTTAGTCGTTCCACAGCAAAAATGAAGTAAAAATGAAATACTATGCACAGGGTTGTCACAATGCCTCTGCATCAATTAAGTCTCAGTGGATACATACACGACCTGTGTGAGCATTTTGCATACGAATAGACTGTCACCTTGATTGATTTTCCATGGTCTCTGCTTAATTTACACATGCAGGGCAGCCAATGGACTGTGGTAGCTACTTTTTGTATTACAAAGGTGACAAACCCACGTAGGAGTCAGCCCAATATTACAAGAGCTGAATGATCTGCTGGAGCAACAATGCAGCTCCACTGAATTTGGTTTACAACAGAAGAGGTCTTTGTTTAATGCCTGCTGGCTCCAAGGAGATTTCTATTTATATTGGGTCATGCAGGTTCTAGCTACAGGCAGGGCCTTGTATTTTTCTTAATGGCTATTACCGTAACTTCCTTCTCCAGTTCCAAAACACTTGATATACATATGTTAAATATAGATTTGGCAACCAGATCTGTAAAACTTTATCAGAAGTAAAATGCTCATCTGACAAAACAGTACTCTCATGCCAAAAAGGAATAATAATTTACAGAGAACAGAAAGCAGCTGAGTTACTCTTCATACAGCAAATAAAACTGCGTCATAAACAGAACCACTGGACATAAAGTAGTGACAATGAAGCACAGCATGTAACTCATCAAAACGGTTATTTCCCATCACAAAAGCTATAGGTATAATCATCAGCTAGATGGTTTTGACTTAGGAAATTAGAAAACCAAGATCAGAATATTGACTCATAAAATAGCAAATCAAAACAAAAATAAACAAAACTAAGAATCAGTCCCCATCTGCTGCAGAAATGTTTGTGATAATGTAAGCATGGGAAAAATAGCAAAATGATAAATTCCACACCAGAGTGTATTCTGTAATAGTTTCTCAGCCTAGTTGCATTCCAGAGACCATGCTGAAGCCCTACATACCACATATGTTTACACAGAGGATAAACAGTAAATCAACACTCTGAAATATGTATATATGACTGTCAGCAGACAATGCTTTAAGGGGGCCTTTCCACACTACAATATGCTAAAGAATATGCAGCTGTAATATACACAGTTTGAAAGATGCAGTATCTTCCAGGGCATAAAAACCAAACATGTTTTAATTCCAAAACAGATATGTAATACACAGTTCATGAAAGAAAACATAATTACAAAAAAATACAGCTTTCACCCTCTAGGAAGGAGCTACAAAAATTGAATTTTCTTTTGACATGTTTATGTCAAGGGAAGGTGTCATATTTTATATTGCCCTTTGAACTCCTCTGTGAGTAGATGGGTCCAGTAGAGAAATCAACATTCCTGTAATGAAACATATCTTTTTACTGGATAACTTAGGACTATGTGATCACTCGAGTTACAACAATCCATGCAAAAAGTTCCAAGTTAGAATCGGTCCAGTTCCTAGGGATACTGTTTTGCAAATCAGGTTATTAAAAGAGGTTGCATGGTAGCCTGGAGGGCTAGCAAGAAATCACATACCTATTTCTTCCAACTCCCACACATTATATTAAAGAAACATGCCCTCGAGGCCACAAAAGTACATTCTGATGTTTCCCGTTAACACTGAAATCAATTTATTTTTAGCTCTGGATCCACAGACTTCAGTCGGGGTAACAAAGGAATTTAGTTTCCAAAACTGTGTGTGGTAGCATTGCCTCTCAATATGTGAATCGAAGGCTTGCTAGGAACAAGTCTAAAATGAATTGGATCGCTCCATTTGTGTCCCTAGTGTACAACACAATACAATTTTACAGAGTCTGATATGCAAAATTTCATTCGTTTACATGAACATGTAGATTTAATTAGTCTCCATTCACGACTGGGAAGAGTGGGTTGACCTATTTAAAATTTAAGGTAGAGTATAATGTGACTACCATGCATCTGGCTTATGAATAAAATATCTGGCCTCTGTCCTAACCAATCCCTTAACTACTATTAAATTTAAATTAATCTCAAATCCATAGGAAATGTATTTTATTTAACTCTTTTCTAAAGACACGGCTTGTTATTTTTTATAATAAATTCAATATCTGAAGGTTATTGTGGTGCTAATTAACTTTCCGACACCGCTAACTGTGGATTTCTAAATCTGAAGAGGGAGAAGTCTAAAAGCACCGCAGCAGTCTGTAATTGCTGAACCTGAAAGCTTTAGACTCCCAGCACCAGAAGGTCAAAACTCCTCTGATGCCTAAAGAGGAGAAACAAGCTAAAAGCTCTTCACCTTTGTTTAATTTGTTTTGCTCCATAATGTTGTACTGTATGGGTGCAACCTCTTGCTTTTGCTGAACAGAGGGTTTCCAGTGTTTCTCATTCGTATCCCCGCTGCCATTGTTAACATTATTGCTGATATTTGACTGGATGAGTTGAGTGGTGGCATAAGGAGTGGGCTGCCCAGGCTGGCTGACAAATCTTCCGTCCTTTAGATTTGGACTATTGAAGGTTTTCATCTCATTGATTTTGTTGCTGAGGTCCACATCACCATATACAGTTGACTCAGGCAACATCAGGTTTGTTTGCTTGTTGTCCAGCTGATTGTTGTAATTTGCTATACAATCGGCTAACCACAGAGGAAAGAAAAAAGAAAAGGTCATTCTGTTCGCTTACACTATACTTTCAATGAAATTCCCTTTAAAAAATTTTTAGTGCATAACTATATGACTTGCATCCATGAAGCAGAGATATTTTCATTAACTATATAATATACAGAATATTATTTACCTTATAAGCTACTGCTTCAAAAGTAGCGTTCGCTGCTTTGATTCACTGCAAATTCAGACCTTCCAAATCGTATCTACAATGACTTACCTTGCTGGGCTTTTCCTACGGTCGCCATATACACATTTATATTTTTAGACATTATCCTCAGAGTAGCATAAATACCTAGTCCGTAACTGTGATTAGAATATTTTGCATTCAAAGAAAAATCAACCAAAGGCTAATAATGGCAATAACTAAACATGACAGTCATCTCATGTCAGTATAGAACGAAGAGCATTTAGACTCTTATAGTCGTGATAAGAAAAAGAGATACAAACATAGGTTCATAAAACAGACGAAAAATGATTGTACGTAATAGAATTAAAGAGAAACGGTACAATGTGAAAGGCAACTCCGTACCCAGTAGCAAGACTTTATTTGATTATTGTTTCCTTGTACAATCTTATATTTTGGTTTGAAACAAAAAGACAGGAAAGCACTCCGGAATTTTTGCTGATTATTAGTTGCTTTGGATATTGCAAAGTAAGGAATACCATAGTAATATCATTGTCCTGTATGCTGAATATGTATCACATAGACAGCATGAATTCATTCTTCTAACAGTTATCGTATCTTGAGATCACCACTTTTTGCATAGAGTGAATCAGACATGTACTGATGCTCTGGCCACTACTGTGGGAACCAGTGGGTCTGCCTTTCTCTGTTCTCTTGCCTCTACGTGGCAGCAGCTCCACACACTTTTTTTTCCTCTCCGTATCCAGTCCGCTGGAAAAATACTGAATGGAGTAACACAGTCGGTGTGTCGGCAGTTAGAAGGCTGAGTGAAACCAGCATTCAATGATCATTAAGCAAAAATTCTCATTTGCCAGCTGATTAACGCATCAATAATTACATAACAATCACCAGGAATACAGTTTTCCTCCTTTAAAAAGATGTGGTATTTATGCTAATGAGTTTGATTCAAAACCTGAAGTCCATTACCTGTGGCCACAATTAGTTTACTGGAAAGGGTGCCAAGAACAGCTAAGAACAGATCTCAGGATTTGACCATTAAATAAATTAACTACCAAATATAGAGCATGTTCAACTTCAAAAATATTCCCTGATACATACATCTTTTTTGAGAAATATTTCCTGAAAAAGAGAAATAAAATACTACTCGAGGAAGAAAACCACTGATCCACATTTTCAGTGATTAAGGAACAGTATCACAACATGCCACATACAACTTATCATTGCACATTTCATGCCCCCTAGCTTGTGTTTTTTGAAGGTTTTACTGTTTGATATATTTTTTCTTCTTACGTGAGCTGTTATTTGTTGCTTCACAGTCTTCAACTTGATTTCTACTTTTTAAATATTTTTCTCTCACCTACTGAAACCGTGTTAGTCTTTCTGCCTTTCCAAGTCTGTTGTATTATATTGGGCAATTGTATATCCAGCATATTCTCCATTCCTAATACCTCATGCTTTGCTATAATATCCTTGCAGAGTCACTTATATATTTTAACCTCTTTCCATTTTCAGCTACATCTGATTTGTGTGTAGGGCAATATAATCAATACAGTATATGCAGTAGGTATAGTAGGTACATTTTTTTTTTCATAGACGCATTAGAACTCCTCATACAAAGCACTTAAACAAAAGTGGTTTACCTATATAACAGAAGATTTATTCTGTCAGTTTTTTTTTATAGCATCTACTTTTAGAACAACTTGTTCCTGTTCTGTAGACTTGGAAGAGAGTACTATACTTAAAAGAAATTAGAAATGCACAGTTACTTAGCATATCCACAGCTATAGAAGGGACATCCAACCCTGCTGCTTCAGAGCATAAGCCAAGCCCGAGCTGACATAATTAAGAATATTTGCTAGATTTTCCAGGACAGAAGAGACCACTATCAACATCCTGTCTGACCCTCAAACTCATAAGGAAGGAATCACTTTCCAACACAACCAAGCTTAATATAAGGGTTAAATTGAGAAAGAATCCACTGCACTTCATGACAAGATGTTATAATAGTTTACAACCTTCTCAATGTGATTCTCTTCCTTTTCTGAATTTGTTAAGTTCCAGTTACTAGACCTTGGTATGTCTATACTTGCCACAGTAAAGTATCTCTGTATCGGAAGTATTTTTACATAGATATTTGTGGACATGATATCCTTGGGCAGGGTAAGACACAAGTCTCTAATGTTAAAATCTCTCACCTTCCTCTGAAGCACCTGGCACTGGTCACTGTCAGACAGCATATTGCAGGAGATAAATTACCACCATCACATTATGGCTAGTTTCACATTAATTACAGGAGGTAATGCTGTTTTGCACTTATGGAACTTCGCTATAGGTAATCATACTCCCTCTTGGAAATGCGGAGAAATGCTACTAGCAAAAATCAGCTAGAGATGCTGGTAGTGGAAAAGAGTCATTTTCATTCCTCACCAGAAACACAAACTGGGTTAAAACAAAAGGAACCTAAGGTCCTTGTATAAAAAGCTGTTCAACAATTAGCACTTCCATATATATTTTTCTAACTGTATTGTCATGGAATTCACCAGGTTTTCTTCAAGAGCATTCCGAGTCCTGCCTAAGCTCCCAGGAACTACCACTTAACCTAACATTTCATAATTGCTTTCAGAGTGTGAAGTTAACTTTTTTATCCACATGCCCTAAACAGAAAACAGCTATCCAATTTCATACAGAATGGCACCCAAAGGGAGGTTTTGAATGTGCCAAAGTATACTGACTGTCTTACAAGTACTGTAGCAATGTTTTATATCTTGCTTCCCATCACACTCAAACCAAAAGGAAAATCTCACTAGTGTCATTTTGCTACTTTTCCTTCTCCATCCAAGCAACAGGGATGTACAGAACAACCTAAAAAATGACCTTATCTGCTCTATTTCAGATGCTGAAACATATCAGTTCAGTGTGACTCTTGATAACACTGATCTTTGCAGGGGCTTCTTTAGCCTATAGCTTGCTACAACTACACAAAAGGGACTGAAAAAAAGCATCCAAAAAGGGAACCAAAAGCATAATCATGACGTAGAGGAGAAACTATATTAAGTCTAAATGCATTGGAAATAAAAGTCCAAACAAACCTGTACACTCTCTCAGGTATTAGAAGTATATATTCTGTAAAGAAGATTCCTTAGCAAGGTAGAAACATATCTAACCTGGTCGACTGTACGTTGTAAGGTTGCTATCACTGTTTCCGTTGCCGGAGGTGCAGCAGTTGATGGAGCAGTCGTTGTGATTGTTCCCTGTGTTAGGCCAAGTATCTGCTAGCCATGGCTGAGTGGCCGGTTCACTGATGTTTAGGAGTCCTGGCCTTTAAAAACAAAGCTTGGTCATTTCAAAAATGAAACAAAAGCATTTTCACATTGCAATTATATTCTTCTCAAAAGGTTAGATATTACAAAATGACATCACATATTTAAAGGTCTGAGAAATGGAAAATACAGCTTGATTCAACCATTTAATGGTTTCCTGTCTCCTATATAACCTGTTCCTTGCCAAGAGACTGAAGTGAACAGCCAAGGACAGCATCAGTTCAGTTTGCTGAACTACTATGTTTTTGTGTAACCTTCACCTGTCACCTTGGGTTTGGTTTTGGGGTTTTTTTTGGGTTCTGTTTGTTTGCTTGGTTTTTTGTTTGGTTGTTGGTTTTTTTTTCTGGGAAGGTTGTATTTTTATTTTTTCTGCCCCTTCTCCCTTTCTTAAAGAAAGCAAGGTAAAAAATCGGAAACTGGCAAGTCAAACAAACACAAAATTTACACATGGAACCGAGATGGATATGTGGAAATAAGAGCTGAGTTTAAATGTCAATACTCCCAAATTCTTGGTGATAGTAGTACTGTAGCAGATCAAAGGGAACAGCAGATTACAGAAACCTCTGTCGCTTGGGAGTATTTGGATCTCATTAAGCATATTGAGTGTGCGACACATCTCTGTTAATGAGTAAGCCACTCATTTAAACTTTATGTGGGTGGAACAGCAGCAGCTCCTAAGCAAGTTTAATGTAATTGGGAATACTCAACACCTTAAAAAATATCCAGATATCGATACTGCATATTGGCTGCATTTGGAATAAAGTATATTCCTGCCATCAGCAGAAATAATAGCATTCCTTGGTTTCCAAGTTGCTGAATTTTTCTAGTGAGTGTGAAAGATGCCCTGATGAACGTTTTGTAGAATCTTTGGTGCCTCTTCAGCTTTCACACTACCAACGCGATGGCATGTTATAAAGTGCCCTAACAACTTAAGATTGTCTTTGATAACTAAGGCGCTTTTAAATATAGGTAATTTTAGCCACTGTAATGTATATATAAAAGAAGGAACACAGTCTCTTTCATCACAGGATTTAACAGGCAACTTTTCATTTGAAATAGTGCAGAAACTAGTCTCCATAATATTAGATGTGATGCTCTTCAAGAATAAAATATGCTAATCCTCTTAAACTGCAAATTGAGAGTACAAACTGCATATAGTTAGTTGTGGGGGATATAGTCTGTCAGAGCCACAGGCTTAAGTCATAGTCTTAGAATGACATTTAAGAGATCTTTACATATACGTGTATATATCTTTCTGTACTGCATATGTCATCTGACAATTTAACACAGGAGGTGATGAGGCTTGACTTACTGTCAGGCTAACATACCAGCCAATACACACACACTAAGCAATTATTTTTTGTAAATCTATAATAAATACACAGTTATGTAGTTCTGTGAGCATGCCACTTGATTTGAAATACTCTGCTTTTTTCCCCGCCACATTTCTCTTACAATGAAAGTACACCTCAAGGCATTTGGAGGAGACAAAGCCTTGCAGAATATTCCAGCACTTACAAGACTTGTGTACTGGATTTTTGGAGTTACAGGTCCTTTGCTTCTAAAATTTATTTTGCATTCACACCTGCTGTCATGTAAGAAATGTGGTGTGACGTATACAAGTAGAGGAAAACTCTACTGATTGGAGCCATTTAGGTGGAACTGTATGCAAGAGATGTTTGCACTACAGCTCCATAGCCTGGTGATGAACAGAGATTGTAATTTCTGAAGATCTTTAACCTTTGCAGCAAATTCCTTGAATCCTTGAACTACTGTACTGGGTCTGGGGTAGGGGTGGACCAAGCAAGTGGTTGTGTGGGTGCCTAGCTGCTGGCTGGAATCAATCCACCACAATTACCATCACTTGAATCCTTTCTAGAAAAGGCATTGCCACAGAAATGGGTATTTTTTCAGCCTCGTAGAAGTGGGGATTATGGTGAAATATATCACTGGGATATTTTGAATTCTGAATAATGCTTTAATGTGCTCACATAACTGCACTTGGCAAAAATGCTAAGCCTCTCCAAAACATTGCAAATATAATTTAAGGAAGTGAAAACCTTAAGTTTGGAAATCAGAGTAAAGGTTCCATATGTAAAAATACAATTCTTTTTTACATTGCGGAAGTATGTTTCATATTCGACAAAATATAGTACTTCATACATTCTGCAAATGCTATATATACAAATGAACAAAAGCAGCATAGATGTTAGCACCTTGAATCAATTATACTGCTACATTGTGGCACTGATTCTTAAAACTAGGACAGGAAAAAATGATGCTGCTTCGCTTAACAGTACCAAAATGACTGTATAAGGTGGAGACCCTTCTGGGTTCATTTCTGTCCTCTGAGTCTACGTGAGTGTGCTTTGTCTAGCTTGTGCTACGGGAAGAGTGAGAAAGCACAGTGGCACAAAGAACACAAAGGCTGTTAACTGCGTATCTTTTTGAACAACCTTGTAAGGGAAAGAGAGGGTTCATCTCTGTTCGCTCTTATTTTCTCACTATCCTGGGGTGAAGGCAGCAACTCAGTGATTTACAGATTTGTCCATTCAAAAAATCACATGGTAACTGTTCTAGGTTTTCCTTCAAGGTTTTATGGCTACAACAACACAGCAGCATACAGTGCTGGACAGAGATGTCTGAAATTGCTCTTAACATGCAATAGGTTTAGCAGCAGCAGCAGAGCAGCACCGCCCCTGCACAGCATTCAAGTAGACTGGGAATGTTTAATTATATGCCTAATCTTTACCATTAGCAAATTTTTGTATGGTCTTGCAAATTAGGGATCACAAGATGCCACTTGTGAAACAGGAACTGATACAGGAATTTATCACCCAGATGCTCTCTGAGATTTCAGAGTTTATTTCAGCATCACACCCATTCTTTAACTGAGATGCTTATAGAAAAGAATTCTTGAATGTGACCTAGAAAAAAAAGGTGTGCTTCTGAAGAGACACTGCTGTGACCTGCCTTCCTGCTAAAACTGGCTTTTTGCCTCCTGAATAAAACTCCACCTCTACACAGGAAATATAAATTACTGTTTTGTGTAAACACAGCAAAGGTGTTTTAGTCAAATACTTAACCTGAAATGGGCTAGGTTCTCAAAGCAGGGGGCTTTCCATTTAAAACCTACCTGTTTCCCTGTCCTTCAGTGCTCCAGCTCTTGCAAGCAACGCTTTAACTGTTTTGTATTCATAGCAAGATGTTTTCTTAAAAAGTCACCTTATAAGCCGTTTATGGCTGCAGCAATTTTTTCCAATAAACGTTTTCTTTCTTTGTAGTATTTGTGAACCAGCTATATTTCTTAATCTTCATAAATGCCAGGACTTAATTACTTTTACTCCCTTAATCAGTCGGTAAGCCAGGTCTTTATTTTGAAGTTAAAGTGCTCCCTCTGCTGCTCATTTTTTGAGATGCAGTTTATGCAGATTAACAAAGCTGAAAATATTACAACGCGTTCTTTGGAAATCAACCTAAAAATTCAAACCATATATCCTCCTCCTAAATAGGAAAATATATGGCCAAAATGTATAAGTTAACATAATAAATTAAAACATATCCTCGCAAGTGTTTATTCTCCTATCACTTACAAGGACAATTGTACTCCTCGCATCCTTAAATTTAGTTGCACACAATTTATAGCTTTAAAAATAAAGCACATAATTACCTGCCTCCACTGCTTACGGCCTCTCCTCCTCTCTGATATGTTACTGAAATAATTAAAGATAAAAAAAAGAAATAATTTAAAAATCATAAAAGACTCCTTAAATAGCAGTATTAAATTTGCCTTTGTTTCATTTTAGCTAAGACAATAAACGTGCACTGTTTATACATTAATTCCGAGTCCCATTCTGCAAGCTATTCCTTTAAATGCAAGTTTATACATAACCCTTGCGTTGCTGGATAACTGCTAGTCTTAGCTCCAACCAAGCTGTATATTTCAGTTCTGTTCTGAGAAACACACACAAACACGCGTATCGCTTAAGAAAGCAGGAAGCCATACATCAGGTTGAACTTATCCTTAACATAACTCTGCTGACTTCAGTGGAGTTACTCCGTGGAAGAATTTAGGTCATATATTTATTTCATGAATGGCTAGATGTTAAAACTTTGCCCTACCTTATTATTTTGGCAAGATTAAAGAGGTATCATGATTCTATAACAGACCTGAGTTCCAATGTAAACAATGGCTCATTACAGCTGAACCTACTGCAAAAACACATGCTCTTTCTGAATGTTAGTGCACTCATGGAACAGGCACACTCTAAAAGTCCACAGAAGCTTCACATTTTATAACATTTTTGCAATTGGATTTATTAATGATACTTTTTAAGCTAAAAATTTAAAGGTATAAATCTTGGTAGAAAAATGTCTGGCAGAAAGAATACTTCCTAAATTAAAGGAACAATTTTGCTAGCATTTCAGAAGCATTACACAATAACAAAGTGGATGTCCACGTGCATTTAGTTGGCATGGATCACATATCCTTCATAGGAAGCACCACAATTGAAAAGTCAGTTTTTAGAATGCAAATATCCAACAAGAAACAGTGCTACAAATTCTGCAGGTATTGGGTTTGGCAAAGGGTTGAGGAGATTGCCTCCCTGCAAATGCTGATGGATTCTATATTTTCCAACCAGTAATGTGTTAAAAAAAAGCAGCCAAATTCTGCTCTTTAGAAAAACTCCAAACTGGGAGTCTGCAAGAGAGAGATAAATGCTGGCAGTGATTACAATAACAGGATTAAAATGTAGGATGCATTGCTACAGGTAAGTCTTTTACTATAGGTAACGTTAAAGAAGAGGGTCTGGTTCCATTTAAAGTCAATGGAACTGATGACTGGGATCCTAGACTGAAAAAGGATTTTTTTTTCTTTAAATCTTTTACACGCTTTGTGTTTTTTCCAATTGTTTCTTTAAAAATCTCAGTGCTATTTATTTTGCAGCCCTGACATATCTCACGGAGCCCTGATATTTTCTTTTAATGTTAAGAATCTAACTGAGAAAATACATGTTAGCTAACCTACCAACCTCTGCAGAGTTTCAGTAGTGTGCTTCAATTGCCATTGCAACAGAAGCCCTCTGTTAAGCCAATTAAATTAACACCAAAATAATAATAGTTTGAATTAGTCTCCACCGTGGATCTCAAAGGACTTCAGAAACATTAAGGGCCACTCTGACTCACATGGAACAGTAAGCAACTCCACTGAACATAATAGGATGACTTTTGAAACAAGATACTATCCAATGTGATTAAAAGCACGTGGATAAGAATCTCACCCGTTACGATTAGGTCTGTGTGGATAAATGCAGAGAGACATGAGATTGCTTCACCTGCAGTCCAGCTTGGAAGGATGTAACTCAGCTGCTGCCCAGAGGCCAAAATTAGAACAGTGCTGATTTTGAGCTAACGTGCCCTGCTAACGGGAGGGTGTAAGGAGGGGGTCGGTGGTGGTTTTTACCCTGCCTGGATATACGCGTCCTGCAAGTCCCGTAGACCTCTTGTGAAAATCAAGGACTTAGAACAAAGGAAGAAGAGACAACCTGTGTGCTCACTCGGGCTGTAGTACTGGTGGGTGCTGAATGTATTCAATTCTATTTACTGTAGAGGAAGAGCCGCCCAGCTGCCAGACTCTGGGACCGACTGACGGACAGCTCTACAGAACAGAAAGGCTCTCAGGGACTTTGGGGAGCTGCGGCTCAGGTTATGTCATATTTTGTACATTTCCAAAAACAAATAGAAAATGATTTTAAACCCCCCCTGAATTTGAAATGCACCTCTTTTTGTGTAGAACACGATGCTTATTTTAAAATTTCATAGCACAAATACAGTTAAAGGCAGCAAAGCAAAGAAATCCAACTGCTATAACACTTTGACTTTCTGTATCTTCCAAAGCAGACAACTTCTAGGTCACCGGATTAATGCACATTCAGAGGAAAGAAAAGAAGCAAATGTTTCACCAACTACAATCCCACTGAATCCCTTTTTCAAGTCACCACCTGGGCTCTGCTAAGTCATTCCTCCATCAGAAGCACCTTTTGCATCCCTAGATGCAGAAGGCCACATTACTCCAGTGTAATATGCAAGAGCAGAGCCCAGGTCGTACAAACTGGTGGAATCATGCTACAAAATGGCATGCCTGCATCAAATGGTAGGCTACAAAATGGTACACACAAATGTAAAAAAAAGTGTCAGCTACAAAGCAAATACACACTACTTAGAGAACAAAATAATGGTACCTGCTATTAATGAAATTGTTTAAAAAAACCCTTCAGAACAGCTGGGCTGGTTATGTCAGAAAAAGAGAAACAGTACCACAAACACATGCTAAAGTAACAAAGAAGGGGGGAAAAGTGCAAATATATACCTGTTGGTGTGAAGGTAAAAGACGGGACTGAAAAATCAAAACAAAATACAAACTGGTTATTAAGCTGAAGAGAGAAAGGGAAACATACCACATTAGTATAAATCTAGCAGACAGCTGAACATAAAACAAATGTATATAACTAACCCAGTAGTTCAGTCACATTGATATAGAAATAAAATTAAATTTGCAATTGAGAAAGAAGCTTGTCTCTGCACATACTATTCTGAAAAAACCACTTGATATTCTATTGTGCTCCCGAGGGGACCCGGCTGTGGTTTAGCCTTTCAAATACCCCTCAGTTTGGTATTTTAAGTTTTTCTGAAAATCCTAGCGCAAACAATCCCCCCACACTGTTAATCATTTTAGAATGCAGAATGACAAATTCCTTAACAAAGCCTTATCAAGGTCCTATTGAATCTTATCTGCAGTTCACTAAGTAAATGCTCATTACGCTGAACTAATAGGCACACTTACGTATTCAGTAAGGAAATAATAATCATATAAAGGAACAAAGAGAACTGCTGTTTTACTGTCTCTGAATCAAGAATGGGACCAACTCTTACTGTAATAAAGGCACTAAAATCTACTGTAGCAATTAGTTTTTGTTTTCATGGATGAGACTGTTAAACAGAGTTATTATCCTTCTTTCTTAAGTAATCACAAAAAAAAAAAAAGTGAAAAATCTCCCTAGATGTAACATCTTTCTACCTTTCAACCCTTGGCTTTAAGAGGGAAAGGTTAACAACGGCACAATGACATTGCTTGACAATCTTCACTCTCACAGCTACTATAAATCCTCTTTGGATCAATAGGGTGTCTAATCCAAATACAGAGCGCTAGCATCTGCTCTTCCTATTAGCACATGCTCCCCCTCCTGTTGACAAGACAGCATAGTTTTTCTATCACTGATGGGCAGAAAAAGGCTAACATTGCCCTTTTTCATCTAATGACAGCAAAGAGAAATGTAAGAGAAACAATAAAATATTCACTAAAAGTAGCCTTGAGACAGTATTTGATCAGCAAACTTGGCACAGAAAGAAAAGGTTCTGGCTAAGAAATCAACTGCTTAATCTAATTTTTACAATAACTCTGATGTTTGGGGGGAGTCCAGAGTGTCTTGTTATAATTTAGGATATGCTGTAGTTTTTTTCCCCCTTTTACCAAGCCAATTTATTTCCAGGGATATGACACTAAGCAAAAAAAGGAAAAAATCCGAGCATTTGCCCATTTCAGACTTCATTTGTAGCACAGCTCTTTATCTTGGGAATTCCATTGTATTTTCTTTGAGCTAGGCCTTTTCACACAGTCAAGTTTAATTTAGCTACATTCAAAAATACAGAACCATAGTAACAAGCTTTCATTAAAATAGAAGGTGCATTTAAACCAGAGCTATTCAAAAGAGAATCAAGTGTCTCAAAATTAATTTGCAATCACAAGGACATAAAAAAAAATCTTTAACTACTGTCTCATTACTCTTCTGTGAGCTAAGTACTAAACCTAGTTTAGTTTCTTAAGGAACTGAGGAACAGATGAACAGAGGTTCAACTAAATGAAATCTTTATCGCTACTACACGAAAGAACAACTTAATTCTCAGAGCTTCTATTAATAAACTCTTCTGAGTGTGTAAGAGTGCTAGCACAATATGTATGTGTGGGAGTAGTGAAGTATTTTAACAGATGTCAGGCCTGAAGCTAAATATAAAAATAAATAAATAAATGCAAGAGCGAAGAAAGTTTGGGCTTGCAGTGATGACTTGATGCACTGCAGAGTAGCAAACAACTTTGCAATGTATATTTCACTAAAGATGCCTTTTTTCTTGAAGAATACTTTGTAATGGAGATGCAGACCCTACTTTTCTGTATATTTTCATTAAAATCCCCACTGAACTACACAAAAGATATTTTTACAGATACTGGAAAACACAGCTGTTTTGAACAATAGCTGATGTCATTAAAGCAACCATTTTTAAGGACAAATTGTATGCCTTTTACTTAATCATAGGTACTGCTGAAAGCATAGCAATGTTAGTTTGATAGAACTGTAGACAGGCAGTATGGCAGCATGCTATTAGTAAAACAAAACAGCGCAGGCCAATGCAGCAGTACGTCGGGGTCTGTCTTATCTACGAAGCCTTACTAGAATAAAACCAAAGGTGAAACTCATCCCCAATTTCTGTGGTTACATCTCCACGACAACCACTGTGCCAAGTCTACCGCGAGTACTGATACTTTAATAGCACGGAGGACACCTAAACTCTGCAACACTCCGGAACTATTTCCCTGTTTCCACTCACTCAGCTGCTATTTTTAGCACTGCTTCTTTTTCATAGCAACATACTGCTACTGTTTAAAAACATTTGTGTTGTATTTGCCTGTCTTGCCCATCACACATTCATTCTTGAAGTGACTAGAGAACGTAATCTCATGACAACTTTCACACATTAAGATGTGTGCACGTTTTAAGTCTAGGTCTATATTCTGATCGCTAAATACAAAAATTTCTCCCTCTATTCCTTCAAAAGCAGGATCTCCCATTTTCTGATTCATTCCAGAATGATTCATTCCAGTTCTTACTCTATGAGTCCCTGTGGGGTACTGCTTTGAGATGTAAGGAACTCTAGATTATTGAATTCAGCTTTCACTTTGGGGCTTAATCAAAAGACGATTGAACCAGAAGAAGTCAAGTTTTAATTCCAAAAGATCTTCCAGATTCTAGTTTTGTTCGTCGCAGAGTATATTGTAAAGCACTGTATGCCCACTGACAATCTGATATAAAAGGTATCCATAACATGGAAATGAAGAGTGCTTTAAGTTAGTCCCACTGCTGCCACTCTAACCAAATGCAGATGCAAGATGTGACAGCCCCAGAATCCAGTCCCAACCAAGGGTCTCGCAACAGCATTTATGAAAGGCTCTGGAAAAGTGCTATTGACTGTTGTGCTTTTGCAAACAGCCACTTTGCCACATTCCCCCAGAACACAAGGAAATTCAAGTACACGCACCAAAAGCATTACTGCAATGTACACCACTGTTAGTATTCTTAGCAGCAAGCAAAGGACTGAACGGGAGGGACAATGAACTACCATCCACTTGGTTCCTTTTCAGATGGTACACTGTCAGGTAGCAAGGCCGTTTTTTTGTTGTTTTTTTTTTTTTTTAAGCTCTCAGCCTTAAATCCATCTTATTTGTAGGAGCATCTTTCTGAAAAGCTAGTCTGGGTATTTTGCTAAAGGCTTATACTTTAACGCCAGGTTTAACACATTATGTAAACATTGCTGCTTTCTGCATTGACTCCTAATCCACACCTCCTGAAAGTACTGCAGTAATTTGATAATTCCTGCATCGAGTCTTAGGGGGACAAGAGACTGATGATAAAGTAAATAGCCAGGAAATAGGCACTGAGCAGCCAGTGGACTGAAATATATAATACGGCACCTTTTCTGATACCAGCGTAAGTACTAGTGAGTCCATTTCGCTTCTTCCTGTGGCGATACAACCAGATGCTGAAGACCATCAGGATAATCCAACAGGCTGCACCAATTCCAGCAATAAAGGCAGGCTGCTTTACTACATCAGAAATCTGCTGGGCTAAACTGACTTGATCTTCTGAAGACACAGGGTTTCCATGAGAATCTGGAAAAAAAAAAAGACATCCAAAATAGCCAATTAATTTGAATGAGCAGCAGTAAAAGGCAGGATGAAAAGAAATGACATAAGCATAGCCCATTTTTTCAAGGTAAAATCTTAAAAAATGCTCTTCAAAATCTCTTTTTACATGTTTAGATAGAAATCGTTTTCTATACAAGACAGGTACCTCCAACTTCACTGACTTTTGTTTGTTTATGAAACCTGCTAAAATCAGGCCACTAGGCAAACAAGTAGAAAGTTAGGCTCCTAAATGTCAAACCTAGAGAGTGCTATTTTTTAAATTTTATTTTTATTTTAGCATAGCAACACCAGCTTCAGAAAATTATTCAGAATCTCAGCAAAAAATACAGCAAGTAAAAGAAAGATCAAGTATGAAACGTGTGTAGTCCGTTGAGCTCTGCTAATGGGTAGAAGTCAGCTACCAAATCATCCACTCATAACTGAAAATCACAGAAGAATTACAAATTCACAGTACATTCACATGAGGTTGGCATTGAAGGATACATTTTAATTTAGCAGTTCCTGACAGGTTACTTAAATCTTGTATTACACAGTCTAAAAAGTACTCTTTTCAGTCTCTCACTTTGACCTCAATTAAAACATACTGAATATTGAAAAGGTCGTAAAGAAGTAAAAGTACAAAATAACCAATCCTGTCCTTTTAATGTGGATGAAAAAGCTAAAGGATAACCAAAAAAAGAGTTATGAATTGGTAAAAAACAGTAAAGCAGTCTTGTTATTACCAATAAGTAGCCCTTTTCAAAGACAGTTTATCCGTAAACATCTCACATCAAAATAAAGAACGTGTAATTTTCCCCACACTTCTATTTTTTTCTTACTAGAATCAGTAAGAATCAGTCTTTTCTGCTCTTTCTGTACTGAACATTTGCAAGAACCTTCTAGGAACAGCAGTAAGAATATTCAGTTAGTGACCAATACTTTCTAACTGAAATGAAGCAACTCAAAGACAAAATACTGCCTTCCTGACTTTTTCACCACTACAGTGAGCGCTTACTGGAAATTTCATTACTGCACAGGGTGAGGGCAAGAATTCAAAACCTTTACTCAGAACGGATATTGCTTTACGCATTCCACAGCTTAGTCTTTGAAATACCCGTTTTCACTCTTGTGTAAATCCAACAGTTACTTGCCTTTTACTTTGGGTAGTGACATCAGATTGAGAATGCAAGATTAGTGTTTTAAGGAGAAAGGTGCTGTTATTAATTCTGTTAATATAAACTACATGAAAAGTAACAGCCTATTTACTTAAAAACCAGTACCTTTTTCCTGTGAACTAACCAGTGAATAGATTTTATTTTTATGATGCCATGTCTTGCATTATTCCAAAGTAAGCCTAAATAAAATGTAAGAAACAACAACAGAAACAGGAGATGGAATCACAGCAAGTAACGAACATCCTCTGGAAAGAGATATCTTTTTGATTGGGAAACGGTTAAATTAAAAACTGCTTCTTTGAGTGAAGAATTCCAGATTTCAGTTTTTGCAACATTGATGTCAAATACCTATTTTGTTAAGGAATCACCACTGTCTTTGACTGCTACCTTATTGGAAATTTTATTTCATATTTCAGGTCCCTTTATCTTCTGTGATCCTAACGGCACTGCCTTGGCTGAAAGTTCACCAGGCAGACTCATTCTTTTCTTACTAATACACCCTTTGTGTCTGCTGGGTTTATAGATTTCATGCCTATTTGTGCAAGGTTAAGATGGGTTGCTTCAGATTTTATGGAGACAGTCAAGTGAAGTTCCACACAAGTGGCCAGATGGGCTTAAACGTATAAAGTATACTGTGACCAATGAATTAAATCTGTCACTCCCTATCTCATCTTTTGTCTCTTTGCAGCTGAGGCCATATTAAGATATGAAAACTTGCAGCATCAGTCTCTTTTCAAAATGAGTAACCCTGCTATTTCTATATTTTTAAACAATTCAGCGATAGAGACAGTACTTTTGTATACACAGACATTTTGCGTTGCTCAGTCAATGCATGTCTGAAGATTCCAATACACTGAAGAATCTCTTTGAACATTTATTGTTCTAATTTTTAATTAAGATTCATTTCAGGGTATTATTTTGCTAGCCATTGCAAGCATAAGAACACCATAATAATATATTTGCTTTTAAGAAACTAGGTTTATGGCATGTTGTACATGGGTGGACTGTTACAGCCATTACATTAAATTAGCTGGTATATATTTACACACACGGTGAAGAGAAAAATGCATGTGTTCCTATATAGTTATATAAACAGCATCATAGAAAAGAAGTTAGAAGGGCTTTCAAGAGGTCACATTTGACCCGTGTCCTGCTCCTGTTATAATAAAAAAATAGAAAGTAAGCGAAATATAAAGCAAAGGGAATGAAATCTAGCAAACCTTCCCATTCCAAAAATTTCCAGGAACGTTATCTTGGAAGGCTTTCTCTGAGAAGGTCATCCTCTCTCTCCATAAAAGTTCTATGAGATCCTGAATGATCAGTCAGGAAAAAACCTCTTTAACTTAAGAAAAGTACTTTTCCTTCATCCCAGGAAATTTCTGGAAGCTTTGACTGAGATATAAACAGTTCATAATCAACATTCCTGTTCCTGCTTGCACTCCTCGGGGAGACGTGCCAAAATAATAAGTGAACATAAACATTCTACGGCAAAGCGCATCTTACTGCCAGAGCAGCAGCCGCAGCGTTTAATGTACTTGAAAATGCCTCAGAGTTGTTGGAGCAGGCTGATCCCCCAACTCCCTGAAACCAGCATATTATCACTGTGACTCATCCCTTCTTCTTCTACCCCAAGATAAGAGCCTTCTTTTTAATCACAGATAATGTTGCTATGGCTACTGCTCACAAACTACCCGATTTGACTGTCTTGAAGTTCCAAGTTTCAAATTCCTACGAAAACTAATTAGATTTTACATCAAGAAGAACTGGGACCTCTAATTCTCTAATGTTAAATATTCATATGATAATAATAAAAATAATGTAAAAACTAACATTTAAATTTCTAAATGTTAAATAAAAGACATATACAATTAAGACTGTAGGTTCAAAATAGACAGGAAATTCCAGGTTCACAGGTGTGCAAGCGACCTTAATTTTGCCGTTTCCATGCACAACCCACGGAATGGTACTTTTCCATATGCCTGTCTCATTTAGTATACAAAATGTACAAACAGTAAGTAGGAAGATCTAAGTTTTGTTGACATTGCTAGTTCTGCCAATTCAAAACCTGCAAAACACCTGGAATCTGCAACATAATGTCTGAGTGTTTCCTCAAATATATGTGCATGATGCAACATGGAAATCATTCAGTTAAATATTACCAGGTTAAGAATACACTGGTTTGTCTCCTTTGTTGTTATATATGTTTACAAAACTGGAAAAATACTAGTTTTGCACTTCAATCTTACAACATACAGTTTGAGGAGACAGCACTAAACTGGCTTGGAAGTGTTTGCAGTAAAGGAAAACAAATATTACTTTCTTCAAGTTGTTTGCAGGCCACTAGACAAAAATATCAACAAAATCCCCTTACAACTATCATGCGAGAAGTACTTGAAGGGCTGACAGAATGTCTGAAGGCATGCTGGCTAGTTCACAAACTGCATCCCCTAAACGAAGCAATTAGAATAATAGTGAGAGATCCAACAAGACTTTCTTGTGTTTTGTACACTTGAGACATCCACTGGTTGAATAATGCACTCAACATTTATAATAATTGTGCAGACATCTCTAACCAAATAACTACATACTATATATCCATACAAATTACATGTTTTAAAGTAATATTAACTGCAGTTGTGGGGCTTCTCAGAGCTGGTACCCTGAACAAAATACGTTGCAGTATGTTCCAATTTCACTACTTATTTGCCAACAGGCATAGGTAATACCGCCAAGCTATGACAGCCAGTATCCCATCACTGTACAAAAGTTAGGCTAGAGCCAGCAAAAAATAATTTATTGTGATAATTCTCACCTTTTTGTATGGAACCTTTTGTAACCAATGTCCTGAAGCTACATGTCGTGACAAGAAAAAAAGTTCTATCAAAATTCTATTATTTTTTTTCTCCACAGTATTATGAGTATCGGGGGTCAGTACTGGGACCAGTGCCATTTAACACCTTCATCGGAGACATGGACAGTGGGATAGAGTGCACCCTCAGCACGTTTGCCAACGACACCAAGCTGTATGGCATGGTTGACACGCCGGAGGGAAGGGATGCTATCCAGAGGGACCTGGACAGGCTTCAGAGGTGGGCCCATGCAAACTTCACGGAGCACAACCAGGCCAAGTGCAAGGTCCTGCACCTAGGACATGGCAATCTCAGGCACAAATACAGGTTGTGGGGAGAATGGATTGAGAGCAGCCCTGAGAAGGATGTGGGAGTGCTGGTGGATGAGAAGCTCAATGTAAGCCAGCAATGTGAGCTGGCTGCTCAGAAAGCCAACCGCATCCTGGGCTGCATCAAAAGAAGTGTGGCCAGCAGGTTGAGGGAGGTGATTCTGCCCCTCTACTCCACTCTGGTGAGACCCCACCTGGAGTAATGTGTCCAGCTCTGGAGTCCTCAGCACAAGAAGGACATGGACCTGTTGGAACAGGTCCAGCAGAGGGCCAGAAGTTGTGGGAGCCCCATCCCTGGAAGTGTTCAAGGCCAGGCTGGATGTGGCTTCAAGCAACCTGGTCTGGTGGGAGGTGTCCCTGCAGAGGCCAGTGGGGGTTGAAACTAGATGATCTTTAAGGTCCCTTCCAACTCTAACCACTCTATGATTTTATGAGCACAACATAGTGAGCTGTGACAAGGTCTTATGAAATATGAATGTTTTTCCTTAACACCAAAGATCTTGCTTTATGCAAAATATCAATTAAAAAAAAAAAAAACAAGCCAAAAAACCAAAAACTGGTTTTCCAGCCCTTGGAATTCCACAGAAAGCTTTGAAAGGTCATTCAAAAACCAAGAGGAAAATTCAGAAGGCCCAAGGGGAGTGTTTTAAGATGACACATGATTTTTCAGTTGATCTCATGATTTTAAACACTGAAAGGTGATTTTTGAATAACAAGCAAGTATATTGTTGGCTTGTCCCCAGTGACACGGGAAGCCTGGGGTACCGCAGCTCAGCGAGCTGCTTCATGTCAGCTGAGACACAGAAAATGAAAGAGCTTTGAGCTTACAATTTGTACCTGTCTTTGTAACAGGTTAAGTGCCTGCACAAGGTCAGTTATCACAGCTCAGCTGATGCACGGGACGGCGGTTGCACGCCTCAGCTCTCAGAGAATCCAATGTCTCCTGTCCTCCCCTCTTGTTCTGGAAGGCGGCCTCTGAAAGATGAAGCTTCCTCCTGTCACACACCCGGCTGAAACTCTGCCCAGACATTTCTCACAGTCACAAACCCGGGAGCACCCTGCACAGCACACAGACTCAAATATGAGGTTGCTGTACAAGACAGTACGCTACACTGGGGAAAAAACCCTCTTCTTTGGATGCTCCGGAGCCAGCTACAATGTAGTCTCAGATTTTGCAAGAAAAACACATTGTAAGGAGATAGATGTTTGATTTTGATGAAAAGTTCTTTAAAAAAGAGTAAGCAAATAGCTAAAACACACAGTACATCCTGTTTCCATACATGGAATTCTGAATTAATTTAAAAAAAGTAAGGATTGTACTAATTCAGATATCAGAAAAAGGTTTCCTGAAGGAATAGTTGGGATCAGTGACAGAACTGTAGAAACTTGAAGATGTCAGTGGCAAACACGCAGCTCCTAGAGCAGATACATACAAGGAGTCAGGACTCTTTCAAACCTTCTAAAAGTAGCATCGTTACTCCTCTTTCCTCCCCCTCTCTGGCCTCTCTTCCCTCTCTCTGTAACCATGTAATTTATTGCTGGTGAAAAGTGCCAATTGATGACATCAACAAATTAATTTTCTTTCTTCAGAAGAGCTACCAGAAAACTCCAGTGTCTGCTCCACCCCCATGCTGGGAGCACATCCAAGAACTAAGAATGCGATTCCTTGCGGGGGCTGTAGGAGAACTTGTATCTCAGGGTAGAGTCAGTTAAACTGCGGCCATTCTTCTGCCTTGATGACTGTAGGTTGATCTGTGCTACTAAAGGGTACTCCTCTTAAATTTAAGTACTAATTTTCAGCAGCCTCCTGCAGTTGCCAAAAGGACTGCAACACTGTCTAGGTATTTCTTTGTGCTGCTTCTACTGGCACGGATCTCCAAAAGACTCCTGTCTCCAGGTCTTTGCCATGTAACAACCAAATTATGGGATTTTTGCTACACCGTATGTAGATTTGCTCATGCCACTTAATTTGAAGCAAGCTGCACAGACTACGAAAGGACCCTAAGAAAATATATGGATTCTACCAGACTTGAGCATTTGAACGCCCTCCAATGTGTGTGATTGCTTCATGCTTTCTAATTTAGTCTCAGTAAAGGCCAGGAACTCAGAAACAGGCAAAAATCTTACCCTGATGGAGTTTCATTTGTTTCTTTTTCCACTTGCCCAAAGCCCTGACATGATTAAGTTCAATTATAAAATTCACCTTCATTTAGCATTTGGTTATCATCAGAGAAAAGGAAAAAAAAGAAGTGGTTATGAAGTCTTTAGCTTTGAACATCAAAGTTACCCCATTATTTTACCCTCATAAGCCTCACTAATTGAAAATCTTCAAAATCTAAGCCATATACAACAAACTTGACTTTGACTGGAAAGTTGGTTGTAGAAAGCTGTGAATGGAAGCTGGCTATAGGGAAAACCAATCCAACAAATAACTATGTTAATGGAGTATCACATAAGCTGTGTGTAATTTTGTCATAAAATTTCTATTAATGTAACTGGGAATCATATGCTTGTGTAAGTTAAATAAGTTAAAGATGACCTTCATCTCAATATCCAAGGAAATGTACATGTAATTTTCCAGAGAATATAATACTTGTTCAGTCTTGTTTTCACATGCAGTAATTATAGATTTTTAAATACGAAAAGTTAAATAACAAGGAATATCTACTAATGATACAGATACAGACAGGATATAAAGTTCAAAGCAGCATGCTGAGCTTGCTTTCACAATTACATACTGTAATGATAAAGTATTTTGATACAGGCATACTGGTAAAGCAGCATATGAATATACCTAAGGCTGCTTTAAATAACCTTCAGCTAACCACCAGCAAAGATGCTTTTCTCCCAGATAAATGCAGGAGCGATGCCCCTGATCTGTATTTATGACACAGAGATTTTAGGTGTAAATGAAGTTAGGAGGTCAAGATTATTGTAAACCATCTGTGTACCTCTTTTTCCTGTGCTCGGGTTATTTACTAGCTTTCACACATAGTTGATACATATTGTGCCTAATTTTAGCATGCTTTTGGTTTTTTTGCTTCAATAAAGAAAGATAAAATCTGATCAAGACAAATTACCCCTAAACTAAAAGTGAGCCAACACTGAGTGATTCATACTCCCCTACACATTTTATTACACCAGTCTTAAGTGTAAAAATTTATTTTGAAAAAAAAATTAATAACCAAAAAGTACTGCTGAATTGGGAGACTAAAAAAAACCTGTGTTGTTATAATCACATCTTTAGAATGCAGTTCTAAGGCAATTTTAAATCCAGAAATGCCAAATCCTGCTATTCCAGAGATCAAGTAACACTATATATTTCACTTGTCTTGAAAGTATTTCTGGTGCCATAAAAGACAAAAGAAAACAAACAAAAATCATCGAAACCAATAGGTAGGATTACCAGCAGGCTTACCTAATTGGATAAACTGGGGATCACTTTTCACTCCAGGTCCTGCCCCGGTACTTGCTGCCACTTCCACGCTGTATCGAATACCAGGAACCAAGGAGGGGATGACTACAGAAAAGGTGGAACCATCTACCGTCTTGTTTATATGGTATCGACTTTCATTGCCAAGACACCAAACCTGCAGGGAAGAAAGTGTATGGTACATATAAATGTCCAAAATTCAAGACCAATGGATAAGTAGAAAGAAGGATGACACATTGCTTTCTGTTGGATAAAAAAATTTAGAATGTGTCGCTACTTTAATATCTGCAGTCAGGAATTGGTGTCCCAGGCACTGTAGGAATATTGAAAAGATACTTCTTGTTCCAAAGAGCAGCTCCAACTGTTGAAATTACTTGATGGGTTTACTGTAATTCATTTACAGTTCAACCAGTGACATCAGTGCTAATAAAACTAAAAGCATTAGTAACACAGAACAAGTAAGGGAAGCCACATAAGCCAAGAATCGTTCACATAAACAACAAAGAGCATTCAGCTAAAAGAATTTGCAATTCTCTTCTTCAGGAATCATTCATCAAACAAGGCTTTCTTCACTCAAGTGCAAGGACAAGTCTTTCATCACGTGACGTTATGAGAGAATCGATGCAATGCTGGAATGGAAACGTTATCTTCTAAAAAAAAAAGTGCAGCAAGAGGCAAGGATTGAGTAACATGTCATCTTCTATTGTGAGGCAACAGCACGATATCAGATCTCATTTTTTGGTTGAGATCAGAACACGCATCTAATGACTTCAATTCATCGCTTTATAAATTGTATCAGTGATATTAAATGATTGGGAGAAACAACATGATGAGATATTTTTCTCTCTTTAGGCCTGTACCATTGATACAGTGAATGCTTGTAAGAGTATCATTGAACTCTCAACTGCTATTAAAGGTGAAGCCACAGCTGATCTAGATGTGCTAAAAACTGGTAAAGCTGTGTTGATTTCCTTCTTATTCCCTTTCCACAAATATACCGTTCTACAATGAATATTTATCAGGAAATTTAAATTAGTTAAATTCAATATGTTTTCTGTAAAGGAGCAAACTTGCCTGAAACAAGCACCATTTCTGAACCTGTGTTTATTATACCAAGGAGGGAATATTTTACTTTTGACATAGGGAGCTCCTAAAAGATTTAGTATGAATTTCTTGTGCAATTCAGGCTGGACACTGGAAAATTTATTTCACCTTCAGGACAATGTAAGAACCTTTTTCCTTCTCTGGATGTCAAGGATCCAAACAAGGCTAGTGGGACATTGTGAGGCTCTGAAATGCATTTTAAGCTCCTTTGAAATAGAATCCCAACACAGTATATACATAGTTGCTGCTGCAGAGCAGGTCAGAGCACATGAAGAGAATGTCCTTTTTGTATTCCGATACTGAACAGAGACTGTTTCAGTCAGTAGCAGTAGTATAATTATTTGTAATATTAGTAATATTGCTCTTAAATCCTGAAGGATGGTCCATGAAAATGCTGTTATGTAAATAAGAACTCGGTAAAGTGAGGAACAGAAGATTTAAATCTATGTTTTGACTTCCATAATTTTTACAGAAATTGTTACTGCCACCTTGTACAATGGTATACGTGCAAACAAAAACAATTTATTATGTACTTGTAACTATGCACTACTAATTAACAAAAATGTTCGTTTTAGGCATCAAAAACATGGCGAAATTCACAAAATAAGAATGTTAGGTTAAACACCAGGTTATTCAGTACTTGCTGTGCTATATTTGATTGTATACTTAAATAGACAACTGAAAACAAACTTTTAGAATGTTATGAAAGAAGGAGGAATTCACACTATATAGACACATAATTGAAAAAAGAATTAGTTTAACAAGATAATTTCTAACTTCATGCCAGGGAAGGAGGAATGATTCCTGCTGTGATTTGAATTTCTGCCTTTTTGCATGTGCTACTGACACTTCTTCAATTAAGATGGTATCCTCCTTGCTATTTATTTTATCTTTTAATTAAAGTAGGTACATTCTTGCCTTAGATCTGAGTTGCTGAGAAACAAAGAATTCCCCCATATATGTACCTTTTTTCTGGGAGAAAACATAGGACACAATAAAACAAAGAGGAAAGAAAAACATTTTACTAGATTTGTATTTGGTTTTTTTCTTCTTATTAGTTCTTAATCTTAAATCACTGGTTCTGTATTTATTTAGTTCTTAGCCAAAAATATTAATTTCATATAGAAACTTAAATAGGAATTACATATATATTCATTGTGTCTGTTTTCTGTCCATCGTGTAAAGCACAAAGGAAAATAATGGCATCTACACAATAAAAGTAGATGTGAAACGTGCCAGTGTGCCATCTAGTGCTACACAAGCACTACAAGATGTTTGCTTTTACACCTGGTAGCCTATTACCTCTGAATGCTAAGAGGTATGTTAGGTATTATATCCACTCGGAAATGTGAATTTCCTGACTTTTATTGGTTTGTCCTTACAACCTCAACATTCCTCCGATGCAGTTTCTTGATGGAAATAATTCCATCTCTTCAGCTCAAAGTCTGTCTTTAAATAAAGTAACTTGGCAAGTATTTTTTTCCCAATTACATTATATATCTGAAACTAAGCTGTAAACTGATTTTTTTACCAGTTGAGCAGGTTCTGAAAGGCCTGTTATTATTCTAAATTGACCATGAAGCTTAGTGATCTCTTCCCTTTCCCATTTTTACAGATGAAAAAAAAATAATAGCAGAATGAGTTTTGATGGCTAGGAATATATGTCTATGGCACAGTGTTTTAACCTGAAAAACAGCCAAGACGTTCTCATTTGAAAAATTTTCTCAATAATGTAAATTTGCAGGAGACTGAAACCAAAGACCCTGCCCCTCCGAGGCTATAAAGCTTACTTGATATCCACAACTGGAAAAATAAGCTTCATTTACTTTGCTATGTAAATTATCGCAAAACAATTTGAACTGAAAATAAATACAGTGTATGCTGCTAAATGAACATCAAATAATAAATATTTTGTAATGTACTTCAATTTGTTAAAAATTAAATAGCATAACGAGAACTGTGTTTGTGTGAAAGAAAAGAAAAAATTCTATACACTAAATACATTTATTATTATACAACCACATTCACTACTTGAAAGTTTTCCATTTAACTACCCAGTTATGCATAATTTCCTCAGATCTTAACACTGTTAATTATTATTCCTGAGCTTTTCAAGTCATTAAGCCTGTTTATATTTACTACCTTGACCAATGTCTTTGAGTCACAAAACAGTTCACAAACAGGTATGGTTCTCTCTCTACTTGTGGGTGCATTTCTCAAGTTATAATGAAGGCAAGAAGGTAGTTGTTTTAATTAAGAGTGTTGACCCTTTGCTTTGATTTATGGAGGCCGTTTTAATTGCCTTCTACCATCTAGACGCAACTACGAAATATGGAGTTTGAGTCAAAGAAGTGTTCTTGTCTCGTTTGCTCTGAGTAACCAGTAGATGGAGCCAACCATCCACGAACAACCTCACCCCTCGCTACCCGGCCAATACTCCCGCTCTGCCCGGGATCAAGGCATGCCAGCAGTACCTTATATTCTTGAACCATCCCGTTCTGGTTGTCCTCGGGGGGCGGCTGCCAAGTGACCACAATTGCCGTCCCGTTCCCATCGTTCTTAGTTACTGAAACGCTCTGAGGTGGAGCACTAGGAGCTGTTTGTTTGGAAAGAAGGATTGAACAGTTAAGTTCGTCACACACAAAAGTTAGGTTTTTTAAGAGGAAGATGGTTCTAGGCTACACAAATGCATTCTATGCCCCATCCTTCATTGAGGGCAGTGCTTGCCCACAAGATAAAATGATACAGAAGGAAAAGGATGTGAACCTGCGACCAGGCTTCTGAGTTCTGCTGCAGTCTTGCTGTGCAGGACAGGTAGAGTCACACTCGTCACCAGACTCTCCAAAGTCAGACACCCGTTACCTGAATATCACAGTAGTCCTGACCACTGATTTCCTCACTGGCTTCAAACCATCTCACCCAGGATCAACAGTTGTGAAAAATAAAGTCTATAAATTGACCCCAACAGAATGCTAGATCTCAGTTCCTCTAGTGTGTAAATGAGTTATACAAAATTTATTGAAATCAGAACAGAATGTGTTAATATTAACACATTTATAATAACAATTTATGTTTTGCATTTTAAATAGTGTTTCTTAAAACTGGATGCTTAGCATGAATGCAGTTAAGCACACCTCTTGAACCACTCGCAGCAATAAACCAGAGCTACACGGCATTTATACCGGCGAGGCAAGAGAGAAGGGGAAAGGTTGTACATTCCAACAGAGGCACTGAAATCCCTATTCAGAGGCACTGGCCATCTTGCATACTCATTATGCCTGAGCAGCAACAAAAGGAAGAGCTTCATGCACCTTCTCTTTTTAGCACACGTCTGAGATGGAAATACATAATTTAGTTCACTATATCTGTTGTCCTCATTCATCTTTTCATTTTGTCTTACTGATTGATGCAGATATAAAAGCCTTCTAAAAACGTGGTTTCCATTCCCTCAGCCATATAGCGCTTTGATGATTTCTGCGGTGTCTGCTATCTACTCAAGATAGTGATTAGCAAGTGCTTGAATCTGACAGAAGTCACTTGTGACCAGACCATGAACTCAGCAGGGAGGAGTGCACACTGCAGTGAAGATAAAAAGCGCGTTTCCCATTGTGTGTTGGAGGGGATCTATGCACATCCCTCTCTCTCTGTCTCTCGCGCGTGCTTCTGAATATTTACTTCTGTGTCACCAAACAATTCACATAATGATCAGTCCAACACAGCCTCCTCTGCCGCAGATTGCTGTTCTCAAACAGCACGCACTTCAAACAAAATCAAATAATGAACATATCAGAGGAAAGCAGGCCAGACTACTACTTCAAAAAGGAAAGATGAAGACAGTCTGGCTCCTACTTGCCTTCTTCCAGGGTCTTTGCAAATTTCACTTCACTATCTGCTCCCTGAAACTCATTAAAAAAAGGGCGGGCCTTGATTTCGTAGTTTACACCTTTCTTCAGCTCGGGAATGATAACGCTGTTTTTGGTTGGAGTCCTCACTTCAAAGATTAACCACTCTGACTCTCCATAGGATGCTGGCGTAGGCCGGTACAGAATTTTATATCCTTGAATATACTGAGATTGCTGGTCCACCTGTCAAGACAGAAGAACACGTGACACATCCTTTAACAAGTATAACCCAGGAATGATGTATGTGACACTATGCACGGTCCTTGGCCTATCTGTTCATTTTATTCAAAGTAAACAACACTGCCAAAATAGATAAAGGCTCCTTGCATTACAGCAAATTACCAGCCTGATTCACAAGTGCATTAATCTGTTTGATGCTGGTAGAACTGTGCTGGTTTCTGTGGATTTATGAAGGTATTAAAGGGGGATAACGGAGTTGTATAATATGCTCCAGCTCCACAAAATTAACAGCCTTTGAATGCGCTGAACGATGGAGCTCAGCACAGGCCAGATTTCTGCCCACCTGGATCTGCCCCACAGGGCAGGGGGCACATGGGGAAAGGGGGGAGGGCGGGGAGAAGGGATCCTCAGCTCCGCAACTCAGGGTGATGAACACAGAGATCAAAGAGACAGCCTGCCAGCTCTCCCGAGGTGTGGAAACCTCCCCAAGTCCATGAAATGAGCACTGCTTCCTGCCTGCTTCCTCCTGGAGAAAGTGGATGGGAAGGGCAGATGGCTGGCACTATCTCCATCACTGTGACTAGGCTAGGTTCTGTCAGAGGGCAGGTTTGTCCACACACCTCCTCCACGTCCACCCACTCAGCGGGAGCCTCCGCTGCTGGAGGGAAAGGGCTGTTTTTAGAGGGCTCGGAAGAGGCTCATAAAACTCTCTACAGTAACACAGATGAGATTTGGAAAATCGGATCAAAACGATACTCGGTGGTCCTGAATACTTTTTAGAGCGAGGTCTTTATATCACATGTATGAAGAAAGAGATCTTGATATAAGTGAGGGTGGCACTCAATGTGTGTGGCTATAGCTGAAACAGAAAGCTGTCTTATAGAAGTGATCTCTTGTGGAGCATTCACTATCTTTTAATTGCTGGTTTCAATTTCTGATGAATAAGAAAGTCCAGTAACAACAACAACAAAATTTTAAGAAGTGCATCAGATTTTCCCTGCCTTCAAAAATCTCATACAGTGATATAATAAAACTGTTTGCTTGCAATTTTACTCCAAAAGCAACACTTTTCATTTTTAATAATCACATAAAGAATGCGTGTGTTAGCTGAAACTGAGGTAATGCTTATTTTTGAAATTGCAGAAAAGCCACAGGCCACCCAAGAGACTGATAAAAACTGCCTGTCTGGAAAAGGTTGTTCTGTAAGTAAAGGTCAAACAAAATCGTGCCAGGAACCTTAAAGATGTTTTAACGTTCTTAGTTAGAATAGGAGATTGCCTGCCGCAGGTGGCCGGACTGCAGGTGACAGCGTAATTACCATGCAACACAGCAGGTATTATTTGTTCTTTTGCAGCACTGAAGAGCCCTGATCATGGACCAGGACTCCATTGGGCAAGGGCTCTTCTACAAAGTCAAACCGCCTTTTGTTCCTGTTCAAAATGTTCTGCCATGGCATGGCAGGGGCTACACCCCGTGCTCTCCTACACTGTTCCTGCCAATATAGTGACACGTTCAGAGGGAAGTCCTAAAAAGACCTCAAAGCTCACTCTCTTTGGATTTATTCCTGCACCCAATACAATTATCCCCCATTTTTTTTTCTTCATTCTGCATTCTATTTTAAAACTGCTCTTCTTTGAATTACATTTTCTTGTGTCATTGCTTGGTACTTGCAGTTTCCCGTACTGTTCTTTCTCGTAATTTCTACCTCTGGATTCCAAACGTCTCCCACAGCAAGCCATTTCTAATCCTTACTTTCCCTGAGGCCTCAGCCTTGCAAGCCTACTTGAATCTTTTTCACGTAAGTTCCCACTGCCTTTGCTTCAGGACTCCTAGAGTTTTGTTTTCTCACTCTCTCATTTCCTCTGCTATACCCTCCGTGCGGCCACCTTCCTGCTCCCTCCCATCAGAGCAACACCAACAAAACATCTGAAAACCATTTGCCTTTCTCGTCCCTTCTCCCTGGACTGTGCGTACTCATAGCACCACGGGAAAGAATAGGTTCAGATGAGGCTATACAGGTTTGGGTGTGTTTCTCAGTAGGTATGTGGGACAGAGGGAACACTTTCAAACAGAATTATGCAGTATTTCTCTCCACCGGTAAGTGACAGACAGGGAAGTGCCCATGTTATCTCATTAGGGGACTGACACACTTCCTACTGAAAGCAGTGCAAAAGCTTCAAATGATAAGATTTAAGAAGGCTTTGATCAGTCCTTTAGCTTCCAGAGCAGGAGTCCAAAACTCTCACCATATTACAAACAGCACTCTCTACGGAGACACAAAATGGTGAAAATGGGACAAAATTTAATGAAGTAGGAAAGCAAAGCCCGAGTAGCATTCATTCCAGAGAAAAACATTTGCAGGCATACAAACTACACAGCTTCTTAAAGTGTGACTCCACTGCAGTCAAACAGTGCAATTCAGCAGTATATATAACCACCTCCATGATACAGATTAATACTTACAGTCCAGTGAACTTCAATTGAGGAGGAAGAAAGGATAGTAGGGTTGTGCAGATGTAGTACCACATCACCTAGTTCTCTCTGGACCTGCTTGTGATCCACACCTTGACTTGTCGGTGGAACATCTGTAACAATTTAAGATTCTATTCTCACAAGTATACATGATTGTTAAAATAAGAATATGTAAATACAAATGAACATATCGTAAAGTATACGATGCTATCAACAATACGTTTACCCTAAGTACTTTCAAATTATGTAAGAAAAAACTACATGAAGTATTTTTCTGATCAAATCACCAATGCTTAGGTAGTACCAAATCAATGCACTGCATTTTCTTCGACAAACAGGAGGGAAATGCTGCATAAAGAGAAAAACCACACTGAGGGATGTCTTTGGTAAATGATTATAGCAGCATCTCCTTATTCTTTCCTGCTGGGAGGAGAAAACATTCTATTACCCTTTGCAAACTTCAAAAGACCAGGAAACCTGTAAAGAATGGCAAAAGCAGAAGCTGTATCTTCAAATAAATTCTTGTGCAAAGTTACTGTTTTTAATTACAAAATAAATGTAACAGCTGAAGAAAAGGAAAACGAATCATGTGGCTGTAGCTTCTCTGATGGCAAGTGACTTCTGTAAACAGGAGGCAGAGCACAGCTGAGTGCTGTCTGGCTCTTTGACATTTGGTCTATCTTATAGCTAAAAATTGTTCATACGCATGAAGGGACAAATTCCTCTCAAAATACGCAATGGTACAACAGAAATACATATTTTCTACATGCAGAGCCCTTGAAAAGCCTATTTAATTGAAATGGAATGACTGTCAGACATGTATACAATTTATAGAGCAATCACACTCATAGGGTGTCTAAAATACACATAAACTATGGACAGTGGAGTAACATAGTTTCTGCATTGATTTCGTAGATCTCTGATCACTTCATTTTCAACAAGTATCATGCTGACTATGGTTAAAAATCACAGACTGAGAAATTAATTTCAAAAGTTTTTTAATTAATCTAATTCCAGATACAGAATAATGCACTACAGAAACTTTGCTCCAGCCTACTACTTCCCTGCCTGATCTCCTCTAGTGACAATGCAAGATCAGGAAATCGTCAAGGGTTCTATTCTCTGAAGACCTTGGAAATTTCCATACCTGTCTGCTTAAAAGAAGTGCCAAAGAGAAAGTACAGAGAAACTGAATTTATATTTATGTACCACTACAACTCCTGTAATAAGTCATTGTTGGTGTGTAGACTATCTTGAAAGCTGAGGTTTGGATGGCACAGTTGGTCCTGATATAGAAGACACTTACAAAATGCAAACACAACAGCTGTAAAGCATGCGTTTTGCATGGTGACTATATTCCCAGTTTACCACCTTTTTGGTCTTGTCTAAATGAAAAAAACCAACCCCCAACATTGTAACACTGCATTAGGACAAGGCATGAAGACAAGTTTATTTCCGGAAATATAGTTCCCATTTGGGAATACAAAGCCTATGGCACTTTGAACTTTTATCATACAGTTTCCTCAACATATTTACAAGAAGATGGCATTTCTTCAAAGTTAAAGAAGCAAACTGAGGTTAGCGTGCAGTCAGTGGGAGACATATCTGGATTCTTAGCAAGGAACACTGATAAAACCAAAACCAAAAAACCTCCACTGAGTCACTGCCGTATCCACATGTAGTATGTTCCGACAAACAGTCCATTTATCAGAGTATTTCCCTCCCCTCAAAGTGTGAAAGCATTTAAGATAGAAGCTTCTGTTTGGAGAGTTGCCTAAATATCACTCTGCATAAAATGTAACAGGAAAGTCAGCGGAATAATGAGTTCTATCTTTTGTTAGTCATAAAAGATGAGTCATCAACAATATGAATCAAACTATTAATAGCCTCAGCCATTTGCACATCTGGGCTGTACAATACATGTGTTTTCTTGTTTCAGTTCCAAGTTTCCAAGACAGGGACTGCCAGTGAGAACGCCTAAGCATGTTGTTGTTAAAGTTGGTAAAGTGTAAAGATGAAGGTAGGTTAGGTTCCTGGTCTGGACATGCATTTAGGACAAGACTATACTACTTTTTCCCAGAAAAAAGTGAACTGGGAAATTTTTGAACTTACTTATCTAGACCACAACTTACACAAAACTGAAACAATACTGGAAGAAGAGCGGAACTGCTGTAAAGAACTTGACACTTGATTACTTTTCTTACTATTAATGACAATTTTATCTATTGATTGTTATTTTCACTCAGGCTTTCTGTGGTTCTCAGGTTTTCAGCTCTACTAGATGCCCAGAGGACAGCGAAGTTTTCCATGCCATTATAAACCATTCAGTTCTGTTTAGCGAACAGAACACTGCCTCGTTCGCTGTTTATCAGAGTCAGGTCAGTGATCAGTTCACTTGGGACATTCAGACCCGATACCTCATCTCATCTCCAGGACTGAAACTACACTGCATGAAAAATGGAGTGGTGCAGAACATTGCAGCCCACCTCCATAACAACACATACTGCCTTATTCCCAGGAATACAGAAATCTCTCCTTGGTAACAGATTTAGGAACCCATGAAATCCCTATTTTCCCTGTGGCTGTGACTCTGCTGTCTATATATGTATCCATTGAAATTGTCACCCATCAGGAGAAATGCATAATAACAAAGGACAGCAATGTGAAATTGTTCCCTCCTCAGGGGAGATGAGAAAGACTTGCTTTTAGAGCAACTTCAGAAAAAATGAAAAGTCATCAAAGGAAAATGCTTTGTTTCTTTTAAGGAACTTCCTTTCAAAAACAAACATGTACTTACTTATGCAAACAAAGAAACAAACATGCAACACTTAACAAGACAACGGGTCAATTTCTCCAGTGAGTAGGAAAAGCAGAAAAAGAAAAATGATCTCTCACTTTTACTTTGAAAAATAGTATGTCCAGTTTTTCCTCTTTTTCAGAATCTAAGTATTTCTACTGGAAAAACGCAGCCTGCAAAGTTGCTATGTCCTGTAGACCATCATAAGTGTCTTATAATTTCTACAGTGGACACAAAGTTAGTTGAAATTTTACATAGCTGGTTTCAGTCCATAGTTGGACTCCAGCCATAGCTGGAGTCAGTGGATGACTCCATCATCCACTACTACTCAGCTTTTTCTTCCACTTGGCTATCTGTAACCATTGTCTCCCCTCTGTACTATTTCACTTTCAATAGTTTTACTATTGAAATACTTTTAATAGCTTGCCAAAACCTCCTCTTTACTGGCCCATGATGCCTGATCCCTTCATATTCTAAACTTTTCTCTTTCCTAATGCAGCAGAAACCAACCTAGATGATGTGCTGTTTCTCTCTCTGTCTCAGTCTTAAGCCTCATTTGATTCACTGGACATAATAATAACATTTCCATGGAATCTGAGGATTTGCATGATATCGTAAAAAATCAGAGATTAGTTCTGTTGTAACAAGAGCTATTCTGCAAGATGTAACTATCTTTGAATAAGAGATACCAGGGTTCCCTTAGGCAATGCAATATGCTGTCTAAGCAGCTTTCAGAGTCTATGTTATAGAGAAATGCAAGTTTATAAAGATTGTATTTTGCCATCTAGTATATATCATAGTCAGGATAGGCAGACAGTCAAAAGCTACCAGAATCCCTGCATCTGGTATTGCTCAGTCAACTTGTGACAGACACTGGGGACAACTAAAATTTCAGTATCAAACGCTTACCTTGAGTTTTCACTGGATCAGATATTTGGCTTGGGTCACTTAGTCCATATGCATTAGCTGCCCTCACAAGGAACAGATAAATTGCATTAGGTTTTAGCCCTTTAACTGCAAAACTCTCTGTTTTCACATTTTCAGCTACAGTTTGCCAGCTGCTACCAGATGCATGGCTAAGGATAAAACACACACAACAGCAGGTTAGCACGTGCTTCTTTAACAACATATTATATATAAGCATAAGTACAGCCAGATCACATGAGACTTATATACCTGAAGGCCTCAATTATGTAAGAGGTTGGTGTTGCACCTGAATTCAAATTAGGTTGCCATGACAATGTGACTGTATTTCTGCTGACATCTGTAACCTCGGGTTTTGATGGAGCACTAGGAATCAAGTTTGGGTCAGTGGGTCTGGGTGGCTGCACTGGGACGCCGAACTCTAACAAAGGAGAGAGAAATGCTGAGTATAGCCAGGAAGCAGCTGTAAGCTAAATTCTGTTCACATCTGCACTGACAATTTACGACAGAGTCAGATAACTTCTGCATTTCAATTTCTGATTTTCCTTTATGTATTTTCTCCACACAGAGAAACCCTAATTGATTTACCTTGGACCTCTATGTATGCACTCCATGTAGCTTCGCCGCTTGGGGTTGAAGCGATGCAGGTGTACCGACCAGTGTCGCCCAGCTGAGTGGGAAGAGAGAAGAATAAATATTTGAAACAATCAGGCACTCAGCGGGCTAGAAAAGTAATTACAGCTCTCTATGTTCCCCCATGAATATGGATAGACGTTATTAGGCTGCAAAAACTTCGAACCAGAAACTTCTTCCATTAGAAGTTAGGATTTTATGTGCTGCAAAGTGAAAATGGATACTTACACCTGAGCATTCGTTAAAGAACTGTGAAAGCTGCACATTCTAATTTAATGTTACCTATTCTGTAATGAACAAATGGAAGGCCAATTCTTGTAGCATTTATTCCTTACTCTGCAGAGGTCCTAACAGATAAATTGAGAAGGAACTGAGATGACAAGACCCCATGCAACTGTCAACCTTCTGCCTAAATAACTCCCAGGGATTTGTCTGGAGTGCAGCACTGGAGAACATGTCATCCTTACAACAAAGCCAAGATATTGCACAGGGCTTTGTGCATACGGGGTTCCCTGTGTTAGTATAAATTTCACCCTACAGCAGACCCAAAAAGGAATCTCCATATGCTATTCTCATCCAGTTCTGAATGTTGGATTATTTGTCCATATGTGACTTAATCGCATTTCAAAAGAGTTTATTTTTTTTCCCCAAAAAGAAATGCTATCCTCCTAAGGTCTCAGACTCAACAGATGAGCTGAATGGAAGCGCTCAAAAATCAGAGGTTCAAATTTTAAGCCAGTGTAACTTGTAATTGGTAACAGGGCAACTCTAGGGAACATAGTAAAATCTTGTATTCAGCCCAATTTGAAAAAATTACTACATTTCAAACCACAGAAAAGATAACAGAGAATAGCCAGTATGCTAAAAATTAACAACATTTTCAAACATTTTACAGTGTGTGAGGCGTGACCAGCAATACTGATCAGGTACTTGCTGTAATTCCCTAAGAAAGCCAGGTATCTGACAGGTGGTTAACCATTTTAAGCTATGTTTACACTGTCAAGTGAATACGTTTAAAATTTAAAAACTGTTTTGAAAAAGCTGTGTAAATGGCTCTATTACTGCAGTATGCTAAATAAAGGTTTTCTTCATAAACATTTGAAATAATTAGATCGTTTTAATCTATTAGTGCTAAAGCCCAAATAATTTAAGGATTCGTCTTACTGAAATACAAGTTTTGCTTTTCCCTTCACGTTTTAAGTACCAAATAACTCCCTTAATTAATTCCTCTTAAAAGTATTTTTGCTTATGAAATCTGAAATAATGTGCCGTAGGCAGAATAAGCCAAGGTGTTAAGCATAAAGAATGAACTATCTGAAAGCATGAAGTATCAAATATTTTAATACAGTTATTTAACATTTCATTAATTCTAAATGTAGGATTTAGAATCAAAAGTGCCCGGAGGTGAAAAAACTAAGTGAAGCAAACAAGAAGAAAACCTGTTTGCCAGTTCAAGCTACCTTGGCGTATCGGATCTGTAATGCTCCTGTCTCCAACTGCTTGATGCGAGAGTCCTGGGTAGAAATGAGGATCCCATCCTTTTTCCAGAGAATAGTGGGCATTAAAGTGCCTGTGGCCACACAGTTCAGTACTAAAGTACCATCTACGGCTACAGTCTGATTCACAGGACCCTGTCGAATGACAGGGGGAGGTCGGTCTGCAATCACTGCCAGAAGAAACAACAGGAAAGGGATTTCTGCAACTGGAAGCAATTTTCTAATCATCTAAGCAACAGCAGTTGCTTGAGGCTTTGAAACAAACTAAAGGTAATTAAACAAGTAATTAAAGTTGGAGGCACGCATTATGCAGGGCAGGGTGCATTATAATGCTGCAGAATTTTACAGAATTTGAAAATAATACACAACACAGTATTTTCAGAAAGTAAAGAAGCATTACTTATTACATAGCAGTATTTGCTAGGCATTCTCCGATTCAAATGTCTTTATGAAGTGATAATGTAATGAGAAAGAACTTCCCAAATTCTTTGCAAGGCACAGATTTAATCTTGTTCATCTTCTACCATGTAGCAGGCCTGTACCACAGAATTCAGACTTCCAGCATGCAAAGACAGAGAAAATGGAAGTAGGCAGGCAAGGAATAACCTGGCAAATATGCATTTCTTAAAAAAATTTTGTCTACCATCTTGGTGCTGTCTCCTAACTGGGAGATCCCAAGCAGTAGGGTAAACACAAAGCTAATGAATAGGACCATCTTAAAAATTTTCAAGTAATGTTTTCCCAATAGTGTCTGAGCTTTACTTCTATGATGACTTAATCTGTCAATATGACTTCAAAGTCATGAAAAGAATCCCACAACGTGTTTGCATCAATTCTAATGCATCTTTCACACAATGAAAATTAAATGTTACTGATGGGTTATTTAATAACTGTGCACATAAAGGTATAAAGCAGTCTCATTCTTCACACAAAAAAGAATGATTGTCTACATGAGGTTTTTTTTCCATTATCCAACAGATAGTCAGAAAAAGAGGTAAAAGCTATCTGATTGTGTTTCAGTGACCTCCTCTACCTGTATCATCCAACATAACATGGACCGATGATCTGCAAATAGCCACAACTTCAAATAACATAAATTTGTTTAGTACTATCATGGGGACTCACGTAATTTAAAAACTGGTTTGGTAGCTGAAATATAAACCTGAAGTTCTCATAATTTGTGAACATCAGATATTTCTAAATCACTTCTCGTAACAACGGACAGGGTGTTAGTACTGCTTTTTTTGGCTAAATTCCAACTCCCGTAATTTCATTTGCATGTTCAAATGACACTCTGTGTTTTCAACTGCATAATTTATCCTTTACTTCTTGTCCCAACCTGTTGTAATGAACCGCAATGCACTGTGAGGCCATTAGTACCTTTCTCTGCAGAGACAGTCAAAATAAGCTCAGTTACAGTTTGTATGTGACTTCGACAAGTTTTGTAAAGAGCTTTGCAGTTGTCAGCGGTAAGAGGCTGACTGATCTGTGCTCTACAGGAGAAATCTAACATCACTGAAATCCATGCCTGCTTTAAGCACCACTGAAGTTGGTGGCAAGTTCTATTACCTTCAGGAATACTAGGGTATCATTCTGCATATCCTGCCTTCACTTTTATAAAAATACCAAAAAATACTGTCCCAAGACATTATACAAAACAACTACCCATCAGATCAATGCAGAGCATATAGCCATAGTAAAGGAAATATATTTAAATTAATTTTATTTTCTTCCAAGTTCAGATGGCATAAGTTATTAACAAAAAAACCCCAGATTTTCTTAATTTTCTTTTAAAATTTATTTCTCATCCTCACATAGCCTTCCCTCCAGTGCAAAATGTATAAAAGTGGATTAAGAAACGTGCCTTACCACTTGTGAGAAAACAGAAAGGATACAGTCTTATTCCTCTGAACAATCTCAATACAGTGGGTGTAAATAAACAATTTTATTTTCCTGGTTCAACGCATGTTTCTAGTACTGCATTATTTCTAGGTTTTCTACAAGGCAAAGACCTAGTTTATGGAAACTCTTCTCAAACAACAGCTTCCCTCCCCTCAAAGTTCTCCACAGACTGCACTTATCCATTTTTCCATAAGTGCTAAGACTATTGTTTTTCCTGTGTATCCTTGCTATTAAAAATATGAAGTATTTATCAAAATTGGCAAATTGGCCTCACATCAGCATGTATTACTGTTTGCAGTCATGTTCCCTGCAGCTTTTTCATCTTAATTTTTTCCTAACTGCTCCTAAAAAGGAATGTATAATAATATTCATTTGTATGTTATTCTACTGACTTCCATACGGGTCGAGGTTTTTTTCCTGCTATACTGCATTATTAAAAAAACAGAGGACAAACAGGTAGATGGAGATGCTAAGCAAACATACACACAATAGTAGGAACACACACAATGAAAGACAGGGCAGCAAGCAATCTGAAAGTAAACTAAATCTATTGGGGGAAGCTAAAAAATAGCCAGACAAATTAAGAGATCAGACAAAAATCCATAAACCGAAGTACATTTACTAAATACAAAATGGAAATATAGCGTTACTCGATATCCAACATTTTAACACCCTGACAGAGATGGTCAAAACAGGATTTTTATGTTCAAAGACACATACAATCTGCATTAATACAAAGCAGATTTCAAAGTAGAGTCATATCAACCCACTGCTGTCTTCAAATAAAAATAAAAATTTGGAAAATTAAAAATAAAGGGATCATTACCATCAGTAACTTCCAAGTAGGCTTTCGTTATGATACTTCCTGCAACATTTAAAGTCTGGCAGATATAGTACCCAACATCAGATCTCTGGACATTGGTGATAGTGAGGTCTCCTGTCTGGGAAACTGAAAATCTGCTGGATGACTGAGGGGGCTGGTATGAGAAAAGCAGATTCTACAAGATGTATAGGAAAGAAAGTGGGGGAAAAAAAGTGTTAAATAAATTCAAATATCAATAATCTTAGCTTCAATACATCTAAACAAATTCATCTTTTTACATTATACTTAAAACATTCTGCTCTTCATATCATAAGCATCTCCACACCACAATGGGAATAGCTTTTATAGGACATTTTGTGATTAAATAGATTCAGATATGTACATATAATTGTGTAAGTCTTTTGGGATTGCTCTAACACCCTCTATGGTCAATGCTGGGCTTTACACAAAGTTTAATAGGCACTAGCGAAGATGTGATATATACAGATACCATAATGGTGCAAGCAACTGTGGTGAACCTAAGTAATTTGCTTTAACAGCCTTTTTTAGAACTTACTCCAGGGCATACTATTTATTTCATTTCAATGCAGATGTTGGTTCACTTATTTGTATTTTAACCTTCCTAAGAATAGAGCAGCTCTTAAAAAGAGATGCTGCTTAAGTCTCTCTAATCATAGTGTTTGTGTTCTATAACGGGTCTTACAATAGAAAATGAAATCCTATGCCAGTTTCTACTTGGACAGTTTTGGTATGAAGTACATAGTATTTACCAACAGTGGTCAAAAACCAGAACTGCAATCAAAATAATACAAGTCCTTTGCACTAAAGGAAATTTTGAATTTCTACCTCTGTCTGAACAATTTGTGAATGAGAATACTTTAAGGTCACAGAGGCTATTTTTTATCTCTCTTTCTTGCCTAGCTACATTTTGCACTTCCAAAAATCATCCAAAGGAATGGGACACAGCATCCGCTACTTCAGTATTAGCAAATCCTATTCATTGACCTCCTCCTCCAGTTCCCTCAATCATGACAAGTGGTTACCACTCAGCAGAGTCGAAAAGGAGCCAGAAAAATTATGTACTAGACAACATTTGGCAAAAAAGAAAAAAATCCAGGTCACACAAAATTACAAATGTAATATACTGTATACTTACACCATTGAAGATTAAAATCTACATCTCATTAGCAGTCTAGTTGCAGTTAGGTATTTAGACATAAATGTTGCAAATAGAGTAAAGAAGCCAATCTCTAAGCATTCTCAATTTCTCTGGCCTATTGTTTTGTAACACAAAGAACTCTGTCATATGCTATTGCACCATTCATTCCTTCATTCTCAGGAAAACCAGAATCCCATATTCCTTCTTTCCTTCCAATAAAGAATACTTTGTGTCACATCCTTCCTTCAAAAGATGTCTCTGAAAGAAAACTGCGATTCTTTTGCTGTGCTATATTGTGTTTCACCCACCGGCTTTCAAGACCCTTTACAAAGAAGCTGAAAATATTTTTCCCTCCCGTTCAAATAAGGACGCTGGGAGAAAAAATGACCTATTCAGGTATGACCTGTCAGCTAACTGACTGAGGGGGAAAGTAGATCTCCTTCGCCCCAAACCAGAGTCCCACCCATGCAGTGATGCAGATCAACAGAGCAAATGGCTTCCCTTGCCAGATGCACACAAACGCATGGCAAACTGAGAGCTGCACCATAAACCCAGAGCCAAACTTTATGAAAATTCCGGAGTGTTTGGGAGTTCTAACATACTTCAGCACTAGTCATCTCTTCATCTCTTAAAAGTTCTCCCTGTTAGGTGAAAAAGATTTTCATAGTAGTGAAACACGGAATGTTTCTAGTTGTTTCATAGATTTAGCAAAGTTTCAGAGATTGAGCAAAACATAGATATCCTTTCTAAGTAAGGCTGACATCTCCTAGCATGCACGTGACTTAGAGAAGAGCTGTAGACCTATTTTCCACATCTTTAAAACAATAATTAAAATATTTTTCTGTCATCTGACATCATCTCTTCAAGAAACCGCCACGAAGAAGGGATAGAAAGGCTGTTTTACCTGACTTCCCTCTCTCCGCCAAAAGATGGCTGGCTGAGGGTTTCCAGTTGCTTCACACTGGAAAGTCACCGTTCTCCCCAGTGCAGCCACCTGATCTCGAGGCTTTACAACAAACTGTGGAGGCTCTGAAAGGAAAATACCGAAAAAAAAAATAATAAAATTAATCACACTACTATGAGAAGAAGTTAGCCTATTTGAAAGCACAATTCGCTTAGTGGCGTTAAATGGTGTAAAACAGAATACTTAAGTTTTTTAATAAGGAGAGGCAGCACAAAAGACACATCAGTCTCTAACACCCACAGCTTCAGCACCGCTCAGATCATCTTTTCTGTTGCTGGACATCAATTAAAACTCTGTGCATTCTGTGCTTTTATTACTGACCACTTCTGCAAAGAAGTAAGTCCCACTGACTTAATGAGACAACTTGCAGAGCAATGGTCACCAATAGGAACAAATTTGTTACAATTTGGTTTTTAGAGTAAAACTGTAAGTCAGAATGGAGAAATCTCTGAAGGACAAGTGGCCCACAGGCCACACTTTGTCAAGGGCTGCAATAAACACTGTTAACTATGATTCCAGGCTTACATGCACAAAAGTCATCACGTTTGCTTTAGGAAAGCTGAGGAGAGAAAAAGGCTTTAATTGCTTATAGAAGAGACTTTTGATGCAGTCAAGGTCTCAAAAAAATTTCAAGTCAAAAGCCCCAGAAATACGACCAAAGAAATTATAACCATTTAAAATCTTCAGTCCAATTACTGAAGAGGAATGAATTTAAAGGAACAGCAGAGCTAAATGTCTTCCTCATTTACATAGGCAAGGGCATGTTCAAACAAAATATATATGCAAATGAAGGCAAATTTGAAACATCTGCTCAGCCTAACATTATAAATACTGCCAGCATTGTCCAAACTGTTTGATTTATACAGACTTCAACAGCCCTTTCATCCAGGAGTAAATAGAATGTCAAAAATCATGTCAGTCACATTAAAAAAAAAAAATCAGCTCAGACGACAGCATTAGATATCTTGATGGGGCTAGCACAGAAAAAAACCTAGACTGTTTTATAGGCTGTTAACTCTCACTTCTTGAAAAATGTGCATTAAATGAAAGTCCAAATCCTTCTGATCATCTGTCCAAAACTAATTATGCTCTCCCTCTTCTTTGGGTTGAGAATAAAGGGGATGTTTTGAATCTGACTTTAATAACTCAAATGTTTTTGGCATGGGTATTTGGGGTTTTTTTGTTTTTTTTTTTTTTGTTTTGTTTTGTTTTGCTTTTAAATATTCTGTATTTAGAAGAATTTCCTTCACAAGGAGTGTGAATCATATAATTTAAAGACATCACTCAATGTGTTTTATAAACATCAAGTAATTGTGGCTTTATCTAGAATGAATTCAATAACACTTGAAGCCCTTTCTAAAAAAATTGCTTTCAGTGTTCCTGTGGGCCAATACTTTCAGTTATCTGCTCCTCGTGCCTTGTGTCTCTGCTCCCTATTGAGTTCATATTAGAATATACTCTTCCTAAAATGGTCTTGCTTTGGGAGGAATTTTTAAAGCCCAACATATTATTATTTACGTTTGGATGCAAATGCCACCTTTCCTAGAATTTCTTTAGATAAGAAACTATCCAAAGTGGTCAGATTGACCTACAGTAATTAGCAGAATTCGAAACACTTAGCTTTGAATTTTTCAATCAATACCTTGGAAGAAGATGTGGGAAGACTTTGACATGACAGCATGTTTAATTTAGAATGGAAGGTGAAACTGTTGTGGGTTTGCCACAGGGCTGTAAGGTACGATGGGGAAAATGGAGATGAGGGTGAAGCACCTTTGTTATGCAGGTGGATTGTAATAACGAGAATAAATTTAGCATATAGTGAAATTCAGGGCTTGGCTGGTTCTGTACTAGTCTGTGACACAATGCCACACAAAAAAGAATGGAGGGTTTCTAAATCCTGCACTAGTGCATACGATTTATGAGGTTTCAGACTTTGTTGAACTTGAGAGCGGGTACAGCTATAAAGACATGAATATGGTTCAGATCACTGGAGAAATAGCTGAATGCTTGTGAGTCTAGTACCTGAAGATGACCATTCAGGGACTACCGAAAACAAAAAATGAGGAAAATTCAGTTTTTCGGCTAACCATGGTAGAATTTATAAAATGTAGGTATAGGTATACATTTCTCTATATATTATTCTAAATATGTATTTTGTATGTATATTATTCTCTCTACATACACATATTATGCAGTGTATTATTCTAAATCTATTGCCATTAAGGTAAACAATAAAAAAACCTATTAGCTTCAATGTCAGAAGAATTAAAACAGGGTTAAGTGCAACTTTGTTATTAAATTCCATTCAATGTTCACCATACTGGAAACATTTTCAGTGTTTCTTTTTTAACTTCACGTTGCTTTCACACCTTAGGTGACATATGTGTGGTATGTGATGTATATATTGTAAAAGATGCTGAAATAATAATCCACTTAAGGAAAGAACAACTTCTGTCTTTGAGACGTTTAAAATAAATTTTTTTTTATAGAACGCTTTGAACTTCAACTAATGCAGTCACTGAAGAAAGAAGACATTGGGATTTCACTCGTTATATCATGTAAAAACAGACACAAAGTTAGCAACCCATTACCTTTCTCTTGCCATTAAGTTACCCATACTTCATGCAGAATTTATTCTTTGCGATGTGTCTTGTCAATAACAAGTAAAAGATGGGAGCTGACTGGTTGAAGGACATGGAAGGGGATGGATGGGAAGGGGAGGAGAAGTTCCCGTCACAGTGATACGATGACTAGAAGATGGCGAATAAAATTTCAACTTACCAGACACAACTAAAAACAAAAACAAAACAAAAAGAAAACATGGAATAAATAAAATTGAATAGACATGAAATAAAGCAAAGAATAAAGCAAAACTAAAAAAAAATAAATAAAAAGGACCTTTGGTAAGGACCTTAGAAAGCACACACATATTCTGATATATGAAAAATAGGTTTAGAATGCTGAACCACATATTTTTCATTTGATTTTTAAACACAAGTGTCTATCAAATGTTGAAAGCAGGCTGTAGAGGAAAATGGGTAACAGACTGAAATAATGGTCAGACAACCTGAGTTCCGCTCCAAGCCTTTCCAATGAACTGTTGTGTAACCTTGAGTAAAATTTTTTTTTCACAGTATCATTATTTCTCTGCATCAAGAGTTTTCCATGGTAAAATTAACTTGAAATCTCCAGTAAATATCAATCTACCACATTGCTGAAATGGAACAGTGACATATACACCCTTTCAAAAGCATCCAAACATCTACAAATGGAAAATACTTTTTTGAAGTTAACAGCTATTACAAAGGAAGTTTATTAAAAAATTAATAATATGCTGAGGCATTTAGCCCACACACCAATCTCTCTAGTATAAGATCGCTGTATCAAGATCATAATGCTCACTATTAAACTGCAAATGCAAACTAAACCACAATTAAAATGATTTTGAAAAGATTCTTAACCTTTTTCTCTCCCCTGACTCAACTTCACTAAAATATTCAAAACCAGAGATCTGTTTCAAAATATTAGATTTTTCAGCAGAAATTCTCAGTGGCAAATTATCTAATATTAACTTATCTTTCAACCATAGTTGAATATTTTCATTAACTTTGAAATGGCACAGACTTTGCAGGCTCACTTTGCTTATAAAAGAAAGGCATGTTAGAAAGCATTCCAACCACGTATCACTAACTGAAAGAACAGACCGAAAATAAAAATGTAAAAATCATGCATATTGAAAATATACCCTGATACTGACAAAAAAGTCAAACAAAAAGGGCAGTTGGTATAAGATAATTACAGTAGGAGTCTAAAAATACATATTTTTTAAATGCACGTTACACATACCAAGCGCTTCAGCACTTTGGTCTTAACGCTTTATGTTGAGAGAAAACCAACTATTGTTCAGCAGGGTATTTTGTATCGAGTAAGGTAAGCACCTGCAATACACCGTTCTCTCATAAAACACACGGAGGAAACTAATTTAAATACCCACTCTACCAACATTCATTAGGCATGAGGAATACTGGCTTACTGTTCAAATAAATACAGAGGACTCCAGGTGTATTATGAAAATGAACCAGAATCAGATATAATATTGGAATTTGGAACGTGTTGAAGCCAAGAAGCTGCAACTGAATGTGCCAAAATCAGATCATATAAAGAATCTGGGGTTTACGTTATTAGATATAATTTTTTTAGGAAATTATCCCAAACAGAGGAAGTTGAAATTGCCATTTTTCAAAGATTTGTCTCAATTTTAAGGACGTATTCTGGATGTACGTTAGCCTTCTTCAAGTGGGTTCAGGATTTCTCAAAGAAAATCAGCGTGCTTTATTCAGCTCAGATTATCTGCAAGTCTATGATTTGTAAGAGGAGTGGCTGAGAAATGATGCACAAGAATTCCTGAGAGAAATATCCTCGTCCCCAAGACTCAGCTCCTAGCTACTCTTGATCATGCGTAAGTATATTTATTACCCAGTAACCACTCCTTTTTAACTGAAAAGCTCTCTACTAAACTTGCAATTACAGTCTAACCTGCTCTGGAATTAGAAATGTTTCTCCATAAAACACAACTTACATTCTACATGAAAAAGCCTGATAAGAGACTTAATGGGATGCAGTTCTTTCACAGAGGCAATAACTCTAAATTACCAATTTTCCATTACTCGAGCAGTGCCAAAAAGAGAAAAGTTCAGCCTTCTGGGTAGCAATGCAAAGGTGCCTAAGCCCTCTACTGAAAGCTCACTAGAAAATTTCTAACAGATAGAAATCTGTCTTTGTTGCTCAATTACATTCCTACAAATTAAATTAACTTGTAAGTGCTGAATTTCCATTTTTCTTTCTACCAGACGGTTTTGTTATTGTAGGTCAAAAATAACCCTGTCAAGCAAATCTATTTTTTTGCCCACCTGTAAAAACAGAGGGGATACTGATACACGAAAATAAACCCCTGTAGAAACACGGTATCCCATTGGTTGCAAATCTGTGGCAAGGGCAAAGGGTGAAATTTCATAGAAAAATTTAAACAGTTCTGTCAGAGGGACATCATGTGGTTTAAAAGAACAATAATTGCAACAACTACAACAAAGACCACTTTCTTAGTTGGATTTACATCCTATTGATATCTAAGGTTACTAAAATTGAGAAGTAAAGAGATTTTCCTCTATTATGGCACATTTTATTTGACAACACTTTCAATTGTAAAGTAAATTAATTTTCCCTGTGTTAATCATGGCTTTTCACATGGCAATTAGGGGGAACAACCTGTTTGTGAAGACAGGAAGTTAGCATGTAAAACCACAAATACCAAAGGAATAATATTTCTGCCTTTCAAATAATTTCCTTGACGTGTGAGGTTTTTCAGGGAAGACATGTCCAGTCACTGAACAAAAAACAAAGGAAAAGTGGTTTCCAGACTAGTGACGTGATCTTTTAATGCCTTATTCCTGCCAGCAATCCTATCAACCTCACTGGGACTATTGGTATCATTAAATCCACTCACAGGAGTAGGAATTTGCAGTTTTAGGACTTAAACTACAGGCTAGTATAGTTGCCAGATGTTAATGGAGCAACTATTGTATTTGACAGATGTAATATTGTAGGGTTATAGGATAATCAGGTTGGAAGCAACCTTGGAAGTCTCTACTAAAACCTCGTGCTCAAGCAGGGTCAGCTGTGGGGTCAGACCAGGTTGCATAGGGCTTGGTCCAGTCAGGCTTTGAAAACTTGCAAGGACTAAGGATGTACAGCCTCCTTGGGCAACCTGCTCCACTGCATGACTGTCCCCCCAGTGAAGAAATTTCTCCTCACATCCAGCCTCAGTCTCCCTTGTTTCAATTTAAATGCATTGTCTCTTGTCCTCCCACCGGGCACCACTGTCACGAGCCTGGCTCTGTCTTACCCACAACTTCCCCGTAGGTACAGGGGGCAGCTGTTATGTCCCCCCCCAAAGCCACCTCTCTTCCAAAGTGTGCAACCACCATTCTCTCAGTCCTTCCTCACAGGTACATATGAGACCTCAACAGACTGTGTGTAACACCAACATCTCTAAATAATAATAATAATTTTGTAATTCTTCTCACAAAGGTAAATGCTAATGCTGATCTAGTGTTTACCTATAACTCATTGGTTTCCTCACATTTAGATTTAAGTGTTACCAGGTTAAGTCTTTTTCTTACTCTAATATTGGACGAGCTATACACTTCAAGTACCCCCTTTTAAAAAGCTGTGGTAATAATTACCTATCTCAAAGACAATAGGATTATACACATTTTCATTCATTTATACTAACAAGGTGCTTTTGAGATCCTGAGACACAAGGTGGTACTTAACTACTAAATAGTATTTTGTTCTGCATATTAAATACTCAATTATTGTTCTGACTACTACTATTTATGAACACTTTCCAGGTGCTCAGAAGATATTTTGTTCTTCAGCTGACACAAGCTGAATACTTTCGATTTAAGCTCAATGTGTTTCATTTTTGATTATTTAAATAAAAATCTTCACATCTTCAAGGACTGCTTGACGGCTGGTACAAGCTATTATAAAGGAAGTAAGAAAGTATAATTCTACACCAGAGAAATGAAACAATCCCAGTCTTCAGACCAGTAATTAATTACATACAACAATCAAGCTGAGATGCTTCTGTATCAACCCTTGGCCATATGACTGATCTAGGAAATGGCAGTCACAATGAAGTTTAGATTGCTTTCAATTAATTTTGTGATACATTAATCCCAGTTCAAGTGAAAAATATCAGATGTTGAATGTGCCTGTAGAAACAAAGTGATAGGAGATGGGATGCGAGCATAAGCCTATGTGCTGGAAGAGACAGCAGAGCTCGACAGCAGGCATTTCTGATGCGGTTGGCCAGGTAGAGACTAGACAGTGTGAGAGGAGAAACTCCAGAGCTAGCAACAGAGACAGTATAGAGATAGCTACGCTATCTGTCATGGAGCATTGCAGTTCAACAGAATGGCTGAAGCTCAGCTGTTTATAATCTCGATATGAAATGAGTGGGTGAGAAACTCACTGTTTATAACCTCTGTCTGAAACGAGCGGGTACAGAAAATCTGGGTACCAGAGTTACATGCAGAGGAAATGTGAGAGTCTGAGTACGTTTAGAAAACTGGTTAAACTCTGGCTGCTCACTACATAGAAAAAAAATCAAGAAATTCCCAACAATTTTGTTTTCCAATTCCTTCCCTAATTCCAAACAAAAACTCAGCTAAAAAGCTGCCAATCTCTTCTGTTCATAAATATTTTTCATTGTTAAGCCTGCTAAACTCTGAAATCTAATTAACTACCTTTTACCTTCAAGTATCTGAACAAGGACCATTGAATGCCTTTCTACAACTTGACTACTATATATTTATGTTGGTGTTTTGCAAAAGCTATTATTAAGGGAGATAGTTTAAGACAACGTGCCACGTTTCATTTCCTATCTAGTGATTTGTAGGCTATTTGTTCTTATCAAAACAATATGAAACATCCAATATCCTTGATATGCTCATCTCTGCAGCCATTTGTGAAAAGTATCACTTTCTACAGAGAAATAAACAAAGGCCAAAATCTCTTGTTCTGAAAAAATATAAAGGCTGCCATTCAGCTGTCTCCTGCCTTCAACCTGAGAAAAAGATGGGAAAATAACACCGGGTACCTTACAAAAGAATTGGGGTATATCGCTTTTCATCCTCATTGGTTTCTGTTTTCAGCTGTCACTTCTTGAGGTTTAGATACATATATAAATAATTCATATTTTCCCAGATTTTCTGCTAAAACTCACATTCATGTAAGACCAGACTGGGATCCCCTTGCTCACCATGAAAGCTTTCACAGCATGTAGTCCCAGAGCACGAAGTGTGATACAGTGCAGCACAGACTTCTGAGGAAAGGTCTAACAGTCTGGCGCCAAGAATGCCACAGCCATAGAACTGAGGCAAAATGTTTACGTGAGATTTTTGATGTTTCAAATCAAAAGTGATGACTTGTAATTCCAAACCCCCAGCAAGCCAGTGATCGTGGTTTATTACTTCTATGATGACTGGAAAAATTCTGTTTTGGATTGCTGCTGCTGTGTCACATAAGCACTTCTTAAGTTTAAAGGAACAAGTTACTACAGTAAATTCAAAGTTACCAAAGGCAAGAAGATAGAAATCAAACTGATTGGAAAAGAACTGGATTAATTGTTTTCTATAATGGTACTGTAAGTAAAAGAATGAAATTGGGAAAGAAAGAAGTTGACCCTGTATTAGGAAAAATACTTCTGATAGTAAGATCACCCTTAGAAGTAGTGGAAACCTAGAAAACTATAACGTTTCAGGTTCATGTACAGAAGGGTTAAAAAAGGGAAAATCTCAGTATCAACTAGCTGCTGTGTTCCTCAACACGCTTCCCAACAAGTTTTTATTTTTCATTTGTATATAATTATTTCTTTTTGTTTACAATTGACCCACGTCCCCTCTTCTGCCTGAACGGCAAAGACTGGTCACGTGCTGGGCAGTAAATGAGAAAGAGGCTGGGTAGAGTCTGTCCCCTACAGGAAAGCATCACTCTTAGGGTAGCAGTGGGCTGCCAGCTGCGCTTCTCCCGGCCTTCACCCGCCTGCGCTCCGAGCCGGCTGTGGTTTGGAAACCTGGTAGCCACATCACCATGACACTCACTCTCACCATGCAGGGCAGAATATATTCCCCCAATTTCAGCACAGGGCACATACCTGGCAGGCTGGATTTAGCTTACTCCTCCTGAGGTGCCTGTGTGTACTCAGGAGAGCTAACATGCTCGAGGAGAAAGAGGTCTGATGACAAAAAAAGGCAAGGATCGCTCCTTGGTGCTGACAGTACAAATAAAGCCTTGAAAATGTAATCACATTTAGAGCTGGTACACACACCAGGGAGAGACACAGGCGAAGATATGGCTTCATAGCACGTACCTAAACATATACGTCACAACATACGTGGTGTGGCAGTTCAACATCATCAACTCCACAATCAATTTTAGCGTGCCAACTTAAAGTGCCATGGATTCAAATTCAACAATTCTCCCTCCTGCAGGAAGTAGGAAGGTATCTGTTCTAAGCTCCGTGGTGGAAGCAACAAGCAATTTGTTTCAACAGTTTGCTGTTTTCATTATCGGCATTACGATGTCACTAAGCTTCTCTACTTTCTTTGGTGGCTTAAACTCCACCCTTTGCTGATAAACGGCACAAGATCTGTGCATTAACCAAACCTCCTGCTTGGATGCTAATCTGCTTTCAAGAGCTATCAAATGGCATTGAGTCCTCATCGACTTCTGGCCATTTTGAGATTTAATATAGGTCAAGAGGTGTTTCCCTCCTCAACTTTAATTGATGGGGCTGGGCAGTAAAATCTGGCTCTATCTCAGCTGTGTCTCAGCCGTGGAACTATATTATCTTAATGTCTGCTTCACAGCAGGGTACTGAATCTTCCCTTTAAAACATTAAAAAAGTCAAGACGAAAAGGGCTACACAAGCGTGTGTCTGTGTTTGTATATGTGTGTGTGGGAGGAACCTACTGCAAAAATCTGTGGGAAGAGAACAGTATGTAAAATGTACTGACATGAGGTTTTTTGATTTGCGACTGATTTTGCTGATACTTAGCTACAAAATAAGAAAGTTCATAATCTCCCCTTCTGCGGGAGTCGATGAAGATTTCTATGATAAAAATAAAAAATGTGGAAATAGACTTTGCAGTGTGGTTTTAAAAGGCAGCACTTCTCAGGTTAATACATGTAGTAAGCAGTCTATAAATCCTGTAGTCATCGCCTTGAGGTGACAAGAGAAACCTGAATCATGGAGGTTAGAAGACAGAGACAGGGATTTCAGGTCTTCCAGAAGTTGCTCTGGGTTGTCCTAGACCTGTAATCCTGTAAACTAAATACAATTTAGAGAGCACACTTAGAACGAGTCTAATTCCATCGATTTAAAAGCTAGAGTAATGCTGTAAACTGTTGAGTCTTGTTTTCCAAGCTTCTCTTTTCAGAGAAGAGCTGTCTTCCCCTCTATTTATAAAGAACTGAGGTAATTTTAGGCACTGCCACAATCTAAATAGTCGTGGCTACAAATATTTATACTAAAGCCTTTTAAAAGAGTGAAAAAGACAGATGAATTCTAAATAAGCTGTGCAGAAGTACAAGAAGATTGTGATAGTTGCTTAGTATTTCAAGAATTCTTGGGATCTTTCTACCGCATTTTTTGATTTACAGTAAAAGCTAGTAGAGCTGAAAAGGAAACGGAGTGGGATTTGTTTCCCAGCTGTTTATGATAACACAGTTTTCTTCTTGGAAAGAACTACTTGAAATCCATAGCAACCTCCTTATAATAAGTTAAAGCTATTTGTGAAAAGTGGCCAGAGCTCCACGATCAATGCATGCCAAACACACACTATAAATGGAAGGACAATAAATCTCTACAGTGCAGTAACTTTTGATCATTAAGAATTTTTATTTTGGGCAGGCAATACTCAGTAACTAAGACTGGCAACTGAAACAGATACTATTTCAAAAGAAATCTGGACTTCTTTTTATGGAGCCATCACACCCCCACATAGAGACAACCCAAGTCTACATACGGGACACTAATACCTGAACTTACTTTCAATAATATTAACAGGGAAGTATCCGTGACATATTAAATTTTAATTATAGGTAGCAAAAAATACAACATATAAGAATTCTGTGCAAGATGGAATTATTCATCAGATACGGAGAATTTTTACTGTGATGGAGGTAGAAAAGGGAACAAGCTGCTTAAGAAAATAAACACAATGTGTAAAAAATAAAATAAAAAAAATCAGAGACGCTAGTCTGATTTGCATATAGTGAAGCAGTGGTTCATCTCTGCCAAAAGGCGATAATGCTACAAAAAATTGCTGGTAGTCTGAAACAAAAGCGTTGCTGCAGCTATGATGGTCTAGAGATATTAGCAAACATGTTTTGAGGTTCAGTCTTTAGTCATACTCTTCAAGGAAAAAAAATCTGACAAGATCTGAGCATCCAAGAACTCTGAAGGAAGAGGTACAGAAAAGACCATCAGACCTTGCTAGTGGAAGACTGGACCACAGCAGAACTCCCAGGTGACTTCTTCCTCTGTACTGAGACCCAAGTATCAATATGCTACCTTAACCATGTCAAAAGCGAGAGCGACTGTTTAATTTGAGGAGATGCAAGCCCCAAGTGGACTCTCATTATGCCACTGAAAGATGCAGAGAACAGAATCCCCTTCAATGCTGTGTTTAGAGAGCATAGGGCATTTATGAAAACAGGACAAGCAACCTGACATCCATCCAGACTGCTTCGGTTTTTTGCTTCTCCATCATCTCATCCTATACCATAGAAATGGTATAAAAGTGGGAAAAAAAACCAAATCACCTCAGACCTCAGGAATTAATGTGTGGTCATAGGGGCAAGAGGAGCATACAGATACCTCCTGCAGAAAATAATGTCAGCATACTTGATATTTAGCAGTTTAATCTGAAGAAGCTCTATTTTTCTTGCACTGGAAGATCCTGCTACTGAGCCTATTAGGTGATCTAGTGATCAATAAAGACTGCAAGATACCTTATTATCAGTTCTTCAGTGTTTTTCAGCACCTAACAACAAAACACTTTAGTGTTCAAACAAAACATAATTCATAGTAACAAATGGTACTCAAAACAGCTTATCAAAATAATGTTTGAATGCACTGTTATTTTAAGTCAGCATTTTTTGGGTAAAGAACCACTGCAAAGATGGCTAATTTTAATGATGCATGTAAACTAACAAAGGTAACAGAGTGCACTGTAACCACTGTATAGTCCTCATGAAAATTACACTCAGGCTATATACGAGGCAAAAATGAGGTGTGTATTACCTTTTTATGGATGTTTAGCATAATTTAATAAAGCCTAAGCTTATTTCAGAATGAACATATAGCAGAAGGACTGTTTAATGAACAGCCAATGAAAATTATTATTCCTTGTACTCTATTTAATTTTATACATAAAACCAAAAATCTGCAAACTCAACAACTTGTAGTAAAATTCTACTTTGTCTATTCTGAAGACAGAATTATTGATATGTTATCTTTAGAACAGCAGTCACAAAATAAAGTCTGCAACAGTGAAGCCTGATACAAAACCTATTGATTTTTCCCTAGCCATGGGACCTAGGAAATTGCAGGCACTACAAAACAGTCTTCAGATTTTCTTTGCTATTTTTTAATTGAGTGCTGAAGCATGCTCCACAAATCTACTTTCTTCAGTTCTCTGCGGTGAGTGATTAAGACCTTAGAATTTTTAAGAACTTTACAGTAAATAAAACCTTTCAGCAGGAGAAAGCCCCTAGCTTCAACTTATTTTTGTAGCAATGTTTCTCCAAATTATTTGGACTCGTGTCCTACTTGCTCAGGGACGTCTGTCTCAAGTCCTTGCTCCAAAGTACTAAATTGCAGGAAGGAATCTCAAAAGTTTTTAAATGTTATTTCCCTGTAAGCAATTGCTATCACTGTTGTGAGACTCTATGTAAAAAATAAAGCTCCATTAAAAAACTTAAAGAATATTTATTTATTAAAATATGTTAAATGGATTTGAAGCAACTATAAATCACGTTACTTTTTTTAAATTTCACTGAAATATTTCATGATTCCTTCTTTTACCCGTATTTTAGAAACGCTTCAGGAATCTTAGTGTTCATCACTTGCATCGGTAGAACAAGCACCTTCAGGGCACTAATCTCTTCAGATAGTTTCCTCAGTTCCTTCTGATTAACTTTTAAGATTTATATTCTTTCACCAGAAGTAGGTGGTAGTCAAACTCCTCAGATCCTTGATAGAAATCTGAAGTGCTGTCACAGTTTACAGCAGTCATTAAGGGGGAAAGGGCTGTATCTTTAAGCTATACAAATCACAAGAGATGGTTTCTCTCATTCATCCTGCCAAAAGTTCACTAACGAATTCTGAAGTTCATAGGACAATCAGTATTCTTCTTTCCTCTTTCATGGGGACTGGAGACAGAATATGGCTTAAATAAGTTTTTTCAAAAGGACCAATACTGACTTAAGGAGACACCATATAGACAAGATCAGATTTAAATCCAAATCCTACTTTTAAAATTCACGTGGTTGAATTCACCCATGATACTATGAGATGTTCACTGTGATACATAATAACCACCATATATCTCAACAGCATTTTCGTAATCCCATAAAAATCTGAAATTTTTTTTTTAAATTTTTATTTTAATATAGGTAGCTCAGACACCTATAAAGCAATTACATTTACAGCCAATTTATAATGTATACCAATTTATGTGGTATCTGACAGATAAAAGAGCAAATCCTATTCCTTTTCATTCTGGGTGGTATTCTCAGCCCTACCCAGAAGCCTTATCAAATGGGCATCTTTTACAGCGTGCCTTGAAGCTACTTTGTACAAAAAGGAGGTGAAAGGAAGAGGAAATTCCAGACCTGAAGCATGTGCCACCTTTTCAGATTAAAATTCCTTGTCAGTTGACTAGTGCAGTAAAATCACAGCCAGAAGTCACTTCTCAAAAGTTCTGCTCACTATCTACCTTGCAGAAAGCTCCGTTAACCCTAAAATTAATGACATCATAAGCTAAAAAACCTCAATATCAAAGATCACCGCTGTAGAATATGAATTGGCCAGAGCAATTTCCGCAGGAATTCTTTTTTTTGTGTGCCAAACTGATAACACTGAATGTGTTTAACGCCTTTGAATGGCAAAATTTACATTTCATAGTTCAGTCACTGCTGGTGCATGTTTAGGTGCACATTAGGCAGGGCGCTGTAACAAGTGAGCTCCTTCAGAGCCACTACTTGAGGAAGAAGAGTTAAGAAAAACCCCAGTTTGAGGACTGTTGTTCACTATGAACCTGCTGGTGAACAACTGACAGTCACCAACAGCCACAATGTTGGTATTTTTTCTTGTGAAGTCCTGAAGTCAACTGACCTACTTGACCCGTTTCTCTTTTAACTCCTGCTGAGTAGCAACTACATCATCATTGCTATAATGGTTCTCGGCCAACTGCACAGTAGGACTTCCACTGGAGCCATAATTTTTGCTTGTATCAGAGAATAAAGCTCGTTTCAGCATAAACTATAAACTTATTATAAAAGTAGGCATTAAAAAAGCCTAATTAAGTACTGCAAATGGGAGCAAAGCAAACAAAAGTAGGGGAAAATAGGTAAACCCTTTGGTTGTTAGATTTACTTAAAAACATTTTTATGATTAAATGTGAAATTTGCAGATTCTTGAAGAAGCCCTACTTCTACTTGCATTAATGGTAAAACTCATTCTCTTAGAACTGAAGTAGTGAGGCATGCCTTTTTGGTAAATTTGTGTGTTTTAGGAACATGGGCTTCAATTATATATATAATACTGAAATATATAATATTGTAATTTCTACCGTCCTGTTTCAAGGCATAAAACTAAGCAAATCACATAAAAGAAATCTCCATGAAAAGATGAAAAGCCTCTTGCATCTATATATTGAATACATACACAATAAATATATCCACTTAGCTTAGTGCTACAGCAAGAGAGAAATTTACTTGTTCCAGCGATGCACTTTTGGCCACTGTTTCCCTTTTTTGGAGCACATCAACTGCTTGGTAAAATATAATGTGTTGGTAAAATATAATGTGTTCTACTCTGGGCTGCTTCCTGACAGTTTGTATTGACTGAGGTATTCATTTACTAATTAATCATCTTCTGAATGAAATGCTTCCACATGTATTTAGCAACATCTCTGGATGCCTTACATATGCACTACACATTGCTGCAAAATGAAAACAGTGGACTGAGACACTCTAATTTTAGGAAAATGCAAACAACAGCAGGATTACATTTTCTTAACTATTTAATTTTCCAAGGAGAAAATAAGATAACTTGAAAAACAATTTCAGGGATGGAAATGCTTTTAAGCTGCAACAGTAAAAGACTAAGTGAAGTGTTCAAACTTCAGAGTCAATACAGAACTCCAAATTTGGTTTAAGAATATGACTGAAATCATAATAAAAATACAGCATCTGTACCTCATGTAGGAAACGCTTATGATCCCCGAAGTTAGCAGTCTGTATAAAGGAAAGTAGTGATTCCAAAAACCGGAATATGTGATGCTGGTGCCATAAGCAGGAAGAAGAAAGATGGAATTGATATTCCCTCCCTTCTTTTGTATTTTCTGCAGTCAGCATCCTATTTTATATAGATGAACTATCTGAGTTGACAGCTCCTAGTCCATGGACACAGATCGGGCCCCTTTGCCCAGCTCAGAGGCTGCACGGTGTGGTTTTCCCGAGCCAGGGAGCACTGCAGGGCATGGGCTGTGCACTCCAACCTCCGCTAGATCAAGCAGGGTCAGGGCTGACCTGGAGGTAATAACGCCGTCAGGTCCAGGGCAGCTCTCTGCTGAGACCCCAGGTTAGCTGTTCACCGCCTTTCATCAACACATCCCTGACACCTAGGTATCTCAATTAGCCCCGCTGTTGCACGCTCCCCCTTTCAATACCCTAGATAACCCTGAAGAGTGTAGAACATACACAGGTCAATCACAGTGCTCGAGGCCTGAAAAATGGCGAGTATACGAAAGGATACGTCCTCTTCTTTGCAGTGCTACCGACCCGAAGACCTGAGCAGTGTCCCACAGAGCCCTGCTCACAGCCCTTTCTGCTGTCTGCCGCGTTTCATCCAGTGCCACAGACCCACTCAACAGCCCCTTTCCTAACACAGACACGCATCTTCTGGGGTTACCATTAACAACCCTCATATTCTTTCTTCGGCATATCGTCTGGCACAGCCCCTTGCTGAGATATTGAGGGGCAAACGACCCAAAACATTCCCCTTCTCCCCCCTCCCCAAGAACACTAAAATGCAGACATAACCCAAAACCAAGCAAAACCCCCTATTTGTCCTTTGCTGAATTCAAGAAGACCGCAAAGTGGCAGTTGTAACTTCTGAGGCCATGGTTTACAACATAGCCCTCTGTCTACAAATACGTAACCAAAATAACTCAATTCGGCATAGGAGAATACATGTATTAAACTCTACAGCCAACTGATCATGTGACAATTACCAAAAGTGCAGAAAAGACTTGTCATTTCCGTTCCTTAAATCACCTGGGAAAAATACTACTCATATGAAAAAAAGAAAAAATTCTCCTCAAAGAGTTGTTTCCACAAACAGTCAGATAAATGTCATCTTAGCACTGAAACAAGAACAAATCTACCTCTCTGGATCCAGCATACAGTCAAAAAGCTGACTCTTTAGGAAAAAAAAAAAAGTGTTTTAATCAAGGGAAGAGGAGAAGAAAAGAGAGGAGAAGAAAAGGAGGAAAAAGAAGGAAAAATATGAAAAAATCTGAATGGAAAATGCATAGTTTCTAGAGGAGTGTGGTTTTTTTTCTTCCCATAAAACCAGGTCTCCTGGATACTCTAATAAATGGATTTCCATCATGATTTACTACATTATCAACTACAAATTGGCCTTGCACGTTACAGTTTCTCACATCAATCCCTTCTACAAAGACATTAGCCCAGACAAATGGCTCAGCAGGTAATCCATTCACATTGGGAAACAAATTATCCCATAACAATATCTGCAGAGAAAAGCTGTTACAATGTACACACCTACTGTGTAACAAAAGTACTTAAAAAACCCCAAGAATCTTGCTGAATCAAGACTTAGGCTATGATCATATTCTTTAAAAGTAGTGTTTTATTAACAAAATTCAAAAGATCCCACTCTAGCTCTAACATCTGCACACATGCCATTTTGTAACTAAGTAGCACCATTAAACTAAATGGGATTATAAGAATGTGTTTGCCTATTATTAGTCCTATTAAAAAATAGGACTACAAAGGATTAGGGCTACCAACAGTTTATTTTCAGAAATGTAACTGCTCAACCAGTCATAAAGCAAATTTTCTTAACACTAGCATTTTACAAGATGAACAGTTGATATAAGATGTGATCTTCAGAACAAATAGCCATTTAAAAACAGAATTAAATATTTTCCTTTGAATAAACTGTGCTTACTGCTCACATGTTAATCTTTTATTCTGAAACACTGACCATAAGAGCTGGTTATTTTGCAAATGTAAGGTATCACCTTTGCTGTATTAACATCATGGTGACTAACAAAACAGAATATCTTAAAATTCTTGGTTTTATGAGAGCTTCAACAGAAGAATTCCTATTTTTCTAACCACTACAGATGTCAGGGACACCAAATGTTTCTGGTGGAAAAAGGAGAGCAGGTTAAGGACAAGACCTTTCCTGTTACTGTAAATGTGTCAAAATAGAGGCCTGTTACCAAATAAAATACTTTTAAGCCTATATTTCCCCAGAACTCCATAATGACTAATTCCCACTGAACGGAGAAAAGGACAGAAGGACCATCAGTGCTTAGAAAAAAGCATTGGGATGACATCATTGCCTGTCTGCTAGCCAGAAAAGGAAGAGAGGGATTATCTGAGTAGTGAACATCTGGATTGTGTATATAAAGGCAATGAAGGATTTTTATACATATTAGTTCAGTGAGTTCCACCGAATTTTTATCTTACAAAGAAACAGTAGTGCTACGATATGCTTTTATAATGAAAAAGCAACAGGAATTCCAGTGGTCTGGGTTAGTATATTAAAAGATACACAAACAGATTTATCATTCACTGCTTCTTTACTATATTTAATTGAAAAAATTTGGCAGATACTTGAACTTATAACTCTTTCTTTTCAAGGTAAAAGAATGTAGTTCGGTAACACTAGTTTTCTTTCTGCTAGGATTTCAGATAAAAAGATTGTAAGTGATTCTGATCACACTGAAGTTCAAAACATATTCAGTTCCCCATCCCAGTACCATAAAGGCTGCTGACAAAAAATGTTACACATGAGGTGTTTCAATTTCTTAAGAATACAATTAAATTCAAATTTATATTTTCGCATTTTTTTTATGACATAGCATAAAGTTCCTGCATAAATCACAACTCTAATAGTTGTGTAGAGACTCCACTAGTTTGCATTTAGCATCTCTATAAAGTTATCCTGCAAAAAAATCAACTTTATTCTGGATCACAGTACTATGCAAAGAAACTTTCCTACCTTGAACTGTGAGAGTTGCTGATGCTTCGGCTTTTCCAACCATATTTTCTGCAACACAGGTATACGAGCCCATATCTCCTGCCATAACTTTACGGATTTTCAAGGTATGATCATCACGGATTTCATATCTTTAAATATACATAGTAATAAACAATTAATAGGAATAACAGAACTTGTACAATTTCTGTAAAGGTTAAAAATGTGGTCAGTTTGCTTTCAATTATTTTTATTCCTACATTACTCTGAGAAATAAAAAATATGTATAAATACTTAAAAATTGATACTGTAGAAATAGTTTTAAAAGAAAAGTATATCTAAATATTTGAAAACCTTATTCTGATTTCACTTGCAACATGAGTCAGTTTTACTGATGGCAATAGAATTTCACTGGCATAATACAATCGTAAAGCTTTAACACAAAATATTTTAATTGTTAGAACTCTTAACAAGAACATGTAATAATAGTTATTATTCTTCCTATAATCTTTCCATCTGAATGAAAGATTTTTTTTTAATATGGTTGAAAAGAAAATACTGCTCTCAAGAAGATCAGAATTGCTTGAAAGTCAACACAAATCACAATTCATTCAATTTTTTTTTTAAAGAACAATGTGGCCTTTTACCATTTCCTCTCCTCTCATCACCTTTTTTCTCTTCTTCATATAACACAGTCAATGTGTTTCTCTTTCTGGGAAGCGGATTTTTCTCTTAAAAATGCTATAATTTTTATTAAACCTAGAGACTAGACTAACAGGAAGCTGGATTTGGATGGCCAGCTGTTACAGGGTTTCTTCTTTTAATCCCCTCTCCTAACAGGTTTTTAACTGATAATTGGGAATTCAGAGTAAATAAATTATCTATCTATCTGTCACAGAATGCTTCAAATACAGCTCAATAGTAATTAAAAATGTCTTGTTAGATCAAGCCAGACCTTCTCCATACAAGAAGAAGAAGTTATCTGCCGGATGTTGAATGTCTGCATTATATACCAAGCTAAATGTCATAAAAAACGTAATTCCATGTACTGCACCTTGCTTTTGGTAATTCCCCATCATCTTTCCTCCATCTTACTGTAGGGACTGGGTCACCTCTTGCCTCACACTTAAACTCCGCACTATCATCCACAGTTACAGCCAAATTACTTGGTCTCTTCACAAAAGATGGTCTCTCTGAATGGAAAGGAAAAAAACCAAAAGGGTTAGTCCAGCAGCTCTATGCCCGTATTGCTATTTTTCCAGAACTGCGGCTGTCAGAGCAAGGGGAACAGGGTTACAAATCTAATGGAGGTGTCTCTGCCGCCGCTCCTCTCGCTCCCAGCCCCAGGCAGAAGATCCACAGCCCTGCAGGTGGCCAGCGCCGTGAATCTCAGCACAGGAGGCAGACACTCATGACAGTGGCTCAGGATCCAAACACTGACTTCCTTACCTCTTATGAATCATCGCCACAGCTGATAGACCTAAAGGAAAACACAACTTACATGGAAAATCTAAATACACATTGATCCTCAGATAGAAGCAGGCCTGCTGCAAGGACCTAGACAACCAACTACTCATCTGCTGCGCTGCTTCAGAAAGAGAGAAGGCACAAACCATACGTTGTCTCACTGGAGGTTTTGACTCAATGGTGCCTCTAAAACTGAAGGCTAAGTAAGGCCCAGCACAGTAGCTCTATAAGGTTGCTTGTAGGCGTCAGCAGCACCTAGTGTTTGATGCAATAGTTTCCAACGCTTCATTATAAAGATAATATTTTCTTTCACTAGCACACATAAAATAAAACAAGCCAACAAAAACTCCCCACTATGTCCTCTCTATAATTTTGTTCATAAAAATTGCTGTTATCCCTGACTTGGATGGATATGGATATCCCTGACTTGGTGGGACATGGATGAATCATAGAATCATAGAATTGTCCAGGCCAGAAGGGACCTCCAAAGGTCATCTAGTCCGACCTCCGCGCAGTCAGCAGGGATACCCCCAACTAGACCAGGTTGCCCAGGGCCTCGTTGAGCCTCACCTTGAATGTCTCCAGGGATAGGGCCTCAACCACCTCCCTGGGCAACCGGTTCCAGTGCTCTACCACCCTCACAGTAAAGAACCTTATGACCCAAGTCCTGGCTCATCAGAGTCAGAAAAATTGCTGCATACTTTATCTTAGGCTTTCTGAAACAAAATGGGGTCTCAGTACAGGCTGTGCTATTCTGGCAACCCGACTATTAGCTGGAAATTTCAAGAAAGGGATTGACATACTTTTCTCCCTGTACCAGGGTTCAAAGCTTTATGGTGCCGGGATATTCATAGTTTCATAGTTCCACTCCAAGCTGGAATGCAGTGAGGTTTGCACAAGGAAGAAAGGTGTTTTTAAGAGTTCCTAGGATGCTCCAGGAAAGATTACCCACCTAGAAAGGCAGCACCAGATGACAACAGGATGTTCATAAAAGAACAGGGAAGGTTTAACAGGAGAATGTGTGGCAGGTTCCTTTTCCTAAGGCAGATGACCTCCTTGCTTATAAACCTCTGAATGCTCTGAGGGAGTTGAGAAGGCAGTTGCACGTTTTGACTTGTATGTATTAAAGATGAAGCCATTGGCACAAGCAGGAAGTATGAATAACCCAAAATATGCCACAAATTTCTCACAGCAATACAAAAGCACCAGACAGAAGTGACAACCCCATATTCTTACTGTCTCACATTTGTGTGTGAAAAAGGTGTTTCCAAATATTACTTTCACTTTGCAGATAATGATATACAGATTCAGTATTATAAAACCTTAGTGAATGGTTCAAGAAGGATTGAAGTGGAAATGTGAACTGAACAAAACCCTATAAAAAGAGCTTGCTTTATTTTCGAGTATGTCTGGACCAACTGGACACTTGTGTTACAGAAAATCTGCCTTTGCTTGCAATTCTAGACAAATAATGTTAAATGAAATAGCAAGTTGATCTTTAAACTGTCAGTTCTAGCCTGGTTTCATATACAAGAAGTGAGAAATAAAAAACAGACCTCCAGACATGAATCTAGCTGTGAATTAAAAAGAATACAAATATAGACATTCTCCCCTGACCCGGCTCCTTTCTTGTGGGTGCAGTAAAAACCCAGTCTGAATGCAAGACAAGAACATTCTGGATTGAACTTCAGAGTAAGAATAATTTGGAGAAGAATATTCAACTTCATTATGCAAGAAAAAAAGGACTGATCTGTTAAGGCCAGGACTGCTGCCCAACAGCAAAACCGACAAGAGGCACATTGTTCTCTAGATCAGTCTCCTAAAGGAAGAGTAATAGTCCAAGAGCTTTTGTCTGCCCATTCATAACACACTTACTCAAACGCATAAAAGGATAAGGGAAATCAGCACTGATTTAAGTATCTATCTTTGCCACACAATTATTTGGTAAATGCAAGGAAAGCTTAGCTAGGATCACTTTGAAACTTTCTAGTATTACAGTTTCTGGCATGCAATCCTCCATCTGATCGAAAGCAAAGACCTAAAAGAAAAAGTTCGACTTCTAAATAACCAAAAGCCATAAACAGAAGATTTATGTTTAAAGATTTTAATATATGAAGTCAGCATGTGTCTCGTGCTTTTTCACGCATATCCAAGGCCTGAGTTGAAAGAATAAGGTGTATTAAAGATTTCTAGACACAGACTTGTAAGACATTCAAAACTTTACTGTCCTGTTTGAAAAAATAACCCCACTGGCTTTCACAGGCTGAAAATCAGAAATATGTTTGAAGGAAAAATGAGATGAAGAAAAAGGGAAAGAGAGACCTCGTTCTGCAATGTATACCTCTTGCAAGTGTTCAGCAAGAGTATTATTTTCCTGCCTAGATTACATAACCGTCCATACTGTGATTCCCTGTTTAGTAGTAGACTAGTGATTAGTAATTAACTGACGCAGATAATTAGGGGCTCTGGGCTTGGGCCTTTAGCATGTAACTATGACTTCCTTTCAGTTCTAGATTTTGCTTGGAAGCTCTGAAAGTTTATTTGGCAACAAACTTCCTCCCAAAGTGCTTCAAAGGTGCCTATAAATTTAAAAAAACCCAACAAAACAGTCTAGTGGATCATAGGAAGTCTTCCTTAGTTTCTAAAAAGTTACATACTATCTTGCTGGATATTCAGTTTCAACAAGTTTAATATGGCATACAATCTCCCTTTATTACAGAAAGCCCTCCTTCAAATAAAGCTCTGAACAGGACTTCAAGTTGCCCGAGTCCCAACTCTAAAAAGTAGTGAAGACAGATAAAACAGCTTCTTTTCTGCAATAGCAACAAAAAAATGCCAGTTTCAGATAAGCTCAGTTATCTTAAATGAAAACGTCTTTTTTGTTGCTCAGAGGAACTATCATTACAACTACTTGAACAAGTGTACCTGTTGTATCTTTATGGAACTCAGTAGATACAACTATAAACAAAATGATAACTACTTAGAATAATTCTGATTTTCTTCAACGAGAGAGAAAAACTAAGCCTCTGCTTCTTAGTGAAGTTATTTTTTGTTTTGCTGTTATTTTACAATACTAATTCAGTGAACACTGGGATTATTTTCAGTTCAAGAACTAAGCCAAAACAGTCCGAGGTGGACTGCAAAGCCATTAACTGTCACCCATTTGCTACAACACAACCATAACAAAAACATTTTGAACATAAACACTGAAAAGGAAATAGATGAGAATGATCCTAAATAAAAGACTTACTAGGAAAAACAAAATTGGACATTGTTATTAACACAGTCTTAAAGGAGGAGTTCTTACCTAAAACAGTGAGCTCTGCAACTTCGCTTTCACGTTCTCCAACCATATTTGTTCCAACACAAACATATTTGCCAGCATCATTCTTTCTCGTGTATGTGATCATAAGCTTTCCTCCTCTGATCTAGGACAAATCAAGGATAAAAAAACCACTTTAACATGAACTAGTGATTTAATAATATTTATTAACCTGAAAAAGGTTTAATTACAGATAATGAAACAAAACAAGTGATTTTTCAAATCATACAGAAAAGTGGGAAAAAAATGTTACTGTTGACCCAATTGCTTCTCTTATGCAAAAACTTTGCCTCTTAGTTTCACATCAGTATTTTACAAACTCTCAGATTCGGATCCCTATTACTCTTTTCTTCATTCTGCATAATGTAATACATTAAACAGCCAGTTTAATGCTTGTTGGCCAGAAGGACTACAATTCCTTTCTATGTACTACTGTAGTCTGGTATAATCAAGTGGAAAGTAAAAATTAGCACTAGACACAAATCCCATTTTCACATCATGTACTGCGATTACTTTTTCTTGACAAGAAATACATGTACGTTATTCTATCATTGGTCATGCTCGTTATTAGTCATAAATCTTGTGTTTGTTTTGGTTCCATTTCTTAAGGAACTGAAGTAAATTTTGTATTTTTTAGTTCTTCACCTTTAAATAAGTAATTTTGAGCAGAAGCAATGAAATCCTTACTGGGAAAAGAATAACTTTCTGCTCTTAATTCTGAATTCAGTTTTTGGAAGATAATGGAACCCAAATAACCTCCAAATTAGAAAACATACTTCCCCTTTGTGATTCCAATTCTTATTATTTTATATAAATATATGTATTAAACGTATATGAAAATATCTGATGTCCATTTAAAAGTATTTATTCTCCCATTTGATTGAAAAAATGGTTGAACAAGTTTCAAAGCTCACCAAAATGCAGCAAAATCTGTATAGGCAACTCAATATGTACCATGTTTACTTTAATATACAAAACTGTTACTTAATTACATTAATTACATTTTTAAGTTAACATATGCTTGTGAGTCCGATCACATACGAAAATCACTGTAGTTCAAGGCATGGGTGGAAGTACATAATAAATAAAAGCCACATATGAAGCTACATGAAAGGTTCTGATGTGGTCAGTGGCAAGGAGGAGAGTGTTCTCAATATGAGGTATTTTGCTCAAGTTGCCTGCAGCTAGAAATCTATCCCTAAAAATTTGACATCTTGAGCAGTGTTGGGCTCTTATTATCATTGTAAGATGTACGCACTCAAAGATGACAGTCAGTTATTGAGATAAATGAACATGCACATGTAACGCAGATAGTGTTGCATACAAATTTCATTCTGTTGCCTTTGGCACTCGTTGTTTGAGAACAGAAAAAATATGTCCTTTATCATCCAGAAATCTAGTAATGCTGAAATTTCAATGGGGATTTGAGGCATGAAGAATGAAAAAATAAAGGTGACCTGCAAACACACATTTTTTTTAGAATTCGTGTGCATTTTTAGATTGTTGACTACCTAAACTGATAAGCGTGAGACGAGAATGTAAAATATAACTACAAGTCTATCTATATTTATTCCTGTTTTACATTTCTTTAAATCACAGAAAGCTATTCATTTCCACTTAATCTATGCAAAGAACTTTTAAAAAATAATTTTAGAAAGATTTCCACATGCATTTTGGAGTATCTGTATATCCAGATACATATGCAGAAATATATACTTTTCCTATGTAACAATACTGAATGCACTGGATTTAACAAAGAAACACATTTACATATTACAAGAACTCACCAACTCAGCTGATTTCAAACCCTTGTAAAGTGATAGCAGTGATTTTCATACTTGTCTTAAGAGCTCAAGTCCTACTGGTGTTCAGTAGCATTTGTGCTCCTCTGTGATTTTAGCACTTAAGAAAATCCCACTCAAACCCATTACAATATGACACCACTGTGTATTTTGCACAAATTGTAATCTCCACCAAGAACTACCCTAGGAATTTCTTTAAGGAATCACCACAAGACTCTCTTGAAAGCATGGATGGAGAGAAGCATTAAAGCAGAAACATCTGAACAACTTAAAAAATAACTGAAAAGTTGCTTTTCTTCCAAGTTATTTGAGGTTTACATAAGGAAGGAGAGGCAGAGGAAACATTCCCTCAGGGACACTGAGGCAGACTTCCAAAGATGTGACATGCCTACTGAAGGAAGCTGTGCTTCCAAGATGGAATACTGAATGCATTTAGTGTATTTTTCCTAGGAGTTTTCCTCTGTTGATCTTTTTTGTTTGTTTGTTTGTTTTCCTTAAAACAGAAGAAGGGTTTAGAGCTTTAGCTACAATGATGGCTATGCCACATTAAATCGTGATGAATTACACAGTTACAATAAAATGTACCACAAGTGCATGTGGAATTACATATGTCTGTAACTAGAGCATTCGCAGATGGCTAGAAGAAAGCATACTTCTGCTGTTGGGTCACTACCCAAGTTTTCCATTAAATTTTAACAATTAGGTACCCACCATCTCAGTAAGACTGATCAAGTTCCCCTATTTACTAACAAGACATTGCAAATCAAATCTGTAGCTATGACAAATTTATGTTCTCTATGTGAAACCTTTGCCATTTTTTCTCTCAATAGGAAATCCTAGAAATACCTACGGACTGTAGACCAACGGCTATAACAAAGTACACAAGAAATACATGCATGTGAGTTTTTGTAGGAACACATAAAGAATCACCCCTATATTTCTTTGTCTTACTAAGTTCATAGCCATTAAATCCAGTACTATAAGTTCATATCCAGTATCTGGAGCAGTAAAGAGCCAAATTCTCTTTGGGGGGCAGTATCTGAAATCCTGCAAATTAGAAATATTCAGTCTTTGGATACTTAACAGTTAATCAAGGCCTTTTAATTTGAGTGGTTTGGCTCTTCTCATTTCTGTGCCCCTACCTCAGAATACGCCAGCTGGACTTTATAGTAGCAAATGATATAATGGTTTGAAAAAGTGACAGGAAGTGTAACATTTCATCCCAAAACTCCAGAAGAGTACCGAATGCAAAGAGAAGTCCCTTCTTCCTAGTAAACAAGATATAGCAAACAGTTCTACTATACTACTTTGGAAGATACTGCATATCATGGGAAAAGAATTGCTTTGCTAACTGCCAAAGCTTTAAGTCCAATTTTGAAAAGATGGGAGCAAGTATCATGTTTCATTTATACAGAAATGATGCCAAGGCACTTTTTGACTTTTCACGCCTCTTCAGGATTTTGTTCTGTTCTGTGCCTACCAGCAAATTTATCAGGGCTGTGCAAGTAGAGACTATAAGAACAGCACTGAATACTGATGAGAGAAAAAGATTGTGAACAGCAGTTCACAGATGATCTTCGGTTGCCTGTAACACGTATGGATTACTGTATGTACGTTAAGAGAATATATGATAGCGTGGTGACTTAAAAAGACTTATTGAAAGCTATTTTCTGTGACCTGCCTGACCACATTTTGCTCTTCATGAGTAAATTGTTCATTCAAGCAAGTCCACTTCATTTATTTCTTTAAACAACAGTTGGAGATGTTCATACAGAAAACCCTAGGCACCCACAGAGTTAACTAGGTCCAGAATTGTAAATTATGGCCACCCAGCAGCAAAAAATCATATACAAATAATGAATCAACTCGGTCAGCCAATAAATCAAATCCATAAAAACTTACCCATGGGTTCTACAACATACCACCAAGTATTCAGTATAGCTGTACACATATGCATACTTATTCTCAGACCATATTTTATATACCTTGAGTGTTATGTGTGCATGTGTAAATTTCTGTATGTGTAAATCCATACCCATCTGTCTGTGTTAAGAAATATTTTTATGTATGTGGGTGATTAATTTACTTTTCATAGAAATGTGCTGTGAAATATAAGAAAGAATGAAGCCATGAGAGAAATGCTTGGAGAGTCCAAATATAGAGGTGACTGGCACTCTTTTTAACTTTCTTTTAGCTCCAAGTTTCATTCTATTTAAGAAATTAAATCTGCTCTGTTGCAAAATAATTTGAAAGCAAACTTAAATCCATAAGAAAATGAAATTTAGACTGCAGAGTGAAATACTGACCTGTGTTTGTATAGCCAGGGATTCTGCATATGTAATGTCACAAATTTCACATCTTTCAGTCTTCTACAATACACCATACATAATATCCCATTTTATTTAAATGAAATTTGACGGGCATGCGATATTAACCTGTCAGACATGGTCTTTGCTTTAAAAGTGTACCATCTAATTATAAATGACAATAAAACAGTTAAAGAACAAGGCAAGTACAGGCAATTGTAATTAATAGTGTCATCAATGGTAGATACAAGTAAAATGGATTTTTTATTTCTTAGTTCAGGAACACAGAGTTTTCTTATATCCCTCTATGTAGTCTAGCATCCCAAAACAAATTAGGATAACCATATTATGACTTATCATTGCAGCACAGACTGTAAGGTATGGAATGTCAACAATAGAAGATAACTTTGCAGTTTTGACGAAGTTGAGTTAAAAAAAAGTGTAAATGAATACTGATCTTAAATTTTTATTTAAAAATGTGTATCTTGTTCTAAGCCCTGTGAATCCCAGGTATTCTTCCCTATCTATTATAGCATACTTAAATATGAGACACTAGACATCAAAACATGTTTGGAATAGGTCTTCAACACTGATTAAAGTTTGTTCCTGTTCAACTTCAAAGTTCAGACTGAGGAGTCTGTCCCGTTTTCAGTGCCATTCTCTGGGACTCCAGGAAGGTACATGCTGCCTCCTCCAGATCAAACACACAAAAAATTCTATTTGAAAGAAGTTTAAAATATACTTTCAAGTGGTCTTACTGTGCCATAAAACTGTCACGACAAAGTGCAAGTCATTTGTTCCCCCCTACCGTACAGACCAACAAAACAGTTTTGCAATGATGACAAGCCTGAAGGTAGAGTCTACAAAGGCTGGTGCAATGTATAGAAAGATAGCTTTACTTAAAAAGAAAGAGCATTTAAGGTAGATAAAATGACAATAGATTCAGGCTGCTGCTTCTGGCACCCCTGCCATTCCGGCCAGGATACATCAGAGTCAGAATCAGATTCAAGTCCACTCATGAGACTGCCTTTCCCTCTTTTATGCCCTCATTATTAATGGCTGTATCTACAAGAAGATGTGTATCTACAAAAGCTTAAGGGTTATCTGTGTCCTGAATTGCTTGGTGACTTCAGAAGCAGTTGAGGGTTATTCAGCCCTTGGCATTATCACAAGACAGCAAACATCAGAATTACCATATGTGTTTGATAATTTACCCAACTAACAAGATTGTGGAAACAGCCAAGATATATGCAAAATGTCATAAATCAACTTCAGAAAGGGAAAAAAAAACATACCTCAGCATATATGATTTTCAGAAGTTTAAAATTGTAACAACCCCAAATTTACTTTCTACAAACATTTGGCTTTTGTTAATCACAGAGGAAGATTTAATTCAAAATAGGCCATACTGGCTCACATTAATCAGAACTAATTTCTGAACAGACAGCTATGTTTGTGTGAAAATATTTGAACCAGTAAAATACTTTCCTGAAATGTTTTCACAGCTACAATACAAAACATTTACTACGTAATACTTCCTTTCTTATTAGAAACCGAGATTAAATTCCTCCTACAACAAAAGCATGTTACAACTACCTTCATGGCCTTAAATCTGCTCTACCAAGATCTAAAAAAAAAAGGCTCAGAAACTGTTTTTCACTATGCTGTTTATTGGGCACAGAAAACACAGTAAACTTAACTAATGGGCAAACATAAGAACATCCTATGGGTTAGTAAAAATATATATTTGGAACTAACCAATCTTTCTGCAACACCCAATGTGGGAACAATGCCTATGTAATGACAACTACAATATTTCTGTAAAACTGTAAATTTAACCTCATGTATGGATCTCCCCTGGACGCCCTGGTGCATATATAGCTTTCACTGCAATCAGTGATTGAAATCAGAAATAAAAGTGAACTTGAACTGAACTCAGTGTCTGGTATGTCTTCATTTCTCTTCCCTGAAGCAAGTCAGATGATTTGAAGTATCTGTTACACAGGAATTTTCTTTTAAGCATCACCACCACTGTGTTATTTAGACACTTCCAAGGACAAAATCCCAGACCAGCTGGGGTTAATTTGCCACACAAAATCTCTCAGTTTTTAATTATGTTACCTAAAGTATCACAAATGTAATGCGGAAAAATAATCCTAACAAACCACAAATTTTAAAATGTATAAAAAATTCCTAACCGGTAACCATAAAAGAAACAACTTAGCTCAAATCTACTGAGGAATTCAGCCACCGAGAGTGCCTATACTACGAAAGGCAGATGCAAGGCCGCTCTGTGGGGCTGTGTCAAAAAGTCACCAAGAATGAAGCCAAGGGCAGTTTCAGATCAGCTCTCCAGGGACCACAGGGTCCATTTACACAGCAGACCAGGCTGTGTGTGCTGCAGAGTACGCCTAAAGCCTGCAGACAGCGCTGGGGGCGGGATGAGGGGGGAAGCAGGACCACCACCATGCCATTTCAGAGGCGTACGGACTCTGCTGCTGATTTCAAAGGGATTTCAGTTCCTGTCATTGTAGGTATCCACCAACATTGTCTTACTTTTCTAAGCCTGGAGTTAATGTTGGCAGAACAACAACATGGATTTAAGACAATTCGACATCATGGTGTGTATTTTGTTGATAGGAAATTTCCTACTTTCTCCTAAGTAAAGAGGAGCTTGTGTAGAGCATGAGTCTCCAACAGCAGAGTCCTAAGCTTCAACTTCAAAGCTTAGAAGCATTGGTAGGTAAAACTTCACCAAGACTTGTAATCTGATGAAAGACATTTCTCAGAGTGCAGATCTCTCACAGCCATTGTGCCAAAACGTGGGATTTTTCAAGGTCCTGATATAGGGTCTTCTAAAGGGAACTGTTCTGACAGGACTCAAGCTGTCAAGAGCTTTGAAGCAAACATTCATATGTTGCCCTCTACAATGGTTCCCACAAGAAACTGAAAAGCCTTTAACGTGCAAAATCAAGGTTCTCCTAGACTTAAAAGTTCAAACTGTGAAACAACAGCAGCAAAAAAACCCATCACAGTCTGAGAAGAAAGAATAGAAATTTAAAAAAAAAAATCAAATTTTTTCTCTTGCCATGCAGCAGGTCATCATTATCAGCTTTGGCTTCAATCATTCAGTAACCTTTTGAGATGCAGCAGACTTGGCTCACGCTCCCACTTGCCTCGAGGAGAAGGCACATCCCCTCTGAGACTGACTGTCCACTGCTGGCTCCTCACTGAAGGGGATGCGCGTTACAAGCTCCCAGATCCTTCCCAAGATCGTTACATTTCCTGCACTCGATTGCCTGTGAAAGCCTTTCTCCCTGGAGCTGGCATAGCAGCTTCCCAAGGGGAAGCTGGGTTTACTTGGGTTTACTCTGGGGGTAAACCCAAGACCTTTATGGCACAGAATACAAACTGAGTACCAAACAAAGCAAATAAAATTTGTCGTAGGTGGCAAAAATGCACTGGATTCTTTCATACATTTCCAAGTTGGTATTTCGACAGTTTTAAATTTCAAGACAGATTTGACTTCCCATTTAAAACATTTTCTTTTGAAATTTTACAATTGGGTTTCCTTCCAAAGAAGTGCTGGCACTACCAACTAAGTAGTACAGATACACAAATATTTTGCAAAATGTAACCTTGAAAAAATATGAAATGTTTTCTAATATAAATACCAAAACCCTTCTGATTCTCTGACTTATGACCAAGATGTCATAGAAATGAGACCATGCCTCAAAAAAAGCCCATAAACCTGGCTTAAGTTTCTACTGCATTTATCTCTGAGTCTAAGCTTAGTAGAACTCTAACTTTTATACTAAGACTATGCTGGACACACAGAGTTGTGAAAACATTAAATCTTTCACATCATTTGTTTAACACTTTCAAAAAAAGGAACACATGCACCACATTGTTCATTCTTCATGAACAGTTAAGCACAAAAGTCATATATTAATCTACCACACTTCACTCTTCCATCAGCGATCGCTGCAGCTCCCGTGACTGCAGCACGTGCAAATCATAAATCACAGATTTCCTTGTATTTTTTGTGGTCTGCACACAAGCTTTGTGCTACACGACTAAGGTAAAAACCTGCAGTCACAGGCAACCACAAGCAAATCTGACTCTATCTTACCATTGTTATTGAAGGAACTCGGAAAAGCCACTGGGCTAGACTTTACAGCTACAGATAAGGTCCCTGCTTGAAAGATGCTAAAATTTCAACTTGAAAAGAGTCAGGAGAAGAGTGTATGCACAGAGAAGTAGAGATCAAATCCTTCAATTTCCCTAAACCACACAGCAGCTCTGTGTCATTATTTTCATTTTTGTGCTCAACTTTAGATCCTCCAGACAGGCTCAACAGGCAGTGAGTGACTTGCAGACCTCAGTCCGTCCACAAACGTTCAGGCCTCTGTTGCCACAGGACAATATAAGCCGATCTTTAGCAATGGACAGTGAAGTCAGGAGCTACTTGGAGTTTCTGTTACTCTTAAAAGTTTCCGTTACTTTTAAGAGTAAGCAGCCAGCTTAATAAGCCAGCACGGATTGCAATCAAGCAGAACAAATCACACGCTGTTCCTATTATCACAGAATCACAGAATCTTCTAGGTTGGAAGGGACCTTAAAGATCATCTTGTCCAACCGTCAACCTAACTGACAAAAATAGACACCCACACAACAAACAAGGAGCATCATCACTAAACCATACCTCCCAGCACTACATCAACCCGTCTTTTGAACACCTCCAGGGATGGTGCCTCAACCACCTCCCTGGGCAGCCCATATTATCTATATGTACTGGGATCATTCCTCCCTGATGCTCACCTATTTCCCATTTCCATCCTTTAACTACGATACCCTCTGAGAGCTGCTGTTTGGGGGCTACTACTAGCCTCACCACGGAGAACTACGGCCCCAGTGGCAGGAGGCACAGGCTGCCTCCCAGTTCTGCTCTTCCCTCTCAGCCCTCGCCTTCGGAGCAGGGAACAGCTTATTGTTCAGTGCGTAAATGGAAGCGGTTGCAGTGTGAATAGCCAAGGAGAACGAAGAGGCTGAAGCCTGCAGAATGGTGCCTCTCCCCTCGCCTTGTCTGCTCGCGGTTGGGGGCTGCCCGAGCTATTCAGGGGGGCTCTGGAACCCTGCTGGGATAATTGCTTCCTTTGCAGCAGTTCCTTGCTATTTCTCTCAGATGCCACTGTAGGTTTCAGTTCCCGGCACTTTTTTTGTTGTTGTTAAAAGGGTATTGTAAACTGCACCAATGGAAAAGGTGGAGAGAGAAAAAAAGCGGCTGGAAAGGGGGGAGAAACTGTTCTGGACGCTGGAAATATCAGCTGGTCAACGTTTTCCATTTGTATTTACAAAGCAAACTATGATCTAGTTGGTCAAGTTCTGTATGGAAATGAGCGTCTCCTGGTTGTGGCAGTCCGCTGTTGGTAGAATAGGCTTGTAAAAATGGCAGAGAAATTGAAATTACTCAGCACTTTCATTTTTCCAGTTTCCTTGGGGCTGCATGCATGGCTATTAAACTAGCACTACGCCAACCGAAACAGGAAGCTTTGATACCTTCTGTGCAAGCACTGGAAAAACACATAGTGAACAGGAAGCGATCTTTACATAAAACTGTAAGTATTACCTGATCAGATTTCATTTCCTTTGGTATGAATTACCTTTTTTTATGACAGCGACAGGAAGTTAAAAACTGCAATTGTATTCCCATAGTAAACTTTCCTCCCTAAAAATCACAGAAACTGCCACACTGTGCTTCCAAAACAGATACAAACCCAAACGTTCAATCCGAAGTAAACAATTAACTTTTAAAGACATTATTGTCTTACTGCCAGCTACTTAGCATGACAAACAGAAAAGAAGATAGACTTTTGCATTTAAAAAAGTCATCTACCTACTGTTCTGGACAAATTTTTCAAAAGCAGATGGCTAAAGTTAGGAGTCCTCGGCTGTTGGGTAAGGCAAGCGGCAGTCATCACTTCTGACTATCAGATGGACGTATTAACACGTCTAGGTAGTTGAATTTGCAGTTCCACTTTCAAAATCAGGTCCTGAATGTAGATGAGCAAAAGTTGCTGCCTGTAGCCCATGGCATGGGATGGCACTGAGTGCCACCCTGACCAACCAGGGATCATTTACAAATGGGATGAGCAAGAGCTGCCTTCAGCTGAAGCACCACCAAGGTCTGGACTCGCTGCCCCTGAGCCACTCTATGACTTCAATCAGCGCTCCAAATTCAGAAAAATATTTCTAGGAAAAATATTTATGACTGCCTTTTCTCTGTGTCGTTCCCATTACTTCAAGTTTTTTCTTTGCTGCCTGACTTCCCATGCTGATGCACCTCAAGGAAAGGTAAGGAAACTGATAAAAAACATACACTAAAGAATGCTGGGGCAAGTTGACATATGTGAACAGGCATGGAAGACAGTATTTAAAGGGCTGTCTTGATAGTATCTATGCAAACAAAAGACCTTATCAATAAGCTTCCTTAGTTTTCTTGCCTCCTTTTCCAACACAAACAAACATTAACAGGATCAACCACTACCGCAATATGTAAACAAATTTCAGTAGGCCACATCAGTACCCTGATGTCTGTACCAAGATATAACCTTACAGAAAATTTTGTTCACAGTAAAGTTCGCGCAATTGTTTATCTTAGAGAATATATTTGTTTCAACATAGATCCACTGGTTACACTTATTTATGTCCAGAAAAGGTAAAGAAATGAGACTTGCTACCCTTGGAATTAATGGAAGACTAGTAACGTGGCTTTCAGGCCTGAACAAACATTCAGAAATTAAGGGAAAATGTTCCATAAACCCTTAAGTATGATAAGCATAAACCGAAAATAGTCAGGTGAACTAAGACTTCATCAACTATGCATTGTACTTTGCATTGTATTATTAGGGGTTATACTTCATGTGCTTCAGACAGACTTTTTCTAATTCAGCCATATTGTTGATTTTTTTTGAAGAAAAGAAAAAGCCAAACTCTACTGAAAATGGGTGTCATTCATGACCAGAAAAGTGATAATTTTAGAGAATGTTGGATATGGAGGGGAAAAAAATAGTTCTGATGATTCTCTTCACCTTTAAAATAATCCCATGTGCTACCACACGTTTGACAAAAGTGCCGTAAAATCTTAAAAAGTTTTGTCCTTTGATGAGATCCGCTTCCAGTGGATTGCAATGAAATGCTAAATGCTTTCCCTAGACGTCAAGTCTGGCTAGAAATTTTTGGTAAAATATAGTATGAATATTTCTACTATATTTCAGAAAAATGTTTACATATTCTTAAATGTCTGAATACAGACATTCTGGAAAATCCTATTACATCCAAACTTTTGTTCAATACCTGTAAGAACTAAAGAATAAATGCTGTACTATAGATATCATGACTTTCAAACATCCATGCAAAGAACAATCTGATATGCAGGTCATTCTATATTACAATATCGTATTTGCTGTATTTAGAGTTGCCTTTAATAACGTGTTAGATTTTGATCTAGCCTCATTCTGCTCACACAGCAAGCTAATTTCGTAGTGGGATAGTGGGATTGCCTGGAAACATACCACAGAGGTATGAGCTTATGATTCTAATGGTAACTTTTCAAAAAATGCTTAGGAGAAATTCACCTTGAAGCGGAGGAGAGGGCCACTGCTGAGCCTGGCATATCTGTAGCCCAAAGCAGCAACTCTGTTTCTGAGATGTAAGAGGAGGTGTAACCAAAGCAGGAAGAGGGATTTAATAAGATGCACACTTCCTGGAGGAGTGGAAGACCAGAAGCTCATTAAGTGGGGATTTAGAAGAAGGTATATATATGGGATTCCATCAGAAAGAAATTTTAGATGCTAAATTAGTCAGCTAGGCAAGTAGATATTAGAGTGGTTTGAAGTGTTGTTTCTTTTTCTGTATGATCATGTGGTTAAATAAATAACACTTTTCTTTTTCAGAAAGCTCTCTTGTCACATTGTCAACTACTCTTCAAAGGCTTCCAAAGGGAAAAACCATTGGATCACACCTAACTGGAGTTAGCGTTGCTGTTACACTGACTATTATAAGTTTCCAGTCAGTCTAAGAGAAGGAAAATGTGGTGCTGAGGGATATGGTGTAGGGGAGGACTTTGTAGAGTAGTGTAGATAGTTGGACTCGATGATCCCAAGGGTCTCTTCCGACCTAGACGATTCTATGAAAATGACGAATCTAACTGAAAGGAGTAAGCGATTTAAGGCTTGTTGCCTAAAAGATTGTGTTCAAAGTGTTTATAGAGAGGACAGTAAAGGATACAACACTGTCCCGTTAAGATCTCAACCTTCTCAACTGAATGTAAAGTGGACATAGAATACCTTAACATATAGTCTGAATGCTGCATATAGGTACCTACATGTAATGCCTGTAAACCTGTTTTAGAGACTGCATTTTGTAGAAAGTAAGGAGGGAAAAATACAAAGGCAAAACATAGTAGACTATGTGTCGCTTGGATTAAAAGTAATCTCCTCCAGTAGCATTGCATTGGTATTGTCCACTGCACCTGAATAAATAGGTCATCTTTACATTAAAAAACTTTTCAACATTAGCTAGTATCAATTTTCCAATCAGAATATGTGGAAGTTATTTGAAACAATGTAGGAGAGAGAATAAAATCTATTTTGATATCCATCCCTTTTATTATTTCATTACCACAAAACTGATGGCCATTAACAGTATCCAGAAGTAGATCTGGCCAAACAAATGGCCTATGGGTTTTGTCAGAGGAAAAAACATGAACTCTACTAAGAGCACATTTATAGGGTACAACATATTAAAATGGTATTTTAATACATATTTGGAAAATCCATGCCAACAGACTTCTGCTATAAAAGAGTTCCCTGGCTAGATATCAATCCCACAGACAAGAACAGTATTTGCAAATATAATTTTCTGGGTTAGCAAACCAAACCCCATTTTAATTATAACCAGCCAATTATCCAACATGGTACCTTGGTAAGACAATCCCAAATAAACAAAGTGTCCTTAACCTGTCAGTAGCTAGAACTTATCCCACAAAGCCAATATTAATGATGTCCTTTTGTCCGTCACCACATACTTGTTTTCAGCGTGTAGCTGTGTAGCACTGTAAACAACAGTTCGGGTATGAATCTGCCCACTTTCAAATTTAAAATGCTTCCTCGTATTTTTATTTTTGCTTATAGCCATACAGTTATTATATTAATAATTTAGGAAAAACAGAGTTAAACTGTAAGTTTTAAAATTTCACATCTATTTTAACACAAGACATATAATTTATTCTCAGAAATCATCAAAACATACTCCTACGGAACAATCAATGAGAGACCGAGGCTTATGTTTAAGTTGTCTGAAACAGTGTAGGTTGACAAAGGCTCCAAATGAACAGGTATCCCAAATATCACAAGCTGTAATGATGTGTTAACCTTGGTGACAGTCAGAACAGAAGGGTCAAAGGTTCAGCTGGCCTCCCTGGGGGTGATCCCTCAAGGTGAATTTGAGACTCATTGACAGGGCAGCATAGTAAAACTGACACTACAGTCTAAGAAAGGTATATGTTACAAAGATGAAGAACTGCCTTTTTGCTGAACTTTATATTTACAGCAGCAGAAGAAATGGCCTTTGTTAAGACGGTTAGTGTGGGGAGAACACAGTTTGCCACCATTAGTTATATACTAAAATATATTATATAGTTAGTTATAATACTAAAAGTGAACATTTTCAAAGGTTACCTTCTATTTTTGAATCGGAAATAATTAACAAAGTAGGCTCACAGGTTTATTTACTCTAGTTGCTTCAGCTACTCTTAATTTTGCAAATTTTAAAAGTTACTTCCCCATGTCCTACTTAAAATTTCCAGACTGCTAAAATTAAGGTTTCTCCTCCTACTGAAAAACCCATTACAACTATCTACATTTGTTAGCTTCAAGAATAACAGGTACAATAGATGATGTCTTATACCACCAAAGCCTTTGATTTTCGACGACATAAGTAGAGTAACAGCTGTCACCTCCAGTTGCGTAATTCCTAATATATAAGACTGACAAAAGCAAAAGATACCAGCAAGACATGTAGCACAGAAATTTTCTTAGCAGAAAATAAGCAAAAATGAGAATGATTATGGAGTACGTCCATAAAACTCCAGCTGGCAAAAGGAAAGTAACTTAATGACAAACAAGCCAATAACAACAAAAAGCGACACAGTAACAACAGCAACAAAAAAGATGAAGAATGTCAACTCATCAGGCCCTTCAAAAAGGGGCTTCTCCCCTGCTATAAATTATGCAATAGACTGTCTTGGAAAAGGCGAAATACTAGTCTCAGTGAAGACAATGGTAATTCTCACACTGATCTCAGCAATGCCACAATTTCACACTGAGAGTTCAGGATGTGTGCAAAGTGCATTTTCATGAAACATACTAACCATAGCCATTGTGAAAGCAGATTTCCCAAGAGTTATAATTATGTAAAGCACCTACTATAAAGACACTCCTAGTTTATTAATAAACTTTTGAGATCCTTGAATACGAGGGGCAGTAACTCAAAATCACTTTGAGTGAGCATATAACTTAAATGGTAAAGAGACGTCTTCTTTAAAATAAAATAAAATCTCCCAATATTTCTAGCTGGGCTAGATCCTACAAGAATTATACAATCACAAACACCTAGACTGGAGCACGGCCTGAGTATGTAAGTGAGAATATTAGTCTACTGTTTTGTCTACAAAAAAGTGCCTGTTCTTGATTTAGGATGCAGTAACACGTTGCACTTCAGCAAAGTGGCACAACACAGCTTGGCTGCAATAGTGTCAGGCTGCTTTACATGTATGAATGAATTCAGTCCCACAACTCATGAAGTGCTGAGTAAGAGGTACTGAACAACTTCAAGGCTTGCCCAAAATCACACAGGAAGATTGCAGCAGCCCAGCAATCTGCTTTGCTTAGCTTGCAGACTTTCTACCTCAAGGCAATGTTTCCTTTACCGTACAATAATTTTCTCAGTAGGAAAATGTTTTGCAGGTCACTTTTAAAAATCATGTTGCAATGACGGTACAGTCTCAAAGTGAAAAACAGCTTATCTTTAATTCTATTCAGTGTACAGATCTGCCAGAGAGCAGAACCACTCATTCCTGGAGTCTGGGATACCTACCGTGAACCATAAAATAGCTTCAATCAGATACCTGCAGCTTCTGTGCTAGCACTTTACCCCGAACAAGCAATTTTTTTCCCATTTGATTTGCATCAGGTCTAAGTCCAAGAAAAATGCCCAAACTGAACATCAGAGTTCAAAGTCATCCTAAGAGACAAATGATTTCAGATGAATGGGAAGAGCAAGATCTTCAGAGTCTGAAATGTGGGCCATGGTGAAGGGAAGCCAACTTCCTTTCCCATGTCAACATCATTCACTTTCAAAACCCTGGCACTCTGAATGGCACAGCCACTCGGAAAAGTATTGATGCAAAATGCAAAAACTTACAATTAAGAGATTTTGAGTCAACTTCACGTTTTGTGAGGGAAGGCAAAGTTACTTAAGCATACATCTCTCCGGCTAATTTCAAAACTAAATATATTCTATGTAGCACTAAAAAAATTCCAAGATATACACCAGGAAAGCATTTCACTTTCTCAAGTTTTACTTTTTTAGCAGCATTATTTTCCCTGGAACGTTTGTGGTTTTATTCTCTCTTAAACTTATAGGGGGAAGAATTTACTCACTTTCCCCCCTCTTATTTCTGTGTAATTTATTCTCCACTGTGGAGCCAGAAGCAGGAGGCCTAGCAGAGGCAAGTAGACAACTAACAGCAGCCAAAGGAGAGGCAGAAGCAAAGCTGTTGAGTTAGAAGAAAAAGAGTATAATTAGATCCAAGTATAACTAACCACCCATACTTCCACATTAACTAAAAGAACCATCTTTATGTGACCGTGTGTCAAATAGATTCTTATTAGATAATGATTTTTCAGGAGGAAAAAAAAAAAAAAATCACTTAATTGCTCAATGCAGCATGAGTATTAGCAAGAATTGTCCTGTAGCTAGGTAAGGAAAGAAAGTAGATCTTTTCTCTTTCCCTTTTAAGGAGGGCAACCATAAGAAGGCAGACTTGGTCCTGCATAATATTGCACAGGAGTCTGGAATAACACCCTGCAATGTGTATGTTAGTCCCACAATACTGCACGTGGTGAATATCTGAACTTGGCAGTAAGTAATTTTGAGTATATTATTACCTGGAGAGAGAGAAGTACTCTGTTAGGTTGAGGAAACCCAAGAACTGAAAAAATATTATTTTTGAAGTGCTGTGATTTGGACTAGACTTTTCATATAACCAGAAGCATCACAGGAAACTCAGTAAGGCAAAACTATCCAAACAAAGTGAAATAAGCAAAAATGAAGTTGACAGAACTTTCAAAAAGTAGACCAAAAAATCAAAGCAAACCAAACAAGAAGCTCTAATCACTTACATCTGTTCAAGGCTCCAAAAATGGGCACTGTTCTTCTCTACTATTTTTATTCTACATTTTTCTTTTGATTATGAGAACATAATATGTGCAAACTCAGCACATAAATTGTTGAGGTTTTATTAAACATGCTTTTAGAGTTAGTGTCATTTTTACTTTACAAAACTAATTCCTAAAAAAAGCATGATACACAATAAAGTCTCAGTTAGCAGTTATCTGATATTTAGATTTTAAGTGACAACATGTGGCCGCTGTGGTGTGCAAGCGACTAGGAATATCAAAAATGCCAAGAACAATCAAATTTATAAGGTCCACTAGAGACGTTCAAGAACAAAAATGTACTTTTTTTTTTTTACCCCCTTCCCTCCCCCCAAATGGGTTTCAGTGTTTGAAAACAGTGAACACCACGAGAATCTGCATTGCTTCACTTCACTGATGCAGACTTGCCACAAATAATATATTGATTTCTGCAGGATATTTGTGTGTTAGAAGGTCTTTCATGCTTTACTAATGGAAATATCTCTGTATATGAGTATCAAGTAAATGTAAATACAGTAAAAAAACATAAAAATAAAAACCTAAAAGGCTCACAGTTCCAGGAGTCTGCAGGAGTCTGCATGAAAGAACCTCGGAATGCAGAATATTTCTAATGATTTTTTGCACACTTGATCTGTAGGGAACCTAAGTCTCACGTCCCATGGACTGAACTCTACTCTGAACGTGTTTTCTGCCTGTACAGTGTGCAGGCTTCCCGGTGCGAGTCCTAATGTTTGGTGAGTCAGATTTATAAAAGGCTTTAAAAGTCTGGTACTTCAAATATTGCTTTGCTTCTCATTGTTTTTGCTCATGATGAGGGATTAGAGAAGGCCCACAGCACAGTAGTCCCTAAGGAGGGGGGGAGAACAGTGTCTCCGGAAATGGATTTTTAACTTAGAGGATGTCCACATGCTACATGTAGAATTTCCATACAGCTGACAAAGGGAGGGGAGGAGAAGAATTAACTTTCTAAACGAAATCTTCATCTTTATTGTGCGTAATATAAGCAAAGGCTCCTTTCCTGACCACTTAAAAAAACTAACCAAACAAAAATATTTCTTTTTCATTAAGAGAATAAAATGAATGAAGAAATAATTTCCCTCCCACATCCTTTCTTCAACTCCTTTACCCATCCCAAAAAAACCCAACAACTAGACTGTCAGCCAAACAAAACAAAGAATTTACTTTCTCAGCATAATAAATCACCTTTGCTCCTAACCATTCCAATCATAAAGTCCTACACTCTCTGGATAGCTCAAATAACCTAGTCTAAGATAATGACCACCTGTTTTTTTATTATTTTTTAAGGAGAGGCTTCACAGACTCCATTTCTGTAATTTCAGATGGTCCCAGTGGTTCAAAACTCTCAATAAGCCATTTTAACGAGAAAATCCTGATAGTCTAATGTCTAGGCCTGTGGTAGTCTCAAAACTCAGATATCTAACACATACTCTATTTGCTCCAGGCATTTATTTTCTTTTACTATCTAGGTCATCAGTTCATGACTAGGGACAAAAGAAATCTGTGGAGAGTTTTGACTCAATGTGGAGTTTTCAAATTCCTTTAAGTCCACAGAGTATCCACAAAAGAACTTCATTCTTCTTCACTTTACTTTTATATTCAAAAGTTGAAATCAGTGTAAAATAAAGTTCAGCATAGAAAAATACATACTTAGTTCACATTAAAGGAGTAATTTTCACTACTGCTGGGTGAAACAATACCGAGAAACCATAGTTATGCATGTCTAATGCGTAACATTTTAAGTGGCGAGAAGACAGAATAGTGGAAGCAATGTGCATCATTGATGCAAAGGAACATTTTTGGAAGTTGAGAAAAAGAACAGAAGGAACAGACACTCTTAGCTACAGCAACAATATGGTCAAGGTCAACAATAACTCAGTTTTAAACGCCAGCAATCAAGTGACCAGAACAAATCTTTAATCTAACACTAAATTATGATGAGTTTTAATTCCACTAGTTTCAGTTTGTGTGAACACAGTCTATAAATCTCATAACCTCACACAGTAGGCTACACTATTTCCAGGCACGTCCTTGGGAACACAGGAGGTTGGTTTGGTCTTAAATGCAAAATCCAGTCTCTGTGATAGCCAGCACAAACCTATGGAATCTGGTGTCTCCCAAACCACCAGTGTTTGACACTGGGACACCCTTTTGCACTGTGTTGTGATGCTCCTTTCCTTTCCAATAATTCCACAAACCAGTATTATCCTTTGGAGATGTCTACTGAAAAGACACATCACATCAAGTGAGAACCAATGCATGGTTTACTCTGACCTAAACTTTATTCAGCAACCTTGCATAGGAGATTCACGGTTAATATTGAGCTATTAAAACTGATTAGAATGACTTCGGGCATTGAGCATGACTCAACACTTTAGACTAACTGGCTAACGGGCTTTTTCCTCACCACTTACTTGCAGCAAATATCCCTCCAAGAGATGGCACCAAGATAGAGAAAGCACCTTGTCCTGCAAAGAAGTATTCAGGACAATTGACTGTCAGAGCTGTCGAGAAGGAAGGGAATGTCCACACGGGCGTTTTCAGGCCATTTGCTTTGGCTTGGGGCATGGAGACTTCAAGCCAACGCAAGCTCATTTTGCCCTTACCCTCAGCACAACAGAAGCTGTGTGGCCATATATTAGTACAATACCGTGCCGGAGCGATCTAGCCCGTCTCTCAGCAGGGCTTATTAGCTCAGGCTCGGCGCCACATTAACCGCTGCCATATGGCTTCTGGTCGATTCAAAGAGCGAACTGAATGAGCTCACATCTGCCTGACAAAGTCTGCAGAGCTGTGCTCTTTAAAATGGCAAACCTGCAGAAAGCTGCGAGGAGAGAATCTTGTAATAGGTTGGGATTTTCAATTGTAGAAATACAAGCTGCCACTATTAACAGCTGTGGCCGGGGTTGGATACTACTCGTGGATGTGTTAAGAGATGAAAAGTTTCGTCTCAAAGAGCGGACTCTTGAAAGATGATACCAGCATGGTAAGACTCCAAATAGGATGGAAGGAGAGAAAGAGGAAAATTAATACAAAAATAAAAATATGTCCAATATTTTCTCTCCTTTCTGTTAGCCCAGACCATTATTCAGATTTTTTTACAGCCTTCCAAGATGAGCAGGTTCCTCTGTAGAAGCAGGTAATGTTTTTTAGGGCTCCACCAGAAAACCCACAAACAATGTACAAAACGATGTGACAAATGCTAATCAAAGATTAATATACCACTCAAAAAGCCTCAGATAAGCCTGTGATAATAAAAGAAATTACACAGGAAGTAGCAGCATAGCAAAGATAACCTCATAACTCTTTGTCTTAACACAGAAAGAGAGGTTGTGCAGATGTGGAAACTCGAGTGGTTTAGACACAGCAGGGAAAAAGGCAGGCACGCAGAGAGAACTGAGGAGGAAGATGGGAAAAGTGCCCTGATGATAATGCAGGAGACAACAGAAGTACATGCCATGGTCAGAACAGAAAACAAGGGAGATGATCCAGAAGACACATTTTCAATGACTCGTGGAATCTGGAGAGAAGAGAGACTCCAGCAGGAGCAACAGGGACCTTGAAACCGAGCTTTAAGCGTGAACACAGAAAAACAATGTCATGTTTTTTAAAAACTAAGAGCAAGAAAACAGCAGGATTTAGAGCCATTCTTACTATCCTCTGGGACAGCTGTGTGGTTCCAAATTATTTTTCACAGTCTTTTCCATTTTTTTCCCCTTGGGGTGCCAAGTTAACTCACAGCAGCTCCAGTTACGTCGCCAGAGGAAGCAATATTAATACCAGAAGAAATATAAATCATTAACAAAAACTACTCTTGATCCTCGAGGAAGCCACCATTGTAGGAATCAGCAGACGAAGGAAAAAGAAAAGTAGAGTGGGAAGCCAACCCTCTCAGGGAGTGAGAAAAAGAAACAGAATGAAGAAAAAGGACTGGGAAAAAAGGAAATTGCTGGGGGGCAACAAATATGTATTGGGAATCAGAAGAAAAAATACACTTCTCTTTCTAATCCTCCTGGGGCATATAGGAAATTGCTGCTTGCCCTTTAATCTGCCCCAAAAAAAGAAAAACAATTAAAATGAAATAAAACCCTGAACTGTAGGTACTTGCACCCCTCCTTCCCCTCACCCCCACTGCTTTGTGTGCTGTGTATCTAGGCCATGATCTTTCATGCAGCTCTCCATAGGACAGACTATGTTACCATCAGCATTATATCTTCTACAGGAATATGCATTCTTTCACTGTGTACCTAAAATATGTAATTTGGAGAGACTAAGATGTTAAGAGATAAACGATGAATAAATTAGTGAAAAAAAAAAAAAAGGAGGCTAGAAAAAAGAGAAACAGAGAGGAAAGAAATAAGGATAGACATCTTGAATTAATTTGGAGTGGCATTGTAACAGTATGATTTGTGTCAGGAGCATCACTGTTTTAAAGGGTTAAGACTGCCACTCCTGCACAGCACAAAGAGTAACAAATTTCATCAATTTTTGTTTCCTTTTAGTTCATTCACCTCCCTTCTGCAATTTTTCCCACTGCAATTTAACTTTGGAAGGAGAGTTCCCTTTCCTAAACAGGGATTATTTTTTGCTTTTTCCACTGCTCCCTCGAATACAAACAAACCTTTCTCTTTTTCTTTTTAACTGATAGGCATAGTATTTCTTCCATTTCTTCTTTCTTTCTTGTTATCAACGAGATCAGGTTGGGATCACCTATATAGTTTTAAACTTGCCAAGGCACAATGAGGCTGTGAATTGTCTCCACCATTCACAATGAATGAACCAAGTTCTCTTTGACAATTCATTAACAAAAAATTAAGGGCAAGTAAATAAAACATTTTCCAATGGATGGTACCTTTATGGAGGTTTTCCTGTCACAGCAGAAGATCAGAGGCTTTGATTTCATGTTTTGTAGAAAACAATTTCATCACTCAACTCGTGTAAAAATAGCATTGTGTGAGACACAATAAATGCTTCGTATTTGTGATGTACTATTTAAAGGCCAGGAAACAAAACAGGAATCAAGAATTCAAGTTACAACTTATCTAAAATAAGAGTGTAAGTCATTCGAAACTGTTGATGTCACAAGACAGACACACAAAAAAGGAATGAAAACCTGTATGCATTATTCATCCTGTAACTTTGATCTTAAAAGCTAGGAAACTTGAACAAGGAAAGATAAATGGCTTCTCAAGCTTTTTCTTTTAAAAATCAAATGAGGATGATTCAGGATAAATGATAGATAAGACTTAATACGAAAGAGGGGGAAATTGCAATCACAGTGCTGCACCAAAGTTTCAATGCAAAGGCTTTGCTTTTTGAATTCAATTACAAAGGATTTCTTTTTTAGGTACCAGCATCCTTTTTCATGTATATGTAAAAGATTCTACCTATTAAAATTTTGTGTTCAGTATGCATAGCTTTTTTCTTCTACCACCTACACTATGACTTCATGTGAACAATTAGAAAGCTTTCTGAAGCATGGGCTACTACTGGTCACGGGGCAGAAACAGAAATGGCTGTGAAATCCTGACCTCCAAACCTGGCTCAAACATCAACTTGCTCCAGAGCTTATGCAAGGTATGTATACATTATCCTACTGGAAAGTATTGATAATTACAGGCGCTCTGACAGCATCCTGATTTTATTGAGGCTTAGTTAATTATGCAGGCACTGCCCCTAAACTATGAGACAAATTGAGAGAGATATTCACATGGAGGTTGCTCTGTCTAGATGGGAGATCCACAAAGTCTTCTTTGAACAATTTGTGCTCCTGAGAGTCTGTAATTATTGCCAGTTTTTGCCTAAAGATATGCTCAAAGGCCCCACCACCTTGGTTACATTACTCATGTCAGCATCTTACGTACAGGCAATTGCATTTGGGATTCACAAAGAAGATGGAGCAGCCACACATTTCCTTAAGGGAGGCTCTGAGTAAACCTAATGCAGACAGACACCACCACGTTCATTACAAATCATGGCATACCAGCCATACCAGCAAAGCCAAAGGGAGAGTGTCTTTACATTACAGCATACAGCAGGAGGTTTTGCTTATCTGAGCTTCCAAATCGTTACCTCCACACAAGCGGTTAGCGCTAATCAGATGACACAGTAAGGCTAGACAGATGGGAGAAAAAGGCTGGGCAGAACCAAGGGCAGGTTGTGTGATGAAGAAAAGGGATGGGGAATAAGATGGGAGCTTCATTGCAGTGGTGTGTAGTAGGAAGGCAGTGGGGACACCATTCAGAAAGTAGCGGGAGGTTTTTGGGATACAACAGAAAGATGGCTGAGAAGTGAATGGAGACACACTGGAGGAATTCACAGGCTCTCAAGCAAGCAATATTCACTGCAATTCCTATGAGTTGTCCAAGCAAGTCATTGCTAATGGCACTCACAGCCACCGATGCTCCTGCCAACTCAATCTAGACAAAATACGTTTGGAAAGACCAAGCCCAGTGATTACAGCAGTCAGCAGAAATTTGGGAGACTGACTGCACTTCCTCCTCAGCCTGAGGGAATGCAAACTCATAGCTTTCAGTGCCAAGGGAAGTGCCCGAAACACGTGGCTACATCCTAATGAGACTGGGCTGCCATGCAAAGGAGACGAGACGGCTAGACTGATGGGGCTGGCAGCTGGCCTGTTCCTGGTGAGGACACCTAGGAGCCCGGAGTCCTGGCCTAGATCCTCCCTCCAAGCAATATGTGGGTCTATGAACTTCACCTGACAAGACAGCGATTCCAAGGGCGTAAACACCACCGGGGGCTGGAAAGAGATCGAGGCACTTCCCCACCCCGGTGAGCTGCCTCCTCGCTCTCTTGCAGACAAGGCTTTCTATCTTCTTTCCCCACCGTGTCTCAGCTCCAAGAGGAGAGGCGCACAGCCTCTCCTAGTGCAGATGGCACATTTCAGAAAGTGGAAAAATATGTTTTATTATTTACACTGTTTGCAGTGAGAAATTAGAGCGATTCACTGGACTGCACTGAAGCACTCCTTTTCAGCTAAATATATTATAGAAGGGATTCTTGATTTCACAGTAATCCCAGGAGAAAAATTAACTAGATGAGCACAGAATCGCACTGGTTCTGCTCTGGCCTCATGATAATTGCTTTTCAATTCAACAAATTAAGTTAAAGATAAGCATTTGCTTCACATGCAAGACTGTCATTCCCGCTTCATTTGTAATAAATATATGGAGAGGGATTAGCCACATCAAGCATATGCTTTCATACTGTGGTGTAAAGAATACACATGAGAAAAATCGTGTTTAGCTCCAATGCACTGAGAAAACTGTTTATAGACAACAGACTCAAGAGCAGAGAGAAAAAAAAATGTTTTGATGATGATTCTTCATCATATGCTCCCAGTGGACATATGTACACTGAAGAGCCTAAAGCGAGCCTGGCTAAAATCGAGCAGTACTGGGAGAGCTGCACTCAAAGAAAATGTCTGTTCCTATAATCCCCGTCACAGATAGCTGTGCCCATACCCTTACTTTCATTTCTTATTTGTTCCGTTCACTACTGCTTATAACCTGAAAGATATATAGATTTATTTCTCTTCAAAGCACATTTATTTGCCCTACAAATGGACCAAAAATATGCAAAGACTACTTTGATTTTTATTATCTCACCTACATAAACATATCGATTTCCCTAACCCTACCAGGACAAAATAATATTTTCTTTTTACTGCATTCCAGAGGAAGTTGTGCCTTAACTTGGATCTTATTTAACTGCTATTTATCTACATCTCTTACTTCAAACTCTCTGTCAGAAACCAAGCCACCACCACTGGCACCCTTAATACTCAGTCTGTAAAGCCCAGTCCTGCTCACTCAAAGATCAACATGATCATTGCAGATGAGAAAAAAAGTTTCCATATATTAAAACCAAAGTTGTTCCACAGACATACCATCTTTTTGAAGAAAGTATAGATATGAACCAAAAAGGAGGCGTCCAGCATCATTCCTTATTCCAAAAAAAGTACAATATTTTTTTAAAATCTCTTGTCAGAAAGCAAAACATTAAATATGAAATGCTTTAAACAGCCTTGGATGCTTAAAAAACACTTAAAACGGCAATGAGTTAAAGATCAACAAGCCTTTAAGAACGAAAACAAGTGGATATGCTTTCGAAGTGGAGCCACTAAAGTATTTTCATTGATTAAATTCCCACTGGTACTGTTGTCCCAAAGTGGGGTCCTTGACCTGATGTGCATATATTGAACACCAACACATATAGTTTGACATTTTCTGATCTGGTAATTTCATGGCTTAAAATGAGGCAGGTAACACCTGTATACTGTATTACCTGTCATTTAGTATCACTGAGTCAATGATAATTTTGCCATCAAATGAATGTAGATGTTCATTTAAAATATAGGTACTTATATGAAAAACGTTTTTTTTCTAAAAAAAAGGTTGATTTAATGCAAAAATGGAATCTATCACTTAAACCCCAACAGCTTCATCCTTATTCCAGCTGTTGTACTCTCCTAATTCTTTATGTTCCTGCAGCTAAACTGAAATCGAAATGACTTAAAAGGAGATAAGAGAAATGGAATAATTCTAAATCAGGTTTCAAAATTAATATTTTTTGCCCATCTGTCCTTTCGTGTGTTGTCCATTCCAGGTCCCAATCTCCCCTCGCCTCCCAGCCACTAGCAAGATGATACAGATGGTTACTGCAAAGCTGTAAAGACGTACATCTGAATGCATATTTATCCACTTGGCAAGATCCTGCTACAGCTGTAAGTCGATGCAAATCTGCATTACAATGTAGCTTCGGTCTCTTGCCTGTGTGAGAAAGCAGCCATGATATATAAATAGTGCTGCTTAAGACAATGCCAGGCAAATATGACGTAAATGAATACAGTTGAGCTAGCTATCGCAGCACTGTTAATTTACACCTCTGAAAACAAACACTCATTTGGCCGCGTGAAACAAGTGTCTATCTACACCAACATCAAAACTCATTTGTTTGTTTTTGAAAGCAGAAACTGGTAACGCAAAATAACTCCACCGGATGTCGTGGTGAAAGAATACTGTGTAGGTGAGCATCTGATACAATCACCAGAAAAGAAAAGCAAAGTGAGGGTCTTTATTCCATTGTAAGCACAGTTTTAATACATACAGGTGGCACTGCCAGTCAGCGATATTAGCTTCTGTTCTGGGTACGTCTTTGTTCCCGCAGCTGGGAGAAGAGCAGTTTTCATGTATAATGAAAGAAATGTACTTAATGGGCAACACCTGAAAATCCTTCAAGAGAATAAACTATAGCAATAGAAAATGCAAGTTTAGAAAGCATTTCCTGAAAAAAAAGCGGTACCATTGGAATCTTCTCTTTATCTCAGGTCAATTGACTTGTCACAGCGGGAAGGAGATTTGAAAAGGAAATTGCAAGTTCTTAGCAAGTATGATTGGAGGAATTGAGTTAATAGCCAGCAATCAGTATAGGTTCGGAAGGGTACTTAAAAATTTAAATGTATGCATACGCCACAACTACAGAATGCCTGAGCTTTGTCTTGTTTGTAAAAAAACAAATGGAACAACAGGCAATTTAAATTTAAATGGTAATTTTTTACTTAGGTTGCTGGGGTTTAAGTGTTCCTCCATTAAAAATTTCCATCATTTCAGCATATGATTGAGGTATATAAATTGTATGTGCCTCTGATCTTGTTTTAAGCTCATAATCTTCCCATTACCAAAAGGATCCTATATGGTATGTGCTTTTAGATGATACGGTTTCTCACCATATGGAAAGATGTTTTGTATCACCATGTTGGCAGCATATAAATGATTTCCAACTCATTTTTCAATGACATTTCTTCAAGCCATGTAGGCTCACTAGCTTATTGTTTCACATGTCAAAAATTAAAAGAAGGATAGTTTTCTGATTTGAGAAGCTGCTTTATCCATACTCTTGAATAACTCTGCACTGTATTCAGCAAGCTACAGATACAAATGAGTATGACAACACCTCTAACAAAAAAACAGCTTAATTTGAGAGGGCAGGATAAACCATCATCTCTCTAAAGAAATGCAACTATACCCCAAAAACTTTCTTACCCTTTCTAATACAATGCACAATTTTTCTGCACGGATTCTTTTCAGCAGAATTACAAAGGAAGGTCTCACTTAGACTACTAGCAGTTCCTCCTTCCAAAGAGGGCAGATATTATAGGTTGCAGAAACTTGTAGGTGGATAAAAGGCAAGAAAATTATAGGACAGTGACAAATATAATGAATTTCATTTCCACAAGCTTTTAATTCCACCGAGGAAGACAAGAACATAGGTTTTGCATGGTCCTCTTTAACAAACAAATGCACACTCTGCAATGAAGTAGTACCAGACTAGAGGATGCATTCCAAGCTAAATGCAAACTAGCCTTGCCTCCAAGGCAAGCAAAGGATAAATCCCAGAAAGTACAGCATGGCTGGATGCCCCACATGCTCAAAAGACTAGTAGTTTTAGATTAGTTGATGTTTGAGTTCTTTGAAAAACTTTTTGTACTTACTGTAATTCTCTCATCTTTGTCATCTAGAGGGGTCCCATCTTTTTTCCATGATATAGTGGGTTCTGGGTGACCTCTTGGCGGCTGGCACTCCATCACTGCAGGTTCGCCCACAGCTACCATTACATCTGATGGATTTTGCCTGAAGTCATCCCGTAGAACTGAAAGAATGAAGAAAATTAAGTAAAAAAAACTTCCCAACAATACACCAAAAGCACAGGAAAGTATTTTGTTTTGGCTTTTAATGGTCCCTGATGTCATATTTTATATTAATGAACAATTCGGTTAATTGATTTCATTTGCCAAAAAAAAAAAAAAAAAAAAAAAAAAACACAGTAACACAGAAAACCCACCTACAACTCATATTTAACTTGCAACATAGAAGCCAAGTGACTAACACTGACGGAGATGAAAGGCTGACACAGACAGGACTGTGTGCACCGAAGTATTGGAACGGTGTCTGCCTAGAGTGTGAGCACAGGATTCCTATCATAGGTGAAGAAGGTATGTCTTCTTCTAAGGTAGAACGTGACTTGGGTAGAAGCATGGCAGAGATTGCTTTCTGCCCCTCTTTCTCCGAGACTCAAGGTCAAACTGCCAGTAACTCAAAGGTTTATGGTTAAAGATTGGTCACTGGCCGCATGAACTGCACCCATCCCTGAGTTTATGGCAAAAATGAACAAACTAACTAAACTTCCCAATTCTTTGATGACATATAAGACGCCACACATTTGTTCAGCCTTAGCCAAACTCATCTTTCCAATTTGGCTTGTAACTTTTTCAAGCAAAAAAACCAATTAAATACTTAAAATATTACCTGATCTCTAGGAGTCATCCCTTAGCCTAAGATAGGACCACATCCTTCATTTGGAAGAAGTTAATTTTACTACCTTTTCATAGAAAAAAAACATTTTTATTGTGGCCTCATTACTAGAATTTGTACGGTCTCACCATTTGGCCAAGCCCAGGCCTAGGAAACTTCAGTTCCCTCCAATCACCCACTAGGCGTTTTATCAATAGCCGTGTGATTATTTTTCATTTTGGGAGAGACATCGTACTGTGCTCAGCAGACCACTACACAGGGACACAGTTTAACAGAATAATGGCATTCCTAAGTCTTGCCAAGTAAGTGGCATTAGGTTTAATCTAAAAATAAATAACTCAAACGATAACAAATACAACATTCTAGTCCTCTCCACTGCTGTTACTCCATCCACACTGAACAAAGGATACGGTAATGGAAAAGTACATTATAACCAAAGGACTCTTAGGATTTTGACGAAGCTATCTGTCACTCTTGCTACCTGCAACAATCTTGTGTCAACAGTAAATAGTGCCAAGAATCGGCAGTAAAAAGAAATAAATCTATCTCCCAAGCCATGGATCACAGATACATAGACATTCACTACCGAATAGTGGTTTGTTTGTTAATGCTACTTCAAAGTGAAGTGTGATTTATTGTTAGATGTTAAGGAATGTGGGTGTGCTTAGAGATTGGCAGGTACAGCACTGACACCAAACCATTCCTCTCTGTAAGGTCTTTCATACTGTTAAGACTTTTTAAAATGGTCTGAGGGCAAATGGGTTATCTACTTTGGGACACGGGTATGTACCTTTCTCAAATCTTCTTTCTGCAATGCTAATCTAAAATGAAGGGAGGGAGCAAAAATGACTTAGTAGTTCTTTGTTTTGGAGGATTCTTGGCAAATAGCCCTGTCAAGAATCAGTAGGCCTATGTGTCCAGCTTGGCTCATTACAACATAATACACAATAGGGAAAGTTTCAGATTGATATAGAAGTATAGATGGGAATCAAAAGCAATAAATACAGAATATTTTACCACTATTCTAGAAACAGGATATAATTTCTGGAAGTAAGTACGAACAGCTGTGTGCCAACAAGACTAAAGTATATTGCAGATCTCACCAAACATCATGTGAATTTACTAATGCCCTTCCATACTGAAGCACTCACATTTCAAGGATTTCAGTTTAATTATTGAGATTTCTGGATACCCTGGAATCAGAATACACTGAAAGAGGGTAGTCAATGATAAAATGTCTCTATCACTTTAACAATACAAACTAATACAAGAGAATGATAGGACTTAACAGAGAAATTATAGAGTAATTTAGGTTGGAAGGGACTTCTGGAGGTCATCTAATCTACAACAATGAGATGCTATTGGATGAACATGTTCTCTTGGATGAACTAATTCTCTCCAACACCCTCCTAGTGTAGAAAGTTTATTTAAACAAAAACAAAAACACACACCTATTGCTTGGTGTACAAAAAACAAGGAAGTTCCATCTAATAACAAAGAATTTCTGTCTCTAAAAAGCAAAACAGTTCAAAATAGTTCATTCTATGGACTAGAGAAAACTGAAAATGTTTTCAGCTATAAAATTAAGCCAGGTTATATCTAGGGGAAATACTATGTTTTCAGAAAAGGGAAATTATTTCATTTTTAGTTATTCAGAAAGGTAAGTCAAAAGACCAATCTTTTAGCTTCCCTTCTGCTTTCAACAAAACTTTACTAAGTTTAAGCTGCATTCTCCTACAGCTTCCTTACTATATTCCCCTAAATAATTATGCATCAAAATTGGATACATCAAATAATATTGGTTATAGGACTGTTACGATACTACTCACATACACTGAAAGCCTTATATATACTTATTCCTTTTATACTGAATATGGCATTAATAACCAGATGCAACTTCTTGTGTTCCCAAACAGCCCTCAAGCCATCCAGAAACAGTAAATCATGTAGCATAAGTGGCTAGGCTGACACTGCTTCTGCTGAAGTCAAAGAATTTTTTCAATTTACTTTAATAGAAGCTTTATCTGGCTTGGAGCCATTGGTCATATTATTACTTCTTTTTTTCACTTCTCCAAGCTAAAAAACATAAAAGAAGAAGAAACAGAAAGTTGCACCAAGTTACTAAGAAAGCCCCTATATCTGGTTTCCAGTGCCAACAGCACAGGAAAGTGCAGAAGAGTTTATTTGCTACGCCACAGTTCTATTGCAACACAATAAAAGGGGTGTTGAATAAAGCTAAGAGATATATAAAAAGAAGTGACCTTAAGTTTAATAAAAAAATAAATAATCAAGTGAAGTGATCTTAATAAACCATAAGTGCTTTTCAAGTCTGAAAGACCTTGCAAATCTAAGAGTAAAGCCTATCAGATAGCACCTCAGATGGCTTTTAGCACCTTTGAAGCAACAAAGAAGTCCAGTACTTGCATAATAAAAACAAATTACTTCAGTAGTTTCCACACTCCTTAGTCTTATATCAGCTTTACAAGCATAGCACCTTGTCTGTAAACCAAGACCTTTCACAAATTAACCAATGGTTAATAAAATGCCTTGGGAGGACATCACAAGTCCAGGCCATAGATACATCAAAATAAGTACTTTTTTTCCATTTACTATGAATTATTTTTGCTCTAACATTACATAATGAAATGCTAACAAAATGTAATCCATTAGAGATTACTCCTCAGATAGTCATCATGTAATTATTTTTGCAGCTGTAAAGTAGATACATGCTCTGGTTTTTGCCTCAGGCCCTGGCAATCTTGCATGAAGGTATAAATTTAAAATTTTCTTCTCTTACTGAAAAAAAATATCATTTTTTCCTTTTCTTTCATAGTCAAGGCTCACTGTAAATTGAGAATGCATTTCCTTTTGAAGATATATTAGAAGTACACTTTGTAATCCAGTATAGCGTGTTCTCATGCTTGCCTTTTTTTCTTCTTTTAACAAATTCTGCATAGAATCTTCACAGATATACCCTCTCCCCCTACTTTTCTGACATACTGTGGTTAAGCTTCTCTAAAACCTTACCCTAATCTAGCATTTCTAAAATACCAGGAATAATGATCATAATTATTGTCCTTACACAGCTAGGACAACTCCGTGATCTTGCTGTGTCAACTCCCGTGTTTGTGCTTAAAACACTTTTATGCTACTCCTGCTGAACTAATCAGGTTCAAGAACAACTTTTATAACTCCACTTAAAAGTCATCTACTCATGCAACTATTTAATATTGTGTACTATTCAATCAATAAAACAATTACACTTTCCCCAGAGAATCTTTGCTAGAGCAGAAAGGAACTAGCAATCACTTGAGGATTATTTTTTTTGACAAGCAGCCTAAGTAGAGACAGTATTTTTTGTGTAGACCCTAAACAGTGCTTTTCAAAATGTAGCACCAGGTGTTCTTTCATTAACTACTATGAAAAAGAGTAGGGAGTCATTACTGGGTGAAATGGGGGGTAGGAAGGGAGGGGTTTTTTGCACATGCACACTGCAGATATTTATGACAGATTATTGTTAGAGTTTATCGTTAAGTAACTGTGATCTAGTTCTAAGACAATAAGGCAAATCAAAGCAAAACACAACAAAAAAGAAACATACCAGAAAGCTTTAGTCAATAAGTGAAAGGAACGAATTTGTAAGGAACACACTAATTACCATCATACATTGCGGATATCATGCTTTAACAGGTATCATTTAAGAACTGGATATAAGAAAATCTGGAAATTTTGATTACAGGTCGATTCAAGTCAGACTGGCTAGACACTTGATGCTACATCAGTTCAAAGCAGTGCACCAAAATATATCCAAGATCCCTAATCAACCAAGATATTACAGCCATGGTCACCCAGTGAACAAAGGAAGAGAGGGAAATTAAGGTGTTTAGGATGCAGTTTCATAATCAGACTAAGGCAATCTTAATCTATTTCAATTCTTCTAAGAAGAGATGAATCCAGACTTGCTTCCTGCTGACTTTCCTGCATTCCCTGGACAAAACACACTATTTTGCAAGGCTACGTGTTGGAAAGAGATCAGTGTCACACAAGTAAGACAACAAGAGTTCCCAACAATTTCCACTCTTTCAACATGAACATAATTTAAATGTTTCTTTGTATTATAGCACGTGCCTCAAAAATGGGGAAAAGTGAAATAAATAGAAGAAATGCTTGTTCCTCACATTGCTTTAGAAAATAACCAGACCTCAACTAATGAGCAAGTTTCCTCCCAGCAAACAAACATCAAAGTATGTGCTAAAGCTGACCAATGTAACCCTACTAAAGGCCCACTACCCTGCTTTTGGTTAATTTTGTTATAAAACCCCCATGTAACAGATTTTATTTTGTTTAATACCCATCAATTCTATTATTTTAATTCCTCTAAATTTAAAACAAGTATTTCAATGTTTCTCTTTCCTTTCCCCAACAAAACAACAGTATTACAAAGACAGTTTTCATCTAATATGAGGAACAAAACACCACCACTGTGCACTTGCTGTAAAATGCTGTAAGATCGGGAAAATTAAAAATGGGATTCAGGAGGTTATATAAATGTTCCAATCCAATGAACCTACAATTAAAGACAAACTAAATAGTTCTTAGTCAGGATTGAGCTGTTTCTCAAAAGCAGAACAGTTCCTGCAATTTAGGACCAGCAATGATCCCTTTTCCCCCTACCTACTGAACTTGTACTTTAAACTTACAGACACACAGCAGACATTTTTGGCATTAAAATATACTGTAAGACATTTGTCAGTTGGAATGGTGCTTCAAAACAGGTGCTTAATTTTAATTACAAGCATCAGCCAGAACTATGGTTTAAAGACTTTTCTGGCATGAGATTTATACAGATGTCAGAATATCATTTTTAATACATGCATGCCACTAGCGGGGAAGTGTTATGGCACCTACTTATGTTCAGAAAGAATAAAAAAGGCATACATGATCAGATTTAAAACAATATGTGTGTTACCAAAATGTATTTTAGACCTTATTAAACTCTATAAGAATGTTATCTTGCTTGACCAAAATCTTGGAGAAATATTCTTTTCCGAAGACAACCCTCTAAAAGTTTCAATACAGGCATGTGAAGTTCAAGGAAAAACTGATTTCTGAAAAAAAAAAGAAAGATTTCTTTTCCTTTCTGGAGGCGTTAAAAACAGGTTAACACTGGTGTTAACTACAGCACATAGTCATTAAAATGGAACAGAAGGAGTAGGGCTATAAATAGTCGGAAATTACTGTTATGTTCATCTAACAAGATCAGTCACGTAATACAGGCAATAATTTTATCCAGTGACCGAGTCCAACAATATGGTATTGAATGTTTCAAAATACGTCTATGCTATTAGAGAGCCTCCAACAGGTAGCCATTAATTTCATCTAGCAGCCAGCCTGCCTCGGAGCTCCTCACTTTCACCATTTTCAGTTCTCATCTGGTTCCTGCCTTGAAGCACCTTGACCTCAGCTATTGGATCTGGCTACACCTTTCTCAGTCAGACCAAAGAGCCTTCTAGGGGCAAGCAGATGCCCCTCAGTTCAGTATCTAGATCTCTAATCTTCTTTCACCCTTCTCTGAGCTTCAAAACTATGGAACGTCGGACACGTGGCCCAACAGTTTAACTCTCTCACAAAGCCAGTCCTCTTCCAACACTGGACTTCCCTGATTACACAGTGTAAGAATTCGCATTGAATAGTCCAGATAGAAGAGCTGCTCGTTGTAAAGAGTTTGATCATAAGGTGCAATGCAGTTAGACGTATGAAATAGCAGAGAAATTAGATCACACTTCTAAAATGTTAACAAAATGTATTGCCTCAATTACTGTAACCTTTAAGTTGCTTTAAAATGTATTTTCTCTAAAGAGTCATTTATTTGATTGATTTCTTTTTATACAGCAGCACCAAACTGGGGTCTTATTATCTACTGAAGGTCAATAGTTACCTTCTCTGGAAAAAAGTGTCATTCCTTGTTATATTAACCCATACATGTTAGCAAATGTAACACCTGCAAGCTTCTAAACCATTAACGTAGAAAGAAATCAAGGAGTGGTGCTCCTATTGGATCATTAAAAAGTGCTGATGACAAATACAAGTGATATGCTTGAATCCAGCAATACACTACACAAGCAATTAAATGTTGAGGTATTTGCTAATAAAATAATGAATTAATATCAAGAAGTGAAAATAAATATATTTATTGTCATTCATTATTTTTCATTCAGTCATTAAGAAACTTACAATTGTTAATAGAAAGCAACGCATGCTTAAGGAGCAGGTTCCAAAAAAGACTACTGTAAAAACCATTGGCTGAAAGTTACTGATGATAAATTTATGATGACAAAAATTTATGGAAACCACTCCCAATCAGTCTGATTTTATTTCACTAGTTGAAGATTTGGGCTTTAAGTATTGCCAGGAGTCTTGCTGGGCAACATAGCTGTCATCCCATAACAGTATTTCCATGTGTGAAAAGGGAAGTGCAAATGAATTAGATGATAAATTGGGAATCAATTAAATGACCAAATCTGATAAATCATATAAAGAGTAATTTTAACTCCTGTGAGAAGGGTAACTGACAGGCCTAAGGGAACACGCTGCAGCGCTGGGAATCCTAATTAAACCCTGAAGAATCTATGATGCCTCAGGCATGCGACTCTGAGAGTGTCCCTTAGGTTGATTGAAAATTGAAAATAGATCAGGAGAACGGACCTAATTATTAATTTGATTGACTGTGTACAAAATGTGATCCTTCTCAACATCTTCCTCATATTATAGTCTGGGAGAAGACATATACGACCTGTAAGTCAGAACTTATCTTCTGGAAGAGTAGATTTATTTGTACAGACTGCAGAGAGAGTTTCCCTTCACTTGTTCTAAATATTTAGTTATTTTCTTTTTAATTACTATTTTTTTTTATTGTACATTTCATTTTAGAGTTTTGGGGTTATTTGAATCACGCTTAATTACAGAAAATATTTTTAGAGTGCCTAACACAGCACATTTCCAAACTTACAGACACAAAGCAAGAAGTTTTAGACATAGCTCACAGAAGAACTGCACCTTTGGGAGATCACATATTAGATTTCCCTAGGCAAAGAAGGGTTTATGACTTTAAATCCAAGAATTTGGGTGTGTTCTGTAAATAAAGGGATTTTTTTATGTACACTCCAAGTGAAAGTCACAGAATCACAGAATCTCCATGTTTGGAAGGGACCTTTGAGATCATTGAGTCCAACCATACATACACACAAAAAAAACCCCAAACCCCCAAATAAACAAAAAACCAAAAAAAAACCCCAACAAACACCAAAAAAAACACAAAACAAAACACCCAACCCAACAATCTCAGGCACTAGAGCACACCCTGAAGTGCCATGTGTACACGTTTCTTAAATACCTCCAGGGATGGTGACTCCACCACCTCCCTGGGCAGGCTGTTCCACTGCCAGACCACCCTATCCGTAAAGTAATTCTTCCTAATATCTAATCTAAACCTTCCCTGCCGCAACTTCATACTATTTCCTCTGGTCCTGTCATTATTCACTTGGGAGAAGAGGCCAACACCCACCTCTCTACAACCTCCTTTCAGGTAATTGTAGAGGGCAATGAGGTCTCCTCTCAGCCTCCTCTTCTCCAAACTAAACATGGCTGCTTCAAGAAGGACCTTCGTCCTTCCTGTAGTGAGGGGCCCAGAACTGAACACAGTACTCCAGGTGAGGCCTCACCAGTGTCCAGTACAGAGGCACGATGACTTCCCTACTCCTGCTGGCCACACTATTCCTGATACAAGCCAGGGAGGTCCTCATGTCCAGTTTGCAATGGACTGTTAGCTGTACTAGCCTTCCTTCAAAGCAGATTATAACAGAGAAAAAGAATGCTATTTAGATGGCGCAGTGAGACCTTGTCTTCGCCCTCCAAATTAAAGCATAAAGAGGCAACTGAAATGATACAAGAGATATAAAGACCAAACAACGAAAGAGAAAAGCTGAGAAGACCCCTCACCAAAATGGTGGTGTTTTTCTTAACTACTTACCAAACCTTATCTCATGAGCAGAATGGCTTTGCTGTTTAAGGAAGAAGACACAAACCGACCCAGAAATGCCACTGTCTTGTAAGTCAGGATTCCGGGGAGACAAATAAAAGAAGGAACACAGGAAGCAAGGACAGAAGCAAACATTTAGGCAGTTTTCAATAATAGCTTGAAGCTGAGATATATGGCCCTGGCAAATGGATCTGGATTGCAATTGATTAAAAAGGTGTTGCTGCCAAATAACAAGCCACGCTGCCTTGAGATTTGAAAAACCAACTCTTCCCTATAGTCTCTAAGCTGGAAGATCCCCTATCAGGCCAAACCTGAAGCAACCCTATTTGCCTTAACTTGTGTTGTTAAAAGAGGAGGTGCAACTGTTCCACGGACTTGCCAATGAAACTGTGGCAGTGCTGTTTCTGTAGCACAGGCAAGAACTAAATGGCCAATGCTCATACAATTGCTTATGATCATCCTTTCACTCTGAAGAAGCCAAAAACATAGCAGAGGAGAATTTTTCAAGAAATAAAGATTTTTTTTTCTTTTTTTCCCCAAAGAAATTTGAAAGAAATAAAGAAAGATTTCAAAGAAATTAAGATTCACACTCCTCCAATAATAATGTTTCTGCAGCATAGCCCTAATCTGCATATGCAGTAAGCTACTGTTTTGCTAAGGTCCTGCCTCAAGGCAACAACTTTAGCTGTGTCCTTCTGTTTAGCATTCAAATTTTAGCATGTTATAACTGTACCCCTACAATCAATGTTTTTTGAAAAGACCCTACTTCCTTTCCTATTATGCTGTTAAAGTGGTTAAAAAATATGACATTTTAATATCAGAGAATATACAGTATCATTATCACACTCAAACAGTTAAGTCACTTCTTTAATATCCTGGAAAATGATATTCCACCATTACATCTGAGGTCATGCCTGCAACTTCAGTCAGAAGGTGCAAGATGCAGGCACTTCATCCGGCTGAGTGGCTCATTCTAAATAACAGCAGAGCTGAGAACAACATTTGTTGGCAGAAGACTCCATAGCAAAGCCACATTGCTCAAAAAATGTTGCTGAACTGTTACATATACTTTTAATCTGTTCTATTGTTCTGTTGCTATTATATACAATTTTATTCTGTTGAAAAGAACTACAAACCACAGAACTCCACCGTCTTTTCTCACCTCTCCAGACTGCTATACAGCAGGATATACCTTAGTCAGATAGTGGATGTTCCTTGATTATACTCTGCATGTCCAAATGCATGACTATATCATTCTTATGGAAATGTTATTTTGTTTCTTTACCTTCTAAAATGTTCAAGATGTAAATTGACACAGTAGAAACAAGTACACTTTTTCAAAATTACATTTATGCCAAGTATCATATACTTTTCAAATTACTTTTGCTGGTTTTAGAGAAGATTCGAGGAAATCACCTCAGGGGAAAATGGCAGACAACCTTATAGGGAGGTCATAGAGTAATACAGTCTTCATCTAATTCAATTAACCGCTTTGAGTTACATCCCAAATGGTACAGGCAAATGTTTGTTCTATTTCAGGTATATTCTAAGATATGAATCATTCTGCTTTCTCAGTATAAAGAAGCACAGTGCAATACCATACACTCAATTTTTTATTGCTCAGAATTTGAAATATGTCTAGACAGACGTCTTGGTGATTTACAATGATAGCTCTTCATTTAGACAACTGTCTGAAGGCTTCAAATATTGTAAGATTCTACCTAGAGTATTGCAAAAAGGAGCGAAGTTAATAGCTACAACAATGACAAATGGTTTTGTAAGCAAACGGACATTACCAAATTCACCAAAGCTGGAACTCTGAACTGTTGCTCCTGGAGATTTATATGTTGTTGTAAATGGCAAAAGACAATAAAATCATGCAGAAAAGTACTTCTGCGTTTGGACTCTTATTCTGGCTTCAATCTCTCTGAGATATTCACAGGCAACGTGCCAATTGATCAATATGTTAGTATTTAACGTGCAATAAGTGCTACTGAGTAAAAATCAGAGAAACGTTGCCTGTTAGCAGAGTCTGCCTTATTGCTGGCAGGAAGGAGTGCGTGAAGTTTTTGGATCACCCCATGTGGTAAAACAGCAGCCAGAGAAGTCTGATTCAGAATTAACAAAAGGAAGCAGAGGGCGATGCTCAGCATGAACACAAACGCACATCAAGCCAGCCAGATTTCATTACTGAAGATTTTAATTTTGATTAAACGCTTCCTTTTATATTGGGTCACGCGCATTGTTTTCGACCCTGTGTTTTCATTAATATTTTAATACACGCAGAACATTAAGTTGCGTAACTTCAGTGTTGCGGTTAAAGATAGCATCTTTAATAACAGCTACAAAAGAGATGCTGGCATCCATGGCTGCCCAGCTTCGTGGCATCCTGTGAGGCACCACGGGCTGGTAGGGACCTCGCGGCACACAAGGCAGCCCATCCGTACTCACCAGCGTGGAAAAGGAAAGCGGGTGACCGTGACGTTAGCTTAGGCTGTTTGAAATAGGAATTTAGAAACCTTATCAAGACAAAACCAACGGAAACGGAAAAAACCAGCGTAACGGAAACGGCTGTGAAAGTCTAAACGGATCAGGGCAGTGATTCCGCATTTGGTGGAAACATTGCTTCCACCTTCGTTTTACACCCTGTGAGAAACTGCTGCCCAGAGCATCCCCTTAAAAACCTCCCAGGAAACAATGGCCGCAAAGAAATCGTAACATGTAATTTTAGTTACTGACTGATGTTTTTTTTCCCCTTGTTTCTGCTATTTCTAACTCCGAATGATGAAACTTAAGTTCGGACAAAATTTGAGAGACCACACTTTTTCTTGACTCCATACAAGCTGGGGTACCGTTATGCTCCCCAAATACCTATGCTCAGTATCCTTTGCCATTACAAACCGTGGGGGTGCCACGATACACTCTACAAAGAGCTACCAACTCCATTAATTCAATTCCTATCAGCCCTACACAGCCCATAGAGGTTAATTTCCTGGTAAACCACAAGACTCTCAGATTTCCATTAAGAATTGTTATAGAGAGAAAAAGCAAATGTATTACTGTGCAAGAATGGCATTCTCTTATGTCTCTATGAACTCTGAATATAATTTTCCAAGTGAGTTCAGTGGACTGGTTCTTTTCTGTATTTTTTAAACACAAAAAGTAAACTTGAAAACATTATGAGACCTGATCTAGATTTCCAATAGATGCATAAAAAGCCATACATTTTCAGGCAGTTTTAAAAAGCAAATACATTGCAACTAATTTTGGTAAATAGGATGCTGAGAAGCCGTGTATTTGCAAGATAAAAGCTACTGGTATCTTCTAATCATTCACTCGGAAACAACTGAGTTTAGAGGAAAAAAAAACAAACCCAAAACACTATCTGGATTGCCCAAATCCTTACACTTGTTTTTCCACTATACCGTGAGAATACATTTTTGCTGTTACAGGACTTCCTAGTAAACAAAAACTCCATCTGGTTTGGTGCTCTCTACTTTCATTGTTAGACAACTTAAAACTTACTGGTGAATAGCCCTGTGGAGGATATTTACTGTTACTCATGACTATTGGTGTCTTTAGGGCAAAACAACATTGGATTCAGCAGTCTACCATCAGGAAGAATTCCAATTCTGCTTCCCTACCCTACCAAGTTAGCACAGAGAAGCTGTACCATGCACCTCAGAATTTCAGTTAATTTGTTAGGTGTCTGGTTTGCATATTTATGTGAGCCTCTAGTAAATATAAAATGTATAATAAAATAAATGAAAAGTTAATTTTGGCTTCTCTTGATTCTCTACAGTTTGCTTCCAAACAGTGCAAAAACCAAACTCAAAAGGAAAACAGAAGTTCCTCTATGGAAGTATTTATTACTTGAGTTTGAATCAGGACTGCAATGTGAAGGAAACCTCCAAATCTTCTCCAACAACCTGGTTTTGATTTGTATCTTGAATGGGGCCTGGAATGCAAGAACTGAGTATTCGGGGGGTGAAGGTGGAACTGGACCAGAAGATGAACACCAGGTTCCAATGGATGTCCAGGCAACAGATCAAACTGGAGTCCTCATGAGACATGCACAGTGTAGACATCGTTTCCCAGGCCAACTGTTTCCTTCTATAAATACCCTTCTATCAGGTTGTGCTACTTGCAACTACTTGCTGTACACATAATGTACGTATAGCTGAACTAAGGACATATAATAAAAATTACTTACTAATATTCACTATAATAATCTTATCTTTTCCTCTCCCCTTTTCTTTTAGCTACCACACCATGGCCCATCCACCAGTTCTTTCAACACCACCATGCCTTTCCTCACACATGTGCACTGAATTACTATGGAATAAGAGGAGATGCCTGTATATTGTCAATAATTACACGCTCTTTGCCTAGCCAGGAGGATAAAATGGACACATAAGTTTCAAGTCCATATTACAGGTTTTCTTTCAGTGTATGTATCCATGTATGAGATTTTGGCCAGTGATTACAAAACCAACCAGGAGCAAGAGGGCTATGAGAAAGTTTTCTCATCAGGGAACAAGAAAACAAAAACCAGCAAATAAGAATCTTCACAGTCATTGTGTTCATTTATATATGAGAATCTTAAAAAAAAAAAGATAAATTATCTTTGCTAAAGAAAGAGCTTTGCTGTTGCTTGCATATCTAAATGGAATTGATTGGCATCTTTCAGCAGCTTACCATGACAAGTGACTACTCAGAAGCTTTCCTGAACTTTCAGACTGAGGCACTATGGTTACTTCATGGAGAAAATGCTTTTAAATAGCAGACACTCCTAATGTTTATACAAAGGGAAAGGTGCGTGTAAGTACTCGGGTTTTCTGTGCTGCGTTTCTTGTTTGCTTTACAGCAATGAGGTACTCGTCTCAGAACTGAAATACACAGAGTGTATTATGTAGTACCAAAAAAAAAGCAATATGTGTGCACTACAGCTAAATGTTAAAATATATTTGCATATTTTGGATTTGTTGAGGGGGAAGAGTATTATCTGTTGTGTTCTTATTTAAGCCACAGAAATAATAGCATCAGGTATCAACAAATCCATTGAATCAATGCACCTGGTCTAAAATGGGAACCCTTAAGAATGTAACACTAAGAAGGTAAAAAAAAAAGTGAGTGCTTTTACCAGTAAACAGAAGGAAGCAGTGCCACTAGCATTTATTCCCATTTCTGTGTCCAACTTCTGCTTTCACTCTAAGTCTGTATGAATAATGCCTAGGTAGCCTTTGTTATTTTAGCATGTAAAACTGTACAACAGACAAAACTACCTGATCTCTCAGAGGAAAATTTTTTAAAGAGCAAAGTGGTAACTCTATACATATTAATCTAAAAAACAAGTAACAAATACCTCACTAAATTCTGCCAAGGCTCATGGAAACAATTGGGATTTGTATATACATCATTTGGATATAGGCCATTATCAAACTATCTGGAGAGTTAATCAACAGAGGACACTCTCAGCAAAACAAGACTGATGCTACATAATCAGAAACACCAGAGCTGTAAACAATGGAAATGCACATTATTCCCAAATGGTATAAATAATTTAAGACTTCCAGAACAGAAATTAATCTACATACCATTTGAAGCACACAGAACCACCGATTCAGACAGAATAATAAAAGGTAAGGGAAAAACAGATGGATAATTAAAAAGATACTTTCCAAGGGGGAATACACTTAGCTTAGCAGTGCTGGTAACAAGTAAAGAAATAAATATCAAGGAAATCCTATTATGTGCACATATATTTTATAGGTTTGGGTTTTTTTTTTCCCCAGAAGGGATTGGGAGCATTTTCCTCTGGTGTGATTGGACACTGAACCTGCTATATCCATCAACATCTACCTGATTAACTCTTCAGCTCTTTGAAGCTTCAGTGTTTTACAGGACATTATTTGAAGAGAGATGGAAACAATCTGATTTGCCCGTACTTGAGATGGGCATTTTTCTTTTAGCCCCTACTGCCCTAGAAGCCTATACCCTTTCGTCCCCAGATGAAGTCTCAGCAGTGTACTTCAAAGGAAAAGGATATTCATGGTGTCTTAACCTTTCCTTTGAAACTGAATCTCTAGATCCAATATCATCTAGCAAGGCTAATTGCATAGTATGCAAGGGAATTACTATTATTTCAATATAACCCACCATAGAGAAACGATGAAAGCTGAGGCGCTGTTGTAACAAGTTTTACATAAAGACAGCACTGCAAACGTCCTATCAAAGGTGAACATCTTGCACAGGTAAAACAGGAAAATTTCACAAATTATCTTTATAACCTTAGCAATTACATTCAAGTATCAGTCAGCTTATCCTGCAAAGAAAACCTTGGGAGAAAGGAAGAAAAGAAAAAAAAGAGAGAGAGGGGGAAAAACCCAATGCAGATACGAAGAAGGCATGTGATTTCATGGTTATATTTACTATATATCTGTCACCATATTAACTCACTGTACTCACTACCTTACATTCAAATCTGCTTACCCTCCGCAAATTTTACATTTTCCTATAATACAGGTCCAAATTACTCTACAAGTTGTTTTAAGATAAAGTAGAAAAAATATGGAAATTCAACAGAGAAACTAATATGAAAATTTTATCATTTAAAAATGTTGGAATGTTATCTTTTTTATTAAGCGTTTATATTTAAGACTGTCTACCTACATAGAAACCTAAACCACATATTCTAAACATCCTTTACAATTCCATGGCAAAAAGTGGCCTTGCTGCTTGATTATTTGACATGAAATAGTAATATTTGACACTTTTTATCCACTTGGAAATTAAATTTTTATGTTTTAAAAGCCTAGTAATAACATTTTTGGAAGTCAAACACTGAAGACCAAAAAGTAAGTTTTTTCATGTTTGATTCCTTCATCTTTTCAAAACCTCTAAACTCTAGGATATTATTTTCTACATAACAGGAATTTACTGTAGTAACTTACTGGAGTCCTTTTCAGCAGTGATACATGCCTATGTACTTAAAAACATAGCAGTATTACTAGACCAGGATCTTCTGAAATGAGTGGAATTTGCATATTGCAATTTTCTTTCTAATGCGGCAAGAAACAGTGCTAAAAAAATTATCAACAGAGAGTGGCATGTGTATAAGCAGATGTATGACCTGAAGAGTAACTTGGAAAATCCCTTCTACATTAAAGAGCTTCTACTGTAGTAATGTAAACAAAAGGTGACTAATTTTGAGACAACTAGAAGCTTTAAAGTAAAAAAGAGGAACCTTCTACCTTAAATCAGTTCCATGATTTCCATCAATACAAAAGTAATAGAGAAATACTGGAATCCAAGTTAGAAAAGTGCTTAAGCATGTCCCAGTGTTTCTGTTTCTTATTCTTAAACAATGAGTTTAAGATGTGCTTAGAAGTTTTCTTCACTCATTGAGAGACCCGTCACTTCTTCCTATAAATGTCCCAAGTGGGGAAAAGGTCTTTAGTCTTGTTAAAGTACAAGTATGGTGTTCAGGTTAAAAACAAAACAAAACAAAACAAAACAAAAAACCCAAAAAACCCCATCTGGACTAACACTAACAATCATCAGTTTTAGAAAATGGGAACTTCCTTCTCTCTTACTTTCTTATATAAGAGTGGGGAGGTACAATTACATCACTTGAATTTAGTACTGCTTTATGTCACCTGAAATTCTACACCAGGGACCACGCATAATCTTAGAACACAACAGTTGAACCCAAAGTCACTAAGGCCTGGTACCCAATAAGAAGATCCAGCTCCGCATAAGATAATGGGGTTTCAAAACAGCTTTGTTCACTTATAAAATACATTCAAGGATTCTTTCTTTCTTTCTCTCTTTCTCTCTCTCTCTCTCTTTCTCTCTCTCTCTCTCATTTAGCATATGAGGAATCTGGAAATTGTTAAAATGAATGCTTTTCTACATTTATATATATATTCCCATACTGTCCAGCTACTCCACCAAAATAGCTTTTGTTTTTCATGTTTCCTGCCTATACCTGCATGTGCATGTGTTGTTTATCATAAAATAAAATGTGTCTAGAATTTATACGTGTTTACCTTAGGCAACATGATCAATCAATAACAATCAATCATGTTTTCAAAGGCAGCCAAATTCTTCAGAAATAAAGAATTAGTGACTTGAATTATTTTTACATGTGAGCCATTATTAGTAGCATGACATTAAGCAAACACTGAAACAAACATACAATATTTCTATGCCACATTCTATGGCAGATGTAAAAGTTAGGCCTGGTATCTCTGATTCAAATGTTTTTGAGGAAACAGCTATGAAAAGAGCAAAGAAAATAAGGTTACTTTTAATTAACCACAGAAATTAATATCTAGCACAAAATAACACTTTACTGATATGGTAATTAAAATATTGTATTCGGAAAGATAAATATATTAGCAAGCCAGAAGGATCTGGCCTTATTTTATTATACTTTAATAGAGAGGAAACAGAGTTAAACAGATGGCACTCAGGATTTCTCAATGAATTCAGCATCTGTGAGTACATGTTGCATAAATGCCAATTAAAATGTGTCCGAGTAAATTTAAATCCCTTGCTGATAGAACGTAAGCCAACCTCGCTGGCTTAAGATCAAGGTTAAACTTAATCGTCTGCTCAACTTGTAGCAAATTGCTCTCAAATTGTACAGAAATTCCCAGTGAAATAATAAAACAGAGTTCCTATTGATTTGTATTTATTTACATTCATAACTCTCTTCTCAAGCGTTGGGCGGAAGCACAAAGGGGGAAAGAAAAATGTACCATGTGAATCATTTGACAAGTCTAAACTGAAAAAATACTTCTTTGATTTAAAAAGCTTCTGCAGAAATGTTTTGCAACACTTTCCCTTTGGGTAGTTTTACGAAACAGTCATTTTAGAAGTGTCTTCGTAATTTTTATTAACCACACAAGCCACTTTTTACTTTCCTTTACTCTGTTACTGACAAATTACCAGTATCTTATAGTAGGTTGTCATCTAAATTTTTCATACTATGCAAAGTGAATGTTCAATACTATACAATAAAATACATACAGAAAAGGCTATATTGAAAAGTTAAAGCAGTGCTGTTACGCAACCCGATGGCTGTTCTAATCCAATTTGACATTCACCTGTCTGGTAATAAAAAAATGCACGGAGATAAACAGAAAAGACAGTACCTTTGGTATAAAAAACCTAAACCCAAACACCCAAAAGCAACGCTCACAAAGCTTTGAGATTTTGCCCTGTACTTCAAGAATTACAAAGCACAGTTTAGCAGGTCTGTACCCAAGAAGGTCGAGCATCCACGCTCATGAGAAAATAGAAAGCATTTTTGTCATGTGCTGAGCCATCCATAAAAATTTGGTATCATTGACTAAACTGGGGCAAACGTACATCAAGCAAAGCCTGGATCTTTTGCAAAGCTAATCAATTAAGTCCCTTTATACATAATCCATGTGTGCAGCCTTTTCCCATACCAATTATTTCATGCTGGCAGCTTTTTTGTTGAGGGAAAAGCCAGTCAGAAACTATAAAACATACAACACAACAGCAAATGAAATTAAATGCCTGAAGTGCAAATTACTATCTAGGAAATGAAATCTGAACTATTCATGCATGTATACATACCAGTAATAAATTAAATGATGGTAGACGGGGAAAAGACCCAAATGTCATTAGGAAGAGTGCAGTGGAAACACTGGTGCCCCACTCAGCAACTATAAAATGAAAGCTTTCCTTGAAAGTTGGAAAACAAAAGGTTTATCACTGTTTTCTACAATAGTAGGAATGAAGTGATAGAGCAAGAAATGTATGCATCCCTATAGAAGTTTACATGATAGAAATCATACTGGATTTTGAACAGGTCACAAATTCAGCAAAATCCGTTTCTTAGGCACTTCTGCAAGATTAGCTGGGAAAAGATCATCATGTATTTTATGGAAGGTCAATGCTCAGCAGAATGCACATAAGGAGCCTGATTTTCAGACCCATTCATCACTGAACCACTGAAGCTCTGGCTGAGGAGCACCACTGAAAATTAGGTCCCTAAGCATTTTTATAACAATAGACAATGGGATTGGAGAAGAAAGGAAATTAAAAAACCCGCAAAAGTCAGGGTCCGCAACAGACATGCTTGCTAAACTGAATTATGAATTAGGTAACGTCAGCAGAATTTTCAGTTATGAATTTAACTAAGCAAGGACAGCACACTACTCTTGACTATCTTGTGACTTGACTTGTAGTCTTTTATTGCAGTATAGAGTGATGGCAGTAGGAATGGTAAAATACTAAAAGGTCAAGGTAGTCAAAGGTCACATAGTACAACATGACCGACCATAGAATTTACTGGGGAAAAAAAGCACATGGTCCAAAAAAAGAAAACTTGCCATTCAAAATATCATTACCAAGAAAAATAAAACCAAAAAAAACCTTCCAAGCATAGGTAGTATTCAGCACAGAGGGAGGCTGAGGGAAGGACAGACAGATGGGCAGAATAACCTGGCACTGCTGAAAAGATGACCTGGTGCACGCTGAGTGAACAATCAATAGTATTCACCTCAGGCCCCTTCCTCTATCTTTACCTTCTGGGAGAAGCATTTTTGCTTGACCCATCTGAAAAGAGGATTTTGGGGGAAGAGCACATTTGAATGGACAAATGGAACAACCCTTGAAAGTCAGAGTTGTCTTAAACCCCTGCAGGAGAGTGCCAGCGAAGAGGAAGGAGAGGTCTGTGTGTTGTGGTCTTCTTTTGTACTTCTTTTGCTCTCCAGTTATTATTCCTGATTGCATCTGTGCTTGATTTCATCTATTGGCTCATTTTTCAACACTCTTCAGAGGCTTTATATCTTTGCACTTAGAAGTTTCACCTAAGTCAGGACAGGTCTGTTCCCCCAATCAGTTGATAATGGCACCTACAGCACAGAAACTACAAGATTTTTGAAAGTGGATTCAGACCTTTTGATGGCTGGAGTATCTCCAGCTTCGCAAACAACAAGGTTTGCAACTGATGTTTCAGACATATTTGTCTCAAAGGTCTTGGAAAATGAAAGACAGAGTGCCTAAAAGGCTGGATCACACCCTACCAGTACCGTTCCAAGCACTAATCCTCACAATGGTTGTAACAATACTAGGATTAGTTTCTTTACACTGGTTTGCAATGCACAAAATAATATGATTCAGCTATTGCTGTAATTCTCTGCAGTTGCTCAAAGAATAAACACTTAAAGCTAAAGATTCAACTGAGCAGCTTTCTTTTTTTCTACTGTAACTGCTGCTTTATTTATTCAGAAGAGGCGACCTTCTAGTAACCTTGTTCTGTGGCTATGAATGAATGGGAATTTCAGTTTGACCTCACTTTATGACCTCTGTAAAAAGAATTATACTACAATGATTTTGCATCTTTATGTCAGCATGCCAGATGAATATTTTATTCAATTGCTAACTGGATAATGCATTTTCAAAACAACTGATAATGCTGAATGTATTTTTTAAATAAATTGCTAAATGAAGCAAAACTTCAACTAATTTTTCAATATTTAAATATATTTGACATGTACAAAATATTGGACATATCTGTCTTAGTGAGAATGCATTATGTATTACAAAAGTTTTGGCTTCCATTAGGAAGCAGCACCCATGAATAATACATCTTTTTCTAATGTCTTTTTGTGTACACAAAAACATCAATTTGTACCTAGCTTAAAAGAAATCTAAATTACAGGTAAGCCATCTAATGTGTCCCTTACTACCTTTTGGCAAGCTTAGTCTAATCAGAGTTTTTCCACTAAATTACCCAGATTAACAGAAACCCTGCACAATTATATCCTGCTCTCTAAAATAGCACATGATCTTTGCTCATGTGGGTAATTGCCAGGGTGGAAAATTGCATTGAGGATGATGGTACAGATGTTCTTTTTCAGTTGACCAAACAAAATGAAAGAAAACAAAGAATTCCTGTTTCATAATGACTTCTATTTAAAATGCACTGTTTTATACACATTCGCACACACATAAACAAATATAATGGGAATTTTCACCAGATTTTTCTAACAGAAGATTACGTTCTTCTGTTGACGGTACAGGAAAATATCAGGTTTTAAGGGACAGAAAGTATTAATAAAGCATCGACATGTGAAAAACAAATGTTCACTGTTTGCAAACTAGAAAAATGTACACTATGACTCTTATTAAGTTAAAGTGGATGAAGAGGTTTCTAAAGCAGGACAGATACACAGGAGAAAAATCTTTTTCACTTCTATGCAAAGATGAAAGACAAGCAATCTCAGCACTGATGAGATACAAAAGTTTTGCCTGCAACTGTTATTACTGCTACTTTGACTGGTCCCCATCAATGAAACCAGAAATTGCACTCTAAGGGGATGAACGTTGGTCACCGTGAGTGATGTCCTGTGTGTTTAGCAGAGACTGTTGTAGAACCACACCCAAGGACATCTCATGAAATCCATTTTCTGAATCTCACAACCCCCTGCCCTCCTCCCGCCTTGTTCTTCTCTCCCCAAAGGTACTCCCTGCTTTGTTTACCTTTGGGAGCTCTTCTCCATTGTATGTTTGTTCAGTGAGAATCTACCAAGTTGGGTTTTTTAAAAAAATTAATAATTAATTATTTTACATTGTATCCCAAACCCATCATTGAGCCTTTCTGCTATTAGTTGAGGTTTTTTAACATTAACATTTTAACATTTATTTCCCAAAGTGCTCCATTTATCCTCAAACACAAAGCAAAGCAAATAAACAAGAAACTGAGAGAGAAGATCCGGATTACCAAAAGGCATCCACGTCACACTAGGACAGCATGCTGCTATCACCTATCTCATGGACTCCATAACATCTAATCCTACTAGTAGGGATGGAAGAATGACTCAAAGTCAATGAGGCTAGGGTCTGGATCAGCTGCCCTCAGCCTCATTTCTCACAAAATTCAGATGTTTATGCATCTGCATTAAGAGAAACCACTGGAAATAATCAAAAAAATTATCAGCACACTTAAAGAAATACAGTGCCTAATTGATAGGTCACAACTGAGCGTTTTGCAAGGTGTGTAGCTGCTGCACAAAACCTTTTGGCACTCTTTACAAGTCCTTCCATTACCAGTTCCTAACAGCATCACTGATCGTTTCTTTCAGATGATTCCAAAAGTACCGCCTATGTGCACTGCTGTGCTAGTCACTGTAAATGTCATGTGTCAGAAAGGGAATAAACAACCATGGATGGAATAAACCGCAACTAAATTTCAACCATATTTTTTCAGATGGCTTTTTACAAATCACGCTAAAAGCCATCTGCTCAGTGTTAGGCTAGACAGAAGAAGGACTAGAGGAACTGCCTTTCCCTAAGGTTTCTGGATACTGATGGAGAACAGAATATTTAATTATTTTACAATAATATATGCACTGTTATGTATGCATATTCCTGTATGATCCCTAACCATAAGCAGGGATGAAACTGTTCTTCCTATCAACCTCAAGTATGTGTTTTATTTATCCTCATTTAGAATAAAGTAATAGAAAACATCTGACAAGTGTTTAACAATAACAAATACATAATTACTGTGAGGTACAGATGGAAAGAGTAAATCCACTATTTTTCAGCACTTCATAGTGTTACCTATCTGGAAGGGAGTCAATTCCCACTTGTTTCCCACAACACATACGCACAACCACAGGTCAGGCTCACCCTTGCTCTCTAGTTCAGCTTTACAGGCAAGTAAGACAAAAATATAGCACCCTTTGGGGCTACACTTCTCTCTAAACCAGTGTGTCAAGGATCAGTCATACCAGACGGGTTCCTGAGATGCTGACCACCTCTCCTATATGCAATTGACAACAAGTTAGAAGAACCATTTCATTTCTATGTGATGGTCTACAGACATAATTGATGACTAGAAGAACTCCATCATCCTTTCACACTTTCAAGTACTTCCAAGAGAATGGAGGGGAGAAGGGCAAAGTAGAGAACAACTTTTTCATTGCCTCATAATGAAAGTAAGCCTGAGACATACTCTTTCCCCCTCCCCCAACCAAAAAACCACGTTGTAGTGCAGTATTTTAACTACTTACGCCTGGTTAAGCTAAACACTGAACACTGTGCTTCTCTTTGCCTTGCCCTGGCTGCAGCTCCGGCTGATAGATCTGCACTTCTCTGAGAACAGCTGAAAACAGCTTTTTCTGCAAAAAGTACCACCTTCAGAAACTTTGTGAGCTAATTCTTGATTTGACTTGAATCACTGAATAACTTCAAAGAATACACATTTATATTTCAGGAATGGCTTCTTAAAAATACCTAAACTTACTCTCAAACAAAACTGAGAAGGGACAGCTATTAGCACTGACACCCGTAGTATATAAGCTGGTGGCCCACACAGGTCACCTCTCACACCCAAGAAGGCAGCAATTAAGTTCACATCTCCTTGCTGTGATTCACAGAGAAACGTTTAATCTTGTCTTTCTCAACGATGTCTCTAACACTAAGTTTTTCATTTAGCTAAATAATAAAAAACTAGTATTGACAGCTCCATCCTTTTCTTCTTTGTGAGGTCTACACTCCACAAAAAGTTAGGCATATTACTGGAGTAATTTAGCATGCAGCAGTTTTAGGCTTCAAGCTGCTTTAAATTTTGAAATTTGGTTTTGAAAATAATCTTTTTTTACCGTGACGCTGCCAAAATTCTGTCCTTTAGCAAACATACCAGCATTTAATTTATTAAGTAGCACTTGTAGCTTGTAATAAAACATACTATGACTTGGCCTGTATTTTTGACGCTGTGTTCACAGAAACAACTGGATGCGCACACTATGGAATTTACCAGTATTCACAAAATGCTTCGGTGACCCAGACTACTCTATTAGTGCTTCCACAAAATGGCAGGTTCATCAGAACTGTTTCAATCAATAAGTATATACTTATCAGTACCAAAATAAGAGTACCAGGACTCAGACAGGTTAATTTATTGTTGATTCATAACTTTGTCTGAAACATCGCAAAAAATGAGCAACATTAGAAATGGATCATGCAGGATTATTGTCCACTGAGTACACCCGTCCACTAGGGCATCATCTAAATGCCATTCCTGTTCCACTATAAATATCCTAGACAACTTGCATGGGCACTTTGGGTGTATCTACCTCCTGCAGACAGATTGCAGAGCAGCCACCATCAAGTTAGCATGTCTCCACGGCGTGGTACCAGGGATGTGGGGATTCCACCAAAGGTCTGAAATCAGTGAAGTCACATAACCCAGCACCTGAGCTAACAAACCTACTCGTCAGCATTAACAAATTTGGGAACAGAACCAGCTGATTGCCTCTGTAGTATAAACATGCCCTTACTTTCTCTAGTCCCAGTTTCCCATCTGAAAAAACGCATGGCTTACCATATAGCTAAAGGTCATAAAACATTAGAAACGTAAAAGCCGTATGAAAACCTCAGATAGATGTAGAACATGACCTAGATCTAGATGTAAATACTGAAACGTAGATAAATACTGAGAGGATTTAGATCACTGAGCCCTTCAGAAACTAAAATGGCTTTATGCTAATGAAAATCCTTCCATCCTCTCCATATTGCCAAAAGTCCATGCCCATATGTTAAGCAATTCAACTTATTCATAGCTTTCTGTGCTTAGGGTCCTATTTTTGCCACAAAGACAGACAGGTTTTCCTTGAGTATGCTATCAATATGTTAACCTGAGAAGGCACTAACAAGATGCTTTGGTGTATTTGTTATAGCCACATTAAATTCTGAAATGAAAGCCTGAAAACCAATCATTAAATAGGTTTAAAACATACTGGAACTGTACAAGTGAGATTTTCTATTGTCTGTTTCTAACATAAAAAGCACTGTAATCTTTTATGTGATATGGATCTGATAATTTCCATTCACCTGTTCTAATGGGAGCAAGAGGTTAATAAAAGATGCTGATTTAAATGAAAAGTACCATAATTGGAATCTCATCTTCTCATTTGCTCTCATACTCTCAAGTCCTGCAGAGTAAACTGCTGCCAGATTCCTGGGGCAAAATATATCTGAGGACTTTACATCACTAATTTTTATTGGATAATGAGGCTGCCACCATACCTGGGTCTAGGCTACCATTTTATATATGCTCAAATTTAATTTACATTCTTTAACAAGCTCCTTGAAGTCCTGTTGATATTATGCATACTCTAATTATTGCTGTACTTTAAATTTATAAGTAATTACGTTAACTTGAATTCGAGTTATATCATTAAAGTTCAGGAATAACTACAAGAAGTGACAGGAAGAAAAAGGACAGCAGTTCCATATATTCATGGAGCTGGACTACACATATGCATTATACTCTTCCATAGGTTTTAATGTTTTCAAATTTCCTAACTAATGATAATTTTTGGTGACAAGACAAAAATTCATAATCCACACCTTGATAGATATGATTCAATTCAGACCATGAACCAAAGAAATCTTTCTCTGTGCCTTCCAGCCCTTTTTCACATACAAAATCCCCAAACTAAGAACAATTCCATGCGCTTAAAACTCACAGGACATCTTTATATATACACATGCAAACAAATATGTACATGTTGACTGTCTGTTAGCAGTTCCAAAAATGCAGATGATCCACTGGAAGTCCCAGTACCTCCTGAGATCCCGACAGTGGCCTTTGTGTCCTTCTGATTTCAGAGATGGCCTTGAAGTCATAACAGCTACAGTACAACTAACACAAGAATCTGTTTCAAAGCAGCCCTGCTTCCAAGCATGCTATGGGATTTTTCTGGGGTGGTTTGTTGTTGATTTTTTTAAAAATAATTTTAAATGCCTCCTGCACAGGCCAGCTTCTACATAATTTACCTAAGAACATTTTTCAGCTAACTACCATGACTCCTCCTGTGGTCATGGCTGTGATTCTGTAACACCGCTACAAGCTCACTGATGGCAAGAAACTGTTGGATGCTTTTTTCTAAAGAAAAGTACAGGGAAAAGAAGAACTAATTTCAAAGTAATGCCAGTCACCAAACTTACATCAATAAAGCAAATTCAAAATCTAAGATGAAATATAATTCCTTATTTATGGCACTGAATAACTATTTATGATTTTGTATTTGGGTACACTGGTGGATGGTCCTAAATTTCCAAGCATTATATAAAACCACCTCCACAGAAAAGACAACTGTTCTCTATTGTGTTTCCTTTGCTGTTAGCCTATTCTGATTTTGAAGTGGGTAAAAACTGCTTTCTGAAACAAGCTTATAGCTTAAGTACAAATGCACCCATACGTGTAATGAGTCCAATATGTTTTTTACACAATCAATAGACAGAACAGAAAACAGACAGAAAGAAACAGAATAGTATCATATAGTGTTGAAGTAATTTGTCATCACTAATAGATCATCTATGTTCTACAAATTAATTCTTTTTATTAATTGTAGTATGGAAGGACTATTAAAATCTCAAACTCTAGTCTACATTTAGGTTTTAGACAGTTGTAATCACGATTAAATAATTTTCTGAACTAAAATTAAAATAACACCTAGACAAAATGAGTGAATCTTGGGTCTGTAACAGCAGAATCTCCATGGAAGAAGAGCCAAACCGGTAATTTATAAAATTGAACTCCATTTCAGTGACACTAAAATAAGAGAAGGATTTATGAATAGTTTCTCTCCTTGTTACACCCAGATTACTGTGTCATGTGGGTGAGGCTGAAGACTTAAGAGTATTTCACCTAAACTAATAAACCTATTTACTGAATCTGAACTAAGTGCTGAAGTTTACTTCTAATGAGTGTTGACTGATCTTGGCAAATAAAGTGTATTAGACCACACATAGCTGAGCCAGACAAGTCATCACTAGTCAGCGTGTCCTGAGGGGACAGAATGAATAAAAATTGTTTCTCAGCTTATTTTTTTTGAAGGATCACCACAAACGCTCATGTTGATAGTAGCACTATCTTGACATCCTTTCAGAGCTGTTCTTAGCACTGGTAATATCTTGTCTTGTTGAGACTTTCTTACAAGTTAAAAAATGGAGCCATTTTAACAGTTTATTTTATTTTTATCTATCCAAGCACTTATAACACACTCATCACCCCTGTGCCTGTAAGCCTGAGATTCAAGTGTTGTCACACAAAGGATTAGTGTGCAAATCCCCCAGGGCCTGGAGCGCTCCACGTCAAACAAAGGGTTTCACCGCCGGCTTTCAGCGTGGCAGGGGTGGGGTGGCATGGGATTCTGCTCCAAGGGGCACTGGTCTGGGACTCAGAGGACCCAGCTGGTTTGACTCAGCTTCTTCTGACACCCTGAACAATTTGTGTCTCATCTCTCTGCCTCGGTTTCCAAGCAGAATGGAAACAGTGGTATCTCTCCAAAGCTTATGCTTGGAAAACCTAAATAAAATTTCTCAATTACTATTTCCTAGGAAAAATGCCCCAAATACCACTGAAGGGTTCAGGGTACTACCACACCTTATGGCCTCTACCAAAAGCAATGCAGTAATGCCAGCAGGGCTGTCACTCAGCTGAAATCCAAATAGGAAAAATATTCATGACCTGATGAAAACTTAAACATGAAATACCGTGCATTTAAAAGTTTTGCTGTTTGAAGTGAGAACATGAACAAGCATTTTTGTTGCCCTGGCTTCATGGAAACCCACACGTGGCTCAGATAGGAGCCAACCATAACACACGTCCTGCACATCGACGCTCATCTCTTGACCCAAGTATGGCTGGAAGAAGGGAAAAGCCAATCTCCTCAGACGCACCCTTCATCCCAGAACTAACTTGACAGAACTATGAACTTATTGCTTCCCGGACATATTTTTTCTTCCATATTCTGACTGCTGGGTTCAGAGCATATGAGCACAGTCAGAGGCCCAGGTGCCTTCCCCTGCCAGGGCCGGGCTGCGGGGGCTCAGGGCCAGCCCAGCCTCCCTGGGGCTGAGGGCAGCCCCGTCCTGCTGGAGCGGAGGGACAGAATTCCCAAAGGCCAGGACTGACCCCAGGGATGGCGGGCCACCTGCCCCACACCCCACCCCAGAAACGCAGAGGGTCGCTGCTTTCAGAAAAAACGATGGAGGGTGCCTGTACTTACTTGAGCCACTGAGACCTGGAAGGCACGTATTCAACCTCTCCGCAGCATCAAATGCAGGACAGCGTTGCTGAAGTTCAGTTACTGCACCTCATCGTAACCTGATTTATCCTTTCATGGGCACTTAAATTTGTCCTGCTTCTAACCTCATTTTAGTAAAAAGTTTTACAGCCACTGGCCCCCCATAATTTTCTCCATAGTTCAGATGACTTTAACATAAAGAAAATTCACACACTGTGTTGTATGGAAGTGCTGTAACAGCCAGATAAATCAGAACTTTTGTAAAACTTTTAGGTGTGGAATCAGAACAAAGAACATAAACTCTTCCAAAACAATATACAAAGGTTCAGTCTTAATCATTTGCAGAAATTGCAACCTCCAATGACATTAGGTCTGTTTCAAAAAAACCCACAGCACCACAAAACCAAACCTACCCCCTCTTTTTTGGCAAGGACTGGTATTAGAGGCAGATGATTTGGAACACGAGACTGCCTGGACCACATCGCGCTACTGACCGTATCACCGCACAGGAAGCTGGAGCTCTTCAAAGGTTATTTTAGAGACATCAAAAACATTTGCAGCCTAATATAAGAATAACATCTCCTTAAAAGTAACAGTGCATCTGCTAAACCTCTTTGTGCAAAGGACACAGTTCATTTGCTCCCTGGAGATTTTCAGCTGTGCCTTATGTTAGCTTGAATGATCATAAAAAAGCAAATATTACCTGCCATGATTTTTTTATTTCAAAGTACATTATGTGATGGTCCTGAAGTTTTTTTTAACTACGCCTTTTGTTACCTGTATGTTTCTCAGATATCTAGGATCTGAGGCTAAAAATACTGGTTAAAAACGGAAAAAAAGAACTCAGTGCTAGTAGCAGTGTTGGAGGAGGAAATTAGCATGTCCTTTGCATACAAGCTTCAGACAACCTGGAAAAAGCAGAAGGAATTGGGGTTTCCTCTAATTGAAACCTAGTATCCAGATAAACTTGCACACATCTAACCTTTGTTCTCTTACTACAAAGCTGTTCAATTACACATGGAAAAATGGAGCACAATAAAAGCTATGGCATCTATTCACACCGCAGGAATCCAGTTTAATTATTCCCACAAGGAGATATGAAGTATTTCCTAATGCAAATACTGGACTCTCAAAATATTGACATCAAGGACCTGCACTGTATTTTCCCCCACAGGGAAGAAGTATAAAAAGTGTTGCATTTTACACTCGGTTTAAGCACAGTATTTTCTGGTGATTCTCCTATGGAATTAAAAAGGCAGATCTCTAAGCTTTCAGTAAAGCCCTTGCAGATTTTCTAACATGAAATATGAATCTGCGTAATGGATTATTGCAAAATATAGCTATTTCTGTAAACATCAACTGAAACGTAACATTGCACTCATTCATGGACCTGCCATTAAAATGTAAGTAAATTCTGTAAGTACCAAGCATTTTAGTGCTGTGTTTCACCATTAGCTATGCAGTTACAAATTAGTACCAGTTATAATCAAAATGGGTGATACATTGGTAAACATATCAAAGACCCAAACTTCATTTCTAAACAAATGCCTGATAAGTAGCAATAAATGTTGGGATTAAGGAGGATTTTAAAGAGGGTAGATTGATTTGCTAATGGTTTAATCAACAATTCAAAAGATTTATATGGCAAAAAATTCAGAACTGAAGCTTCAACTCAAGCCAAATTAACGTTTACTGCCAAGCACTGAATCCAAACTCTAAGTGGAGGAGTTTCATCCCTGTTCTATGCCTGTGCTCCACCCTTTGACCTTGCCCATGGTCACCTCTGTGTCCTCTTTCATCAGTTGCTCTCATAGGCCTCCTTTTCCACTTCCAAGTTATTCCCACAGTCTTCCTCCAGTCTGTAAACTGAGGCAAACCCCAAGCAGCAACTGTAGGCTGGTAACCTGTGCTTCATCACAGAACTAAGCTGCAGTACAGTCCTCTATACTATGTATGCAAATTAAAATCTGTATTTCCTGTATTTAAAAATAAATAAAACATAGTAAATATGAGGGGAATCTAAAAACAACCATGCAAAGAGTCCCTTGTATCTGCCCAGAGCCCATGGATTTTATTTCAAGTCCCCTTAAATAGCAACTGAGTCCCAAAGCGCACACCTGTCACTTAGTAAGAGCTTTTATTCCAGTGACAGAAATAGGAAATGGATTTTAAGAAAGTATCTGTGTATTTTCATGAAAAGAATCTCCCATTTGATCTTGGGAGGAAGAAGGGTCATGACTGGGCTATGTTTAAAAAAAAAGACATGAAGTGTAAATTTGGAAGAAAATTGGGATTATGTTGTCCTTCTATGCTAGCAAGCCAAACGTTCTAACAGAAATGGTATGGTTGCAGATCACACTTATAAATAAAAGTAAATTGATTCTCAGTGTCTATGGTGAATGACATGTATGCGTACCTGAATGACATATATGGAGATATATATGTACATGTATAAAACTTAATCCAAAACACTACAGCTAAGGTAGGGCTTTTTCTTGTAGTAGTATTTTTGGAAGTATGTTTAGCATAAAAAAATGTCTTTTCAATATAACATTTTAAACTTGATATATAATTAAAAATAAAAAAAGCTGGATAAATGAAATGTTTTAGACAAATGTGGTAGATTCACCAGTTTAACTTCTGTACAGAGACACATACACATCTTCGACATACACACAGCTTATAATTGCTACCATGTGCCAAGTAAACTCTTACAGATGTGCAGCAACAGAGTTCAAAGAAACTGCATTGTGTCTTCCTGGATATATACCAGCCAAATATATAAAAACAAAGAAATGTCAAGATATCAAATGAAGTGTCCATTTGCATGTTCAGATAAATGAGAGATGCAGGACTGCTAATATTCTTTCTTTCCCATTACTTGAACTACATTCAGATGATGCTCTGCAGTCATTTTGAGCTTACACTGTGAGGCATTCCAGCTAAACTATGACATGTTCTAAAATGACTTTTCCCCTTGGCTTTCAAAAGGATGTTTCTACATCAGAGTATATGCGTGAAATCCTCCTCTGAGAAACTTCTGTGTGCACTCATAGAAACTGTCTCTCTTTCTTTCAGCATTACACATATTATTGAGAGAAAAACATACACTTGTTGGGGTGAGGTTACTTTTGGAAATTTAATCACAAAAAGCATTCAAGCACTTTGCTTGGTAGAACCAATAATGTCCTAGATAAGGTGTGCCTAAATAAGGCATCACCCCTTCCCCAAAGGATCTGAATTTATTTTTATTGCTTTAAAGACAAATATATTGCAAATTCATGTAATAAATCTAAAAACCATGTAATGAAGCCTGTAACTGTATAGTAAGTTTAATTCATCATGTCCTGTTGACCGCTTACCTGTTCTATACTTCTGTGCCCACTAATCCGTTTTCCCTAAGGCCATTTCTAACATTCCTACCTTTTAAACATTTGAATGTCTTCAATCACTTCTTAAAAATAAAAATACACACACCGCCACCTCCACCAGGAAATATTTCCTTTCTTTCTCTCCATTGTGGAATTTCCACTTACTTCTTTATCCCCAAAACACCCCCATGCACACACTCCCAATTACACTTCCCAAAGGCACAGGACAAGCAATATTCAGTCCTGGAACAGTGACAGGTTTAAAGTATAATATTTCACAGCCCATTAGGATTGGAAAGAGAGGCTTTTTAGCATTTAGCGAGCTACAAATTCCCTTCCCAATAAGAGAGATCCTGCTCCTGCTCTGGGTTATTCACTCACTCTTCTCTATATATGCATGTGTATATATATACACACAGGTACACACCCAGCCTAATATATATCTCTTTATATACATCAATCACATTTTTTCCATAGTAAGTTTATGGAAAAGCTATATTAGGCAACTTCTAAAGATTTCTACAATTTATTGCTTATAATTTTCCTTTCTTTTCTAGTTCCACATAGGTGGATTTGTTCTGTGAGAAGAATTCAATCAAGCAAAGGAAGAGATGAAAAATATCATCATACAACTGAGAAATAATTCAAGAGTTTTATGAAGCCTGATTTTTCTTCTATGCAAGTAATGTGGTACATAGAGAATTCATGGTGTTTTAGTATAGCATAAAGGTTTATTCCCCTTTCCTTAGGATGAACTGCAGAAGTAACTTATGGCTTTCACATGAAATACCATCGAAAGCTCTTGCCAGTAAAAATTACTACCAACCCTTCATGCTTTCTTCCTCTCTTAAATCTAAAATTTCCTCTCCTGTAAAACAGCCTACAGTTACTACTACTGAAAAATGACCAGGTTTGTGTTTGTTTTTTTTTTTAATAAAAAGATGATTCATTAGAAAACAGAATTTTGTAAACAATAACATTAATGAAGCCTGATTTCTTGTGGATTTGTATCTCATAACCAATACTCCAGTATCTAAGAAGGTGGCAACTTAAACTGTAGCTTTTCACTAGTTAGATCATTTACAACAGCTGCGTTCTCTGCTGTCTTGTAAGGGCTGAACTCATGCACAGTACTTACTCCAAGGTCTCTCACTCTCTGGCTTTCTTACCTAGGTGTCTATATTTCAGGAAATTTGTAGGAACGGAGTATCTGAGAAACTGGGCCCTCTCTCACTCCTTCAGATTTGGCTGAAATCAGCCACTGAGTTAAAAATTCTCTCGTTGTGGGAAACACTCACATGCATACGGATGCACGTGTGCACGCACACCCAGGCACACACAGTGTAATCACATAAACCCCATTTCCTTTGGAAATCGGGCTAAAAATGACATAGCAACAGCAGATGTGAACACAGTTATGAAAAGCAGCTGCATGAGTTTTCCATGAAACAAACAAACATAGGGTCTACACGCATACAGGATCCTTTAACAAAACTGAACTGGCAAGCCTTTGAAATATTTACATAAATATTTTAAATATCCTCTTTCTGTGGGGCAGAGGACATACATCTTGACTTCAGTTCGTGTAAGGCATGGTTCTGATTTTCTCTGAGTGAAATTCTTACCCACTGAAGTCAATGGAAGCTTTATCGCTGACTTTTAAAGCTCCAGTCAGGATTTCTTTCTCTGAATATACTGATATAATTTCTGTGGGTGTGCTCATACCTCTCCTTTCTCTGGCTATAATAGATTTTTATATCTTCTCCATGCCATATATGAATATATTTGAGGAATTCCAAAATCTACCACTGACAAAGTATGTACGAAAACCTTCGCAACAAAATGAATTAGAACTCAGAGCCATTTGGGAACAAGTATCATGACAAAATAGCTCTATGGTATTAATTACAGAGATGAGCTTTTCACTGCTGCTGACAACAGAAAGCAGTTTGGGTTCTCTTAGACCAATATGAGAGCCATTTAGCAAACACTCTGTTACCTCCAACTTCAAAAGCCATCTGGAAATTATACTGTGGCATGTGTTATCCTGGTAACTGAAAAACATAGGACTGTGAAGGATCTTGAGGGTTAGCAGAATCCAGCCCCATCCTCCTCTCTTCCAGTATGCAAGAAGCATTTAATCCACAGAAATCCATAGTATACTCTCCTTTTATAGCCCACATTTCTTCTCCCATCTGCTGCAGAAAGCTCAAGAGCTAGCATCCTAATTAACCCAAAAAGACATCTCATGTTAAAGAATCTATTCCAAATATTAGTTTATACATGGCTTGACATTATGAGTTTCCAGTAGGTCATAGGAGTTACATTTCCTCCTCGGTACTCCTAAAGGAAAGCTTCCTGTACAGAACACGCATAGTTGGAATGTTTCAGCTAACTAGACCATTAGTTGCTGGTTTTATCCCACTTTCACAGGTAAAAAGGGTTATCTTAGCAGCTTCTGTGGCAAACACAGGAAAAGATTAAAAAAATATAATTACATTTTGAAATACTCAAATAAGGGCTCAGTTTTGCAGTGTACTGACCCCACCATTAGACATTCATGAAAAATTCCTACAGTCATAGAATGGTTTGGGTTGGAAGAGACCTTTAAAGATCATACAGTCCAATCCCTTCTTTATATAAGCGTTTTTCTTTTCCTAAACTCTAATTTCACTAGGCTTTGCAGAAGGTTTAATGTAAGTTTTTGAAATGAGGAACAGTTTCATAGGAGATGAGAGAGTTTGAGCTATTCTTTTTAAGCTGTACAGCTGATTCCTTGTTGAACTAAAAAAAAACAAACAAACCAAAACAAGAGAAATATTGGATCTAGAAATAATAGCAATTAAAAATATATGCAGCAATCAAATTTTATCAGCTGCCTCACAAATCACTTTCTCAAATCTAGCAGTTAGTGCATTTTTTGTATGGAGTAAGACTCAATCACTTCTACTAGGAAGATACAGGTAAAAAATAAGAGAGGAAGAGCTATACGCATCTGATATTGAGGGCACTGGCAGTCATAGATCCCCAGTCTATAAACTGAAAATAAAGACTACTAGAATATAGAGTGAAGCACAGATACCTTACAATATCACAACTTCTCAATGTTCAGAAAACAAACACCATTAAGTGTAGTACACACTTGGTGATTACCAGCTTAGATGCTGTAACCAGGATTAGTTATCTAAACCGAAACATTTTCAACTCACTCTGAAGCTTCTAACCACTGCTTCACTCTTTTCAAAAGAAAAGTGGCCCACGTGCTTTTGCTGGTATAATTCCTATTTAGTAGAACAGTGGGTTTCCACATTTGAATGAACGAGTAAAGCAGTTGTTGAGACAAAGCCTCCTAAACTGAGCGGATCTCTGTAAGTGCCCGTGTGCATCCCCCTTTGAAACACCATTCTCAGTTTCACCAGTTTTTCCCATTCTGATCTTTCTCAAACGCTGGGGGCACAACGACGACTGGAAGCTTATTAAGAATTTGCACAGTAAATGTTTCTTAGGATAGATCAGATTTAAAGCACTTCGAAGAGATGTCAATGCAGTAAGTGCTTTGTCTGATAGAAGGCGTGCCACCCCCAAGGTGAGCACTCACTGTTGCATTTACTTAGGAAGCAAAGGCAGAAGCAAGTTCAAATGAAGATATGAAATGTAAACATCAAAATTAACTCCATCTAGGATGACTCTACTAACATTTCAATTGCATTTTCAACAACACACAGAACTCATAATTAATGATGTCAACAAATTTGCAGAGACAGTAGAGTGCCCAGATTAATTTTGAAGGCTTATTTGCTGCCAGTGCCTATCTGATGCATCAGGAATATAATTAGAAGCCAGTAATCATGGAAGGAGGTTGATCTGAGAAGTTGGTCTCCAGTGTGTGTGCCTGAATGATTTTATCAGTGCTCCCTGTTGAGAAAGATTACTAGTACCCAATCTTGTTTGGTGTTTCGGATTAGAATTGTGCTCTAATTACATCTTGTTAACATTTTTTTTTTTGCAATATCAATTCTAATTTTGTAAACACATGCCTATCCTTTTACTTTGCTAGAATAAATATAACTGCTTTGTTTCTATTATGTTGTCTTAAAATAAGGTTAACGTGATCTGACAGTCATCAAGCACATTATTTCTTAGAAAGATATTCTGCCCCTCAAAATACATGAATATTATCCGGTGGCTTTTGCCATCCCAGATGTGGTTTTGGATTCCTCAGAATCAGGGTGTGGTTCTTGAGAGTTTTGTCAGATCAACGCAATCTCCTTTGCAGCACACAAAGTGACACACAATGGCATGTAACGCGGAACAGATAACAGTGCCAGAAACCCTCTATTAATTTTGCAAGACAGTTAGCTATCCCTCTGAAAAGTTAAGCAACACTTGCTACAATTTCTTTGAAAGAAGAAAGAAAAAAAGAACGCCTCCAATTATTTTGGTTGGTTTCATTATTGTATACTTTTACATTTAGAAAGTATTAGGAATTTTCATACGATGCATTTCTCTGCAGTAAAACACACACACATGCTTTTATGCATCAAAATGTTACTTCAGCCCCTCTCTAAAGAAGTAACAACTGCGGTTTTTTTCCAGTTTAAAAAAGGAAAACTAAAACAAAACCTAAAATGAAAGAAAAGTTCTGTTTCCTCAGCAAATCCTTAAAGTAAAGCAAATACAACTGCTTTTTGTTTTGAATCTGCCTCAGGATCTGGCACATCCTGGATCAACTTGCCAGTGCTTGGCTGCTTAGTCCACTGGAAAGAAAAAGCTTAATAAAAATCTTTTAAAAAATAATCTGACTTCTGGCAAGGTCCTTTTCCCTCCTGGAAGCCTTCCCAATAGTTGTGGTTCCTGATGCCTTTTTCAATGGACAGCTCAGACACCTCTGGGCTAGCTTGCCTTCTGTAGTCTTCTAGATTTCTTTGCTGTGCTTCTTGGATCAAGTTCCCAAACCTTTACACTCCAAAGCTTTCTCACAACTCCCGCCTTCCGCATGCGCTTCTGCTTTCTGAGCAGATTCTGGCACCGTTTTTTTCAGAGTTCCTTTCCAGCAATGAGTCAATCTGTAGTGCAAGTCTCAGCACAGCAGCTGCCTTCATCTTCCTCTTATTTTAACTAGCAGTACTCTGCTTAGCATCTTACACAAGGTCAAGCTTTAAAACAAGTTGTAGAGGTCAGCAGCAGCTTTGTTCCCGCTGGCCTGGAATTCAGGATTCTTCCTCTCCTCTCGTTCCTTCTCTCGAGTAGCGCTCCAACACGGATAGATTCTCTTCACTTTTCCAGCAAGTTTTCAGTTGTAGGTGCCCCCTTAGATGGTGCAGGCAAACCCACTCGCTGAGAAAATACTTGCAGTTTGGTATGAAATTATGGCATGACATCTTTGAAAGATGGGAGCTTGCTTTAGATCTCATCTACTGAAAAAAATCACTTACTTGCACACACATGCTTTCTCTCTCTGTTTATTAACCCCAAAAGTCAATGCAGCTGTGGAACACTGAAATTAATCCGACTTTGGATTCTAATGGGCACAATAAATTAGCCTAATCCTTGTCTCATTCTTCTGATTTGCATCTACTCAACCATAATAAAAGTCGCGAACTCTCCTATGAAACCTGTGCTGCTAATGAAGATATGCAACCCAGAGGGAAAAAATACCTTTAAGGGAGTCAGGAAAGCAAGTTTATTTGTTGTAAAGACAAGATATCCGATTCATAAATCCAGCAGTATTTATATACAATAATTCTGCTTACTACTGTCAGAGAAAGACCTCTAAAACAGAACCAGATAAGGTTCTCTTCCATAGAGAAGGCAGCTCTTCCATACCATTTAGAAGAAAAAGCATTCATACTATCATTTTCCAGTGCCACCAAATATCTGTTAGTTTTGGGACTTAGCGACAGTCACAAAACCACTAGTGAAGCCCTGAGATATCAAGGAACTCGGCATGCACCTAACTTCAACACTGTAAGGACACCGTTCTTCTTAATGTGCACCACAGGTTGCACTGGCACATATTATCAGTTCTACTTGTTATTTTATGCTTTTGAATATTGAAGATATTAGCACCACCACGAAGATCTAAACAAGTCTTTCTTTACAGTTCCTTACACAGCTTTGTCCTTTTATGTACACTACAATGCAACAATTCGTATCCTATCAATCTTACTTGCACGCATATCTTATTAAAATGCTGTAACTATATCTGAATTTTTTTTTTTTAATTAGTCAATCGTTTCTGTAACCCTGAATTGCCGTATCATAGAAAGATGTGTATGAATTTAGGAGTTGAAGTGAAATCTAAAATAGGATTCTGGCATTTGAAGGTTATTTATCATGCAGGGATTCATGCCGTATCAGCCATTTTATATATGGCTACAAGGGAAACATCTGCAAGGTCTAGCAGCTGATAAAGAGTAACCTGCCCTGCTACTAAAAAAAGGAAGACTGCATTTTATTCAAAGGCTGCAGATAAGACTTAATGAACTGAGATTTCATAATGGAGAAATGATGGATAACATAGACCTAATATATTCCACACACACAAAGCATTAAGAAGTATGTTAAAAAAGAATCTTAAGCTGGTTGGTTTTTTTTCCCCAGGTATTCGCAGCCCTGCATAAAATACGGATTTAACAATTTTAAACAACTCTCAACACCAGCTTTTCCAGAGATGCTATTTCTAAATTAAGATCATACGATTTCCTCCCCCTCTCCCACCCATGTTTTGGCAAGCATTACTAAAACACATTGTTTTAGCCAGGGTAGAGCACTCAGGCTCAGAAAGGGCCTTGGGATATTAGCTTTGCTGGCCATTTTCACAGAGAAGAGGTTAAGCCACATAAAGTTTAACAGTACTCTTGCTGGCCATTTCAGAGAGAAGCAAAGCTAGTCGGTGGCATGGAAAAGAAGGATGGAATTAGAAGTTAAGGGGGGG